>CM039132.1:44052995-44652995 GCA_022036555.1 Microstegium vimineum
TATCCAGGTTTAGTGACACAAGACTTGGGACATGAATACGAGTGCTGAAATCCGTGCTGAAACCACAACCCGTGATGCTTAGGCTTTTCATGGACCGCGACGAGAGCTTTTTGGCATTCCACAGACGGCAATGGGCAATATCGAGATGTTGCAGCGCCGGACAGCTCGAGAAGTCACAGAACTCGTTGTTCAACTCTACGCTAACGAGCTCTAGCCTTGTCAGGTGCCGTGACACGAGAAGCAGGTCATCCAGCATCAAGACATCTTCGTAGTAAAGGTTCTCGAGCCTGAACCTCTGAACTTGACACAGCACGACATGCCGGACCCAGCTTTTCAGGCAGAGCAGGTCGGCGGCCTGGCAGAAGCCACCAAACGAGAGGTGACATGCTTCGAGAGACGCGCGGCCGCGGAGGCGCAGCATACCGGAGATAGCCTTCTGGCATTGATGCAAGCCGCCGTGCTTGGGCCAGTAAGTCGACTCGATGATGCACCTGACGTTGAGGGCCGTGGCGGACTTCCACCGGTGGCGCCAGCGCCGTGCTAGCACGGACGTCCGGCCGGCCTCCTCTGCAGGCAGGAAGCCGAGGATGCGCTCGAGGATCTCGTCTGGAAGCACATCTATGCCGCCGCCGCCGTTGCTGCCGCTCGCCACGGGCACGTGCTTGGCGTTTTTCTTAGGACGCATTTCGTCGAACTGGTTGTGAGCGCCGACGCTACGGGGACGTAAGAACGATCAGACGGAGGTATGACGAGATCTGGATCGGATCGGAAGAAGATTGGTTGAGCGAAGGAACTGATCGAGGCAAGTTTCCACGGGCGCTCATCTAGGGCATTGACCCATACGGTAGAAATATATATCTCTATTTTTACTATAATTGAAATCTTCTAAAAAAAATAGGAAGCCTGAATTTCACCCCTAACCTCACAAACCCAGACTTCCCACTCCGTTTCTAACCCCGGCAGCCTTAACAGCAACCCCAACGCTCGATTCCTAAAGTCATCACCGAAAAAATGCCCCTGGACGTCAATTGATCCGGCCACCGAATAAAAAAAAGGAAACTAATAGACGTCAATTGATCTCACACCGAATAAAAAAAGGAAACTAATATAAACAAATAAAACAAATAAGAAAACAACAAAAGAAACCCACAATCGTCTCGCCACCGAATAAAAAAGAAACAAATAAAAATAACAAAACAAAACAGAAACCAATAAAAGAGAATCATTGTGACTTGTGAGGCGTGACCGCTCGGTTCCTGATCGGCCGGCGTGCGAAAACCCGCACTATTCAATTACAGTAGAGATGTACTCCCTTCATTCTAAATTGTAAGAAATTCTAAGAATCGTGGAGAGTCAAAGATTATAGAAAGAAACATAAAGATTTATGTCATCAAATAGGTATGTATAAAATATAACTAATAAAGAATCTAATAATACTTAGTTGGTATCAAATATGTTATTATCATATTATATAAATTTGATCAAACTTTATAAACTTTGATTCTCCAAGATTTTTGGAATGACTTATAATTTATGATGGAGGGAGTATGTAATTGTAAAGTTACATTACATAGACAAACCCAGTTAGTATATATATAATAATATCCATGAGAAACAAATCTAAAATCCAATCCTTACATCCAATCAAATTATTTTTATGATAATGCTTGGTTGCGGTCGTTTGTGTTGCGAGTAGAATTGCAAGTAATGTAAAGGAGACAATGAATGGCAAAATGAACTCATACTTTATTCCATTGATCAGGTAATATTTATACAGAGTGTACAGAGAGAGGTTACGAGGGAAGAAGCTCCCCCGTCAAGTAACCACGACCCACGTCCCATGGTAGTGGGAAGTTTCCCCGTGATGGGATAACTTGCGGTTGAAGTTTGACAGAGGGAATCCTAGGAGGAGGGTTGAGATCACCCTAATAGAATTCGTAACACTCCTCCTTGATCGAATCCGTCCTTAAGATCAATGTATTGATTAATTTCTCCAAAGACCCTATGGGAAAAAATAAAGAGAGATATGTGTAGATATGCCATTAAAAACTCCTTAAAACACAGTGGGAAAAATAAGAATAAAATAATATGGCATATATTGATTATTGTCTCATTGTAAACTCATATGGGAAAAAACTTGGAAGGAAAATCCATGATCAAGTTTAGAGAACAATAAATATGATCTGGGGATTACAATTATAATTATATGTCTTTGATAGCTTCTCAAAAGCCCCTTTAGGAGAAAATAGAAGATATGACATAGGTATGTCTGAAAAACCGAGAACGACGATCAGAGGGGGGTTGAATGGGAGCCTCAAATTTCTCTCAAAATATTCGGGCCACTCTTTCCAAAAACACAACTCCGTTGATGGGTACTCAACCTTCCCCGAGCAAAGCGAGCGGGGATTCAGACGAAAACGGAGAAATGAAAGCTCACCGACAGTGGAGAAAAGCTCACCGGAAACCCCCAAGATTGAGTTCTCAACCCCTATGGGAAAGAGGCAAGAACCCAAAGCAAATCAGTCAGAAAAACAGCCGACGGACGCTGAAACCCAGGGCGACGGACGCGCCGTTGGGGTGCGCATCGGACGCTGTGACAGAAGCGACGGACGCTGCGCTTAGCATCTGACGCCAACACAGAGCCGATCAGAGAGGTCCTCTAGGCAACGGACGTGTCTGGCAGACAGGCGATGGACGCCAGGAAGCGTCTGACGCAAAGCACACAGAGAGCCTGCACGGCTCTAAAACCGACGGACGCTGGCGAGCGTCCGGTGCCAACTTGAAACGCGCAGACAGAGGTGGCGACGGATGCTGACGTAGGCAGTCCCTAGCGTCCGGCGCCTCCTGCTGGAGCGTCTGACGCCCCTGAACAGAACGCAGGAAAAGCGAAACTCGATTTTCTCTCCACAAAATCTTCCCAAATCCTAACCAAAAGATCTCCACTAGCTACCCAACTTGGTAGGCATGTTTCTAGTGCCATGGAGGAGCTATCCTGAGGAAATCATCGCTCAATTTGGTTTAGATTGAAGGGAAACAAAGATTTGGGGGAGAAAGCAAGAAACGAAGAACACCACAAAGAAAAGGCCTGATCTGCGTACTCAAGAGGTTTGAGGAGGAATCCTTCAGTGCAAAGATGCTCCTCTCGATTACGAACAACTTGGTTCAAACGGATTTGCAAGAACTACTCCCTACGAAAAGATCTCATCACGGGATCAAAGAGGGGCAAAAAGCAAAACGCGAAGAACACAAGCAAACTCGGGACACGATCAAAAAATCGATCCAACCATGGCTTACGGAGGGTAAGGCCTCCGATTCCGGAACACAATATCAAGTTTTTACACGGGAGACTCCGTGGATCTCAAGCAAGAAGAACTAGAGGAAGGGAAAACCTAGGAGGTGGGAGGTGGAAGAGGCAAATGCAAGAGATGGGATGAGGGATACTCCTTCATCCCCTATTTAACGGGCTTTGGCTATTTCCCAAAGACCTCCCTAGATACATGAGTGAACTACCTAGCCTAAGCATTGCAGTCCAAGCTCCGGAAAATATCTTCCTCAATTTGAATGGACGGCCCCGCTTCCTGCCAAAAGTTGTCGTCGCCTCGACGCAACCTCCAGGATTCCGCCACGTGCCATCCCCGCTTCCTCAGAAGCTCTACCCGGGTTTTGAGGCCCAAACCCGCAAAACCCACCACCGGTAGCTTTGGGCTCAACTACCGAACCCCGAGTTTTGAGGCCTAAACTCGGAAACCGTCCACCGGTGGTTTTGCGGCCCAAACCACCAAACCGCTCGACTCGAGCCACCTTGTCCTCGCCCGGTCGGACTCCGAGTGCCATGAGCCTCCGCTCGACCCGCTCGTCCGCCGTCTTGACTTGGTCAACTCGGTCTACCTCCATGTCTTGTCACACTCGTCGGTGCCTAGCACTAACCACCACAGCTAGTCCGCCGGCGCCCATGGTCCCTCGGTCCGAGCCCTGCTTCCGCCCTTCACCGCTCTTAGTCCATCGGCACGGCAAGCCTCCACTCGACCTACTCCACGCCATTGACCACTGTCTCCGGGCCTAGCACCTACACACCACAAGCCGATAGACAGGCACACATTTGCTTTCGCAAAGGTTAGTGTAAACCGCTCAAACTGAAATACTCACATGTTGATCAATCACTCATCATCAAAACTAAACAATCATGAGCACATATCAATCATGTGTTCGCAATGTCTTAGATATCCCATACAAAACCCCCGGTGGGGAAAATAAGAGATATAACATATGACTTGTATTGATATTGCCTCATTAAAAACCTTCTATGAGAAACCTATGCAAGAAAAAACTCATAGAGGAAAAGAGTATAATATGATGCTTTGAACATGTTAAAGTTTCAAGGGAAGTCTTCCCCTGATCCTTGCAACTCTCAAAGTAATAACATACCAATCTCAACAACACATTGTGAAATGTGGAAATTGGTAGGAACTTTGTAAATAAATCTCATGGAGTTATCACTTGATTTAGTTTGCAAGATGTTTATCTCCTCACTTTTATGAGAATAAAACATTTCTAGAAGGCAATATAGTGATATTGCTCTTATGTAACCTGTTTACATCCAAGCAACACAAGTTTCATTATCTTTGAAGATAATGATTAGTGATTCGATGGAATCAAAAGTGATCATTCAATGAAGGCATACACATTCATGTAATACTTCAGAATGAGGAGTGGAAGTAATCACTAGAGTCAAATATAATGACTCCTATGATTAGCACTATACCATCAGTATATGATATGGCGTTATGGAGATTAAACAACCAATATTTCAATACCCCACATAGTCATATCTTAATTTACATAATAAATCAAGATCCTTTATGCCATATAGATATCTATGGATATCCATTTGACTCCCACCTTTCGGTGTTATAGAAGTTGCGCTTTGATGGCATTAAGGTTATTGTCCCAAGGGTCAGAATGGATATTGATCCATATTTAGGGATTGAATGACCATAGTGTTGCAAGTATGATTGTCCAATATTATTTGGATATTGATATACAATATCAATTGAATATCGGAAGATTGATGTGTGTGCTTAAGTTGTAGACTTAAGCATAATTTGGTTTTACCCAAATATTTCATCTCAAATTCCGTCTTGCATGATGATTGCTTGTTTTTATATGTGCCATATGATATGTATAAAATCCAATGATATTTCATTATGGTCACACAAGTGAATCATCAAGATGGGAGACATCCTTCGGTGGAAGGAACTCACTTAGTCAGTTGTACCACGATCAACTTGACTAGTACAAGTCATGGAGTGACTTGATTTATACACAATGTATGTTGCGATTTGTGTTTTGATTCAGAATACAAAGTCCATTGGGACTTATAATCCAAATCTATCCAAATCAAATTTGATCTACCAATTATCAATATTAGAACATAATTTCCACACATACCTATGGGTATGTTATGCTAGGTCTCTGTGTGAAACCATGTGCTACAAGCTCTCATTGTTTCATCACCTTGTGAGGAGAAGTCATTTCAGCGGAAATGGCTTCTCATTATTGAGTGAAAGCAATTCTCCTTAATTGCCACCTTTGGTTGACCCAATGTGAGTGTTTGGACACTCTGCCTAGGACTTGTGGTCTGGATCCAGATAAGGTGCAAGACAATTTTGAGGAGTATGTCGACAATTTGTAGTCTTTTGTGATTGATTCAATGGAACCAATTTTAGCATGTGGAAATATTAACCCTTTGAACTCCATGTTATTTCTCATAATAACAGAGTTAAGGTGTTCCAATGACCCAGCGCCTAAATTTGTGCACAGGCTGTGTTGGGCTTTTGGATGTTAAACATCCATAGGCTTTGGATAGTAAATATCCATAATGTCTATCAATTTGATGTTGATATGCACAAACTGTCTTGGAGAATTATCTCCCCCTAATCCGAGAATGCTTGCAAGAAGCTATATCTACATGTGGCCATACTTCTCCACCTCTTATCAAGATTTGGGAGTTGAGTGGTTTTGTTAGGTACCTCCACTCTTTCTGACACATTAAATGGGAATCAGATTTGGTGATAACATATGACAAGTAAATGCATTTGGCAGACTATTTGCAATGTGTTGCAAATATAAGATATTCTGAACGGTTGGTTCAGATTCTTTGGTATGTGGATATGAGGATCGAATATCAATAGTGATATCCTTTTTGTTATTCCTGGCATTCTATGTATGGTAAGTGTCTCCCCCTAATGCCTGGAATCTTCCTCAAAGATATGTCCAACATACGGGCAATGGATGAATCCGCAATTAGAGATCTAAGGTATTATTGAATTACGGATAATGATACCTTATGTTGATCTCCAAAAATGCCCATTGATGTATGTTGCGGTGGTGATATCGATACGTGCAAAACGTTACCTATTCGCAGATGGGAAATATTTTGGCTATAGGGCCAAATTTCCACGTACTAACTGCAACAGAGGGAGTCGTATGATTGCAGTTTGCTGAATTTGGATTTATAATGCGGTGTGTAAATCTGCATTCAACCAACTAGATGTTGGTAAATTGCAATTCTATTTTGGATCATCAAACAACAAACTTGATTCTCTCGATGAGAGATTCAGTTGGGCCATTATATGTATGGACATAAGATACATAATGATATAATCCCTAAGAAAAAACAAACTATTCCATATAAATGGATTGGATCCCGCGTCCAGGATCGTTTGCTCTAAATTGAAGAATTTGAGTAATGAGTTTGGCAAATTTGTAGTACCTTATGAGTAAGGCACATTCTTAGGACAATATTGCAGATACATAAATATGCATTACATGGTATCTTTATGGTCCATAAAATGGCAAATGGAGTCACATGTATGTTCTTGAATTTCTTCAAGAAATTAGGTGGCTCATACTGATGTTGTGACCAATAGAATTGATAATAATTTTCTCATCATCCTTAAAATAGAATGATTGAGTCAAATGTGAAAAAAATCTTAATGGGATCAAGAGAGAAAATTATTTTTGTACACAACATATAATATGGGATTGTTATATGTAAAATACACCCTAGATGATATGGAAGGAATTTGCACAATTATGTAGTTTTCATGTATGTTGCGCTAAGTCAAGTGAAGATTTTCATCATCACTCCTTAGTATTGGGTTTCGGGATGGAAACCATGCAACATGTGACATGAAAATATCATGTGGTATGTATAGAATCATGATACATCCATGATTAATTGAATAACCACAAAGAGAGAGTGTGGTCTCTTGTAATTGTGTTAGTAGGATCATTGTCTACTAAACAAGATTCGTTTCCATCTAGTAGAATCCCAAATGATTCTATATAGAGCAAGGCAATATTCAGGTATGAATTTTGCACTCATATAGAATATGTATACCATGTATGAGGTACATGATATTATTTGGTAATGGACAACATACTACATGTGGTAGTATAGCATTAGGCTAATGATATTTCCAACAGAAATATGAAGGCTTCTACAAGCCTTCGCTTGTTGAAGTGAACTTCAAATTGATCCAAAGAACTCGCTTGTCTCCAATGAGTTGGAGGTATAGTTGAGCCAAATATTTGATTTGGCATTTTATGTATACATAGATAGTATAATCACATTTTTGTGAAAATGTGAGATTTGTCACACATAGTCACTTTTCTAAATGAAAAATGACATTTGCATTCATGAGAATCCATTGTGTTGTTGCCATGGATCAAAGATCCTCGATAAATGAATGAGTAAACAATCATTTATGATTTGGGCAATATTACATCCTTTGTTGAAATTCTAATGAGGAATTTGCAAAAGGTAGATGGATCTCACTCCTTTGAATACTCAGATTTAAAAATCCAAGTATGGGAGTTGCATAAAAATGCAAAATACGAGTGTGGCAATACCTAGAATGGATTGAGCATTTAATTGTAATGCCCATGTAAGGAAAATAAATTCCATCCAATGCGAGGTTGGAAATATTTGAACTGGAAATATTAGCCATATCCTACATGAATTTATCATGTATGAATTTACTTGGACAGTAAATTATATAGCAATTAAGGCAAAAATTTGGGGTTCAAGGTGATACTTGATTATAGATTGACCATTCTATAAAGAACAGACGACAAAGTCGCTGCTAATGTTTTGGAATCCATTCCTGTGGGAATAGATGATGTAAAATCTTTGCCAAAACATAGACTCTGTAATGATAGAAAGGAGTCCCCAAATTATGCACTATATATTGCTATTTATTTAAGCAAATGGTTACTTAAATAACTTCAAAACCAAGATGTGTCTTGAATTGTCATATGCAAATATTATGACATCAAGATGAATCTTGAATCACATGTAGTGTTTACCTCATGTTGCATAGGTGATAGCAAATCACTGCTATTATGATGAATAGTAATCATTGCCAAGTTATGGTCTCAATAATTATATGTTAGTATGTTAACACACATATGAAGACGCAAACCAAATTGGTGACCTTGTAATAGGGGAGCATAATCTGCATATATGTGTATATGCAGTAGATGTCAACCCATATGTTTATGCTAATAGTATGGGTTGATCACATTTTGAAGGTAGTCATAAGTAGAGAACATGACATAGACCTTATTGGGTGATTCAACTTAGAGGTAGTCACCGTGTTTATAGAAACACTATGTAGACCTCATATTATGAGACAATTGCGTAAAAAATAAACACTCAAAACGGTGTAAACCTTATGCAATAAATATTTAGATTGGATAAGCACATGCAGATAGTCACTATGTGATGGACATAGTGTAGATCCTGCAGTAGTATTGAGATACTAGCTTGTGTATGACCAATCTAAAAGGTAAATTATGGCAATCACCAGTAGGTGTAGACCCCTTTGCGGTTCATATTCAAAATTAGATACACATCTTCAGGATCAAGTCCCATGGTAGTACTGTGGAACACCATGTGTATGGAAAATTTTGAGAAATGAACAAAAGTTGTCACCGTGAAGGTGAAGGTGAAGGTCATATGTTCTAAAACTTTCTTGATATTGGATACGCACGTTGAGGATAATCACTATGTATACCATAGTGTAGATCCCGTAGTAGTATTGTGGTACTACCTTGTGTATGACCAATATGTAAAGTTTTAGAAATTATACATAAATAATGAGGTAATCACATAAAAATATTTGCATAAGTACATGTTATAGGGAATTGCATTGAACAAAACACATAGAACATGTACGAAAAATTGTATTCACACAATGCAAGGTAAAAATATTTAAAATGCAATACATCATGAGTCTAAAATTAAGACTAACTAAACTGATGGAAATAAAGTAGTAAAAGCACTTACAAACGGAATACAAATAATTTAGAAAAAAATAAATATGCATGACAAATAAGAATACAGGCCAAAGCTGCTATGGAATTGGCCCATAGACGCCATTTGAAATGGATTGGCCCAGGCTAAGAGCTCGCAGGCCCCAACCTGGGCCTGGGCCGACCATCCAGCCCATGAGGGGGTGGGGGACGCCATATAAAATGGGGCGGTTAGGGTTTGGAACCCTAACCGCCTCCACCCGCAGCCACCGCCCTGGAGGGCGCTCGCGCAACCATGGAGGGTCGGTCGGCCACCGTCGAGGGAGGCCCGCGCGGGGAGCCGCGGGCGGGCCCGCTGCTGCCCCTCGAGGCGCCCGGCGCCGTAGCAGCTGGGAGCGCCCGCCGTGGAGGGGGTCGGCACTGCTGAGGCCGCACGGCAGCCGCCAAAGGAGGTCAGCGCGGAGAGCCGTGGGCGGGCCCTCCGCCGGCCGCGGGCGGAGCCGCGGGGAGAGGGCCACCTCGGACACCTCGATGCACGCCGCCGACCGCCCAAGCACACCGTCGGTCCGCCCCTTCCCCCTCCCCCTTTGGCGCTCAAGATGGTGGGGTGCGGCTCTCATCCTCGCTGGAGGAGAGGTAGCCTACACCGCCACGACCGTTGGAGAGGAGTTGAGCCGAAGGCCCATCAGGAACGTCGATCGACGTGCGCCGGAGTCCGGGACGTCGGTTCGCAACTGCTGTGGCATTGGCGCATGCACGTCGTCGTACGGTCAGGACCGGCGGTGGAGGAGGCAGAGTTGGAGGAGATGCTTGAGGCGGGGACGGGCTGCGAACCACCCTCGCCTGCGACGAGGTCGGCGTTGGGAGGGCGGGCTCAGCAGCCATCCGTACCGATGATCGGATCGACGACGCGTGCTCAAGGACCAACGGTTGCCATGGCCTGCTGGATGGGCCAGCAGCATTCAGCGACGTTGATGGAGCCGGACCGAAGCCTGGACACGGACCGAGGCCGTGCACAGGACAAAACGGTGGCGGAGCCGGAACTGACGATGTAGGTGGTGTCGCCGGAGCTAGTGTCACAGGCGGTGTCGTTGACGATGCCATCGATTTCGAGGACTGTGCACCACTACGTCTCTCCGACGACGGCCTCCAAAGTTTCCTCGATGGAGTTGACCTCCATGCATCCTCAGGCGATGGTCTCGACGTTCGTTGCGAAGGCGGTCACCAAGACGCTCACCGAGAATGTCACGAAGGAAGGTTGTGGAGGAGCTCTCTTTGGATCCGATGATGGGCGAAGTTGAGCCCCCCAAGGTGCCATCATCACCAACTGGGAGGATGAGGGATGTACGGTACGGTACGGCATTGTTACCTTCGCAGACCAATCTCATGAGATTGTGATCATAAGCAGACCAATCTCTATGATGAGATTGTGATCATAAGAACAACGGTCTAATTCTTCCCTGGGAAGAAAGTGGAAAGAGCCTAATTCTTCCCTGGGATTGAGATTGTGATCATAAGCAGACCAATCTCTATGATGAGATTGTGATCATAAGAACAACGGTCTAATTCTTCCCTGGGAAGAAAGTGGAAAGAGCCTAATTCTTCCCTGGGAAGAAAGTGGAAAGAGCAGAGTGCCGATAACGTGTTGCGAGTGAGACAATGAATAGCAAAATGAACCCATATACTTTATACAAAGTGTACAGAGAACCACAACCCACTTCCCGTGGTAGTGGGAATTGATAACTTCCCGTGGTAGTGGGAATTGATAACTTGCGGTTGAAGTTTGACCACTTCCCGTGGTAGTGGGAATTGATAACTTCCCGTGGTAGTGGGAATTGATAACTTGCGGTTGAAGTTTGACATTTGACGAAGGAAATCCTAGGAGGACGGTTGAGATCACCCTATTAGAATTCGTAACAGTTTGACCACGCGTGTTACCCCTAATAAAAAAAAGGAGCGTGTAGTTACAACAAGGTTCGCACCCTCGGAGTGTATGTGCGGCCAGTAGTTTGGGGTGCATGTGGTGCATGGGACCCATGCATGCACGTGACCACAAAAGGAGGATTAAATGTGTGGGAGGATTAAATGTGTGTTGTGTAGGATTAAATGTGTGTTGTGTTTGATCGGATCAGCCAAAGTTATTAACCCTAAACTTTATTAGTTGTATAAGACTTAATATTTTACGCTTTACAATTGGTTAATA
This sequence comes from Microstegium vimineum, assembly GCA_022036555.1. Lineage (NCBI taxonomy): Eukaryota > Viridiplantae > Streptophyta > Magnoliopsida > Poales > Poaceae > Microstegium > Microstegium vimineum. The sequence goes on from CM039132.1 coordinate 44,064,517, forward strand.
ATTGAACTTTGACTTTATAAATTTGAGATTATATGAATTTATTTTATTTTTAAATAGATTATAGATAACTAATAATATATTGTAGATAAATTATGTATAATATAAAGTATGAATAATATATGTTGTGTAGTACTATAATATATTAACACATATGATTTTTTTCTTTGATTTAAGACTTATGAATAAACAACTTTATATTATTGTTATTCTCAAAATTTAAATAAATACAAATATTATACTCCCTCCGTCCCAAAAAAAAGAGTCGTTCTCGTTTCCCAAAAAGTCAACAGAATTCAATTTTGACCAACTATATTTTACAAAATATTAATATTTATAGTATATATTTAGTATCATTAGGTAGATCTTTGAATATACTCTCATAATAAACTTATTTGGAGATATAAATGTTGTACACATTTTCTAAAACTCTAGTCAAAGTTGAGAAAGTTCGACCCACACGATTCCCATAGCGACTCTTTTTCTGGGACAGAGGGAGTATGTTTTTTTCTGGCTCGTGAGCCTAACGTGCCAGCTCGAGCTCGTAAGCGAGCCGAGCCGAGCTAGCTTTCTGTCTCGTTACGATAACGAGTCGAGCCGAGCTGGCTCGTTATCTTAGGGTGCGTTTGCAAGGGCGACCTAGCAGCCCGGCTGTGCTCATGGGGTGCAACTTGTCATGTTTGTCATCTTGACCCGCGAGCGAGCCTGGCTTTCCAGAGCCAAAAACGTCCTCTCGACCTGGCCCTCTGGAAATGACCAAAACCGGGGTTTCCCTGGAGCACGGCTCTCCGCGGCGCATGCACGGCTCCTCTTGGCTCACGTGAGCGATTTTTCAGTAACGTTTGGTCTCTCAGCCCGACTGCCAGATGTGATGCAAACACACGCTCGCTTGGACCAGGCTCAACTGGTACATGAGCGCAAACAAGCTGCATTGCAGCACTTGGGACAGGCCTGCCCAGGCCTGGGCCAGTTCGGCAGGCCAGGTCCAGGGTCCCAAACGCCCCCTTAACGAGCCAAACAAGCCGAGCCCTAACGAACCGAGCTGGCTCGTTAATCCAGCTTTAGCCTACAAGGCACTTATAACTATAAACTGATAATGTTCTTTTAGCTACAAAGAGTTCCGAATCTTCTATTGTATATATTTGACACTCTAAACAATGTCAAATAAAAAAAATGTTTACCGCAAAATTCTAAATCTCATTTAGTACAACTTTGGTGTTCACTTCCGTCTCCATCCGATATTGTTAACCATCTCAAATCTAATCTAAAAACTTGTATTGAATATTTGGACATATAAACCATCTCAAATTAAAAAAGTTACCAACAGTTTTAGATCTCTTTAAACTCAATATAAAGTTTATCTGGATTTGACCTTATTCGAAAATTTTAGTTTTGTTCCAAAACAACCTATCACCGGCAGTTCAAGCCTTTCTCATGATGTGACCAACTTCCGACACCTGAATCATCATTCCACTAACTCATCATCTGTCACTAGGGTTAAAGAACACAAAATAAAGAAAACACTTAGCAACCTGTGCAGCACACACTAAACTGCCCCAACCTCCGATGTCTCTGCAACCATAACTAACTCAGCTTTTCAAGAATATAAGGCGTTTATATGACATGGTAGGTATTCAAAACTAGCCAACTCTTAATACCTCATATATTACAATTTCTACAGCAACAAAGTCATGACCACAAGGAAAAAAAATTGAATGTCAATTCAATCAAATTATTTTCGGTAAAAGAAACATTACATCATACTAATTGTTGGTCAAAGACTACAAAATTTTTAACTTAAATTGTCCACACATTTTTTTTAGGATGCAGAGAATACCAACCTTTCGGTTATTAAAAGGATATATGCTGAAACGATATCAAAGTTGAATGTAGCTCAGTAAATCTATATAACAGGAACATATATAAGTGACACAATGTAAGTAACATAACAAAATACACCAGGTCAAAGTAGAACAAACAATATTGCCATGTCTATTGACCAATCCTATTTGACTAACAACATCCAGAGACATTGATAAAAACCTTGTAAAATATTTTAGCGACTTTAGCCTTCCATTTCCAAACTGTCAAGATGGTAATTCCTTCAAATGCAAAATTTTCCCTGCCTACACGAAAATGAAACCTGTACAATAGTGAAAAGAAACAATGGTTCAGAGACAGATTTTATGTTTAGAAAATAAGATGCTTAATTACTAAACAAAGAGACTGCAAATGCTGCATTACACTTAGCATATAGAAAAGTGTACAGATAGGTTTCATAGTTGTTATGTCTGGCTCTATTCCTGCCTGACAAGAATCAAGAACCCGTAGTCCCATATCCTCTCAAGGACTAAGAGTTTCATGTTCAAAACAAGCAATATATTATCTCCAACAGAGTAGTCATTCGGAGACCCATACCCAAAATGAGTCACCAATCTAATACCTATAGACTCCAACAAAGAACCCATATGAAAAACCCATTTTGGGTTTCATGAGAAGCATAACCCAAATCTGGGTATTCTCTCTCCTCAAGACCTATTTACACAAATGATTCTCTTTTGGGTCTTGTTGTTGGAAAAGACCTTTTATGGGTATTGAACCTATTGACTGTAGCACTACCCAAACATGAAATGGGTCTTGTAGTTTGGGTTGCGGTTGTTGGAGATAGTCAGTGTTTCAGTTTGCATGGAAGCCAACTAGTGGCATGGAGAGCCAAAACAAACTGGACAACCAAATGACAACATATTATCAACCTTGGTCCACATTAGGGCAGCAAATGTGATGAGGATTGTGAGGCAACGAAGCATTAAGGAGATGGATAGGTACCGTTGATAGCTTCCACAGAGGATAAACCTTTAGAGGGACAACTCGATAATTGTCCACTACAAATAATCTCTAAAGCTTGCAAAGTTATATGTAATGCAATGAATATATATTTAAAGAGCTAAACTCAACTAAAGTGTACAATTACTATGCTCATCTCTAATTTCCAGATAATCTTGCATGTTCAGGGGTAATACTTTTTTTCATTTTGGATGAAAGAAGGGAAATCAAATAAAATGATTTAACATGATGTTAACAACTTTCTACCCTGGTCAGGTACCACAATATCATGACATAGAATCAATTGTAAAGCAAAGGAAACCCAAAAATTTGTGAAAAAATGTTAGTGGACAATAGTGCACAGGCTATGTTCTCAAGAAAAAAAAAGCATAATTAAAAAATGCCATCGTAGTTTAGGATTCAAAATATGGCTATTGCGTTTGCAATCACATATAAAGGGTATCTCCAGCAGTAATACCCAAAACAGACTACCTATTTCTCTAGTTAGGCAGCCACATATTTTCATACTACCCAAATTTTGCTCCCAACTCCAGCAGTACTACCTAAACTGTGGCTCCCAAATCCAGTTTAACAATCAATGACACATGGTACCCACATGTCATCTCCTCTCAAGTCGTTGCCATCGATGATGGCCGCTGCCAGGGAGGGGAATCGCTTGAGAAGGCGGAATCGCAGGAGGCGGGGGAGGGGAATCGCTGGAGGAGTTGCCAGAGATGGCCGGTCAGCGAGGATGGAGGACGAAGGGCCGTCGAGGAGGGACGGTGGGGACCAGGGCAGCCGTCCAGGGGCCGCACCGGTCGGCGGCCACTTCGAGGGAGGTGACCGTCGCCGGGAAGCAGCTGGCTGGGGAGGCGACCGTTCCTAGGGAAGGAGGAAGAGCGGCCAGCACTGGGGAAGAAGCAACCGGGCTGCAGCTTGGCGGGGGAGGCAACCGCCACTATGGAAAAAGCCCTCCTCGTGCACCCACGTCGCGCCTGTGCTGGGATTGGCCATGAACCTGTGTGCTCTGCATCGCGCCAAGGAGAGAGAGAAGCACGTGGGGGAGAAAAATAGGTAGCTAGAACTGTTGGTGTTCGCCCAACAGGAATAGGTAGTGGGAGGGGAAATTTGTTGGGCCAACAAATTTAGGTAGCCTCATAGGTAGCCTGCTAGAGTGCATTTTTTGGCCTCCACTAGCCAAATTGGGGATAGATAGTGTGTTTAGGTAGTCTGCCTAGAGTTGCTCTTTTTTTTTGAAAATAAGGCAGGAGCTCTGCCGCTCAATTAAGAAGTAAATAGAGTTTTATGTACAACGGCACCCACGGTGCCCAAGAAAAACGGTTATAGGACCAAGACACAAAAACCTCCGCTCACACTCTTGTTGTACTACCCTGCAATACTCATGGCTCTACGTCTTTGAACAATATCCTCCTTGGCTAGATAGGCTCATTTTCGAAAATCCTCATATTCCTTTCTTTCCATATGTTCCACATAATGTAAATAGCCACTCCATTAAACGTTCGACGTTCTTCCTTTCGTATCATACTTGCCACCTCCTCCCACCAGTCTGCAAGGTGCTGGGACTCTTGTTGGGGCAACTGCACATCAAAATTTTCCCAGGATAACACCTTGCTCCAAACGGCTTTGGCAAAGGGGCATAGCAAGGAAAGGTGCAGCCTTGTCTCCAACGGTCCGTTGCACAAAATGCAATGCTCATGATGTGGCCACCCTCTTTTTTTCAGATTATCCGCTGTAAGAATTTTGTCGTGCATTAGTATCCAGGCATGTACCTTGCATTTATTTTCTGCCTTTGCCTTCCAAATGAGATCAGCTTGGAACTTGCAGTGTGATCCATGAAATTGTATCCAATATGCCGAACGTGTGGAGTATTTTCCATCAGTTGTCCATCTCCAAGCTATGGAGTCCTGCATGTCAGACGTGAGCTGCACATCTTGAATCCTGATCCAAAGGGCGACGAATTCTTGTATTTGAACGGATGTTGTGATTTGCGTCCTGAGAGATCGGATCCAATTGTTGTTTTGTAGTTCTTGGCGCACCGTCCTGTTCTTTCGGTGTGCAAGCTCGAAAAGATGTGGTGCTAGGTATCTTGGGGCTTCGCCGTCTAGCCAATTGTGGTGCCAGAAAACGTGCCATGTTGCCATCCCCAATTGTTATTGTGGTCGATGCATTGAAGAGCAGACGGTCTAGGTCATTACATGGCAGTGCCGTCCCTGCCCAAGGTTTGGAGTCATGAACCCACTCCTGCCACAACCAGTGTAGGCGCAATGCTCTTCCAAATTTTTCCAAGTCTGGCACCCCTAAGCCACCCAACTCTTTTGGCCTGCACACTGTTGGCCAATTTACCAAACAATGTCCTCCATTGGCATTCTCATCTCCTTTCCAGAGGAAGGATCTTCTGATCTTGTCGATTTGCTTTCTTGCCCACACCGCCAGTGGGAATACAGTGAGGTGATAAGTGGGCATCGAGGATAGAACTGAGCTGACCAAAGTAAGTCTGCCCGCTCTGTTGAGCATTCTTCCCTTCCAACCCGGTAACCTTTGCCCAATTCGTTCAATGAGAGGTTGCACATGGACCTTTTGCAGGGATCTCGTATGTAGTTGCAGACCTAAGTAGCGGCATGGGAAGGATTCTCTTGTCCCTGCAAAGGAATGCAGTACATGGTCTCGCTCGATGTCTTGGCATCTAATCGGGTGAACTGAACTCTTTTCCAAATTTATGTGCAAGCCTGAGACCCTGCCAAATGCTTGGAGGATCGTTGTGACAGCGTCCAAGTCGTCCATTATTGGGTTAATGAAGATAGCTGCATCATCAGCATACATAGAGGTCCTCCATCTAGCCATGGCCAAGGGTAGAGGAGAGAGGACGCCTTGCACTGTTGCCATGTCAAGCAGGCGTTGTAGCGGTTCCATAGCGAGTATGAATAGCATGGGCGAAAGCGGGTCACCTTGTCGGACCCCCCGCATGTGGCTAAAAGCCGGGCCTTGCTGTCCATTTAGCAGCGCTCTTGACGATGTCGTGCGAAACAACCCGCCAGCGTGGTACGAACCCTAAGGCCTGCAATATCTCCAGTAGGTAGCTCCAGTCAAATGCCTTGTGTATGTCAAGTTTCAGGAACAGCGAGGGCAGCTTCATCTTCTGCATTGTCCACACTTGCATTGTCCGCACTGTGTTCTGAATGTATAGAAAATTGTCATGTATGCTCCTTGTTTTAATGAAGGCTCTTTGGCATTTCGAAACTAAAGAGTCAAGAAGCGGCGCCAGCCTGTTTGCGAGTAGTTTGGTGAAGATCTTCGATATGCTATGGATGAGACAGATTGGACGGAAATCTGAAACTCGCAAGGCGTCCCTTTTCTTTGGGAGCAGCACTATGTTCGTCGTGTTCATTAGCTCAAAGCCTTGGGAGTTTAGCATGTACAGGCTGTTCATCGCAGCCATAACGTCTTCATTGATGTCCCAGCAGGCTTTGTAGAAGGCGCCAGTGAAACCATCTCGGTCCGGCGCCTTGTCGGAGGGCATGGAGTTTATTGTCTCTTTGATCTCATCTTGTGTGAATGGGGCGTCAAGAGCCGAGAGATCCCTCGGGACATATCCGAGTGTTGGCCAGCTGAAAGTCATTGACCTCGGTGTATGAGAGCCTAGATGTCCTGAGAAATAATCCCCTATGATTTCCTCTTTGTCACTATGTGTAGTCGCCACCCTCCCATCTGTGTGAAGACAATGGATATAATTTTTCCTCAATCTTGTGCTTGCCCTGATGTGGAAAAATTTGGTGTTTGCATCCCCACTGCGGATGTATGTTAGCCTAGCCCGCTGCTTAATCCTTGATTTTTCAATGGCTGCTAAACCAGTGCTTCTGATTTTCAGACACCGGCGCAGGTGAAGTTCCTGCTGTGTGAGTGTCCTAATTTCCAGCGCTGCCTCAAGCTGTAGCAGAACTTCTTTGACGATGGCTAGTTGCAATCGTGTGTCCCCAGTCTTTTCCTTGCGCCACCTCTTAAGGCCTTTGGCCACTCTCGCTAATTTTATGTGCAGCCGTTTGATTGGTAGCGAAGAGTGGACTGGTTTGTTACAGACTTGTGCCACCAGGTCTCTGAAGCCATCCACCTTGACCTAGAAATTTTTGAAGCCGAATATTTTGTTGCGGCGGTGCCCAAGCTCTCCCTGCAGGAGAAGTGGGGTGTGTTAGGCTTAAACTCCTGCTGATCATTCTCTCTTTTGTGTACTCTAGGTCAGCTCTGCTGATCTAGTATAGTGATGGCAATAGGCCATACCATTAGTACTAACTAGGTACAAGAGTAGTTAGAGGTACATCAGCTGGTATGGATGGTACTAGGAGTACATCATGGCTGATCTAAGCCATGTACTAGGAGTACAAGGAGTAGGAAGTAGTGTACCTTGTATGGTACAAGTATTGTGTATATAAACACACCCATTTGCAATGAGAAGAGGCAGCTCTTGCCACCATTTCCAGTGTTCAGTTTCAGCCAACGCTGAAACCAGAAACTGTGTGTGTGTGTGTGTGTGTTCTTGAGCTCAGCTCATCTTCTACCTTGAGTCAGGGGAGAGGAAGAGGGAAGGAGAGCAGGTGCTGCTCACCTGGGTACTAGGTGCTAGTGCCAACAATTGGTATCAGAGCCGTACACATCACTGAGCTCTACCGCCGGTGATGGATACGAACGTCGGGGCCAAGGAGGACGGCGGCTCGGGGAAGGACAAGGCGGCGGAACAGCCACTGATCGTCCAACCCCAGGCGGAGGTGCGCACGGTGCGGGAGTTTGGCGGAGCCAGCTCCTGGCCAATGCTCACCCGCACCAACTACGGCGAGTGGGCTGTCCACATGAAGTGGAAGCTGCGCGCGCGGAAGTGGTGGGCTGCCGTGGAGACCGGGAACGCCGGCGAGGATGCGGAGGTGGGCGTCATGGAAGCGCTCATGGCGTCCACGCCCAGCGAGTACCATGAGGCCATCGGCCGCAAGGACACGGCCAAGGAGGCGTGGGAGATGCTGGCGTCCTTCCGCGTCGGCTCGGAGCGGGCCAAGAAGGCCAAGACGCAGCAGCTGCGCCGAGAGTTCGACGACCTCCGGTTCAAGTCCGGGGAGACGATGGAGGACTTCGCGTTGCATCTCCAGTCGCTGGTAAGCCAGCTGGCCACCTACGGCAAGCCGATGGAGGACAAGGACGTCGTCGCCAAACTGTTGCGCGTCGTGCCAGCCAAGTACGCCCAGCTCGCTCTGTCCATCGAGACAATGTTGGACTTATCCACTTTGTCGCTCGAGGACGTGGTTGGGCGGCTGCGCGCGGTGGAGGACCGTGCGCCGGCGGAGAAGGCGAAGGGCCAGCTGCTGTTGACGGAGGAGTGGGTTGCGCGGATGAAGGACAAGCGCAGGCCCGGGGAAGGCTCCAACAGCCGGAGCAGCGGTGGTGACCGCAGAGGCGAAGGCGGCAAGCCGCGCGGCAAGGCGCCGGCGAACAAGAAGAACAAGCGCCGCACCGACCCGAACGCCTGTTGGCGATGCGGGAAGATGGGGCACTGGGCGCGGGAGTGCCCGGAGAAGAAGCCGGAGAAGGAGGCGCACCTGGCTCGGGACGACAGCGACGACGAGTGCGCGCTGCTGATGGGTGAGTACTGCGCGCTGTAGGAAGGCGAAGCAGAGGAGAAGGTGGAGCAGGGGACTGCGCCGCCGGCTATCCACCTCGACGAGCCGCGCGCGCAGGTCCACCTAGGCGCTGTCGGCGACAGCCTGGAGCAGAGGTGGTACCTCGACTCCGGGGCCAGCAACCACATGACGGGTTGTCGCGCGGCGTTCTCCGACCTCGACGAACGCAAGACCGGATCGGTCAAGTTCGGCGATCGCTCGCGGGTCCAAATCCGCGGCCAAGGAACCGTCGTGTTCAGATGCCGGAACGGCGAACACCGTGCGCTGACCGAGGTCTACTTCATCACGGAGCTGCGCTCAAGCATCGTCAGCTTGGGGCAACTCGACGAGCACGGCGCAGAGGTCCTGATCCGCGACGGCGTGCTGAGGATCAAGGACGGAGAGCAGCGTCTCCTCGCCAAGGTATCGCGCTCTCGGAATCGTCTCTATCTCCTAGACCTCAAGGTAGAGCAGCCTGTGTGCCTAGCTGCAGTGAGCGCGGAGGAACCATGGCTCTGGCATGGCCGGTTCGGCCATCTGAGCTTTGAGGCGCTCGGACGGCTGGAGAAGATGGTGGTCGGCCTACCACTGATCAAGCACGTCGGCGAGCTGTGTGACAGCTGCCTGGCGGGGAAGCAGCGGAGGATGTCATTTCCAAAGAAGGCGAAGTACCGGGCAGAGGAATTGCTCGAGCTGGTCCATGGGGATCTTTGCGGGCCAATCACTCCGACGACACACGGCGGCCGGAAGTACTTCCTCCTTCTGGTGGACGACAGTAGCCGCTACATGTGGCTGCGGCTGCTGACCAGCAAAGACCAAGCAGCAGAGGCGATCAAGGCCTTCCAAGCTCGAGCGGAGGCGGAGTCGGGGAAGCGGCTCAAGGTGCTTCGAACTGACCGTGGCGGCGAGTTCACGTCGGTCGAGTTCGCCACCTACTGCGCTGACGAGGGGGTAGTGCGCCATCACACCGCGCCCTACTCGCCGCAGCAGAATGGCGTGGTGGAACGCCGGAATCAGACCATCGTCGGCATGGCGAGGTCAATGATGAAGGCGAAGACGATGCCGGCTGCGTTCTGGGGTGAGGCAGTCACCATGGCGGTTCACATACTGAACCGGTCGCCAACCAAGGCCGTGAAGGGGATGACACCGTACGAGGCATGGCATGGGCGTAAGCCTAATGTCTCGTACCTGCGCACGTTCGGCTGCGTCGGGCACGTGAAGATCACCAAGCCAGGCCTCGGCAAGCTGGAGGATAGGAGCACCCGCATGGTGTTCCTCGGCTATGAGGACGGATCAAAGGCGTATCGCCTCTATGATCCAGTCAGTGGCAAGGTGGTGGTGTCCCGAGATGTGGTCTTCGACGAGGCGGCATCATGGAAGTGGGATCGGCCAGCGGCGGAGGAGGGCGGCGGACTCTGGGACTCGTTCGTGGTCGAACACTTAGTGGTCCAAGGCCATGGCAAGGCTACGCAGGCGCCACCGATGGGGGAAGCACCGCAGGAGGCTGAGGCAGGTGAACCAGCGGCGGCAGAAGGGTGGGAGCCACCCAGTCCAGCTGAGGCGGCCCCAGGATCGTCGGAGCAGCCCGCGTCGCCACCACTGGGAACGCCTACGTCGACAATCGAGTATGCTACCCCACCCTCTAACATCTCGGAGTTTGTGGATGCATTCCATGAAGGGGAGGAGGTGCGGTTCCGCCGCATGAACAACGTCGTGGGCGCGGGAGGGGTGCCCGGGCTGGCATCCAGGGTGCTCGACGGCGACGACCCCCACCTCATGCTGATGAGCGCAGAGGAGCCAGCCACGTTTGCCATCGCGGAGCACGACGCAGCGTGGTGATAGGCGATGATGGAGGAGATGAAGGCTATTGAGGACAACAAGACCTGGGACTTGGTCGATCCGCCGGCGGGATGCCGCCCGATCGGACTCAAGTGGGTCTTCAAGGTGAAGCGGGATGAGCGCGGCGCAGTGGTGAAGCACAAGGCGCGGCTCGTCGCCCGCGGCTTTGTCCAGCACGAGGGGATCGACTTCGAGGAAGTCTTCGCGCCGGTGGCGCGCATGGAGTCGGTGCGACTCCTCGCGCTCGCTGCGGCCAAGGACTGGCAGGTCCATCACCTCGACGTCAAGACGGCCTTCCTCAACGGCGACCTGGCGGAGACGGTCTTCGTCAAGCAGGCGCCAGGCTTCGTCATCAAAGGAGCAGAACGCAAGGTTCTGTGCCTGCGCAAGGCGCTCTACGGGCTGCGCCAGGCTCCGCGGGCGTGGAACGCCAAGCTCGACGCCACCATGGCGGAGCTCGGGTTCACACGGTGCGCGACGGAGCACGCTCTGTACACCCGCCGACGGGGGAAGGAGCACCTCATCGTCGGGGTGTACATGGACGACCTCATCGTCACCGGAGCGCGCGCGCGCAGGACATCGCCAAGTTCAAAGAGGAGATGGCAGCAAAATTCAAGATGAGCGACCTGGGCGCTTTGTCCTACTACGTCGGCATCGAGGTGAAGCAGAGCACGGACGCCATCAGGCTCGGCCAGCGCGCCTACGCGCAGAAGCTGCTGGAACGGGCAGGAATGGCGGGCTGCAAGACGGTGGCCACGCCGATGGAAGAGTGCATCAAGCTCTCCAAAGAGAGCACGGCGGCGAAGGTGGACGCGACGCTCTACCGGAGTATCGTCGGCGGGCTGCGCTGGCTCACTCACACTTGCCCGGACATCACGATTGCGGTGGGCTATGTGAGCCGGTTCATGGAGGACCCGAGGGAGAACCACTGGACGGCGGTCAAGCGGCTGCTACGCTACGTCCAGGGCTCGGTGGAGATGGGGATCGTCTTCCGCAAGCGCGGCGGCCTCCAGCTGACGGCGTTCAGCGAGGCTCCGCCCAAAGGCGGGGAACCAGGGATCACGGCGTACAGCGACGCTGACATGGCCGGGGACATTGACGGGCGGAGAAGCACCTCTGGTGTGCTTGTTTTCCTCGGTTCGTCGCCGATCGTGTGGCAGTCCTTGAAGCAGAAGATGGTGGCGCTGTCGACCTGCGAGGCAGAGTACGTTGCAGCGGCCACCACAGCATGCCAAGTGGTGTGGCTGCGCCGGCTGATGGGAGAGCTCACCGACGTTGAAATCCATCCACCAGCGCTCAAGGTGGACAACCAGCCAGCCATTGCATTGGCTAAAAATCCAGTTCTTCATGATCGAAGCAAGCACATCGATGTGAAGTTCCACTTCCTTCGGGATTGTGTGGAAGAAGGGCAGATCAACATCGAGTTTGTTGAGACTGGGAAGCAGCTTGCAGATATCCTCACCAAATCACTTGGGAGACTCAGGTTCTCTGAACTGAGGAAGCTGATTGGGATGGTGGAGGTCAAGGGATGATTCAGCAGCAGATTAGGGGAAGAATTGTTAGGCTTAAACTCCTGCTGATCATTCTCTTTTGTGTACTCTAGGTCAGCTCTGCTGATCTAGTATAGTGATGGCAATAGGCCATACCATTAGTACTAACTAGGTACAAGAGTAGTTAGAGGTACATCAGCTGGTATGGCTGGTACTAGGAGTACATCATGGCTGATCTAAGCCATGTACTAGGAGTACAAGGAGTAGGAAGTAGTGTACCTTGTATGGTACAAGTATTGTGTATATAAACACACCCATTTGCAATGAGAAGAGGCAGCTCTTGCCACCATTTCCAGTGTTCAGTTTCAGCCAACGCTGAAACCAGAAACTGTGTGTGTGTGTGTGTGTGTGTTCTTGAGCTCAGCTCATCTTCTACCTTGAGTCAAGGGAGAGGAAGAGGGAAGGAGAGCAGGTGCTGCTCACCTGGGTACTAGGTGCTAGTGCCAACAGTGTGATCGGAAATGAGAGGGCAAGGAGTGGAGAAAGCATGTCGGGAAGGTTAGCTCCCAATCTGGAGTACAGAAAAATCTGTCAATTCTTGTCAGTGTCGGGTTGTCATGCTCGTTACTCCAAGTGAAGCGGCGGCCGTTGAGGCCTATCTCCTTCAGATTTAGATCATTGATCACTCCTTTGAAGGAGAGGCGCCGATTTAGATTGGTGTTATTTTTGTCTTCCGCCTGGTAAATAAGATTAAAATCTCCTAGGATGAGCCACCTCCCATGGTCCGGGCAGGGGATCGCTGCAAGCTCCTGAAGAAATTGTAACTTTTCAGCGTCTCCCTGCGGGCCGTAGACAACTATGATCTGCCATTTGGTTCCATCAGCTCTCATGGTGATTGTTGCAGTCACAGCGTGTGTCGATAGCAGGTGGTCAGAGAGCTGAAAGTAGTCCTCGTTGACAGCGATAAGGATGCCACCTCTGGTTTGTGTGGCTGCTAGGACAGCAAAAGTGTTAGTGAACTTTGCCCCTAAAGGACGACTGCCAACGCTTTGGTCCAGATGCTGCAACTTCGTCTCTTGCAAACACACGATAGTAGAGGCCGTCTCTCTTACCAGTAGACTCACACTGTCTTGCCTTGCAACATCATTAAGACCCCTCACGTTCCAGCACAGAATATTGCAGTTAAGCTGCGACATAGGGCCTGGTTGTGAACCCGTAGATAGAAGCTGTACGACAAGCTGGAGAAGAGCAAAATACAAAGTCCCAACATGTACATCATCTTTTTGCTGGCTGAAGGAGCACCTGCCATATCTAGGACGGACCAACCAACTCCAGGAGTGCTGAACGCCTGTGGTCACCTGTGTAGTTGGAGGGAGGCCTGGGAAGGAGCCTGCACTACATTGGTAGAAGGTACTGTGCTGGCACCATAGAAGCGGGGGTCGCATAGGTGATATTGAGCCCCTGGCCATCATCGTTGCAGCCCACATGGATGCCAACATTTGACTGAGACAACGAATGACAACATTACTGACGGAAGCTGACTGTTGGTAGTGGTCTAACATGGATAACAAAATGTAGCCCAGAAACTTGCTTCACGGTCCCTAAGCCTGGGAGCCGGTCGCTGCTGCGCCGTCTTCGAGGCCACACAGAGTCGTCATCGCCTTGATCACTGTGTCGGAGAGCAGCCCGCTGAACAGCCTGAAGTAGCTGAGCAGCATGTCATCCGTCGGGTTTGTGTCCTCCTCCATGATGCCAAGGTTCTTCAAGAGCACCTGGCGAGCCTTCGCCTGTGCATCTCCTCGGGGCCACGACGCGGCTGCAATGCGGACGCTCCTGCGCCGTGGTGCTGCGGGGTTTATCCTACGTCGTGCTGGCCGAGGTCGCTGTGGAGGGGCTTGGAACAGTGCTGTCAGCATTGGCTGCGTGACCTGGCTGATGAAGACCGTCGTCGCGCTCTGCTGCTCCGGCTGAGGTGTCTGCGGCGTGCGCTGCTTGCGTGGGTGGCGTCTAGTGTACACGCACCCTGGACGGAATCTCCTGCACCGCGCTGAGCAAGTCCGAGGTAATCCCTGGTTGCGGGGGGAGAGCCTTGGCGTTGCGGGCAGTGCAGCCTGAACCAGCTCTAGCTCACCGTGCTCATGGTCGTTGCTGGCAGCTGTTTCTTGCATGTGAAGCGATGGAGCTAGAGTTGCTCTTAACATAACTTGTAAGAGCTTACAAATGCATGCACCAAAGGATTTTAAGGCATGCACCAAAGGATTTTGTGGCTGATCAAACGCAGGGAATTAGTTTATACTGGAGAACAGGATGAGCATATATAGTCATAGGAAGTAGGAATATATAAATATTTCGTGAAATTCATAAATAATATTTGGTCCAGTATGCACCTGGTCAAATATGCTATATGATGACTGGTTAGCACTAAAAAGAAATGGTAATATTCATAGCAGTAAAAAATGTAATATTCACAACAGTAAAAGAAATGGTAACGAGAACAAATATTTCAACAGCAAACCCGCTGTAAACTCTGTATGAAGCTAACTGTTGGGGAATCAGCCTGCAACATAGCCCTTATAGGTCCATATGTAGTCTTAATAAAGTGGAAGGATATGATTTTTTTCCTTGAACATGGAGGAGAGCTCCTTAAGAAGGGATAGAAACTCCAAGTACACCCACCTATACACACCATGGGTTCTTAGATTTTATTCACGCCCATGGAGAGAAAAAAAATACAACATACTAGAGCTAAACAACCTCAGGAACTAGGATAGTTAAGGGAAATCCCTTGAGCCCCAGTCATTTCTCAAACCTGCGCCTCCTCTTCAGCTACTATCAAGGCATGAGCCATATTTGCGTGATCACCATTGAAGATAAAATGGTTCCAGTTCTTCTAAAGAGTCCATGAACCAAGAATGATGAGGGAATTGAGTCCTTGAAGTACTGGGCGTCCGAGCTAGCAACAACACCATTAACCCTGCTCCACCAATCATCAAGGACACTTCCTCGACTGAAGGTCAAAGAGCTTGAAGCCCAACTGAGGAAGACTGGACAAGAATGCAAATACATGGTGAGCAAATGATCAATGCGGTCTCCTCAGCCTCATCACATAGGGGATAATGCTAGATGTGGTAAGCCTCGTCGCGCAAGCTGGTCAGCAGTCCAGCACTTGTGCACCACAAACCAAACAATAAACCGTCACTTTCCTTGCACCCAAGGCTTCAAGATGTATTCACATGACCGAAATTGGATGGAACCTTGAAACAATTCCTCATATGATGATTTTGCTGAATGTTGTCCCAAGGGGGTAAGCCTCTAACAGTGTGTCACTGTGTCATCAATAACTGGCTGCAATACAGTGTCTGACAAGATGTCTCATAAGTCCAACTATTCAGCAAGAACTCCAACAGAAAGTGCCCCATGAATATCTCTGATCCAGTTGTGATTGCTTAGTGCTTCAAGCTTGTACAATAATTAGGTTTTCTTGTGGGAACATCATCTACAAATTGAGGCCAGATCAACTAATTGCTACCCATGAAACCACCTATCCCTCCTCCACTGCCAATCTCAGTCTTAACCACCGTAGAAAACAAAGACCTGGGGACACATTTATGCACTTGGACTAAGAATGTCGAGTAGGGCCTATTAGGCTCAGTTTTGTTGGAGCGACAGCCACTGCAACTTGAGGACCCAACCAAAGGTTTTAAGATAAGAAATGCATACACCACCAAGCTCACAAGGTCGCTGGACCTTGCTGCAAGCAATAACAAAATGGACACCCTTGCAGTCCTTTGGTCCTTCCTTTCCAAAGGAAACTTTATATTTTGTCTAAAACCTTGATGGCACATGGTAACAAGTCAATGGCCGTGGTGACATAGATAATCATAGACGTAAGGCCATATTGAACCTGATCTTCCTAGCCAGCTCTTGTCATCAAATCAGCTTTTTCAGCCAGGTAAATGGTCCGCAATGCAGTTGATCATAGGTTGGATTTGAGTGTTTCCCAATTTCTGTAATGAGATGGGTATCCCAAGATACTTGCAAGGAAAATCATGCAGGCTACAAAGTAAACGATCTTGAAGCATACTTCCTATGTACACTTGTCATGTACGGACGCACGTACATGAGGCGGCGCCGCGCTAGAGATGCCCGGAGGGCAGCAGCGCGGGCGGAACGCGCACTGGGCGACGCCAGGGACCAGGCCACGCCAATTAGTGGCTAGGAGATTTTTACCTTCTGTTTTAGATCCTTAATCTTAGGAGCGATTAGCTCTAGTCGGTTTAGGCCTTAGGCCATATATAATTGTAATCAGCACAATTGAGGATTAAGCAAGATCAATCTACTAAACTCTCTCTCTCTCCCTCAAGTATTCTCAAGCCCAGAATCCGAGAGGGGCATAACCTCCGTTCTGGAAGACATGGCACGAGACTACGAGTTACGTAGTCGAGGGCCGGCTACCCTAGATCACCAGGCCCTTGACAACACTGGAGAGGATACACATTGCTCTTCTGAACATTAGTTTTGAGACTTGAAAAGTCTCCAAAACACTCAAAGATATCAAGCACCATATCAATGTCATTAACTACTGACCGGACGAAGATGACCACAATATCCGTAGAGATCAGATGTTGAATATTCCTAGAGAAGAGAGGTTACAGCAATACCCCCTCAGAGGCCCTGGACACCATGTGACCAAAAGTACCCATAACCAATATGAAGAGCCTCAGGGCCAGAGGGTCACATTGCCTTAGCCCTCGCGGATGTCTAATAACTTCACTAGGGATACCATTTAGCAAGATCAGAGTTGAAGATGAACAGATCACACCAAATCTCCAAAACATGATTTTTTCATGTCCAGTAATAGAAAGGACCAGCCGACCAGGAAACCAACTCAAGGATTTTGTGATAGTTCAACTTAAGGAGCACAAAGTTCCTTTTGGTTGTGAACAATCTTGCAGTTTGTTGCACAAGCATGAAATTATCTAAGACAAAATGGCTCTTTATAAATGCACTTCAATTATGGGAAGACCATTGGTTGCATCCGGTTAGCCAGTCTGTTGGCCAGTTTTGTGAGGTCATGATTGATTAGAAGATCGCAAACGCAAGTTCTACTGGCCAAAGGTTCCAAACAGAGGTCTCAAGCAAGGCTTCCAAAAAATATCTAGTGCTAAGCTCGAGCCAAAGTTGTGGCCAATTTTCCAAGTGAAGGTCACACACAGAGTGACACAGGTTCCAACAGAGATTTAGTTCCCATTTGGATGGGTTAAACATCTTCCCAAAAATATCTAGTTCTAAGCTCGAGCCAAAGTTCTGACCAATTTTCCAAGTGAAGGTCACACACAGAGTGACACAGGTTCGAACAGAGATTTATGTCCCATTTGGATGGGTTAAACATTTCGGATTCTGGTTGGATTCTCCTAAATCTCTACCAAATGGTGAATAAAAAGAGAAGATTCACCCAGCTTGAAACATTTCAGATTTTCACCCAAAAAGGTGTTCACTGATTCCAGTTCATATATGTTTTCAAGGAAAATCTGGATCTTAAACAACTGGCAGCCAAACCCAAACTATTGATATCTGCATAGAGAAACGGTTCTAGGAGAATCAGGTTACAAAACATTTCTAGGAGAATCTGGATCCCCACCAAACGAGCCCTGATGAGCATGCAACTTTAAGCAAAGCTTCTCGTATGGAGCTTCAAACGAAGGTTCAAGTGAAGGTATGGTAAGGAGTGGCTGAGCAAGGGTCTCAAGAAAAGAAGGGAAGCGAAGCTTGAATAGGGACGAGGCTGTCAACCACAAGTCACAACTTTTAAGGCATTGGTCTCTTGTAACAAAATAGTGATAGGATGCAATTTTTATGTAATGATTATCTGGCCTCAGAATATTCGGAGTGTAGTGGTTGAGTTGGATGAATCGTAAAGCAAACAAACATTGATTTGCTTCACTACAAATAGGGTGTGCCTGTTACAGATGGAACAAGCTGTTTTGGTCTAGGAGACCTTCAGTAAAGGTCATCTTCATTCTTTGCATTTACCTTTTCTGTTCAATTTGCTTTGACCTTCACACTTCATTAGTAACCAGCCTATTCTCAGAATTTTCCTTTGGGCATGATATCCTGTTAGTGTTCAAGCTCCAACGGAGCACAATTAACACTATTAAAAAACCATAATATAGTATTAATTGCATAGATAAACTAAATTCAGACATTTCTGTTAATTTTCAGTCAAACTTATTAACAAGTAAAAATTTCAGGTTAACAAGAACTGAATATATTGTTTTTCTACTAATACATAGGAAATCAATTTAAATCCCTCTGCACAATTTTGTGGAAAATAATTTTTGTGAAGGAATTTGTGGAAAATACTTGCCGATTGCACTGAGTTTATTTTTGTTCCCCATGCCAGACCAGCACCACTAAATGCAGTGGAGGTTTCATTGCTCAATACATTTTGCACTCGAAACATTCAACGGGTTTTAAACACATATCAAACTTTATTCGATGCTTCTGTTCCCACATTTGAAACAAAAATTTTAGAAATATAGAGAGCATCAAGAATGTAATTAGTTCACTTACATATGTTAAATGTACAGAGGAATTTCAGAACTTTCTGAACTTTCTCATCAACCACTTGGCATTTGACTTCAACCACCTTGAGGCATTCTGAAAGTGCAGCTGAACCATCAATTGGATGATATCTTCCAAGCATTTCCACCTTATGTTTAGGTCCCTGTAGTAAGCAAAAACAGTTCACTAGGAATAATCTACAAATGTATCATAACTTCAAAAAGACAGAGGTTGTCCCTCTAGAGAATGGATATATACCTTGGAAAAAAGATGAAGTGTGAGCTTCTCTAGGACTGGTGAGTGCTTGAGAATGCAAATTAGTGCAGGGAAGTCAGGTGCGACACACCATCGATCATCAAGTAACAAAGTCTTTAAATTGCTAAATGTAGGACACTGTTTCAGATCCTTACCAAAAATAAACTGCACACAATGGTTACAAAAAAGATTAAAATAATATTCACTGTGACTACAATGATTACAGGATCCATTTGCTGAGCTTTATTATGAATGTCTAGAATTGATATAGATACTGCAACAAAAGTAACCCAAAGAATGAAGGAGTTAAACGAAAGAAATGTAAACATACCGTTATAGATTCTGGTACCAGTGTCATGTTCTCAGCATTGGATAAACCTTCCAGAAGCACACACTTATTGTCATTATCACCTACCGTACCTTTACAAGAGTAACAATCCTCAAAATCACAATCCGCAGAATAATCACCCCCCCCTTCCCCAGTGTATGCATTCCAATGGGTAACTCTAACAAAAGCCTCTTTAAGTAAGGGCATGCTCACTAGAACAGGAGCCCTGGACAAATGGCAATCTATCCTTAATGAAACAAGGCTCGGAGTAGAAAAAAGAATGTGGAATTCTCCTGTTAATTCACAACGTTTTATGCTTAGGTGTTTTAGGGACTCTGATGAAATCTTCTCGACAGTCCACCAATAGCAGAAGTCAATCTCGAGATGTTCTAGTACTGGACAACTTGAGAAGTCACAAAAACTGTTGTGTAGCGTTATCCCAATGAGCTCTAGCTTGGTCAAGTGTTGTGAGACGAGATGCAGGCTGCCTAGGTCAACGCCACATCTTCGTAAAAATTATCAAGAATGAGCATCTGAACGTGGCACTTTACAGCATGCTGGATCCAGTGGATTAGACAAACGGATTCCTCGCTGTTGTCATCATACGGGAAACCGAAGCTGACCTTGAACTTCTCAAGAGGCATGAAGCCACGAAGGCGTAGCAGATGGTCCACAATTTTTTTTTGCTCCTCCACCAAGGCTGGATCCTCATCGTACTTGCCAACGCACGAGATACTCAAGGCTGTGGCTGATTTCCAGAGGTTGCGCCAGCGCCGAGCGAGCACACATGTCTTCACCGCATCCTTTGCGGGAACAAAACCAAGGATTTGCTCGATGATGCAATCTGGAAGGGCATCTATGCCGTCACTGCTGCTGACCACAGGCGCGGTTTTGTTCTTTTTCCCTGGAGGCATTCTATCAAACAGGTGGCGGGCACCAAGGCTGCAGGGCAAAGAAACGATGAGAGGGCGCAATGGCAGGGAAAATAAATCAGGAGATGACAAAAATCGAAGCCGCATCGCGCGGAGGGGAGACCACCTTACCTTGTCGCCAATGGCTTTATGCGGTGGTTAGTGGTTTGCAACAAGAACGCCGACGACGCGCGCCTAGCTTGTCCGGGCAACTAGGCGTCTAGGCCTCAAGCAGAAGAGAAACCTGGTGTGGAATTTATTTTTTCCGTTTTTATGGAGACGAGTGTGGAGATGGAGGAGCGGGGATTGGTGTTGGAGCGTGGAAGAACTTTGCACAAATTTATTTCAGGTTTGGAGGGGTGAGGTGGCCGGAGAAATCCGGGGAAATGACGAACGCAGATGAAGCCGCCGCCGCCTCCTCCGTCGCGAAATTTTGGCTAGGGTGAGCATTGGCCATTTTGGGCCGCGGCCGATAATTTTTTTATTTAAACTTTTTTAATTAATATTTTAATAATAACTGTTTTAAAAAAAATACAAATCTAACCTTTTTTTCGCACCAATCCCGCTAGTGACCAAATTACGTTATCGCGTGAGTGAATGTAGCGTTGCAAAAACTGCCACATTGGATAGCGTTTTCAACTTAAAAAGTTTGTCTGTGTGACAGTACGGTTTTGTCGTGTCACCAAGAGTGACGTGATAAAATTGAACTTTCAAAAAATCATAACTCTTTAATACTTTGTTGGATGAAGATGATTTTATATAAAAATTATATATCTCGATAAGATCTATAAGTTTCTAGTTTTGAGTTTTTTTATTTAAGAACGTTAAGATTAAGATGCTCAAAAAAGTTATAGAAAATATAAACACCATAATAATCATATATTAACACTTGCAAAATTAGAAAAATAATGTATTTTTTATGAGCCCAAATGAAGATAAATTTTATATCAAAGTTGTCGCTCTCAATAAAATTTTTATATTTAAGATCGTTAAGACGCTCAAGAAAACAATATAAACATCATGAACCGACATAAAATTTTCAACATGGTCTTAATAATAATCTTAAATGTAAAAATTCAAAACTACAAAGTTGTAGATCTCATTAAGAGCAACAACTTTGGTATAAAATATATCTTCATTTGACTCAATAAAAAAAGATATTATTTTTCTAATACGAAAAGCGCTAATACGTGATTATTATGATGCTGAAATTTTATATATTTTTTAGACGTCATAAGGTCCTCAAACGAAAAAAAACTCATAACTAGAAAGTTTTAGATATGGTCGACGGGCTATAACTTTCATATAAAAATCATTTTCAAACGACACCGTATTGAAGAGTTATGATTTCTTGAAAATTCAGTTTTGTCACGCCATTCCTAGTGGCACGACAAAATCATATTGTCAGACCAACATGTTGAAAATGATGTTTGACGTTGCAGTTTTTGTCGCGCCACATGCATTGGCGTGGCAACGCTATTTGGTAATGTCAGTCCCGCTGGCACGACCAAAAGAGTTAATATGAAAATTTGTTTTAGAGTGGTTATTTTAAAATATTCGAATAAAAATGGTTAAAAAACCCGATGTGGAATGATGAAACTTTGTCTGAGGGCAGCTGACACTAGCTGCAGTTTCTGGCGAAAAAAAAGACACTAGCTCGCAAGCCAAATTTTGGTCATAATAATATCCAAAATTAGAGCAACATCAAAATTTGAATGTATTAGAGCAACTTTAGGCCCTTACACAAAACCTCTAAACATAAATTTAAGACTTAACTAAAAAACATAGCTCATTTACATCAAAACGCAGCTTAAAAAACATCCAAGAGTTTTGTGCTCTGGTCCAAGCTTGAATGCTCTTGGATGTAACTTTTAAGATGCGCGTACGATCTCTGGAATATAGAGGCTGGGACCTTTTTCATTCACTTAATGATTTTTTTCTTTCTTCTAAAAGAATACACATATATTGATGGTGTTTTTGGAGTCGGATCGTAGGAGGCGTATATTCAACCAATACTTGCTAGCCTCTCTCCTTTCATAAAATTTTGACCATAACTATCGTACAACCTTCCGAATTAATTAATACAGCTTGTGTGTACATAAATGGATAAAACGTTTTAAAACAAAATATGTAGCATGTTCAAATTACTGAACGAGTTGACAACTAGACAATGCATCTAGCTCGCTAGCTTTTAGATGCCTTATTATTCACGCGCCTGCCGCGGCAGGTCACACTAGTACAGAAAACATTTTTAGAGGCGGTGGAAGAGGCATTAGTACAGGCGGTCAAGCCCACCGCCTGTACTGGGGGTCAGTACTAATCGGCCCACAGTACAGGCGGCGGGCTGTGAGCCGCCTGTGAAAAAAGTGTTTTCACAGGCGGCTCATTTTTTCAGAAAACTCATTTTTCACAGGCGGCTCACTCTGTGTGCCGCCTGTGTAATTATTTTTTTTATTTCAAATTTTAATATTTGCCTCCACACTGTACTATATTTGTCACACACACACATATATATATAAGATATGCAAACATGAACCATAAAATTGCATCATACATACAACACATATAAATATTACAGATGTGTCCACACGAAATCAAACATGAAGCATAAAATTACATATAATACACGTCATTTCAAGTTATGAGTTCAACCATTTGGTGTTTACATGTCATTTCGTTTCAAGTTTAGATCTGCTAGGTCTGTCAGCGCTCTAAATCCTTCACTTGCTAAATCACCGGCTTCATCAAAATATGCTCCGGTACTTAGAATTATTTCTCTCATAATAAAACCGCACAAGTCTGCTACTATATTTTCCATAGTTTTTGGAGTGAATGACACGTCCTTTCCTTTGCTTCTCGGCTGGAAACAAAGTTCAAAAGCATCATTGACACATGTCCAATATTAATATTTTCAACTTTAATGAGAAAACTTCATACATAAATATTTTTTACCATATTTTTGTCCCTGACGTATCGTCCCCGCTGCCTTATGAACTCACACACATAGTATCCACAGTAGACCGATCCAGGTGGTTGCTTGTGGCACTATGTAATTAATGAGCAAAAGATTAAACTAAAATTGTCATGCCTTGTGTATTATTTATATGATGATATGTGTTCGGATAACTTACCGGATAATGGTGTTGTATCGTCAATGGCACACTAGGATCTGAGCGGGCGGCATCGACCGGTCCTTTTTGCTTCTTATAAAACCGCCATGCCCTGTAGATATCGAATATAAAACACTATAGTTATTTAGAAACTCTAATTCATATAAGTACGGATGTGGTTGTATGTTGGCTCACCTTTCTAAATGAATCAGGAATGTTTGATACGACTGAGGAGGATAGTGTAAGGAGTTTAGGACAAGCACCTTCCCTTCGAATGGATAAATATAAAAAACAATCCAATGGTCACTGCATAAATAAACGAGTGAGCGACACATGTACTTAGGGTTAACACGATAATTTGAAGTACGTATACGAGGTCACGCTTACCCAAAGTTGTAGGGTGCCAATATAAAATCCCTGTACTTATATCTCAGCATTGCTCTACCGAGATAGAGGGCATATGCGTCCTCGTATTTTCGTTGCAATTCCTTTACAGCTTCTGCAACTTGTTCTGGTGTTTTGTCCTTCTCTATCCTTGCTCTATCTTCATTTGTAAGTACAAATTTGTGCATATTTTCTTGTAACCTGATTGGACTCAGGTAACCGACCATCGTGCCTGTAGTTAACGATCTCTGCTCATGGTCTTGCAAACTGGTTACAACATCCACATATTAGAGTTTATCACATTCCAAATTTAATAATAACAATGTGTGTGCATGAGTGATACTTACAGGCACCAGATTGTAATGAGTTGGACGTCAAGTTTTCTATAGTTCAACAGCAGGTGCATGTCCTCGAAGATAACAAATGCCTCGCTTTTATCCTTGCCAGTAGCAAACACGTCAGATGGTATGTCAACACTAACTACATGCAGGCCAGCATTCACTGCTCTCATGTACCAGTCATGAAACCTTTTTATCGTCCACGGACCATTTTCAAGCACCGTCCATTGCAGCATAGGCCTTCCGGGTACGTAGTTACTGGGGACATTGATATAATCATCAACCGTTGGCTTTCTTATATCCTTAAGGGTCAATGGTGTATTTGACGGCGGTTCGACATGAACATCGCCACTTGGGGCTTCCTTTGTTGGTGGCACGGCTTCAGTTGCTTGGCCGGCGGCTTCCTTATTCTATGGCGGTTCGAGCTCAACGACTCGTGCCGTCCGCTGCTTTCCAATCCCTTTCAGAAATAAAACTAAATTAACTAACTAATAAAAGTAAATTAACTAACTAATAAAACTAACTAAAAAAACTAATAAAACTAAAATAACTAACTAACACTAACTAAAAAAACTAAATAAAACTAACTAATAAAACTAAAATAACTAACTAATAACACTAACTAAATAAAACTAAATTAACTAACTAATAAAACTAAATTAACTAACTAATAAAACTAAGTAAATAAACTAACTAAAAAAACTAAATAAAACTAACTAAATAAACTAACTAAATAAATTAAATAAAACTAACTAATAAAAGTAAATAAAACTAACTAAAAAACTAAATTAAACTAATTAAAAAAGTAAATAAAACTAACTAAAAAAATTAACTAAATAAACTAACAAAAAAACTAAATAAAACTAACTATTAAAACTAACTAAATAAACTAACTAAAAAAACTAAATAAAACTAACTAAAAAACTAAATAAAACTAAATAAAACTAACTAAATAAACTAACTAAAAAAACTAAATAAAACTAACTAAAAAAAGTAAATTAAACAAACTAACTAAAAAAAAGGTAAGTCGGCCTGCCAGGCCGCCAGGCCCAGCAGGCGCTCGGGCGCTGCGCGCGGCGGCGCACATGGCGGCGGCCGCCGCACTGATCGGAGCCGGGCTCGGCGGTGGCGGGGCCGGAGTTTGGAGCGGAGCTACCTCGCGGCGCTCTGGCAGCTGCTGGTGGAGCAGTGGCGGCGGTTAGTGGCGGCGGCGCGTAGGCGGACGATGGAGCAGCGGCGGCGGTGGAGCAGCAGCGGCGGCGGAAATGGCGGCGGCGCGTAGGCGGCGGACGGTGGAGCAGCGTCGGTGGTGGAGCAGCGGCGGCGGATTTCGGTAGCCTGACGGCGTCCAAATTCAGAACTCGCGCCTCCGGTGACTTAGAAAATTTCGAAGCGCACGTAGGAATTTATTATGGAACACATTAGTACAGGCGGGTCATATTGACCACCGCCTGTGAAAATATTTTTACAGGCGGTGGTCAATGAGAGCCGCCTGTACTAATGCATTAGTACAGGCGACGGTCAATGACGTCCGTAGTACAGGCGGCCCTCATTGACAGCCGTCTGTACTAATGTTTTTTCATTTTCAGTTAGTTAATTTAGTTAGTTTATTTAGTAATTAGTTAAATTAGTTAATTAATTTAGTTAGTTTAGTAATTAGTTAATTTAGTTAGTAATTAGTTTATTCCCTTTATTTAGTTTAGTTAGTAATTAATGGTATGTTAATTAGGGTTAGTTATTATTTCATGTACTTAATTAGGGTTTGTGGATTAATTTAGTTAGTTTATTTAGTAATTAGTTAATTTAGTTAGTTTATTTAGTAATTAGTTAATTTAGTTAGTGTTTACTAATAATAGGTTTGTTAGTTAACTTAGTAAGTAATTAAAGGTCATTTATTCCCTTTATTTAGTTTAGTTAGTAATTAAAGGCTTATTTAATAGGGTTAGTTATTATTTCATGTACCTAGGGTTCGTGAATTAATTAAGTTTTTAATTAAAGGTTTGTTAATTAGGGTTAGTTAATATTTCATGTACCTAGGGTTAGTAATTAAAATAGAATCCAAAGGTATACAAGAAGGGGAAAGAGGTTTTAATTAAGATTTGTTTAATTAAGTTAGAAAATAATATCATAATCCAAAGGTATACTACAAAGGGAAATGTAAACATTTGCTTAATAAGAAAGAGTAGCATTAGGTACAAATGATAAGTGATACATTAATTAGTTACATGATAAACGATCTAGCGTGCTACAGTCCTTCCTTGTCCATCATGACGCACCCAGGGCAAAGAGGTTTGCGGGATACTTTTCTCCACATTTTTTATCTTTTCTTCAAAGTTTGTAAAAAGAGATATCTCGCTGAACTGATTAACATCCTCTAAATCCATTACACCATCAACTCCTACAATTTGTTGCTTTCCAGGGATTGCTACGTGCTTTGGCTTTTGGGTACTTTTCTTTTCATTCGTAGATAGAATTTGTTCCACATAGAACACCTGTGCGGCACGGTTAGCAAGGATCCACGGATCATCTTTGTAACCTACTTTACTTAGATCAAGAACTCTTTGGCCATAGTTATCCACAGTGACATGTTTATCTTGAACCCATCGACATCGGAACACTGGAATCTGCAGGCGTGGACCATATTCAACCTCCCATATGTCATCAATGAATCCAAAGTATGTAGTTTCTTCACCAGTTGTATCATCTACAGCCTCACATCGAACGCCACTATTCTGGGCCATGCGCTTGGTGTCCCTAAAACTGGTGGAAAATGTGAAGCCACTAATGTCATAGCTCTGCCATGATATGACCTGTCTTGATGGTCTAGATGCTAAAATCTTGATGGTTTCTGATTCATCTATCATGTCCAAATTCTTTAGCCATGCGGTGAACCGACGCTTGTGTTCCTTGTGTACCCAATCATTTGTGCATCCTGGATTCTCCTCACGAAGCTCTTTCATGTGCTGCTTGGTGAATGGGTCCATTATTATGAGTTGTTGTAGTATGCTGTAATGTACCTCTAGGACTATGTTGTAATCTGACGGGATGAATGATTTTCGTCCCATCCTCCCTCGACCACCAAGTCTTCCCTCATGTCGCAACGGAGGCAAACCAATTGGTACCTGGTCTTTTAGGAGATTATTACATAATGGTCCTCCAGACTCAATGGCCTCTTCTGTAGTGTATGCCTCTATCATGGAACCCTCCGGATGAGCACGATTTGCCATATAGCCATTCAATATTGACATGAAACGCTCATATGTCCACATTTCATGGAAATACATGGGGCCCAATGCCTCAATTTGAGACACCAAATGAACAATAAGGTGTACCATGATATCAAAGAATGATGGGGGAAAGCACATCTCCAACTGGCTCAATGTCTCTGCAGCAAATTTCTGTAGGGACTCTAACTCATCACGGATAATTACCTTCTCAGATATCTTATTGAAGAAGTAGCACAACCATGTGATTGCCATCTTTAAAAACACTGGATTTATAGCCCTGATGGCAATAGGAAGAAAAGTGGTCAGTATTATATGACAATCATGTGAGTTATAGTTGGTGAGTGTAAGGTCTTTCATCGAAACAAGACTCCTTATGTTGGAGCAGAAACCAGATGGAACTTTTAAATTCTTCAACCACACACACATTGCATGTCTCTCATCTCTTTTCAGGTTATAACTTGCTGCCGGTAGATGGTACTTCCCATTCTCTAGGAGTACAGGGTGTTCTTTTCTGATCTTTAAATGTTGCATGTCCAAACGTGAATTGAGACATTCCTTTGTCTTGCTCTTTATGTCTAGCAAAGTTCCAACTACGCTGTCAAACACATTCTTCTAAACATGCATACCATCGATCGCATGTCGTACGTCTAAGTCTTTCTAGTACGATAAGTACTTAAAGAAAATAGACTTCTTCTTAAATGTGTCCCCCTCATTTGCCTTCACAACCTTTCTTGGTTTCCCATCTTTGGTCTTTTTTCCAAACACAAACTTGACATTCTCAACTATCTTATACACTCTGTGCCCTTTACTATAACCT
This sequence comes from Microstegium vimineum, assembly GCA_022036555.1. Classification (NCBI taxonomy): domain Eukaryota; kingdom Viridiplantae; phylum Streptophyta; class Magnoliopsida; order Poales; family Poaceae; genus Microstegium; species Microstegium vimineum. Next base: position 44,092,257 of record CM039132.1, read on the forward strand.
GATGGAGCGGTAGATTTTGATTCATCCGTATTGTCAAAGTACTTATTCATCTTTTGTAAGCGGTACTTATGGCCTGCCGGTAGCCACCTCCTGTCACACCCAAATTTCAAGGACGAAATAGGATGCATAACATTATGTGTGCCCAGGAATAATCCACACATAAGTTCACAAATTACAGAGTACCATCACAGAGTTTAATACATATCGAACATTTATCCATTACAAGAATAAATAAAACAAGTAAGATAAACTAGCTCTTGTGGCTCCATTCCACAGGGAAAGGTCAACTGGTTGACCAAGCCTAGAAGTCTTCGGGAAACTCCTCATAGCCTCCAGCTTTTGTTACCCATCCGGGATTTTCATCCAAAATAGAAAAGAAAACAAGCGTGAGTACACTCGTACTCAGCAGTATAACATGGGGTTATGAAGCACAACAGGCTTACACTGGCTTACTGCATTTAACACTTTTAGTTGGTCAAAGTTTTATTAACAAGTATCATCAGGTTATGCTTAAGCCCCAAATGATCCCACTTATACCACTGCCAAAGTTTAAAGAATCATAACCATCATCATAAAAGGGGTGACAACAGGAACATAAGTGTTGGTCAAGTTAATTAATTAATCCGTCGGTTTTCCGGGCCGCTCATGACCGTGAGCATGGCTGATATATCAGTTTTAACACTCTGCAGAGGTTGTGCAACTTTACCCGTGAGTCGTGATGCCCCGAATGCCCGGGTTAATTACTCCCATAACACTGCCAAGGGGAGTGTACTCACGCTTGTTTTCTTTTCTATTTTGGATGAAAATCCCGGATGGGTAACAGAAGCTAGAGGCTATGAGGAGTTTCCCGAAGACTTCTAGGCTTGGTCAACCAGTTGACCTTTCCCTGTGGAATGGAGCCACAAGAGCTAGTTTATCTTACTTGTTTTATTTATTCTTGTAATGGATAAATGTTCGATATGTATTAAACTCTGTGATGGTACTCTGTAATTTGTGAACTTATGTGTGGATTATTCCTGGGCACACATAATGTTATGCATCCTATTTCGCCCTTAAAATTTGGGTGTGACACCTCCTATGCCTCATGTACACTATCTTGTTAGATGAAGGAAGAGACACGTGCCATGTTCCATCTATGCACTCTACACAACCAACCTTTCCCTTGAACTGGCCTGATAATGAGAAGAGAGCAGGATAATCATTAATTGTGACAATAATAATTGCTCTCAGTGTGAATGTCTCTTTGCGGAACGCATCGATCATTTTGACACCCACTTCCCATAGTATTTGCATCTCTTGCATTAAGGGCTCTAGAAATACATCCATATCAACTCCAGGCTGTCTAGGTCCAGAAATAAGAATGGTTAGCAAAAGATATTTTCTTTTTTGACACAACCATGAAGGAAGGTTGTATATTGTCATGATCACTGGCCATGTGCTGTGCGTGCTGCTCCTCTCGGCAAATGGATTCATTCCATCAGTACTCAGAGCAAACCTTACATTTCGTGGGTCCTCAGCAAAGTCTGGATATTTCTTATCGAATTCTTGCCATTGCTTTGCATCGGCTGGATGTCGTAACTTTCCATCATCTTTCCTTTCATCAGAAGCATGCCAGGTCATAAGTTCCGCATCATCAGGGTTTGCAAACAAACACCTCAAACGATCAACCACAGGGAGATACCATATCACCAATGCAGGAATTCTTCTCAACGCATAATAGTCCACTTCGATATTGCTAGTAGGCTTTGAACGTTTGTCTTGTTGACTCTTTGTTTGCGTCTTCTTTCGCTTCCTCCCTGAAGAAACAGAGGCTGCATTCTCTTCCTCTTGATAATCTTTATTCGTCTTGTACCTACTAGCACCGCAGTTTGGACAACTGTCTAAGTCTTTATACTGATCACCCCGATATAGGATATAATGATTTCTACATGCGTGGATCTTCTCAACACCCATCGTAAGTGGACTGACTAGCTTCTTTGCATAGTACGTGTTAGCAGGCACTCTGTTCTCCTTAGGAAGAAGATCTCCAAGTACACGCAATAAATCATTGAAACTAGCATCGGACCAACCATATCTAGCCTTAATCGTCAAAAACTGAAGAACAGCCCGTAGTGTCGACCACTCTTTGGTGCAACCTTTCGACTCGTCGTACAAAGGCTCTTCTGCTGCCTTCTTCAAGACTTCCATTCGCTTCATGAAGAATATTGATGGATCCGTACAACGGTTCATTATTGCCTCTAAGAAATCTGCATCTTCAATGGCATCAGTGTTAACATGTTGAGTTTCATTAACATCGGACGTAGAATTATGAGTTTGATTGACATCTGGCATAACATGATGGGTTTCATTGATATCTGGCATAGCATCACATTCATTGAGATATGGCATTGGACCCTCCACATTGATGTTACTTGCAGTGTTGTCAGTTGTCCGCATATAAGGTGTAAAACTACCCTCACCATGTTTTGTCCAAATCAAGTAGTCCTCCACAAATCCTCTGCAAACCAGATGAGAATTGATTGCTTCCACATTGTCAAATATCACAATATTTTTACAGTCTGCGCATGGACAACATATGTGCTTCGCCTTTGTTCTCTGAGCATGTATCTTCACGACATCAATAAATTTCTGGACCTCCAGTACATAAGATGGGTCTAATCTTGATAAGTTGTACATCCATAATGACCTCTCCATATTTATCTGTAATTAGTTAGGAAAATATTGTATGTCACTCTAAAAACAAAACGAAAATAATCCCTCATAACTAAGATTCTATCCTTCATCAATTAAATAGATATGAAAACCTACCTCTTACAAAATTTACAAAATAAAAAATTTAAATAATTATTTAAACTCATTTTTATAATTATAAGAATTAATTAAACGGAGATGACATCTTGATTAACAAACCCTAAGTATAAGCAAAAATAACAAACCCTAATTAACAAACCCTAAGTACATGAAATACTAACTAACCCTAATTAATAAGCCATTAATTACTAACTAAATTAATTAACTAACTCTAAGTACATGAAATATCTAACCCTAAATAATAAACCATCAATTACTAACAAAAGTTATTGAAAAACCTAAGCTACATGAAATAATAACTAACCCTATTTAACAAACCCTAAGTATAGACAATAATAACTAACCCTAATTAATAAAACATTAACTACTAAATTAATTCATAAACCCTAAGTATTCTATTACATAGATCTACTCAAAAGAATTCTAAAAAGTATTTATTTTCTATAATCCGAGCAAGATATAATTTACTATGAATTTTAAAAAAAATAGCTAAAACTCTATCTCTTGCCCTAGCTATGAACCCTAACCCTAGATTTAGAGCACCTCCAATACAAGAATTGAACCAAAGAATCACTAAAAAAATGGCGGCAACGACACTAACTAACCTTTTGGAAGTTTCTCACCAAAGAAATGAAGTTCAAAACATCCCCCCTTGGAATCGCCACCTCTGTGTCGGCCACTGTGCATACACGGGAGTAACTGTTCTTGTCTGGAGGTGAAAGAAGGGAATTTATTGCAGAATTAACACAAACGGTTGGTAAGGAGGACCGCCTGTGTAAATACCCTATATTTACACAGGCGGTTGAGATAGGAGAGCCGCCTGTGTAAATGGTTTTACACAGGCGGTTTCTTGCTGGGCCCACCCTATTTTTTTTACTGGCGTCATGAAGTTGTGAACCGCCTGTAAAAAAATACAACGTGGCAGCAAAAATGTTTTCTGTAGTAGTGTCATCTCCAAGATAACAGCCACTGCGATGCCTAACCCATAGCCTGAACCAACAGAGAGCCACAGAATGACAGCTTCAGAGCTGTGTTCTGCAGTAGCCAAAGCTCCATCCTGTGGTGGTGGTGGTGGTAGTGGAGTGCTTGCACCAGATGGGGGTCGCGTCAGGTTGCACCGGACAGGAAGCGGGCATCCATACAGACCCTGGTTGCCGCCACGGAAGGAGCTCATGGGGAACGTGGAGAACTGTCTACCTGAAGGTATGTGGCCGCTGAGGTTGTTGAAGGAGAGGTTGAGGACCTCCAGGTTCGTCAAGGAGGTCAGTGCCTGTGGGATGCTCCCTGTGAGATGATTCCATGAGAGATCAAGTGACTCGACATTGGACAGACAGCCAAACTCGGCAGGGATATTCCCGGACAAGGCGTTATGTGACAAGTTGAGGACAATCAGGGCCGTCAAGTTGCCGATCGTCTTGGGTATGAAGCCGCTAAACCTGTTGCTGGATAAGTCAATCACTACAAGATCGTCTGGAACTTTGATTACACTCAGGTATTGCTGTTTCATGGCGACTTCGATTGGCACAGAATGGGGACCACTCTCAGTGTCATAAAATATTCATTTTCCGGATAGCCCCACAAATAGCTATTGTTTTGGGGACAAACCATGGAATTGAAAACATCGAAGAGTTCCCAAGGCAGGACTCCGTTGAAGCCATTTCCTGCAAGGTCCATGATTTGGAGACTAGAGAAGTAGCCAGTCGCCATAGAATGGTTCTTCCCAACAGGGATACTCAATGGCCCATAGAATTGGTTAGATCTCAAGACCAGTAACCAAAGATTAGGAAGGCTTCCAAGCCATGATGGGAAAACGTCCACAAACCTGTTCCCAGCAACATCAAGGTGTCGCAAAGATTTGCAGCTAGCAAGTGACCTTGGCAGATGCCCTTGGATCTGATTCCCATTTAAATCTATGACCACAAGGGAACATGATTCTCCAGTCTCATCGGGCCATGGTCCACTGAGGTGATTGCCCCTGAGATTTAGCACAGATAGGCCCTGATAAACGCATCCATTCTGAAGATAAGGCGCGACTGGCCCACTCAAGTTGTTACCGGAGAGGTCGAATACTTCAAGCCTCAGACATTCTTCCGCATATGGGATAGGGCCGCTTATTAGTTCGTTGTTTGCCAGGTTGATTGATACCCCAACCTGGAAAAGCTGGTGGAAACCGAGGGGTGGGATGGAAGAGAATTTGTTGTTGGAGTAATCAAGCGCCCCGGCAATGAATGGGAACGGTGACCTCCAAGTTTATTGAAGCTGAGATCGATGTCACCTATGGTTGTGAAGGCAGGGAGTTGCTCTACCTCAGTCAGTAGGTTGTGCTGCAGGGACAAGAAACTAATATTTTTCCAAATCCAGTCAGGTATGTTGCCACGAATCCTATTGTTGGAGAGGTCGAGAATGTCTAGATAAGGTAGATATCTTATCACATTGGGTACCCTGGTTAGGCTGCAAAATGCTAGATATAGTTCAGTAATACTGCTCCTGTAAGTACTATAATCACCACGATTGTCTGCAGAAACAGATAACAAGGGGTTGTAGGAGGCTGAAAAGCTATAGAAGTTCCTAAGCATCAAATATCGGTACAGATCCAAGGTACCCGTGAAGTTGTTTGTGTTGAGATTTAAGCTAGTGAGAGCCCTGACTTGTGAGAATGAGGTTGGAATTGCGCCAGTGAGCTTATTGTTAGACAAGGAAATATAAGCCAAAGTCACAGATGGATTCTTGAACTCCTCAATATGATCTGAAAGATTGTTACTGCTAAGATCCAAAAGCTGCAATTCTGGATGTGTGAATATGGATGCATGTATTATACCAGTGAATGAATTATACCCCAGGTGCACTTCTTGAAGGTTGGGGAGTATATTTCCGTCGCTTAGAGGATGAGGCCCTGTACAAACAAGCATGGTAATAAGATAACTTGTGTTTCCTCTCTTAAACAAAGCTTTAATCTAATCGTTCACCTACTTAATTCACATTAATATATAGAGGTCACTTTTAATTCACATATATTAAACTATTATTCCATATTATTTTGTAGTGTTTATTTATGCCATTATCATAACCAGAATTTATAAGTTATCCTAATGAAACTGAGTTCTCCTAGTGTTTTGGTATTCAAAATTTAGTATAAATTTTCCCTACTAAATGCCTCCTAATGATAATTCTTATATGTTATGACTAGCTAGGTAGTGTTTTATTACTACTTAAAAAAACGTAGAGAACTGCAACAATAGTCTGAAATGTTTAAGCATTGTCTAATATAATATCAAAAATGTCATACAGACATTGTGATGAGCATCTAGCTCCCCTCAAGTAGTGGTTTAAGTAGTTAATGACAGCATTGCGTGTGTGACTAGAGCTCCCCCTGTCTCTATGCACATCCGGTCAGATCCAAAGAAGGGAGCAGCTCTCTCTCTCTCTCTATATATATGCACTTGTATTTGAGTTGATTAATTTTACTAGTATCTGTTAGGAATATGCCCTAGAGCTAATCATGTAGATGATTATATTCTGATTGTATCTATGATTAATAAAGTGTTCTTTGAATATCCATTATAGACAACTAGTATTGATTGACGATTATGTGAATTGTTTGTGGAACTCAATTACCTGAATGGTTATTCTAAAAGTTGTCCCTGGTCGGCATTCTTGTAAGAGCACACTTGAATATTAGACCAGCACATGTATTAGTTGATGGCTATGTTTCACAAGTCATAGACATGGAGATGTCAAACTAATAATGTGGGCACATGTGAGACATGTAGGCTGGACTGACCCAACAAGAGAAAGTCTCTATTCATGTCATGTACGTTATGTCCTTAGACCTGAGATTGTGGTATGTACTCAAGATGTGAAACGATCTACTTAGGGACTATCAAACGCTACTCCGTTATTGGGTAGTTATAAAGGTGGTCATTGGGTGGTCGGGAAACATGCTGTGAGACATAGACAATCAAGATGGAATTTGCCCCTCTCTTCGTGAGAGAGATATCACTGGATCACTCATGTGATTGGATCAACAAATACATGGCCGTACTTGGGTTAAGTGTTAACCCACGAGTTGAACCATATATCGAGTGGCAAAGGGAATAACTTGTACATGGTCATAGTGGTTCGTCTGATATGATCATAGCGTATGCATAGGAGTTGACACGCCTTGCTAGAGGCCGCTATCAACTATTGGTCGAGTAAGAGTACTTGGGCCATGTCTATGTATGCGTGAGCCCATAGGGTCGCACGCTTAAAGGGCTGGAAGCCTAATTCGGGTTGGACTAGGTTTAGGGTTACTAATGGACCTCCAACGTGGGAGCTCGTCAGGACGCCTATATAAGCAAGGGGTGCGCGCGGGGCGATATGTATCCACGCCTTTTGGCAGCCGCCGTCGCCTCCCCACGCTCGCGCCTTTTTGCTCCTCGCGGACCTAGCAGTCCGGAGGCGCAACGCTTCCTCCCTGTACGTGTGGGATTCCTCGGAGGTGCTGCATCTGGAGCACAAGGACGAACCGCGCGAAGGGGACGTTGAGACGAACGACCACGCAACTGCACTGCCTGCTGCGACGCGCACGACTACATCAAGTCGTCTTCCGCTGCACCTGCGCATCTAGTGGTAATCCCATAACCTATAACTAGCAGTAGATCCTGGTTTATGAGGTCGAAAAGTTTTGTTTTCCGGCTAGCGTAGCAACCTCGTATTCCTTGAGTATCTACATTGATAGATGTATTAGTAGACCCATTTGTTTTAGGTCACTTACATGATAGATCTAGTTCATTGATAACCTTACTTTTAGTGACAATGCAGACAGATTTTAGTATATTGTGCTCTGCAATTTGCTCAAAATTTCTGAGCTCATTCATCACCTAAATTTTTGGATTAAATATACTGCAACAAATTAGATTTATGGAATGGTTCTTTGATATGAAACTCCATCCACCGTCAGATTGGTTCTTTTTTTTAATTGTTCTACTAGCTATCAAGTATGACATAGTAATGTTTTTTGGTTGTTCTTTTTGGATCTGACAGATTTGCAAATAAAATAGTATTTTAATATTTGTTTACCTGCTAGTATGCGTGCTGCTTATTAGTACATAAGTTCCTTGTTCCTGTGCAAGACCGAGAAGAAGTCCCTTTTTTATTGAACCTTGAAATCATATTATCATTATAGCTCTGTAATATGTAACCTTGTTTTCCTGTACATATTTGAGATTTGTTACCTAAATTATGTATGTAGGGTGGCATCTGCTCTGGCAGCAGTCTTCGGCAGCTGTTCACGGGAAGGTGGCCTGCTTCGGCCGCAGAGTCTCCGACAGCTTCTCACGGGAAAGTGGCCGCGGGATCTCCTCCGACAGCGGTAGCCGGTGGTGCTCGTTGGCAGTCACGGGAAAGTGGCCGCGGGATCTGCTCCACCGGCGGCGCTCATGGGCGGTCACGGGGAAGGAGAGACGTCGCGTACGTGAGATTGGGAAATAAATGAACCGGTATCTTTCACTAACCAGTAGCATGGTGGGTAATATCCACGCAACTCCATGAGGAGGTTGAAAATTGGGGTTCGTGGAGTACTCTCTGAAGTGCTCCCTAAAATACACGGAGTTGGCCTTGAACTCCACTTTTTTTTTGGAGCAGAGTTTTGAGAGTTGGAGGTGTTTGGTAAGACAAAGCTAAAGTGAAGCTATAAAACCTAGAGTAGAGCAGTCCCAAACAACCTCTAAATGGATGGCTCTAGGTTTTTCCTAGCACCGTACAATTTCATGACAAAAAAAAGTATGGAAGATTGTGATTATTAGGACAAGTAGTAGCTATACCTATATATGCAAGATTTACTCTTCCTCTGTGTACTCCTAGCTAGAGAGAGAGAGAGAGAGAGAGAGAGAGATTGATGGGCGAGCAGCAAGTTGCAAGCATATATATGATGGATAGGACTTACCCTCGAGGTTATTGGAGGAGAGGTCTATAAATTCCAGCCGTGATAGGTTTTTGAGCGAGGGAACCCAGCCAGATAAACTAGAGCCTGAACATTCCAGCCGCGATAAACATGTCAAATTGCTGAGTGACGAAGGAAGCCCCCCGGCCTGAGAAGCTGTTTCCACTGAGGCATAACTCCGTCAACAAGGAGAGAGATTCCCAATGGAGCCAGGGATTATGCCAGAGAGACCCATGTCATGAAAATCTAGAGCCTCGAGTTGTTTTAGATTAGTGATCCCGACAGGAATGGTTGATCCTGCAAACATGCATGCATTTTAATTAAAAACAACAAAGCGAATCACCAAAAACTAACCATGCATATGATAATTATTATTTCCAAGAGCAGGAAAATCCGAATCAGAGACGTGAAGAAAACCGAAGCCAAACACTCACCGTTAAAATTGTTAGAGCTGAGGTCAATGGACTTTAGTGAGCGAAGACCTGCAAAGGATGCAGAGATTGGGCCAGAGAGGTTGCAGTTCGCTAAGCTAAGGTCCTCAAGGCGTGTGAGCCTCTCAAAACCAGACGCTGGAAGGTGGGAGCCGCCGAAGTCGTTGCCGTCCAGGATGAGGTGCTCCAGAGACGTGAGGCTGAAAGGGCCTGGTGAATGCCGCCGCTGATACACAGTGACGAGAAGCTGAGGCCAGTCACGCTCCCGGCGACGCGGTCGTCGTCGCAGGCCCCAGTGGCAGCAGTCGGTGCCCTCGATCCATGACGACAACGTTGTGTCGTCGTCGTCCCAATCGAACAAGCAGCGGTTTGATGATGATGTGCCGCTTCAGCTGGAGTAGTGCCGCAGCGGGGCGGCAACGCGCTGGAACGGGCCTGCTGCTGTTTGTCCGCAATGCATTGGAGCGATGCGCTACGAGAGCTAGTACTACTAGTACCAATAAGAACCATGAGGTGGTGTGGCGTGTGTTGATGCTGCAAGCCATTGCGGCTTGGAAAGTTATAGCTGTGCGCGATGGCTGGGTGAGGCAGTAGTGGATGGGGAATAATGGATTGATAAAATGACATGAAAACGCAGTCGGCTATCTTATATTAAGTACTATCTCAGTCCCAAATTACGAATCATTCGAACTTTCTTTTCTTAGAGACTCAAATATTCTTAATTTTGACTATATTTATAAAATACAATAATAATATTTATATAATAAAATAATATTTATGATATCAAATAAATATTATAATATTTTTTATTAATTATATTTTTATAGTAATACCTATTTTTTAGGTTATAAAACTTTGTAATCTTTTATAATTAAATATGAGATATTAAAGTGACTTATAATTTAGGATTGATGGAGCAATATAGATAAGTAGGCAGGTCTTATGAGACCAAGTCAAGTAAATGAAATGGAGTCAACAATGGGGATTCGTGAATGAACAGCTACGGATGGATTCTTGTGTTGAAGTCGTCGTCCATTACGGTTTCCATACGGTGCATATGTTATGATGTATGGTCTCTAAGACTCTGAGCCGGCCGTGCTGTAGAACCTTCTTTGTTCGTGTAGCAACGACGCCCCCACAAGTAGAGATCGTTTACTTGACTTCAAAAGTCATTCGACCAAGTTTCTGCTTGCCTTGCACCGTGGTCTTATATATATTAGTATATATATATATATGATACTTTCTGTGTTTTAAATTATAAGTCGTTTTAACTTTTCTAGTTACATAACAAAAGTTATACATCACTATATCTATCTAGATGCATAACTTTTATTATGTATTTAGAAAAAGCCACAATGACTTATAATTTGAACGAATGGAGTATTTGATAAAGGTTACCCAAAAGCTTTTTTTTCAGGTTCTTTTCAGAAAAACACCTTGGTTTTACCATTCTAAACTCTTACGCGCTGCTTGGATGAAGGCAAGGAACGGATTCTTAACCCTGCAAGCTAGTACGACCGAGAGTCTGAGTTTTTTCGCATTAAATGGATGGTCCTTTATTTATCGTCTTGAACTTTAGTTCTAAACCTAAGCTAAATTTCAATTCTATATATGTTGTTATAATAAGCACTACCGGACACAAGACACTCGGTAAAGCTCTAATTGTACTTAGCAAAGGCTTTGCCGATTGCCACTCTTGGTAAAGGCCACTCGGTAAAAATTGGGCAAAACCGTCTTTGTCGAGTGCCTGACACTTAGTAAAGTTGGAACCGAAAAAACCACCGAAAATATTAGCAATTTTTTTAATCGTGGGAGACCTCTACCGGCCAACGCCCACATGTCTCCGTCGAAGTCGAAAGTCGTGGCATTTTTTGCGCAAAATACGCGGCTTTGTGGCCAGTGGGATTCAAACCCATGCCCTCCACCTCGCTTGTCCCCTTCTCAATCTACTACACCACATTGTCACTTATGTCTAGATATCATTTTTGGTTCCCCATATATTGTACTAACTGAGTGTAAATTGCTTGTTTGAGGCCTAAAACAAATTCAATCAAAAAGTTGTCAACTACAAAGTATTATAACTTTTCGAGATCTACACTTAAGGAAGTTTTTTCATCCGAGGTCTGTTTACAAAATTTAAATTTGAAAATTTTAAAATTCAAACGTAATTTTGCATGCATGACAAGATGATTTTAAATAAAAACGTTGTCAACTACAATGTTTCATAACTTTTTAAGATCTACAATGTTTATTTTTGTTATTTTTCTATCTGAGGTCGTTTACAAAATTTGAATTTTAAAATTTTGAAATTCAAACATAGTTTTGCATGACAAGATGATTTTAAATTTAAAAAGTTGTCAACTACAATGTTTCATAACTTTTCAAGATATACAAACTTTATTTTGGTGGTTTGATCATATGTTCATCTGACATGATTGTTTTAACATTGTTCACAAATTTTATATATCTACAAAAGATGTAAGATTTGTGAATAAATTTACATTTACTTTTACTTTATCATATGAAGAAATGATCAAAACAAATATTATACATCTTGATGAGTTATACAACTTTATAGTTCAAAATTTTATCATTTGAATTAATTTAGTGCATCAAAATGGCTTTGTAAGGATCTGATAAGCCTAGGGGGTGAATATGCCTGTTTAAAATAAAACTGAAAGCTTCTATCAGCACAGGCGCGACACTGCCGCTCACAACCCTGGCACTGCTGGACTTGGGCCGACAGTGCTGGTCAGCTGGACAGAACCTTGCACAATTCAAAAACTGAGATGGATATGGAAATTCTCCTTGAATTAAAACCTTTCTAGAGGTGTAGTGAACCTCTAGCACCACTTGAAAGTGGTAGCAACACACCCACCGCGTAGATCGAGTCCAAACCCTAGAAATCAACTTGAGAGCAATGTAAATCAAAGTAGAGAGACAATCACAAGTTGATACAAGATTTGGCTCGTGGTTCAGCTTGCCACCAAGGCTTGCCTACGTCCACGTTGTTGAGGTACGCCACACAAGGCTCAAGCTCACCACAAAGGCTAACTCTTTCCTCGGTCTCAAGTCAAGAGAATGAACTCTTGAGATGAGGGTAAATGTATTAGTAATATGGGGTGTTACAAACCTCCCTACGCTGCCACACGAAGGAGGCAAGCTCAAGGGCGACGCCTAGCCGGCTAGGAGCAAAGCTCCAAGAGTAAAGAACTCAAACCGCCGGCCACCACGCAAACCAAATGCTTGTAGGAGTTGAAGATCCGAGGGAGAAGCTTCTTCTCAAGCTTGGAGGCTTAATCCCTCAAAGATTTGAGTGGAAATCAATGGAGGAGAGAGTTGGAGCACCAAGGAAGAAGAGAGAGAGCAAAAAGAGAGCTTCTCAAACTATTTCACGAAATGATTCTGAGTGAATGGGCAAAACGTTACTGTTGGGAGGAGTGAGGAGGTAAGGAAATACCCCTTCACTACCAACGGTCAGATATCAAGTCGCGGCAGTGCCGGCCTGGAGGCGCAGTAGTGCCGAACTATGGGGCACTGCCGGCCTGAAGCCCGGCACTGCCGACCTGGCACAAACAGCAAGGAATTCAGATTGAAATAGTTGGCTGTTTTGCCTACTATGTATGTGGAGGTGTATGATGAGTGGATAGATATAGCATTTGGTTCACTTGTTGGCATGCGTGTTGAATCCCTCTTAATAGTACGCCATACCTAACTCAAATTCATAATATAAAAGAAATAAAGTCATTTGAGTTTGTTGCCATGCACTTTTGTAATTGGAGGGGTTCGCTAACCTGTTGATCAACCTCCTTTCTTTCAACCTGCTTGCCATACTTGAAGAATCTCATTAGTTCTCTAAATATGTTGTCATGTCACCAAAACTCACTTAGGGCTTGATTGCACTTTCAATCTCCCCCTTTTTTGTGATTGATGACAACATAGTTAGAGCTTACAAAAGTGAAATAATAATCTGAGACAATGTAAGTCATGGGTGTAGGAGCTCCCCCTAAATATGTGAATAGGAATTTGAATTTCCAATTTGACATAAAAAATCAAAATTTACACATTGGAGTGAAAAATGACTCCCCCTACATCCATGGCTGCTGTGGGATGCTGAAACAAGGTGTCACAAAATATATACGTGATACACACGAACCTGTCTCACAAATCAAAGTGCTTTGCTGTCATCAGCAGAGCGGCACTGCCGCACCTAGGCCCGGCACTGTCGGCCTGACTGCCAACAACAAAGCTACGGAAGCACAAGCACGACCACACAACATGATATAAATATAAACTAAATGCATATAGAGACAAGAATGATATATAGGAGAGAGAGCACATGTCCATAAATAACACAAATCAAGTACTAAAGTGGCAATATTACAATAAAATAGTTTTGTTGCTCTCTCATCTCACAAACTAAAACAAACTAAGATAGATCAAGGTGCCCAACACCTGCCGCTCCTCCATGACCGTCGAAGATTGTTGAACCCCCTTCACTTAGTAATCCTCCCCTTTTGGCAACAAGTCACCAAAAAGAAGAGAAAGACATAACAAAAAGAATACAAACTAGTCGCTATCCTCATCCATATGGTCATCATCATCGTCGTCGTCAGGAGAGCCGGTGAAGTGTACACTAGGAGCTCTAGCACGACCACTGCGTCTCGGTGGCTGCTCCTCCTGAATCTCCTCCTCATCATCATCCTCATCCTCCTCCTCATCTGAGCCAAAGCTGGACTCCTTACTAAGGTCTAGTGGAGGAAGAGGTGGGGATAGATGTCTGAGGCCCTGCTCCTGTCTGAGCTCTCTGATCTCAAGTCTGGCCTTATAAGCAGTGTCATTGGCATAGCAAATTCCAGTGAAGATCTTCTTCAGAAGCCTACCCATCTTGCCTTTCTTCCTGCCTCTGCTGGCTGCTGCACTGGAGGACTCAGGGCGGTCTGAGGCTACTGCCCTGCTCCTGGTAGAAGTCACCTAAGCTGTGGAGTGCACAGCCTTCTCGCCTCTGTAGGGCTCATGGATAGTGTCTTTGTTGAAGACATGCCCAATTACCCTCTCAATGATGAACATGAGATAGGGTGCATAAGGAATCCTTTTCCTAGCATCATCTGCTGCAATGAATAGCTCATTCCAAATGAAGCGAGATACTGAAAAGGGTGGGGCACCACCTCTCATCCTTCGCAGCACATTCTTTGTTGATCCATAGAGGTTAGATGCAGATCCCACCTTGGGATAGAGAGTGGTCCTAAAGAGGTTGTTGAGGATATAGTACTTGCTCCTTAACCCCTTCACAAGACCATCTGCCTTCTCCGGCTCAATATAGAGAGGAGAGATTTCCTCATTTGTTAGCCATCTCTCATCATGAATGTTAGAGCAACTTCTATCATCCTCTCCAAAGCCAAGGAGACGGACAAATGTCACAAAGTCCAACTTGTAATGCATGCCCTCTGTCATCCAATGCATCACATGGTTCTCTGTCAAGAAAGTAGGTGGCAAAGAATTGATGGATGATTTTAGTGTTTCAGTCACACCAAAAACCCATCCAGTCACACATACCTAGATTCTTACACTAATCAATGACTCTATCAAACACTGGATCCCTCTTGTTCTCAAGGTGTTCTCAATCAACATACTTCATCTTTATGATCTTGGGCTTCTTTGCATGAAACAGAACAGAGGAGTAAAAATCTGAGTGAAAAGTGTTCCAGAACCTGTAATCCACTCCCATGTCCTTGGGCACATTATATGGATAGATTGCTCTTTGCTCTTGGACAAACCGGTACTAATTTTGATAGTTCACCCTTTCTCTTGCACGGGTGTCCTGTGGCTCCCTGACTGTCACCTCCTCAGCATGAGGAATGAGGTAGGACCCATCAAAGAGTCCAAGATCTAGAGGTGTCTCCGGGCAAGCACCTTCCCTGATGGTTCTGCCTGCCATCTGCAATTCACTTTCTTGCCTGATCCTTGCTCTAGGACTCAGGCCATCATCAATGCCTCCTCGGCCTCCTCTGCTAGCCCGGACCTTTGTCCTTGGCCCCTTTCTTCTAGCATCAATCGGTCCTCCGGCTTCCATCTATGCATTTAAAAGAGATAAGGTTAAGTTGCTGCACTTAGAATAGTGACTGGAAACTCTAGCACAAATATTTAACCAAAAACGAGAGTCAATGGTTGATTGTAGGAGCTTTGGCAGTAGTGCTGTAACCAGGGGCCCGGCACTACCAGCCTCTAGCGCGGCACTGTCGGCCTGGTGCAGACAACACCAATGCTAGCTTCATCAATCCACCTTTGAATCTAGGTTTTGATTGAATCTAATTACTAGAGCATTATCACCATACATAATGCAACTACTAACAACCTAGATCTCATCTCAAAATCCGCACATTGCATAGATCGAACCGGGTTAGGGTTTCAAGTTTTTACCTTTGAAAAAGAGGGGTGAGGATGAAGAAGGGCTAGCTTGAATCAAGCTTGACGCAGGGAGGAAGATCCTCCACACCTCCTACAATGGCAGCACCACCAAAGAGCGGCACCGCCGGGAAGAAGAAGGGGACCTCCGGGCTCCTTTGGTCGCCTTGGGGAAGAGAGAGGAGAGGGAGATGCGTTCTGGATGAAGGGGTATGACTAGGGAAGAGTCCCCTCGGGCCTGGGTAAAGAAAAGAACTTGGCCCCGAGAGAGAAAGACCGAGACCCGACTGCTCGGTGCAGTCAAGTCGCGGCACTGCCGCGGCTAGGCCCGGCACTACTGCGCACCCCCGGCACTTCCGTGCTAGGGGCCGGCAGTGAAGAGCTATGCCACATAGATTTTTTTAGGTAAAGGAAATTATATTTCCGGCTTCAGTCATCCTCTCACGAGAATGCATTAGGCCAAATTATTACAACAGAAAATTAAAAAACAAGAACTGACGGAAGAGAATTACATCCCTAACAAGGGGCTTGACTAGTCCTACGCGACACATGATTTGCTACGTGATGTCCACTCGTCAAGAATAAGACCACCAACATCGATACACTATCGCCAAACGTCTGTCAGACCAAGAAAAAGTACTGAGAGATCGTCGGACATCGGCCACCATTGAAGACACGGGTATTGAAACTTGGCAACAACACGAAACCTCTGGTTCAACTGCAGGGGAGCGACCATTCAAGGGGTCTTCCAAAAGCGACGTCTCCAACGAGAAAACTGACATCCACAGACGCCATCATCGCCCCACCAGAAACACTAGAGATGGGTTTTCACCTGGAGATCCCCCAAACATGGAAGACAGTCACTGCTCACCATTAGCCAAGCTGTTACGTCTTGATTGGCACCTCCGTCTTGAAACTTCGTCGTCCCCTGCCCAAACGGCGGTACGGCCGGACCCCGATTGTTGCCCCGGCAATCCGTTGACAGACTACGAAAACGACGCCTCCATGGAGGTGATGACGCGGGTACGCCACCGCCGTCAGCCCAAAGGGCAGGGTTTTCACCCCTGTTCGTCGCAGGACCAGAGCCACCGTCAGGTAGCAGACCGCCCAACCAGGGGCGACGACGACCTCCCCGAGATCGACCTGCCACCGCCGCTGATCCGGAAGTATAGCCACTGGAGCGAGATTTGGCCTCGGCGCCCCAGATTCGATCCCAAGAGGGCGAATCCGATTGGCCACCGCTGCCTCCCGCCGCCGACCACCTCCGAACTCGCCGCGCATACCAGAGCTGAGGCCGGCCATGGCCTCACCACCGCCCGATCTGACCCTCTGGCCTGCAGCCGACCTGTGCCTTGGAGTGCCACGCCACCCCACCGCATCCACCACCGGAGAAGCCACGCCCCCGCCATCCCGGTATGCCACGCAACCATGCTAGCGATCCACTTCGGCGGAGGCGCGGCGCGAGAAGGGATGGAGAAGAGGCGGCAGCGGTAGGGTTTGTCGCCACCCGTGTCTCCCAGCGGGGGGAGCGACGCGGGGGCCCTCGAACAATAAACTGGATGATCAGATAAACCAGCCTCAGATCAATCAGCTATGCCACTTAGATACTCTATATTTATGCATAGTGGACACATACCCTTGCCATATGTTGGTCAGTAAGCAAATCAACAATACATACTATGACCAACACATTCAAGAGTCTTTTGAAATTGGTTTTGAAACACATGATTGAATATTTTCAAAGTTTTGCCTAAGTCTCTAGGTGAACAAACAAATGTGTGCTATAGTTCAAACCACGTTACGAGAATCAAGTATATTCATCTCACTACGCATAACACAAAACCTTGTCTCATCGAGAGGCTTAGTGAAGATATCGGCTAGTTGCTTTTCGGTGCTCACATGGCGAATTGCGATATCTCCTTTGATTTCGTGATCTCTCAAGAAGTGATGCCGGATGTCTATGTGTTTGGTTCTAGAGTGACTAATTAGATTATTTGAGAGTTTGATGACACTCTCGTTGTCACACAAGAGAGGTATCTAGGTGAATTGACATTTGAAATCTTTTAAGGTTTGCCTCATCCAAAATAGTTGAGCACAACATGCGCCGACTGCAACATACTCGGCCTCGACGGTGGAAAGGGCTACACAATTTTGCTTCTTAGAACTCCAAGACACTAGGGACCGTCCAAGGAATTGACACGTCCCCGAAGTGCTTTTTCGGTCTACCTTGCAACCGGCGTAATCGGAATCCGAATACCCAAGTAGATCGAATTTGGAGCCCTTAGGATACCACAAGCCAAGGTTAGGAGTGTATACTAAATATCTCAAGATTCTCTTAACAGCCACAAAGTGGCACTCTTTCGGGTTAGCTTGAAATCTAGCACACATGCACACACTGAGCATTATATCCGGCCTAGATGCACATAAGTAAAGGAGAGAGCCGATCATGGAACGATATACCTTTATGTCCATGGATTTCCCTCCATCAAGATCAAGATGTCCATTGGTTGGCATGGGAGTCTTGATTGACTTTGCATTCACCATGTCAAACTTTCTTAGCATATCATGGGTGTACTTGGTTTGGCATAAGAAAGTCCCTTCCTTGAGTTGCTTGATTTGAAAACCGAGGAAGAACTTTAGCTCACCCATCATATACATCTCAAATCTCTTAGTCATGATCCTACTAAACTCATCACAAAAGGATTGATTAGTACTACCAAATATTATGTCATCGACATATATTTGACACACAAAGATATCATTATTAATCTTGTGAGTAAAGAGAGTAGGATCAGCTTTGCCTATTTCAAAGCCTTGTTTGAGCAAGAATTCCTTAAGGCATTTATATCATGCTCTTAGTGCTTGCTTAAGCCCATAGAGCGCCTTATGGAGCTTGAACACATGATGTGGGAACTTGGGATCTTCAAATCCTGGTGGCTGCTCAACATACACCAATTCTTGAATAGGGCCATTGAGGAGTGCACTCTTCACATCCATTTGATGTAGCTTGAAGTCATGGTGGGCAGCAAAGGCTAGAAGCATTCGGATTGCTTCAAGTCTTGCCACCGGTGCATAAGTCTCTTCAAAGTCCAAGTCCTCCACTTGAGTGAAATCTTAAGCAACCAATCTTGCCTTTTTCCTTGTCACCACACCTTGCTCATCTTGCTTGTTACAAAAGATCCATTTGGTTCCAATCACATTGGTATTCAGTCTTTCTACTAATGATCAAACTTGGTTCCTTTCAAAGCTATTTAGCTCTTCTTGCATATCCATCACCCAATCCAAATCATCGAGAGCTTGCTCAACCTTCAGAGGTTCCAAAGAGGAGACAAAAGAGTAAAATTGACAAAAATTTTCCAGATGTGAATGAGTAGTTACCCCCTTTCGAAGACTCCCAAGTATATTATCAACAGGATGATCTCTTTGAATTGTTTGCCTCAATCTTGGGTATTCTGTGGCTTCTTGTTGGTCTGCTTGGTCACCATACTCATAGTCTTAGGTTGTAGGTTCATTGGGCTTGCTGGTGAGCAGCTTGCTGCTGCCTCTCTGCGGGGAGCGGCAGTGCCGGGGTCAGGCACTGTTGCTGGACTAGACAGCACTGTTGCTCCTTCTTCTTCAAGTTTGGGAGCAGTAGCTTCACCATCTTGAGCTTCCACCTTTGTGGCCTTGACTTTTTGTGTTCTAATATCACCAATGGCCATGTTCTTGATTGCCTCACATGGTGGTTCCTCATTACCTACAACCACTTGATCAATTTGTTCTACTTGAGAGCCATTAGATTCATCAATTGTCACATCTATCATGATTTCAATTTTCCCTAAGGTCTTGTTGAATACGCGATAGCCATGCTCATTTGATCCATAACCTTGAAGAAAACCTTCATCAACTTTAGGTGGAAACTTAGAGGTTTTGGGCTTTTTATTAAGTATGAAGCACTTGCACCCAAAAACTCTAAAGTATGACACCTTTGGTTTGTTACCGGTTAACACCTCATATGAGGTCTTCTTCAAAATCTTGTGTAGATAGAGCCGGTTGATTGCATGGCAAGCGGTGTTGACGGCTTCGGCCCAAAAGATGTCCGAAGTCTTATACTCATCTAGCATTGTCATTGTCATGTCAATGAGTGTCCGATTCTTTCTCTCTACTACACCATTTTGTTGAGGGGTGTATGGAACTGAAAATTGATGCTTGATGCCCTCATCATCAAGAAACTCCTTGAGTGTTCTTGAACTCGGTTCCATTGTCACTACGAACTTTCTTGATTTGAAAACCGAATTCTCTTTGTGCTCTTCTAATGAAGGTTTTCACCTTATATTGCACTTGTGCCTTATCATACATGAAAAACACCCAAGTGAACCGAGTAAAGTCATCAACAATAACTAAACCATGTTTGTTACCGCCAATGCTTATGTAGGCCACCGGTCCAAAGAGATCTATGTGTATTAGCTCCAATGGTTGCTTGGTGGAGGCAATGCTTTTTGGTGGGTGAGGTGCTCCTACTTGCTTTCCGGTTTGGCAAGCACTACAAATTCTATCTTTCTCAAAATGAACATTTGTTAGTCTAAGAATGTGTTCATCCTTTAGGAGTTTGGCCAAGTTCCTCATCCCAACATGAGCTAGTCGGCGATGCCATAACCAACCCATGCTAGATTTTGCCACTAAACAAGTCTCAAGCTTAGCCTCACTTTTGTTGAAATCAACTAGGTAAAGCTTGCCCTTCAAACGACCCGTAAAGACAATAGAGGAATCCTCCCTCTTAAAGACTTCCACACTCTTATCCGTAAAGAGACAATTGTAGCTCATCTCACATAGTTGTGAAACGGACAACAAGTTGTAACTTAATGAATTCACATGTAAAACATTTGAGATAGAATGATAAAGAGTTACAACAACTTTACCAAGACCAATCACTTCCCCTTTGGAGTTGTCACCAAAGATGATATTCTCACTTGCATTTGAAGTTGGGGAATATGATGAGAACATACTCTTCTCTCTGGTCATATGATTTGTACATCCACTATCAAGCACCCAACTTGATCCACCGGAGGAGTATGCCTACAAAACAATTTAGTTCCTAGATTTAGATCCTCAATTAATCTTGGGGCCTTGCATGTTAGTGATAACAATTGTTGGAACCCAAACATTCATGCTTCTCTTATCATGCTTCTCATCACCCACAAACTCTACAATGACTTTACCACGGTCATTACATTTCAACACATAGCAAGATGATAAGCTTCCTTAGGGTGACCTTGTCTTTGGTTGATATGCAAACTTGTTTTTGGCCACCCAGATTGAATCCTTGGGTTTCTAAGAAACCTGCTTTTGTCTGGGCACCTTCTTGGCATGGACTTGAGCTTGATCAGATGAAGCACTGGTAGCCTTCCCTTTAGTGGAGCGCGGCACTGCCGGCCCGAAGCCCGGCACTGCCACGGTCTGTGCAGGCTGATCTGCACCAATGCTTCTCTTCTTCTCAAACTTGACACACTCAATGCCTTTCACTGTTTTTCTTCCATTGGTTTTACCTCCTTGAGTGTGTCCAAGCCCATCCTTGATGGATGGATGCCTTCCATCCTTGTATTAGATTTTCTTTGGCCCAATTTTTTCTTTGTCACTCTTGCTAGAAACTGAAATGATCTTGTTAAGCCTTGCTATCTCTTTCTTCATGGCCTCCATGTTGACAAGGTTAGTGGAATAATCATTCAAATCAAGATTATAACATTTTCCACATCCTTGACTAGTGGATGGAGAAGAGGCATCATTTGCCTTAGTGAGATGTGAGTTGCCCTCCCAAAGAAGATTGTATTGTGCCTCAAGCTCTCGATGCTTTTCAGTTAAGCCACAATGCTTTTACTTGAGGTCACTATACTCCTTCTTAGTGAGAGCATGAGCTTCTTATTCCTTGGCCAAAGCCTTATTCAAGGAGCTCACCTCACTTCTCTCTAATGCAAGGGCTTCCTTGCTAGCAATGTAGAGATCCTCTTGTTTGATAAGAGTCTTTTCTCTAGATGCCAACTCAGCCTTGGTTGCCTCTAATTCATCCATTAGGTTAGCAATGAAGATTTTGGTCTTCTTATCCATGTTTTTAGTTATTTCATTAATTTCTTCATCACTAGGGTCATCATCACTAGAGTAATCACTAGAATCACTACTAGAGATATCATTAGGGAGAGAAGTTTTGGGTTTCAGTTTTGGTTGTACCTTCTCACCCTTTTTCATGAGACAAATGTGAGGGGAGCATTCATCATCCTTGGACATGTTGTTGAAGAGCGTTGGTGAAGTGGATGACTTGTGAATAGCAATGGTTGTCATCTCTTCATCTTCACTTGAGCTCTCTACCGTTGAGTCCCACTCATGCCCAGTGTGTGCTTCACCCACATATCTCTTGCTCTTCTTGTGGTCACCTTTGTCTTCTCTCTTGCCTTTGCCAAACTTGTTATCTTTCTTTTCATTTGGGCAATCGGCAATGAAATGCTCGGTGCTATCACAATTGTAGCAAGTTCTTGATTTCTTATTTGAGAACCTTCTCCTCATGAGCTTGTACCCATTTCTCTTTATGCCCTTGTTGAATCTCTTCATGAAAAGAGCCATGTCATCTATCTTCTCGGACTGCTCATCTTCACTTTCACCATCACTTGATGTTGAAGCTTCGGATTCATGCTTGATAGATTTGGTTGCTTGGACTTTGCTTGAGGAAGCTTGCTTGCTGTTTTTAGAACAGCTAGGGGTTGATCTCTTGTTGCTCTTGTTTGCCTTGAGGGCCACATCCTTAATATTCATCCCTTCCATCCTTGCTTGCAACTCACCAAACTTCTTCCTCTCAAGTGCTTCTTCTCTTTGTAGATCAAAGGTCATTATTCTACCAAGCACATCACTTGGTGTGAAGTACTCAAACTTCTTATCTCTAATCAATGTCATCATAGTCTCATTTCTTGGAGAGTAGGCTTCAAGCATAATCTTGACGACCTTGTGATCATTGACCTCTTCACCACCAAGATCTCTAATCTTGCCAACAATAGTCATCAATCTATCAAACATTTCTTGTGGCCCTTCACCTTCATTGATCACAAACCGGTTGAGCTTAACCATCAATAGATCGATCTTGGACTACCTTACTTTGCTCACACCCTCATGTGCAAGGTGCAAGGTGTCCCATATCTCCTTGGCAACCTCCAAGCCCATCACCTTGTTGTACTCATCACCATCCAATGCACTTAGCAACACACTAGTTGCTTGGGCATTGAGTTGTATGCAGCGAAGCTCGGTGGTAGTGGGGCTTGTAGGATTCACCAGAGGCTCACATCCTCTATGGACAATCTCCCAAGCACCGGGGTGAAGACCTACAAGATAAGCTTTCATCAAGTGTTTCTACTTAGCAAAGTTAGTCCATCAAAATGAGGCAACTTGCCCGCGGGTACATGGAAAAGAGGCTTATACTCATGGTTAGAGATAGATGAATAATTAAAGGATACGATAGAGTATTTCTTGCTGCCATCATCCTTCTTCTTTTCTTTCTCCTTCTCACTCTTGGAGGCTTGGTATGACACATCATTATCACCATCGGAGCTGCTAAAATCAACCTCCACTTGAGAGGCCTTTTCTTTGCTCTTCTTTAGCTCCTCCTCCTTGGCCTTAAGCTCCTTCTTGAGCTTTCTCACTTCTCTTCTATGAAGCTTCTCGGCAAGCTTCAAGCTCTTAGCTTTATTGATTGCATTTTCTTCCTTTTGCAATTTCTTTCCTTCTCTCCTTAGTCTTCTTTCTTCTTTTCTACTTGCTTTCTCTCCTCCGGACATGCCAGCGGTGGTCAAGTATTTGTCCGTGGTCACACTTTCATCGCTGCTGTCCGTGGAGTGTAAATCCACATCCTTGGGGTTGACATGCTTGACACTTCCCTCTTCGGTCATTACCTCACACGGTTAAGTGTTTATTGAGGTAACCTTGCTTTGATACCAATTGTAAGGACCTCATAAGCCTAGAGGGGGGGTGAATAGGCATGTTTAAAATAAAACTCAAAGCTTCTGTTAGCATTAGCGCGACACTGCCGCTCACAACCTCGGCACTGCTGCGGCTGCCCGGCACTGCTGGACTTGGGCCGACAGTGCTGGTCAGCTGGACAGAACCTTGCACAATTCAAAATCTGAGATGGATATGGAAATTCTGCTTGAATCAAAACCTTTCTAGAGGTGTAGTGAAACTCTAGCACCACTTAAAAGTGGTAGCAACACACCCACCGCGTAGATCGAGTCCAAACCCTAGAAATCAACTTGAGAGCAATGTAAATCAAAGTAGAGAGACAATCACAAGTTGACACAAGATTTGACTCATGGTTCAGCTTGCCACCAAGGCTTGCCTACGTCCACGTTGTTGAGGTGCGCCACACAAGGCTCAAGCTCACCACAAAGGCTAGCTCTTTCCTCGGTCTCAAGTCAAGAGAATGAACTCTTGAGATGAAGGGAAATGTATTAGCAATATGGGGTGTTACAAACCTCCCTAGGCTGCCACACGAAGGAGGCAAGTTCAAGGGTGACGCCTAGCCGGTTAGGAGCAAAGCTCCAAGAGTAAAGAACTCAAACCGCCGGCCACCACGCAAACCAAATGCTTGTAGGAGTTGAAGATCCGAGGGGGAAGCTTCTTCTCAAGCTTGGAGGCTCAATCTCTCAAAGATTTGAATGGAAATCAATGGAGGAGAGAGTTGGAGCACCAAGGGAGAAGAGAGAGCAAGAAGAGAGCTTCTCAAACTGTTTCACGAAATGATTCTGAGTGAATGAGCAAAAATTTACCGTTGAGGGGAGTGAGGAGGTAAGGAAATACCCCCTCACTGCCAACGGTCAGATATCAAGTCGCGGCAGTGCCGGCCTAGAGACGTGGCAGTGCTAGACTGCGCGGCACTACCGGCCTGAAGCCCGGCACTGCCGGCCTGGCACAAACAGCAAGGAATTCATATTGAAATAGTTGGTTGTTTTGTCTACTATGTATGTGGAGGTGTATGATGAGTGGATAGATATAACATTTGGTTTACTTGTTGGCATGAGTGTTGAATCCCTCTTAATAGTACGACATACCTAACTTAAATTCGAAATATAAAAGAAATAAAGTCCTTTGAGCTTGTTGTCATACACTTTTGTAATTGGAGTGGTCTGCCAATCTGTTCATCAACCTTCTTTCTTTCAACCTCATACTTGAAGAATCTCATTATTTCTCTAAATATGTTGTCATGTCACCAAAAATTACTTAAGGTTTGATTGCACTTTCAGGCTTTCAAATTTTTTTTGCCTAGTGTAAAGAAAACACTCGGTGTGTCAAAAAAAACACTCTGCAACTTTACTTAGTGTTTTTTTTACCAAGTATTTTTTTACACTCAACAAAAAAACTCTTGTCGAGTATCTGAAAAAAACACTTGGCAAACCTCAAAGAGCAAAGAGGAAGTTTGGACTAATAAGATAGATCTTCAACGAGAGATAAATTACCCGTCGATCAGCTATGCCACGTAAAGTCCTTTTTCACTGTTAAATCTAGGCCATCAAAGGTAAACAAATGGTCCACCTGATCCCGTGTCCTGTGACGTGCGAGCCCATCTCACGGTGTTAAAGGGAAAATAGAAAAAAAAAATCTCCGCCTCGCCGCCTCCGCCGGAATTCATCGCGCCTTGCCGCCTCCGCCTCCGCTTCGGCTCAGATGCACCACCCGCTTCCGCTCAGATGCACCACCCGGCCCTGCCAGCAGGTACACGCACACCATACCTCTCCGCCTGACTTCCGCTCAGATGCAGCGCCTGGTCCTGCCGGCGGCACGTGTGGATCAGATCGATTCATCGCTTCTTCCTCTTCCCCGGCTGCGCTGTCTGCAGATGCCGCCATCGACCCCATTGCGCCTGCACCGAGCATCAGGAAAGAAGAGCTGTGACGACGCTTATGGCGCTGGCTGGCCCGGGGAAGAAGCGCTTGCTACACGCCACCCTCATCCTCATCTGCGCCGCTAACCATGCGGTTCCCCCAAGGTCAGCATCGCTGCCGTTCTCGACTACCTCACCACCTAAGCTTAGTGTCTCCTCCTTCATCTTGATCCGGTCTTCAATCTGAACTTGCCTTCAACTCGAGTTGTTCGATCTAGTTACCTATTTTCATGGTCGCGGACAATCATGCAGTGGTGGTATGTACAATTATTGTTCGGTTGTTCCTATGTCTTACTTTATTCTACGCAATACTGCTTACCTGCAATGAGACTGTGTGGTGTTTTGTTTCAGGTTTAGACTCAATACCTGCTGCGAAGAGAAAAATGTTGTAGGTACCTGCTCCTTGCTAAGTTCCTACCGTCTTACTTTTTATTTTGAAGCATGTATTTCTTTATTTACAATTCATGACATGCCTGCTTGACCTGATATATACTCTGTTACATATAACGAAATGCATGGTTGTTTATGAGATATACATATTTCGCTACGCCAAATTTGTATCTTGATGCTGTGAATTAGTCTTTCCCCTTTTTCCAATGATATTTATATATGTTTGTGAGCTATGGTGATTGTCAGCTATGAGTTCGTACATATATCTAAATCTGTTGCTCTTAGATTTTTGTTCTGAAATTTGTTCGATGCTTATGCTAATTAGCTATTGTTGCGTGCTTATGCTAATTACGGCCTATTGTTCTATTCCCATGGTATTCCTATGCTAATTAGCTATTGTTGTGTGCTTATGCTAATTAAGGCCTATTGTTCTATCCCCATGGTATTCCTCAACCAATTTTTTCTGTGTGACTAACAGATATGTCCTTCTATGCACGATGATGAAATTATTTCTTTAATCATCGTATTTGGATTGACTTTAGTCATTATAGGGCAAGGACTAGATGACAGGGAGCTAACCTAATTATATATGCCAGCCACGATATGTATATCATGCAGAGACCATTTGCCAATCATTGGCAAAATAGCGTTTTATGTTAGTTCCTATATTATTGGTGTATTATGACATTGATTTCTCCCATGGAGATTTCAAGTATTATATATTTGTTCATTATAAAGCCAAAAACGCCTTAGTATGTTAATGTTCATACTTTAAGGTTTGTTGATTTCACTGTGCCTGATTGATTTTTGTGCTTGCTTTAATCTATGGTGGTGTGTTGATAGTTTCCTGTACATAGAATACCCTGTCTGTTGATTGAGGAGAAAAAAGGATCCTTTCAAGCACTGTCAATCCAAAGCACACGTATTTTCTTCTACATGTTAGGCTATTGTACTAAAATATAATGTAAAATTCATCTGCAAAGGGCCCTACTCTGCTTTAGTAAGCGGTACACATATCTCTTTCTCCGTTGGTCACTCTTGCCACACAATACTCTTGATTAGAGTTGTTTTGACCTATAGTTTCATCCATGCTTATCCTGACTGCTATTTGATTTCAATCCATCTAGAAGAGAATGAAAAAAAGGTCAGACTACCTAATCATACGTTCAGTTTTCCCATTGTCTTTTTCCTTTGCAATTCAGGATACTTGGTTACCTAGCAGTTGAATATGATTTTTCTTTATTCATTTTCACTGTGGAAATATTGTTCATTTATATTCTAATTCCTAAGGTGTTATCTTCACAGGAATCCACTTTAAAAAAAGAAATGTGGTTCATTTATATAGCTCCAACATTTTAAATAATATAAAGAATCCATGTTAATATATGTTCTGATGCAATAGCTCTTCAGTTTAGACTATAAAAGATCACCTAATCATCATTGCCTTGAACATGTTAGGGATCAGATTAGAGACAACTGGAATATGTTATGTCCAGCTGAATAAATATGGACTGCAAAAGATCATCTGATCATCCTTGCTTTTTATCAGGTTAGGGATCACATGGGTGATAACTGAAATATGTTATGTCCAAATCAATGTTCGATTGAAGCAACTTAGACCGAACCAATCGTTCAAGGTTTCGTATGCACACGCATCTGTCAATACATTCAATCATGCCCAGTATATGATTTACAACACCTAATATTGCAGCTTCAGTTTCCTGCTTCATGCTTTTTATTTCTGCTATAAGTGGGATATGTTTTATACCTATTTTGGTAATGAATTGCACTCAACTATTTGTGCTACCTTAGCCCTTAGGGCAAAAAAATGATAGTTGAAATTAAGGGAGATATTGTGTTGTCCAACTCAAACCAGTTCCTTTACTTTTTCAAAATCATAGTTATGTTCAGTCATTGCCCTGAAAATGGAAAAATAATGTTTTTAATGTCCAACTTTATCCACTCACAACTTTATCTCTTTTAGACCCCCAAGGGACATTAGTCTTTTTTTAATGCTGCTTTTGTTTTTAGTACATTATTTGATTTCACAATAGATGCACAAACTATTATTAAGGAATCTTTTTTACTGCTGGAAGTGAATTATCATGCCATCATTGCCTCCATAGGCAATAATAACTGGGATCATTTTTTATAGAGGAAGGAAAGATGGCTCTATATGAGAAGAAAATTTGACCTTCGCATAATCAGGTTATTGTGCTCTTTCCTTTTTAAATTTCTATTTCTTTACATACTCTTGCTCTTTGTTTACTAAACCTGTGCTGGACATTGTTGTCTCCATTATTTATTTATTGTAACATTATGCTATATGACAGGATACCTTAATATGCTAGGTCCTATTTTGTTTTCTTCATTTTGATGTCAGTGTTGAGACTCATCTTGCCTACCTAAGTTTTCTTAGGCCTAGAAGGCTTTTATACTTGATAACCTGTACCCTTGACGTGCATAACTAGAGGATCTGTCCTGCTCTTGGTGATGCTGATCTGTGCATCCATCTGAATCAGTTCTCATAGTTTCCTCCTCAGGTGGCTCATACCAATGATAACTCATGGTCTCAATTTCTTACCATGTCTAGATTGAAGATTTTTTTCTTGTGGACGACATTGGTATTCTACATTTTTTATTATTTATCTACTTGAGATCACCTACTTCAGACTGTTTGCATGCCACATCACAGGGACTATAAGGAGGTTATGTTGTTTGTGTGAGTTAGCTTGGTAACAGAATTCAAAAGTAACCAAAGAGTATATTTTGAATTTATATTATAGCAAAATCATGCCACATGCTCTGTTCTTACTTGCTTTGGTTTACTCATGTAATGAGAGATGGATTTCTATGCACGCTATGATTTCACGGTGTTTCTCTATGCTAGGATCATGTTTGCCTTAACCAGCTTTATTCTCCCTAGCAAGCCACAACATCCCTAACATGATAGACGAGATGTAGTCAAGGATGTCACATCACTGCTCTGCCTGATGATGGTGGTGTTTTAGCTCTTACAGTGGATTCAAGTGTTAGTGCTAAGGGCTACAAAGTTGTGAGTGGTTCAGCTTGATGGTTCCCTTCAATTTTGTTGATTCCAGCTGCTATCTCTTCGGGAGCATTGGTCTTCTCTCATCATTTGCATTATGACATGTACCTTCCACTTACAATGTTTGGTATATGGTACAAAGACCTCCATGATTTGGAAAATGTGTCGTGGACTGTTGACAACTACCAATCACAGTTTTATTGTTTTTTTTATTGTTATAATGGACATGACATTGTAAGCTGTGGTTCCATAAACCTTGTGTTCAGTGTAAATAAAATCCATGAAGATCCATTATATTTGCATGTATAAAGTACCTAATATCATGGGTACTTGCAGCAATGTACAGAATAATGTAAAGGTGCTATGGACGCTACCACAATACAATCTAAATGGTTGGATTTCTATTTATGCTTTTTTTTTGAGAAAACTTCTATTTATGATTATGTTTTAGAGAATTGAGTCTCCCCATAGATACAGGATAAGGCGAGACCTGAACGCTAATTAAAACCAACGTATTAAACTTAAGGTAAAGAATCAACCAGCTTAGCTCTATCTAATTGCAGCTTATTTATGCTCGGCGCAGCGGAGCGCGCCTAACAGGCTAGTACTTCTTATTCTTAGAAGAAGACTGAAGCCAGAATTTTTTCATTACAAAAAATATATATATATCGCCCATCAAGTATACCATCTGCATGGCTTGTAGGAATTACACTTATATATGTATTCAGGATTTGGTATTAGAACTTTGAGCATCTCCAAGACACTCGTTACATCCTGTTTAAAGGTTAGGAATATAGATTTTGTTGATTTTGAGTGCTGAGTAAGTCCACAAAAATTGTTGTACAAGCAAAATGACATAATGAAGGCTCAGCAAAAACAACAAAAGTTATAAAGCAAAAGTATTATCATGTCTAGGCAATCCAATGATTGGAATCAGCGGGAAATACCCACAGACGATAGCAGCTGCAACCTCTAGTGAAACTTTACCTGCCTTAATCTTCTGAAATTTAAGGGAACCCTATATCCACCAGCAGCCCGATTTTTGCACGCTTACTTGAAAATGAAACCTGTGTACAATAGTCAGAAGGGTGCAATAAATTTAGATCGAGATGTGATATATGCAGGGTAAAAACTCGGCTACTTGACAAAGAAACCTAAAATGCTGACACACGCAATATATGAATAGGTGATGAACTCGACCAACAGCTTGTACTTCAAATTATTTCAGATTTATGCTCTGACATAGAGGTCCGCTAAAATACTAATAATGATTTGATAAATAGTAGTAATATTATTTGATAATCATCTGAACACATTTGCGGTTACACATAAGTAATGTGCATCTGCATATATTCCCTCCGGATGAAAATCCATGCATTTTCTTTTTGTGATATCAGATGTTTAAAATAAAGCCTATCCATTAATAATATGGTTGCATCAAAGCCAAATAGCCAACTGGTGGGCAAAGGGAGCAAAAATAAAATTGGATAAACAGACAGCAGCATTTTTTTAACCTTGATCAACTCATCAACATGGAGGCCAAAGCAACCATGCTAAGGATTTTCTAAAGAACATGACATTTGCATAATAGAGATATGGGCTTGCTAGGAGGGATGGGCTTAGATTAGAACCAGAGAACTTTTTGGATGGGACATACTAAGATTTTTCTTTCTATTTTTATAGCTTGCTTTAGTGAGTACAATCTGGATCTTACAAATAATAATATCGATCTAAACTAGCCAAAGTTATATCTAATGCACCGCAACTACACAAAAATAAACTTAAATTGAACCACAACAAATAATTTTCTTTGGTTTCAGACAAACCACGCACTGGGAGGTCATACTTAAACAATGCATTATGAGTATAACAGCATGAACAGGTCAAAATTACAAGACTAGCTAGAAGGGTTGTAACTATATTTTCCTTTCAGAAATATGCAAGTGTGGTATGCATAAGGAAAATCAAACAAATTAAGTTTCTGGGAATGAAGAGTAGAGCAGGTACTAAATTCATGAAAGTTATTGAACATGACAATTACATCTTTCAACTTGCTCTGAGGACTTCTATTAAAATATGTGTTACTGTTCTAAAATAGTTAACAGTATTCTGAAGTATCAACACCTGATGAAATCATGTTAAATTTACAAAGGGGAAAAATTGAACGCCTCTTTGTATAACTTTCATAGATAACCCTACCCAACAAAATGGATTGGATTGTCTCTCCTTATGTCGCATCTACAAATCATTGTAACCAAATGCAGCATTGCGTTGGGTTCCAATTTCACAATCCATCTGTGTATCCAATTCATTCTATGTTTTTGTTTTTGTAACAAACGATTCATTTGGTCCAATTTTTGTTTCCACACACACACACTACGCCAGAAAGCTTTTTCGCGGCGGTCAAAAAAGGTTTATCGCAGCGGGCAATCGCGTCCGCTGCGATGATAAGGCAAGCATTTACCATGGCGGTCGCAGGTGCCCGCTGCGATAAACCTATTAACCGCAGCGGGCATTCTAAGTCGCCCGCTGCGGTTAATTGTATTTACCGCAGCGGTCGCCTATCGCAGTGGGCATTTTATAATGCCCGACACTATTAATTTTTTTATTAAAAAAAAAAAAAATGCAGTTTCATAATCTAAATTGAATATATACACATTGCATACAATCACCAGAATTCATAGCAGAGATAAACATCATATATATACATTGAACATCCATACACAGTTTCAAATTCACATACCCAAATATACATACACAAGCACATATAAGTTGTTGTCATCCACCATATTCACAAAAGAACCCCAGGATTACATTTCAAATTTAAATTTCCACTTGGTGTTTGTAATCCGTGGGACGGAGCATGATGTCCCACTTCTTGAACTTCTCGAACTCAGGTAGAACCGCTAAGTCACTCTCATCGTCGAAGAATTCTTGCCCTTCGAGCACACAGTTCTCTAGTAGGAACTTACAGATGTCCGCCTTGAGTTGCTTGAAAACAAGTTTGTCTCTTGTAATGCATTCCCAATCGTTGATTCCCGCCTTGAGCTTCTTCCAGCTACTGGTGTACTCCTTGCACTGTCTTAGGTGTGCGCAGGTGTAGAAGCCACATGTCTTTGATCCATATGGTTGTTTAGCGCACTGCACGATCGAAACAGAAATGTTAGAACAAAACATATATATATATATATATATATATATATATATATATATATATATATATATATATGAAAACATGACTGAATCTTTGGAATACTTACGGGGAATTCACGTCGGATCTTTAAGTGGTGTGAATGTTTCTTCTTGAACTTTTCACTTCTTCGATCCCAGCATTGGGGTTCCTTTAGGTATTCCCTGTCACTACGTCAAAATTGAGCTTCCGCAGCGTGGCCTAAAAGCCCTCTGTGACGGACACTAATTTTGCCCGCTGTGAAAAATTCGATTATTTATCGCAGAGGATATTTTTTTATTTACTGTGACGGTCATTTTTGTCCGCTGCGGTAAATTGATTTACCGCAGCGGACATGTTAAGATATCCGCTGCGGTAAATCGATTTACCGCAACCCGATTCAAGCGGTCACTATATAACAGGAATTAGGGTTCCAGTGCTCCAACCCTTATTCACCAGCCGCCGCACCCGAGCTGTTCATCCGCACGTGAGCGCTCCTCTGCCGCACCCGAGCTGTTCATCCGCACTCTGTGTCCCGGGGAGCCCTCGGCCCCTTCGGCCTGCTCGTCCTCGCCGATGATTGCCCCGGTGGCGTCTGCCTTGCGGAGACAGCTCACTTCGACATGAGCGGCACCTCCATGGGCGCCATGGCGAAGCCCGACATGGCCGACAGGCTTCGCGCTGCCGGTATCCAAAAGGTCGAGTACAAGAGGTACACGTGATGGCCAAGCACCAACAACGACAAGTGCACGCGCGCGTGTGGAATCAGAGTGACGATGCTCTATTAATCTTGGTTGGAATTTCCCTTCGTTTATTTGCCGCAGAGTGTCGTGCAAGTACGTATAGCGGCGATGGAGACAAGTACGTACAGCACAGCGGCGACAAGTACGTACAGCCGCAGGGTCCCGTGCAAGTACGTGCAACCCGTTCTACTTGAAGGTGCTGGTCGAGTTCGAGGATGGCGACGGCGACCTCAGCGCCATCGACCTGATGGAGGCCGGATGCGGAACCTTGACGCCGATGGTGCAGAACTGGGGCGCGCTGTGGCGCTACAACTCCAACACCGGCAAGGCACTACAACCACGTGCGTCACGGTAAGCACGGCGGCGCGAGACCCAGATCGACGACGACGGCGGCGGCGCAGCCCTGGATGGGCTCACCGGGCCTATCCTAGGTTATTCTATTTTTTTTTTGTTTTTCTAAAATTATTTACCACAGCGGGCGTTCTAATGTGCCCGCTGCGGTAAATAGAATTACCACAGCGGGCACTAGC
This sequence comes from Microstegium vimineum, assembly GCA_022036555.1. Classification (NCBI taxonomy): domain Eukaryota; kingdom Viridiplantae; phylum Streptophyta; class Magnoliopsida; order Poales; family Poaceae; genus Microstegium; species Microstegium vimineum. Next base: position 44,125,600 of record CM039132.1, read on the forward strand.
ATCCGCTGCGGTGGCACCACGATTTACCGTGACCTTGTCACCGTAGCGGACGTGTTTGCCCGCTGCGGTAAATAGAAATAGCCCGTCACAGAAAAGAATGTTGGCGTAGTGTGTAAGCACTGTACGAAATGCATTAGTGTTAGTTAGCAACAATTTGAATACGTATGATATAACCGTAAATGATCAATAAACTAGGTGACTTACGTTTTCAAGCAATCTTCGAAGGCCTTGTACCCTTTTCTATTTACTAACTTCAACGAGTCAAATATTACCGTCCTACCATCTTGAGGATAGATGAGAAATGCAACTCAATGTCCATCGACTTGGCCCTTACTACACCATTCAAACAAAATACAGGTTACGATGACGATGTAAGTTTATGATCCTAACCACTTAGCTCTATGTACAATTTTGACTTACCCAAAGTGGTAAGCCGCCTTGATACAGTGCGGCCCATCCGGGTGAATCTTCTTCATCACTCCATTTATGTACCTTGACAATTTCTTCTTCTCCTCTTTCATATTCTCGTCGTATTTTTGTTGCCTCTGCCGCGCGGTCAACTTTGGATCCATTATCTCGTACCCTTTGATGACTCTCTCAGCAATATGCATTGGAGAGAGGTAGAGAATAGGATGTCTCTTTTTGTTGCTTACTATCACCGACGTCCTGCACGGAGAAGTCATCGAGCCATATTAAGTATATAGTTGACCATTAGTATTGCTGAAATCTGTGAAACCGACAATGAGACTTATAGATTGAATAGGGTGACTTGGACAATATCTAGGTCTTCTTCCTTGAACAGATGCCACATGTCGCGGAAGTCTACGGGAAGAGTAATAGTTTCGGGCAAGTGGAAGTACTTCGGGGGAATCTTGATTGTAAAACCTGACATCCCGACTTTTGCAACTTCCATATACCACCTATGAAATCTCCTTGTTTCCCATAGTTCCTCATCTATGAGTTGTGCCTTAGGAATCAAGAATTTCCCACGCTCATAGATGTCAGGACAGTCTTCGTCCTCCCGAAATAGCTGTTGGCTAGTATTTGGAGGCCTAGAGAACGGTTAAGAGAGTTTAGTAAAGGTTACTACCATCTTATAGGATAGAAAGTTGAACATGATATTATGCGATTATATTGTTGTTAACCACAGCGCGCACCTTATGCCGCCCGCTGCGGTAAATGGTTAACCGCAGCGGGCGCTTTGGCTGCCGGCCGAGCAGAGCCGGTGCAGGGAATAACCGTGGCGGGCAGGAAGGGTGTCCGCCACGGAGGCCATTTTTGCAACGCTGCGTAAAATCGATTTTGACGTAGTGACACACACACACACATATATATATATAATATATATAAGAAAGAAAAATTCAGCCATATGGATAGAATCAAGAGTGTGTGTGGTTCACTTACAAAAGTTAAATGTACATAGGAACTGCAAAACTTTGTGAACGCTCTCATCAATCACTTCACATTTGACTTCAATTGAGTGATGCTTGCTGGGTTCGATCTTGGCGACGTGATCTCATCGGCAGATCGGTTCATATGCGGTGAAGACACCCTTGGAATCGCCGATGGGATCATAACAGATGCCGATCCGAGTTGATGATACGTCGGATCAACATAATATGGTGCTTGTCTTTCCTTGAAAGTTTGCTTGATAACATTGTATACAGTGTTGGATAGCACATTGGATTGGTTAATTAACACATGATTTAATGCAGAATTAACCATCTCTTGTAATTTACCAGGATCGGCGTCGAAAGTGACCTGCCGTGGCAATGGCGGATCTTGCTTCGGACTGCTTCGCCGATTCTGTTGATGACGAGAACAATCTTACCCTCAGTTCATCCTTGCTGGCTGCCTCTCCACATTGGATAATGAATCGGTTAATGTGCTCCATTGTTGATATATCATCTTGACCAGAAAATTTGGTGAAATCTGACACTTTATACCGATTCGAGAAAGGGATCAAATCATAAGCTGGAGGGTATGGAGTCCGATAAGAATATGTATCAACCTTAGGCTTAATATCGAATTGCTCTTTCGCTACTTCGACAATCTTATCGGTCCAGTACGCATCTTGATTCTGCCGATGCACTGACTGGATGTTGACTGGTTGAGCAGGTTGATGCACTTCCTCATACCTCTTTGGTAAGTAAGCCGGACCGGTTAGTGCAGGTGCAACATCAATTCGTTGAATATTATGCATCGGCTGGTTTGCCGATGGACCATCTTGAACGCTCACTGGAACGTGCTGTGGTGAAGTTCGGCATGCCGACATCTCATTATGTACGTTCGCCTGAGGGTACTGCGGCGAAATACTACTTATCGGCTGGGGTGCCGATATTTCACTCTGCTGACTCATTGGTAGATGATACTGCGGAGCTCTTGCCACTTGGTATCCAGGCTGCACAACTTGTTGCTGAATCGGTAATTGACCGATCCAACTTACATTAGATGTCATCGGCATATGACTTGCCGATGGCTGATAACCAGCTGACGCTTGCTGCCCTTGTACCCTTGGATGATTGCCTTGATTTACGGGTACCATAGCTTGAGGAACCATTGTCGATACGGGCTGGTTCCCAATCGCAATGTCCTGCTGCATCGGCCAAGAACCTGCCGATGGTTGCGCATACGCTACTTTGGGTATCACCATCTGAAGATTTGACGGCAATTGCACCGTTGGAGAGGATGTAGCGTAATACATTACTGGAATCATCGGTTGTGCAGGTGTTGTCGATGCCACGGGAATCTTCCACCCTGCATTGCTATCTTGAACAAGTTTGGAACCAGCAGATGGACTTGGAGGCATACCGTATCCCCACCAGTTGGCGGAAGTTGGCTGACTCTGGGTCACAGGTCCAAACATTGTTGACGCCACCAGATTTGTATTCAATTGAGTGATGCTTGTTGGGTTCGATCTTGGCGACGTGATCTCATCGGCAGATCGGTTCATATGCGGTGAAGACACCCTTGGAACCACCGATGGGATCATAACAGATGCCGATCCAAGTTGATGATACGCCGGATCAACATAATATGGTGCTTGTATACAGTGTTGGACATCACATTGGATTGGTTAATTAACACATGATTTAATGCAGAATTAACCATCTCTTGTAATTTACCAGGATCGGCGTCGAAAGTGACCTGCCGTGGCAACGGCGGATCTTGCTTCGGACTGCTTCGCCGATTCTGTTGAGGCTGAAGGACTTCAGATATAAGTGCTTGTATTCCTCCATAGCCCGCTCCATAGCCTGCCTCTGATCATCTCTCAGATTCGCTTCAGAGACTCCTATGACGTTCATTGGATTGACATCGGTATTATCACCCATGATAGATGTATAATTGGTCCCACCAGGTGTGCCAAAAGAGGTGTTGACACAAAAAGCATCAGGATCTGCGAACACCTCGGGCTTATACCCGAATTCGATATCCGAAGGCGTGCCAGTCGATTTGACCAGTTAATCGACAAGGATGATAAATAGAACAAGATCTGAACGAGACAACGGCGATGTGCCCAGATGCCAAGGCTCAAACTTGATCAAGATAACTAGAGTAGAGCTGAACGAGACGACAGCGATGCGCTCGGACGTCAAGGCTCAGATTGCTCAAACGCGGAACTTACAAGGGTTGACGGAGGTCGATGAGATGCAGCCCGTCGAAACTTGAAGAACTCGTAGATAGCTAAACCTAATGCGGTAAAGGTAAATTACTGGTAAAGTAGATAAAAGAGTAATTGATATGTTTGATATGCTTGGATATGATCGTTTACAGCACCCCTGGGTACCTATTTATACTCCGGCAGAGGGAGTTGTAGATAGATACGACTCGTACCTTTCCTAAATAAAACAAACTCCTATTTTAAAGGAAATAACTGACTCGCGTAGGAGCCGGACTCAAACAATAATATTTTCCTAAACAAACTCTTCTATTTAAAGGAAATAAACGACTCGTGCAAGAGTCGGACTCAAACTTCTATAACAATACTGGTATAAGATCACCAGTTTCCTTATGTCTTTTCCCCGATGAAACTTTCCATCGACACATCCTTCTGATCCGCAATTTCCTTTTAGCGCCATCGGTAATTGTTTGCTCACATTAGCCATGTCATCCTTCATTGGCAACATCCACTGACTTCTTCCAATTCGCAACCTTCTTCTATTGCCATCGGCAGTCTTCTGCTAACGCAAGCCACCTCATCCTGCTTCCATCGGCATCATCATTCATCGGCAGCTTTCCGTCCTCATCGGCAACAGGCTTTGGCTCTCATCGGCAACATCCCCTTGCCTTCATCAACAGTGTCTTCCTGCCTCAATCGGCAAAAGTCCTTGCCTGCATCAACAACATTCTCGTCTTTATCGGCAATCTGACCGGCAATATTCTGATACCGATAAGGAGCGGCAACTAGCCTTTTGCCGATCGGCACAATCCTCAGATCATATTGACACATTTCAAAAAACGGTGTCAACAACATCCTTAATCTGTTATTGATTATCCATACATCCATTAAAAAAATTCATATAATCTCAAATTTATAAAGTCAAAGTCTAATAATTAACTAATTGGAAAATGTAAAACATGAAGTCTCATAAAACTAGTAAAGTTTAAGGTCAATAATTTTAGCTCATTAGGCTCATGAGCCAACTCGAGCCAGCTCGCAGGCTGGCTCATTAACTAAACGAGGTAAAGTGTTGGCTCAGCTCGTTGAAAAATATAAAAGAGTCGAGCCAAGCTGAACCACTAACAAGCCGAGTCGAGCGAGCTACCGAGCTGTGAGCTTTTCATCTAACCTTACCCGCGACCGACTCTGAACCGGACTATAGGAAAGCATTACGTCACTTGTCTATTTCCTCGATGGCCCATGAAGATAATTAGCAACAAATGGATATATGCACCGGAATAGCTGATAGTGTCGTCTAGGTCAAAGTGGTCTTGCTGGCGTCGGTGAGTAGGCCGCCCTTCCACGTCGGTATGCGGGCCGCCACCGCATCAACGATATGCTGCTCCTCGCTATGGTTCAAATGGGAGGTCGACAATGGCGCACACGTGGGGAAGTCCTGCACCCTGCACGGGAAGACTTCTCATACAGCCTCAGCCTGTTCCATGGAACAACGTATTGGCGTGATGATGCATTTGTCGACGTTGGTGTGGCCAAGCCTGAAGCGCCCTCGAAGAGCTCGAGTATATGCCGGATGTTGGTGAAGTCTTGCACGCTAAGAGACAGGAAGATCAGGAGATCATCATCGTACACAGATGTGCAATATTTGATCTTGTCCAAGAGCGGGGAGAGATCTCATGGCGGTCCGCCTCAGATATTAGTGAATTGAGCACCTCCATGACGATGCCTATATCTATTTTGAGTAAGATTTTGTAAAATGTCAGAAAACTTTTTTGGTATACGCATTTAGAATCTAAGCCATTATAATTTTTTGTGGACTATATAAGTGAAAAATATGTCCCATGATTTACTACAGACCTGATTGTTCGTTCTTGTAGAATATTGGAGGAACAACATATGCATTTATTTATTAACTTGGGTTAACTCCTCTGCTCTGTCATGATATGACTTGGGTGCACATCCGAATAAGATCCATATGACTGGTGTCATAAGCCCATATAGTCAAAGATTGAATCTGTGTTGCTGGACCTCCACAATTTTTTCCTCTATTAGGATCACCACCGTATGGATCGGATGATGGAATCGTGTAAGATTCATGTATGCACCCATGCATGTAACAAGAACATCCCACACGTCATTTTGGGTGCTAGTGCATAGGTGTAGTAACAATAACATCACTGCTAGTTCGCAATTGCCATTCAATAATATATTCCCTTTGTTCTGTGTGGAATGAAGACAGCACACATTCATGTAAAGAAATAGAAACGTACTCAAGATCTGACTTAAAATCGAACCAGATTGATCAAGTCATCAGGTTAGATTATGCGAGATTGAGCTCCGATAATATACATTGATTGTGAATGCCGAGCAAGTCCACAAAAAGTGCACTAAAAGTAAAATGACATAATGAAGGTTCAACAAGAACAACACAAGCTCTAAAACAAAATTATAGTGTCATGTCCATGCAATCCAATGACTGGAATCAGCAGGAGATACCCATACACGACGGCAGCTGCAACCTAGTGAAACTTTATCTGCCTTAATCTTCTGAATTATAGGGACCCAAGATCCACCCACCAGCCCATCTTTTGCACGCCTACTTGAAAATGAAACCTGTACACGGTACAATAAGTTCAGTTAGAGATGTTATATGCAGAGTAAAAACACTCAGCTACTTGACAAACAAACCTAAAATGTTGGCACATGTAATGAATAAATGATGAACTGAACACCAGCTTATACTTCAAATTATTTCAGAGTAACGCTCTAATAACATAAATGTCTACTAAAATACCACTAAGAATTATTTGATATCTGCCGTTACCCTTAAGCCATGACAATTGTGCATCTACATATATTTCCTCCTGATGAAAATCAGTGTTCCTTTTGTGATATCAGAAGTTTAAAATAAAGCAATCCATTAAACAATATGGTTTGCATCAAAGGCAAATAGTCAACTCGTGGGAAAAGGGACCAAAAATAAAATTGGGCAAGCATACAACATCTGTGGGCAAAGGATTGCTAAAGAACATGCATTGGCATAAAAGATATCTGGGTTCTCAAGGAGAGTTCATGATGAAAGTGGAATCAAAGAACTTTGGATGGGACATACTAAGTTTTTCTTTCTAGCTTGCTTTAGTGAGTACAATATGGACCTTACAAATAATAATATCTAAACTAGGGAAAGTTATATCTAATTCATCAACACACCACCGAAACAAAATAAACTAAATTGGAATTGCAATAAATATTTTTCTCTGGCTTCAAACTAATCATGCACTGGCAGGTCAAAGATGAACAATAAAATTATGCATGAATAGTACAGGGTGAACAGGTAAAAAAATCGCAAGACCTGAAGAGGTCAAAGGGGTGGTAACTCAATTTTTCTTTAAGAAACATGTAACTGGTATACAGAAGGAAAATCAAACAAAATAAGTGGGAATAAGGAATGCAGCTTTCTAACCCTATGAAAATACAGCCAGGTACTGAATTCAACAAAATGATTGAACATGACAATTACATCATTCGAATTGCTCTGAAGACTTCTATAAAATATGTGTAGTTGTTCAGAAATACTTAACAGGTATTCTGAACTATTAACACGTGAAGATATCATATTACAGGTAATAGAAAGGAAAACAAGATAAACACCTATTTGGACAACTTTCACAGAGAACACTGCCCAACAAATAAAATGGATTATATTGTCTTCTTTAGTTCCCATCCGCAAACCATGGCCATCAAATGCAGCATTGGGTTCCAATTTCTAACAAAGTATTGATTTGGTCCAATGCTTTTTCCACTCCAGTATATACTAAAGGAAATTTCAGAAATATGGATAGTATCAAGAGTGTCTATAGTTCACTTACAAAAGTTAAATGTACATATGAACTGCAAAACTTTGTGAACTTTCTCATCAACCACTTCACATTTGACTTCTATTGCCTTGAGGTGCTTTAGCATTGTAGTTGATCTGTCTATTGGATAGTACGTTCCGATTATTTCCACTTTATGATTGGGCCCCTAAAGGAAACAAAAGAATTTCCCAAATAATAGAGAAGTGAATTATTACTTCAAAAAGGCACAAGTAATCCATTTAGAAACATGCATACCTTGGAATAAAGTTGAAGTGTGAGCTTCTCTAGAACTGGTGAGTGCTTGAGTATGCATGTTAGTGCAAGGAAATCAGGAGCAACACACCAGTGATCATCAAGTAGCAGAGTCTTTAAGTAGATAAATGTAGGACTCTATCTCAAATCCCTTTAAAAAATAAACTGAACGAAATACAGACAAAAATAAGGATGAAGTAATAATTAGTCCCAGTGTGAATATGATGAAGTCAATTGCTGAGCAACTTTGTGAATGTCTAGAAGTGGATACAGATAGTACAGTAGGAACAACATGGCTCTAACTGGAGTAGATACAAAAGTGTAACATACCATTACCGATTCAGATAGCAGTACCAAATTCTCAGCATGTGATAGACCATCCAGAAGAAAACATGTGTTGTCATCTAACATATTTTGACAAGATAAACAATCATAGTCCTCACAATCTGACGAGCAAATAGTCTCAATTGGGAATCTCACAAATGCCCTTTTCAGTGGCGGAATGCTCCAAGAAGTGGAGTCCTCCACAAATTGCTATCTAGGTTTAGGTACACTAAACATGGGACAAATATGAAAATGTGGAACTCTGAGTTAAAATCACAAACTGTCAAGCTTAGGTGCTTCAGGGATTGTGACGAGAGTTTCTTAGCATTCCACAGATAGCAGTTGGTAATCTCAAGACGCTCTAGTGATGGACAACTCGAGAAATCACAAAAATCATTTTTCAACACAACGCCAACGAGCTCTAGCTTAGTCAAGTGTCGTGATACGAGAGACAGGTCCTCCAGCTCAAAGGGCTGAACGTAGTAAAAGTTCTCCAACCTGAGCCTCTGAACTCGACACATCACAACATGCCGGACCCAACGATTGAGGCAGAGCACATAGTCGCTGTCGTTATCGATGTCACCAAAAGTAATCTCGCATGATTCAAGAGGCGCAAGTCCGCGGAGGCACAGCATATCATCAACATTCTTCTGTCGCTCCCGCACGTGCGCCTGATGCATCCAATAGTTGCCCCGGATGCACGTAATGCGAAGGGGGTTGGCTGACTTCCACAGGTGGCGCCAGCGCTGGGCAAGCACTGATGTCCGGCCGGCCTCCTCTTCTGGTAGGAAGCCAAGTATCTGCTCAAGGACACCATCCGGGAGTGCATCTATGCCGTCTCTGCCGCTAGCCGCTGGCATGTTCTTACCCTTTTTCCTCTGTGGCATTCGGTCGAGCAGGTGGCGAGCGTCCATACGGCGGGAGAAGATCGAAACGACGAGACGACGCAGGGGCGCGGGTAAACCAACGAAAGAGAAGCAAACAACCTCTCCGCCGCCGCCGCCGGCTTGGGATGTACTCTGCAGCAAGAACGAGGGATGACACGTGGCTCCCTAGTCAGGGCAAACTGGCCCATGAGAAGACTCGATTTTTCTTTCCAATTGTGGATTTGAAAGAAAGAAAAAACAGGGGCAGGGGGTGGAAGGAAAGGATATGCATGAATCTCAGGTTGCGAGGAGGGCTGGGGAGGGAGCAGCGGGCTGAAGGAGAAGATGAACATGCCCATTTGCAGCGGCCTGTTTCCCGGTTTGCATGGTCCTGCGGGGCCATTTTAAAAAGAAGAAAAAGAAATACTAAATGAAAACCGATAGTTTTGTCTCGATCCGCTGGGATAAGATTTTTTGTCACTTAATGAATTATACTATTTGGCTTGAAAAGTAACATTCTATAAGTATAATAAATTCATAGAGGAATTTGATTTTATAATCACAATGTTTCTTCTCTACAACTATAATGTATTGAAATATATTTCATATATAACCATATTAGTTTATCTATACCTAAATTTTTAAAATAAATTTAAATTCAAAGGTCCAACGGGGTGTAAAGAAAAAATGATTTTCTATTAAAAATCTGTTTGGTACAACTTAGCTTAACTAAAATAGTTTCTTTCTATTTGGGTTCCAAAAAGTAGTTTCACCATTGAAGCTAAAGTTGTTTTTTGTTAGGACATGTTTGGGACAGCTCACAACAGCTTCATTAAGCTGTTATAAGCTGTTTTTTTTTTGTTAAACACCTCTTTTAAAACAGCTTCATCCATGAAACTGTTTTTCTTCCGCTCTCACAAAGATATAAAGTGCGATAAAGCTAAAAAAATAGCTTATCTCACCTCTTTCTCCCCTTTCTCTCTCATATCCATGCATAAAGTTGTTGTTGAAGCTGTTTTGCCAAACACTTTTTTCAAAATAGTTCAGTTTCACCTAGAGAGTTGCTCATAAAGCTATTTTCTAAAAAAAACAGATTCACTAGTGAAGCAAAGTTGTATCAAACAGACCCTTATTAATTAAAATTTGATGAGGAAGACTTCTAATAACAACCTTCCATTGGAGCCCTAACATGTCAAAGAAAACTCTACCATGTTAGTTTTTGCTAACTCAACTGTTCACCTAAATAGTCATGTAAGTAGGCAGGTAGCTCTTATAAACATCTTGACCGTGTAATGTACAAAATGGTGTTATTTCTGTTTAATAGGCCATTCATCGTGTTTAAATGTCTGTTTAGTTCGACTAATGGATAAATGGTATCTGTCGATAAGTTACCTTTTCGTGTTTAAGAAAACATTTAATAGAACTGAAAAAAACATACTTTTTTAACACTACTAAGGGTACTGTGCAATATGGAGGTTTGGCAATCATTCTGTCGTTGAAGGCATGTGAAGTCAACTTACTGTGATAGATGCTCTATACTTCTACAGTACATTCCCTTTGTCTTGTTGAATGAAGACTGCACACATTCATGCATAGGAATAGAAACATATATTCAAGGTCTGACTTACATTTGAACCAGATTGATCAAGTTATCACGTGACATCTATGTGAGATTGAGCTCCAGTAATATTTGTTAGAAGGCTCAACTTAACAAAACCATGTTATAAAAAACAAAATATAATATCATGTTCACGCTGTCCAATTACTAGAAGCAGCAGGATGACAGCAGCTAGCAACCTAGTGAAACTTTATCAGTCTTAATCTTCTGAATTCAAGGAACCCTAGCGATCCAACCGGCAGACCATTTTTTGCATGTCTACATGAAAATGAAACCTGTATACAATAATCAGAAGGTACAATAAGGATAGATGGAGATGTTATACATGCAGAATAAAAACACTCAGCTAATTGACTAAAAAACTTAAAATGCTGGTACATGCAATGAATAAGTGATGAAATCAGAGTTACACTCTAATAAAATAAAATATGTAAACTACTACTCCCTCTGTTATCTTTATAAGACATGACTACATATAACACGCTCTTCTAAATTATACTTTGACCATTTATTTATTTTATAGTATATTGTTTATACTTATAAATTATAATAATTGATAGTACATTTAATTATAAATCTAACCATATCAAGTTTATGTTATAATAATTAAAATTATTAGTCAAATTATTGGTCAAAAATTTGAAAGTTTGACTCTATAAATAGCAATATATTGGATAATCATCTAAAAACATTTGTGGTACGGTTACACTTAAGTCATAACAATTATGGAGCTGTGTATATTCCCTCCTGATGAAAATCCATATTCTTTTTTATGATATCAGAAGTTTAAAAATAAAGCAATCCAGTAAATAATATATGGTTTGCAAGAAACCCAAATAGCAAACTGGTGGATAAAGAGAGCAAAAATAAAGTTTTGGGCCAACAGGCAATAGCATTTGTGAACCTTGATCAACATCGTGGTAGCAAGCTAAGCATGATAAGTAGATATAGGCTATCAAGGTGATCAGGATTCTCAAGGAGAGGAACCTCCATGCCGATATTAGAATCGGAGAACACATCAGATGCCATATATTAATTTTTTTTCTAGCTTGCTTTAGAGAGTACAATCTGGACCTTACAAACAATAATATCTACACTACCCCAAAAAACAATAATATCTACACAGGGAAAGTTATTATATATAATAATGCATCATCACACCAATAAAAATTCAAATTAATGGGAAACACAATAAATATTTCTCTCTGGTTTCAATCTAATCCGGCCCTGATTGTTATTATACATGAACAATGAGATGGTGCTACATGCACCATGAATAGTACAGGGTGAACAGGTCAAAATTACAGGACTAGAAGGGTTCAAAAGAGTGTTAGATAAATTTTCCTTTCAGAAATATGTAAGTGGTATGCAGAAGGAAAATCAAACAAAGTATCTGGCAGCCAGGAAAAAGCAGGTACTAAATTCAAGAAAATTATTGAACATGACAGTTACATCGTCTTTCAAATTGCTGAGGACTTATATTAAAATATGTGTTACACTCTGTTCTAAAATAGTAAACAATATTCTGAACTATCAACACATAATGATACTCTGCTTTGTTTAATACAAAGGGAAAAACTTAAACACCTCTTTGTATAACTTTCATAGATAACGCTACCCAACAAAATGGATTCGATTGTGTCTCCTTATATGTCCCATCTACAAATCATTGTAACCAAATGCAGCATTGTGTTGCGTTCCAATTTCACAAGCCATCTGTGTATATATGCAGCATTGCGTTGGGTTCCAATTTCACAATCCATCTGTGTATCTAATTCATTCTATGTTTTTTGTTTTTGTAACAAACGATTGGATTTGGTCCAATTTTTGTTTCCACATATATATATATATATGAAAGCAAATTTCAGCGATATGGATAAGAATCAAGAGTGTGTGCAGTTCACTTACAAAAGTTAAATGTACATAGGAATTGCAAAACTTTGTGAACTTTCTCATCAACCACTTCACATTTGACTTCGATTGCCTTGAGGCCCCCTAGCTTTGTAGTTGATCCGTCCATTGGATGGTACACTCCAATTATTTCCACTTTATGTTTGGGCCCCTATAGGAAACAAAAGAATTTCATTTCACAAATATAATAAACAAATGCATAATTAATTACCACCACAGGACAATTTAAAGAAATTCATCAAGAAACACTTACATACCCTGGAATTAAGTTCAAGTGTGAGCTTCTCTAGAACTGGAGAGTGCTTGAGAATGCAAGTTAGGGCAAGGAAATGAGGAGCCACACACCAGCGATCATTGAGTAGCAGAGTCTTTAAGTTGCTAAATGTAGGACACAGTTTCAAATCCTTTTCAAAAATAAACTGGACAAAATGCAGACAAACAACAAATGAAATAATGCTCAGTCTCAGTGTCAATATGATGAAGCCAATTCCACACACAAAAAAAATATGATGAAGCCAATTGCTGAGAAACTTTGTGAATGTCCACAAGGGAACACAAATACGAGGACAGAGGAACAGCTGGTAAATATCAAAATATGAAAAGTGTAACATACCATTGTCGTTTCAGATAGCAATGCCAAATTCTCAGCATTTGATAGGCCATCCAGAAGAAAACACTGGTTGTGCTCGACCATAATATGACAAGAGTAACAATTCAACACATCAGTATCCTCATCAAAACAATACTCATAGGTGGGAACTCTCACAAATGCCTTCTTCAGTGATGGCATGCTCCCAAGAACAGGAGGCCTGTACAGATGGCTATCCAGGTTTAGTGACACAAGGCTTGGGACATGAATAAGAGTGTTGAACTCCACGCTGAATTCACAACCCGTGATGCTTAGGCTTTCCGTGGATTGCGACGAGAGCTTTTTGGCATCCCACAGATTGCAATGGGCAATATCGAGATGTTGTAGCGATGGACAGCTCGAGAAGTCCCAGAATTCGTTCTTTAACTCTATGCCAACGAGCTCTAGCCTTGTCAAGTGCCGCGACACGAGAGGCAGGTGAACCAGCATCAGGACATCACCGTAGTAAAAGTTCTCGAGCCTGAACCTCTGAACTTGACACAGCACGACATAGCGGACCCAGCGGTTCAGGCAGAGCACGTCGGCGTCCTTGTAGAAGCAACCAAACGTGAGGTGACATGCTTCAAGGGGCGCGCGCCCGCGGAGGCGCAGCATATCGTCGACAGCCTTGTGGCACTTGAAGCCGCTCACGCCATGGTACCTTCTGGTATAGCGTTCGACGTTGATGCGCATGACGTTCAGGGCGGTGGCGAACTTCCACCGGTGGCGCCAGCGCCGTGCTAGCACGGACGTCCGGCCGGCCTCCTCTGCAGGCAGGAAGCCAAGGATGTGCTCGAGGATGTCATCGGGAAGCACATCTATGCTTCCGCTCGCCACGTCGCTGCCGTGCTTTCCCTTTTTCTCTGGACGCATCTCGTCGAACAGGTTCCTGCTACGTGCGGAGGTTCTCCGGCGGGGCAAGGTTTCCACGGGCGGCGCTCATCTAGGGCATTGGCCCATACGGTGGGAATATGTTTATATAGCTACAAATCCAATTAAAATCCCAGAGAAACAAATCCGAAGTCCAATCCTACCACAATTTCTCACATGACTTATATCCGATCGATCGAATTGTTTTTGAAGTTTGGATCTATTCAATGTGATTCGATAATAACAATTTGCTATAGGTACCCATATCACTAATTAAATACATATCAAAATTAATTTGAACCTCAAATTAAAAATCACACGCCCATTTTACATTTAATTTAGAATATTCGAAAGTCTTTCTAAAACTTATGTTAGAATCATTTGGAGAAACGTTTGAAACAAAAAATCTTTTTATATATATCTTTTGTACCCTTCAACAAATTTTTTCATATTTTTCGCACTCTAGAGAACCATCCCTGCTCTCTGTCTTTGTCTAGCAATTAATAAATACGGAATAAAGGATGTTTATATTTGGAGACCCAATTAAAGATGGTGTTGGAAGGTTCTTTTCTCACCAAAATTTTTATTCTAGTAAATTAAGAAAGATATAAAGAGTCTCTTATAGATTCTCTTGTACCTTTATAATTTAGCAAAATTAAGTGAAATTCATTTGAGATAGCTTATTATGATTGTCCACTAGTTTGTGTTGATTTAGGACCAAATATTCACATAGACCCTAGATTATATTGAAAGCCAAACCCTAAATTAAACAATGCATTCACACCTAAAAAAATTGAGCTAAATTGATTGAAGTGTATTGGAGATGATTAAGTGGGATTGCCTAACATATTGGTCTAACCAAATATATGTTAGTGTTCACACGTAGAAGATCTTGGTGGTAGCACACTGAGATATAAAGTTTATACAGGTTCAAGCGAGGGTAACCTATGTCTAGTGTGATGGGTTGAATTGCGTATGTGTAGTATGCGTCGAAGTGTTGCTAGAGTTGCTAATGAGCAGGCTATCGATGTCACATATGAAGATATCCCTTATCAGCTTGCAAATTTTAGTTTCCTAATTTGTCACAGCAGAATTCCGAATGATAGGGTTATATGTATATTATTTTTGTGTTATTATATATCCAATTGATCGAGCTTGCAGCAATATAATTCTGATGATGTCTCAATGTGAGCCGAGTACTTTAGCCTTCTTTATTTTCTCGATCACGAAAAAGATTTGTGTGTCTTCATACTTAGGTAGAGACTAAGTTCGATACAAGACGTTTTAATGGCATCCTAGTAGGTCAATAAATATTTACATGAATACTCAAGACTCTAGTGTATTGTAAGCTAGGATGTTACATTAAATAGAGATTGTTTGGTGCTGGCAAGAAGGCCTATGCCCTAGCTGTCGCTTGCATGGCCTACATACGTTGCCAGCTGGTGGGAGCAATTTGCACAATGTCTAATGTCTGCTATGAGAGGGGTCACTGCTGAATACTTCATCGTATGCCTTCCAGCCCAACGTCTCCTAGTGGAGAGCCCCAGACGCTTCATCAGTTACTTCGCTTAACTGTCTGGGATATGAGCTATGGTCTGTGCCATAGAAGCATTTAATTTATTGGGTGCTCAGAAAAAGTAGTTTCATAGACCCTTACATCTTCCTTGCCCAAGCCATTAAAATCAGGCTCTCTCTGCCCTGCTCTCCGAAGACCTTCGGTAGCAAAAGGCACCTCGGGCCACCAGATTCATGTGTCCAAGTCTCGACATGTACAGTTTCCATCATCTCGCCTTCTTCGTCATAAATAGGCATAGAGATACCAAGAAAGCAGTGGGGGGAAAGCGTGTGCAGAGCAGCCATAGAAAAGTGCACCATTTAGCTATTAGTTTTAACTTATTTTGGCTAGCTATAGAAACAACTTATGATCTTTAGCAGAAGTGAATAAGACATAAGAAAAGAGAAATGATATACATGCTGCAAGTAGGCTAACAGCTGTTTATTTTTTGGAGAACTTTCCTAGACAAGCATTTCAGGAAACAAAAGACAGTGACTGGCACAGGGTGTGCCTTGCTCTGGAACACCCATTATTTTCCAAGCTGTTGAGTACCGGCCACAACTTCTACCATGAGCACTGCCAACGAGTCTGAAAGCCCTTCTACTCGCTATGTGACCAGCTCCCGACACCTGAGCCACCACTCCACTAACTCATCCTCTGTCACTAGGGTTTTAAAAAAAACAACAAAAGAAAGAAAACGATTAGTAACATGTGCAGCACACACACTAAACTGCCCCAACCTAAAACGTCTACACAACCATTACTCGCTGTTCCAGAATATAAGGCATAGTATATGACATGGTTCGGTATTCAAAACTAGCCTTCATATACTCCAGTTTTTGCAGCAACAAAGTCATGACCACAGGAGAAAAAAAATGAACGCCAATTCAATCTTACTATTTTTGGTACAAAAAAATCATTACATGATACTAATTGTTGGTCAAAGACTACAAATTTTTTTTATCATAAATTGTGCACACACTTTATGTTTTAGGTTTCAGAGAATACCAACTGTTCGGTTATTAAAAAGATACTATATGCTGAAATAATATCACTTGTTGAATGTAACTCAGTAAATCCATATAACAGGAACATAAGTGACAAAATGCAAGTAACATAACAAAATTCACCAGGTCCAAGTAGAACAAACGATATTGCCATGTCTATTTACCAACCCTACTTGACTTGGAACACTCAGAGACAATTGATAAAAACCTTGTCAAGTATTTTAGCCGACTTTACTACATTTCCAAACTGTCAAGATGGTAATTCGTTCAAATTTTCCCCGTCTATTTGAAAATGAAACCTGTGCAATAGTGAAAAAAATAATGGTTCAGAGACAGATTTTATGTTTACAAAATAAGACGGTTAATTATTTAACAAAAAGACTAGAAATGCTGGATTACACTTGGTATATAGAAAATGCACAGATACATTTCATAGTCGTTATATCTGGCTCTATTCCTGCCTGACAAGAACGCATATCCTCTCAAGGACTAAGAGTTTCATGTTCAAAACAAGCAATATATTAATGTTTCAATTTGCATGGAAGCCAACTAGTCGGCATTGACAGCCAAAACAAGCTGGACAACCAAATGACAGCAAGAGCATGTTATGAACCTTGGTCCACATCAGGGAAGCAAATGTGATGAGGATTGTGAGGCAACACAGCATTAAGAAGATTAGGGTTTCAGTGGAGATGGATATGTACAGTTGCTAGCTTCCACAAAGGATAACCCTTTAGAGGGACAACTCGGTAATTGTCCATTACAAATAACCTCTAAACTTTGGAAAGTTATATGTAATGCAATGAATATATATATTAAAGAACTAAATATCAAGGACACCGTTAACCCTGCTCCACCAATCATCAATGAAACTTCGTTGATTGAAGGTCAAAGAGCTTGAAGCCCAACTGAAGAAGACTGGACAAGAATGGAAATACACAGTAGGTGAGCAGACGATCAATACGGTCTCCTCAGCCTCATCACATAGGGGATAACTCTAGACGTGGTAAGCCTCAAGAAGAAAGCTGATCAGCGGTCCAACACCACTTGTGCTGTTGTGCACCACAAACTAAACAATCACTTTCCTTGCATCCAGGTCTTAAAGATGCATTCACATTACCAAAATTGGATGGAACCTTGAAAGAATCCCTCATATGATGATTTTGCTGAATATTGTCCGAGGGGGTAAGCCTCCATCAGTGTATGTCATCAACCACTGGCTGCAATATAACGTCTGACAAGACGCCCCATAAGTCCAACTATTCAGCAAGAACTCCAACAGAAAGTGCCCCTTGAATATCTCTGATCCAGTTATGATTGGTTAGTGCTTCAAGCCTGTACCATAATTAGCTTTTCTTGTGGGAACAGCATCTACCAATTGAGGTGCCAGATCAACTAACTGCAGCCCATGAAACCACCTATCCCTCCAGAACAAGGTGTTTGCTCCACTGCCAATCTCAGTCTTGACCACCTATCCCTCCAGAATAAGATGTTTGCTCCATCGCCAATCTTGTTCTTGAACGCCATATAAAACAAAGACCTGGGGACACATTTATGCACTTGGACAGAGAATGTCAACTAGAGCCTATTAGGCTCAGTTTTTTTGGAGTGACAGACACTGCAACTTGAAACTCAATCAAAGGTTTTAAGACAAAAAATGCCTACACCACCAAGCTCATGAGGTTTTGGACCTTGTCACAAGCAATAACACAATGGACACCCTTGCAGTCCTTCCTTTCCAAAGGAAACTTCGTCATATTTTATCCACACCCTTCATGGCCCGTGGTGACACAGATAAGCATAGACATTAGGCCATATTGAACATGAACTTCCTGGCCAGCTCTCTTTCTAGTCAGGTAACTGGTATGCAATGCAGTCCATGATAGGTTAGATTTGAGCTTTTGCCAATTTCTGTAACGAGATGGGTATCTCAAGATACTAGGAAGGAAAATCATGCAGCCTACAAAGTAAACGATCTTGAATCATACTTCCTATGTACACTCGATAGTATACACATTGCTCTTCTAAACATTAGTTTTGAGACTCGAAGTGTCTTCAACAATCTTAAGGATATCGTTTCACAAAAAAAAATCTTAAGGATATCAAGCACCATAATGAATATTCCTAGAGAAGAGAGGTTGCAGAAACACCTCCTAAGAGGCTTTGCACACCATGGACCAAGGATATCCATAACCAATATGAAGAGCATCAAGGACAGAGTCACATTGCCTTAGCCCTCGCCAATGTCTAATAACTTCACTAGGGATACCATTTAGCAAGATCCGAGTTGAAGATGAACAGATCACACAAAATCTATTCAATCCCCCAATTTTTTCATGCCCCGTAATAGGAAGGGCCAGGAAACCAACTCGAAGGATTTTGTGATGTCCAACTTGAGGAGAACATAGAGTTCCTTCTGTTGGTGAAAAAAAATTGCAGTTTGTTGCACAAGTATGAAATTATCTCTAAGGGGCCGTTTGGATCCCTTCATTTGAAGGAATTGAAATCTACCTTAGTAAATTAAGCTATTCAGCTTGGAATTTGACATTCCACCACTTTCCAATGTCCACATTTAAGCCTATCTCAAATTCATAGGGTGAGGGATGGAAATTGATTCTATAGATCACCATTCCATAATTCTATTTGCAACTTATAACATGTTGTTAAAACTCCCTCTCCTACGACAGAAATACAACAAATAAGTATGTCTCTCATATAGTGAACAATAATATGCAACTATAATCCATATACAATCATATTAGCTTAATTAATATGTCTCTAAATTATGATTATTAAAATGAATTCAATTCTAGGGATCCAAACGGGGCATAAGACAAAATGGCTCTTGATAAATGCACTTCGATATGGGAAGACCATCTGTTGGATCCGGTTCGCCAATCTGTTGGCCAGATTTGTGAGGTCATGATTGATTTGAAGTTTGCATACACAGATTCAACTGGACAAAGGTTCCAATCAGAGGTCTCAAGCAAGGCTTCCAGAGAATACATATGCTAAGCTTCAAGCCAAAGTTCTGACTAATTTTCCAAATGAAGGTCACACATGGAGTGCCACAGGTTCCAACAGAGATTTGGGTCCCAATTGAATGGGTTAAACATTTCTAATTCTGGCTGGATTCTCGTAAATCTCTACAAGATGCTGCAAAAAGAGAGAAATTTCACCACCTTGAAATATTTCTCGTTTTCACCCAAAAAGGTGTTCCTCATTTATTCAAGTTCATATGTTTTCAAGGAAGATCTAGATCTTCAACAACTGGCAGCAAAACAATTTCAGGAAGTGATTCTATTTGCATAGAGAAATGCTTCTAGGAGAATCCAGATTCCTACCAAACAAACTGTCATACGCCTAATGGACAAACCCTGAGCATGCAACTTTAAGCAAAGCTTCTGGTAATTAGTTAAGGTTCCGAGAAAAGGTCTGGCATGGTGCTTCAAAAGAAGGTTCAAATGGCGGTCTAATATGGACTGGCTGAGCAAGGGTCTAAGAAAAGAAAGGAAGCGAAGCTTGAATAGGGACGCGCCTGTCAGCCACAAGCCACAACTTTTAAGGCATTGGTCTGTTGTAAAAAGATGGAAATAGGGGCAATTTTTATGTAATGACTACCTTGCCCTTGAATATTCAGAGTGTAGTGGTTGATTTGGATAAATTGTAAAACGATCAAGCATTGATTCGCATTCCTATAAGTAGAGTGTGCCTGTTACAGATGGAAGAAGCTGTTTTGGCCGAGGAGTCTTCAGTAAAGGTCATCTTCATTCTTTGCATTTACATTTTCTATTCAATTTGCTTTGACCTTCATACTTCATTAGTAACTAGCCTATTCTCAGAATTTTCCTTAGGGCTTGGTATCCTGTTAGATTTCAAGCTCCAAGGGAACAAAACTAATACTATTAAAAACCATATTATCGTACCAATTGCATAGATAAATAAATTAAGATATTTGTGTTATTTTTCAGTCAAACTTATCAACAAGTACAAATTTCAGGAGTAACAAGAACTGAAGATATTGGATTTCTACTAATACAAAGGAAATCAATTTAAACACCTCCACTCAATTTTGTGGAAATAATCTTTGTGAAGGAATTTGTGGAAAATACTTGTCGATTGGACTGAGTTTACTTTTGTTCCCCACGCCAGACCAGCACCACTAAATAAAGTGCAGAGTTTTCATTGCTCAATACATTTTAGACTTGAAACATTCAATGCTTTTTTAACACATATCGAACTCTATTCGATGCTTCTGTTCCCACATTTGAAACAAAAATTTTAGAAATATAGAGAGCATAAAAAATGTCATTAGTTCACTAACATATGTTAAATGTACAGAGGACCTTCAGAACTTCCTGAACTTTCTCATCAACCACTTGGCATTTGACTTCAACTGCCTTGAGGCATTCTGAAATTGCAGCTGATCTGTCAATTGCATGATATCTTCCAAGCATTTCCACCTTATGTTTAGGTCCCTGTAGTAAGCAAACAACAGTTCACCAGGAATAATCAACAAATATATAATAACTTCAAAAGTACAGAAGTTATCCATCTAGAGAACAAATATATACCTTGGAAAAAAGGTGAAGCGTGAGCTTCTCTAGAACTGGTGAGTGCTTGAGAATGCAAGTTAGTGCAGGGAAATCAGGTGCCACACACCATCGATCATTAAGTAACAAAGTCTTTAATTTGCTAAATGTAGGACACTGTTTTAGATCCTTACCAAAAATAAACTGCACACAATGGAGTTAGAAAAAATAAAACAATACTCATTGTGAATACAAATATACAATGGTTATAGGATCCATTTTCTGAGCTTTAATATGAAGGTCCAGAAATGATATAGACAATTCAACAAAAGTAAACCCCAAAAAGGAGTTAAAGACGAAAGAAATGTAAACATACCTTCATGGATTGTTGTATCAATGTCATGTTTTCAGCATTCGATAAACCTTCCAGAAGCACACATTTATTGTCATTATCACCTACCATACCTTTACAAGAGTAACAAACCCCCAAATCACAATCCCCAGAGTAATCACCCATTCCCTAGTGTATTTATTCCAATGGGTAACTCTAACAAAAGCCTCTTTAAGTAAGGGCATGCTCCCTAGAACAGGAGCCATGGACAAATGGCAATCTAGCCTTAGTGAAACAAGACTCAGGGCAGAAATAAGAATGCGGTATTCTCCTGTTAACTCACAACGTTTTATGCTTAGGTGTTTCAGGGACTCTGATGAAATCTTCTTGACAGTACACCAATCGCATCTGTCAATCTCGAGATGTTCCAGTACTGGACAACTTGAGAAGTCACAAAAACTGTTTTCTAGCGCTATCCCAATGAGCTCTAGCTTGGTCAAGTGTTGTGAGACAAGATGCAGGCCGCCTAGCTCAATGCCAATATAGTAAATAGTAAACATTATAAAGACTGAGCATCTGAACTCGGCACTTTACAGCATGTTGGATCCAGTGGATTATGCAATAGGTGCCGTCGTTGTCGTCTTCATACAGGCAACCGAAGCTGACCTCCAACTTTTCAAGTGGCGTGAAGCCACGAAGGCGTAGCAGATGGTCCACAGATTTCTGTCGCTCCTTCACCGAGTCTGGATCCTCACAGAAGTCACCGATGCATGAGACACTCAAGGCTGTGGCTGACTTCCAGAGGTTGCGCCAGTGCCGAGCGAGCACACATGTCTTCACGGCAACCTTCGCGGGCAGAAAACCAAGGATGTGCTCGAGGATGGCATCTGGAAGGGCATCTATGCCGTTATTGCTGCTCGCCACAGGCCCGGTTTTGTGCTTTTTCCCTGGAGACATTCTATCAAACAGGTGGCGGGCGCCAACGCTGCAGGGCCAAGAAATGATGAGACAACGCAATGGCAAGGAAAACCCAACCCAACCCAACCAGGAGGAGATGCCAGAAATCGAAGCCGCATCGCGCGGAGGGGAGACCATCTTACCTTTTCGCCAATGGCCTTAAGCAGTGGTTAGTGGTTTGCAACAAGAACGCCGACTAGCAACTAGGCCTCAAGGAGAAGAGAGACCTGGTGTAGAAAAATTTTCCGTTTTGGTGGAGACGAGTGTGGAGATGGAGGAGCGGGGATTGGTGTTGGAGCGTGGAAGAACTTGCACAGATTGATTTCAGATTGGGAGGAGTGAGGTCGCAGGGGAAATGTGGAGCGGAGCTGCGGAGATGAAGCCGCCGCCGCCGCCGCCGCGGTCGCGAAAGGCGGAAAGGCTAGGACGACGAGCAACGGCCTTTGGGCCGCGGGGTAAATGTGGCCCAATGAAACTTTGAGTTTGAGGGCAGCCGACCTACGTTACACGACTACGGCCGATACAATAAGTATCGGATACGCACGCACTTTTTTAAAAGAAAACTCACTAAAATAGTGTATCTAAGTATCCGTATCCGTGTATCTGACGAGTATCAGATACGGATACGTCACCCCCTTGAAGTATTCGTGTAACATAGCAGCCGACACTAGCTGCAAAAGCCAAATTTTGGTGAGCAGCTTTTGCGGCACCAAATATTTTTTTATTTAAAAAACAAACTCTTTTTATTGATCAGTTAAAAAGTGGAAGCTATTTTTAAACCTAGAGCTGAAGTTAAAAAAAGTGGCTCCTGTTCAATTACTTCCTCCGCAAGAGCATTTGACGACTAAACATATCTTAAATTAGAGCTAGATCAAGATTTGAACACATTAAAGCACCCTTCCATAGAACCGCTAAACCAAAATTTAGGGACTCAACAAAAACAAAGCTCTAGTACTATCTCCGTCTCCGAAAGAATCAATTCATAAAATCCGTGTCAGTCAAATTTTTTAAACTTTGACTAACTTTATAAAAAATATAAAAATATCTATATATAACTTAAAATGAGTATCATGTAAAAAAAATATGTTATATGATGAATCTAATGATACTAATGTTTTTTTCTATAAATTTAATCAAAGTTTAAAAGGTTTGACTTAGGATAACTCCAGAAATCTATTTTTTCAAGGATAGAGAGAGTATTCTCTCTAGCAGAACCCTAATTCTCAAATCATAAATATCGGTCCTCATTCTCATGGGTCTCCGATCCCCTCGAGCTCCTGCTTGCCTGTTTTGGACGTTAGGCGCCTTCCTCTCCCCGCCGCCACCAAGTAACGTGCATGCACAACAGCGGCCATGGCGCTCGATCTCCCTTGCATCGCCAGTCACCTCTTGGACCTCCTTGCTAATGGATCTGCATTGCTCGGCGGCGGCCCAGTAGGACTGTCTTGCTTAACGGCGTCCTCACTGCTAACAATCGGCTCTTTGCTAAATGTTGGGTTTGCCGAATGGTTTTTTTTAGCGTAAAACAAACACTCGGCAAACTCTTTGTCAAGTATTTTTTTAGACACTCGACAAATAAACTTCTTTGTCCAATGTTTTTCTTTGCGCTTAGCAAAGAGTTTTTTGTTGAATGATTTTTTTTAGCACATGTCATTCTCATATTAGTGCAACCTGCTATATGTGAAAATAAAAAAATACAAATTGAAACACAAAACATGTGGATTTCTACTCCCTTAAACCTCGTAAAAGTGCCAAAGGGAAAAAAACATAAAAAAGCAAAAATAGATCTGGCACATTACTATAAGCTATGAACAAACTTAGGGAGCCCAATATGCAATTCGCCAATTTGCATGCCAGAACCGAGATGAGAACTAGAGACAAGTTTTGAGAGTGGAATGTGTAACGTGGCAATATACATGCACAATAGTTGAATTAAAAAAACTGACAAAGCATAATAAGTAAATAAAAAGGTAGCCCACACATTAACACCGAATTCAATATCTTTCTTTTAAGAGTAAATTACATGGTCACTCCATAAACTATTAGTGAGGTTTCATCTTGGTTCTCATACTATCAAAACAGTTATTTAGGTCTCTAAACTACTGTTGAGGTTTTATCCCGGTCCCTAAACGCTCAAAACAGTCATTTATGTTCCTAAACTATTGTTGATGTATCATCCCGGTCCCAACTAAAGTGATGACAGTAACAACTTCTTTGTTCTTCTTTTTATTTATTTGAGTTGAATCTTTGAAAAATCATACTAAATCACAGAAAAGTCATAATAATGGAAAATATAATTTTGGTTAGACTCAACATGAGTAGATCTACCCAGTGAAAATATAATACGGTATTCTTTAGTACAAAGTTTTTGCTATGATGCTTTTGTCTTTTTCTTTTTTATTTATTTGGGTTGAATTTTAAAAAAAATCATAATAAATCACAAAAAATTATAAAATGGGAAATCCAATTTTTTTTGGACTCAACATGAGTATATCTATACAGTGGAAATATAATATGAGACTTTGTCCAACAAAATAGTTATAAAAGCAGCAGCTATAAAAGTATCATATTAATTACATAAAAGTATAGATCTAAAGCTAAAAAAACATTGTACTAAAGCGTATCATATTATATATTAATTGTATAGATCTAATCATGTGGAGTCCAACAAAATTGGATTTTTTTATTTTATGAATTTTCTATGATTTTTTAAAGATTTAGCACAAGAAAAAGAAAAAAAACAACTGTTATCGTTGTCATTGTAGTTAGAACCGAGATGAAACCCCAGCAATAGTTTAGAGACTTAAATGACCATTTTGATAGCATGAGGACCGGGATGAAACCTCACTAATAGTTTAGGGACTTAAATAACAATTTTAATAGTTTGGTGACCGAGATGAAATCTCATTCGGGGTCTGGCCATGTAATTTACTCTTCTTTTAATATACGTTTGACATAATAAAACCAATGATTTTAAGAGTGAGAGAGAGAAGGGCTCCGAGTTTCAATGTCCTTTCCCTCCATCCTAAATTATAAGACATTCTAAGAATATTAAAGAGTCAATGTCCCTTCCCTCCATCCCAAATTATAAGACATTCCAAGAATATTGAAGAGTCAAAGTAGCTCTATAATAACATTTATGTTGCCAACTAAATATCATTAGATTCTTCATCAATTATATTTTTATAATATACATATTTAATATCATAGATCTTTATATTTTTCTCTATAATTTTAGTCAAAGACTCTCCAAGATTCTTAGAATGCCTTATGATTTGAAATGGAGGAAGTTGAAAGTCCCTATGTGGATTTTGGTAATTGAGTGACAACCTAGGTGGACTAACTTGTGTTTAAGTGAAATATACATAGAGATTAGTTCACAAGTAATTAAGTGAAGAAGGAGCTTAATGCACATGAAACATGACATGGAGTCATGTGACCAAGGTGGAGAAGATCAAGACAAGGCTTGGCTTGATGGACCGGTTGCAAGTGTGAAGGGCAAGTGAGTGATGCTTGTCGCCGATGGACCAACGCAACGGTGAAGAGCAAGTAAGGTCAAGGTCGATGAATCAACAAGGTCATGTGATGATATGAAGTGGATCATATCATTGTATGGTGGTTGGTGCATCAACATTGAAGATGGAGAAGGAGATGAAGTGAAATGCACAAGGCAAAGGTATATTTGTAGGACATTTCATTTCACCGGTCATAGGTGTGTAGAGAAGTTTATGACCGGGTTTAGGATAAATGGTAGTACTATCAAGAGGGGCAAACTTGTTTGCATATCGGTCATCTAGTGCCACTTGAGCGATCTAACATTGCGATGCATTTAGGATCGAGTGGCGTGGTAAGAGCAAGTGAAAATGCTTTGAAAATGATTGTGAAAATGCTAACACACATGCACAAGGTGATGGACACATTTGTGTTAGCACATGGAAAGCAAAGGAGAAAGTTAGAAGTGAATCTAACCTGAAGAAGAGCTCCGGACCAGTTGCCGAGGGAAGCTCCGGACTAATGGAAGTAGTCCGGAGGCTAACCCTAGCCCTGGCCGCCTCACTAGAGGCTCCGGACCAGGCTGGTGCAGAGGCTCCGGACCATAGCGTAATGGTCCGGTGCTCTCGACTAGGCAGCTAACAGGCGCTGAGGAGGCGTCGGACCAGTTGACCTGAGGTGCTCCGGACCATAGGCGAGTGGTCCGGTGGTTCAGTCAACAGCAGAGCAGGCAAGCGTCGGACTACTCGACATGGTCCGGTGGACCGGTCCGACGGTCAAGTCCGAAGCTCGGGTGCTCCCTACGTGTTTTTGGCAAGGCTCTGTGGTGGCGTCGGACTACTCGGCATGGTCCGGTGGACCAGTCCGATGGTGTGGTCCGGAGCCCAGGTGCTTACTGTGTTGGCTTGGCCAACTGCTGGAGGGGCGTCGAACTAGGTGTCGGACCAGGCCTCCGGACCAACGGAGGTGGTCCGACGGTCCGTAGAAAAGCGCGCCAATGGCTCTTTTCAAACGGTAACTAAACGTGGCACTCGGAGAAGCGTCAGACTAGAGCGTTGGACCAGTGGGTATGGTCGGACGGGTAGTCCGACGGTTGCGCAGAAAGCCCAGTGAAGGGGCATAACGGCTAGTTTCGTGGGGAAAACTATAAATAGACTTGGTGGCTGGCCTTGGCTGGTTGCTGAGCACCCTAGAGTCTTTGTGACTTGTGTTGGTGTGCTTGAGAAGCCCTCTAACTCACATACACTTGATAGTGATCATCCGATTGTGTGAGAGAGTGATTCTAGTGCGCTGCATTGCGAGATTGCATCGAGTGGCACTAGGTGATCGTGTTGCAAGCCGGTGGTGCTTGTTACTCTTGGAGGTTGCCACCTCCTAGACGGCTTGGTGATCAAGGCTCCGTCGAAGCACGCAAGAAGGTTGTGCATGGCTCCAGAGAAGAGTTTGTGAGGGGTGTTGTGCTCGCCCCGCGGGAGATCACGAAGAGCAACTCTAGTTGAAGCGTGTCATTGAGTGCCCTCATCTTGTGTTGGTTGTGCGGCACCCGATTGCGGGTTTGGCGTGTGATGCCAATTAGCGCGTGAACCTTCAAGTGAGTGAGCCGACATAACGGGGACTAGCTTGGTGGCGACAAGTGAACCTCGGGAGAAAAACCACCATGTCAACCTTGTACATCTTCTCGGTAGTTTGCATTCTCCAAGTCACTAGCTTGTTTTTCTTATTCATACTTGTGCTAGTGCTTTAGTTGTTGCTCTTGTAGCTAGTTTTGCTTGTGTAGCTTGTCTAGTTACCTTTTAGCTTGTGTAGCTTAGAAGTAGCGTTTGTGTGACTAATTGACTTGTGTAGCCTTGTTAGTCACACTTGTTTAGTTTGTGTAGCTAAGCAAGTTGAGTTCTTTACTTGACTTGTGTAGTCTTGCTAGAGAGTATTGCTAGTGAGCTTAGGTGCTTTGTGCTTTGCTTACTAGTATGTGTAGGAGCTCCCTTTGTGCTTAGAGTACTAGTTGCTTAGGTTTGTGTGACCTTGCAATCTAGACTTGTTTAGGTGAGCTCTCCCTAGCTTGGCACCTTAGTTAGCCCAAATTAGTATATTTTGCTAGGTGCTAAAGTTATAGATAGAGGGGTGTAGTCTTGGCTAGATCGATAGTTTTAATTCCACATTTGTTTCGATTCGTCGCTGCACGTAAGTTTTTAGAAAAGACTATTCACCCCCTCTAGTCCGCCATCTCGACCTTTCAGAAGTACATTACAAAGTTTTCAAATGGTTCGTATCAATGTAAATGGACAATAGTGCCTTGCTATTTTGACCAATGTTTGCATCAACATTCGTATTTTGCCAGAGAACTGATGTTCCACGCTCTGGGCTGATAAGGAAAAAATTGATAAAAACAACCGCATAATTAATACGATGAATAAATAAAAATCAAAACAGCAAAATAAGAATAGTATTACAAGATAAACCAGGTCCCAGAAACTAAATATCTAATAAATAAACAAAAAACTTTGAGTGAATGCCAACACTGTACATTGTTCATGTGACTAGAACCCCACATAAGAACTCTTTGTAGACAAAAGATTGCAGCCTTGTCACAACATCTTTCATGCTCAAGATTTATATTTCTGAGCCATCTGAATAGTCAAGGTTCTCACAACATTCACTCAAATCTTAATCCATATTTGCTCACCCCTACTCAAAACAGAAATCTGCACGAGGCATAATAATTTATGATTTTAGTTCCAGGAGCCATCAGGAGAATAAAAATGTCCAGTAGATAGTACAAATGAAATACTAGAATGGATTTCAGTGCACGGAAAGGTTTATGGTGCATGCAGCTTAATCTGATTGTTTCAAGTCTAACTGATTCTAGTAACATGAAGCTTAGCTAGAAGCCCAGAAGATTAATTATATTGGGATTTGCTAAATTTCAGGTTCCTGCATTTTTGTTTTCTTTCAAGCGACAGTTATTGCATATATTTTATACTAAAATTGCAGTTTTTGTTTGTTGCAATTTATGTAGACGCAGTCTGCAATTTTTGGTTTCAGGAATAAAAACCTGTTAGACAAAACTACAAACCTGACAAAATTTTATATATATTGACACAAAGACAATTTAACAATTACAAATATTTCTATAGGAGAATAAGGACAAAAATTTAATATGTTATAACACAAAGACAAATAACAAAATACAAAATTAACAACTAACTTATACTAGTTGGCGGTATATTAGTGTTGTTTGAAATCATCTTAAATTTCAGGCACCTAAACTATAGGAAAAGTGAATTATATTTGATAATAACTATTTCTTATTTTCCGAGCTTTTCTAGTTTAATCCAACAACAATACCAAGAATGCATCTTGCTAGAAAACTGCTCCCTGAAAAAGCTGCAGAGAATGTTTTTCCCCCCTCATCACATCAGAGTTTAATGTTTCAAAGCTAATAATAAAAAAACTGAAACGACGGAGAACAAGTAAAAGATATTACTACCAGATGCTGACACACAATTACATAGTCATACAGACTCGGGATGGACAAAGAGAAGCATCACAAATAAAGCTATAGTGCATGGAACTAAAAAAAGGTCATGTTTGTGTTATTCTACTGAAACAAGAAGCACGCTAGAATAATCTATTTCTGCTCAGAACTAATCATTTCAGATTTTTTTTGTGCCAACATAATCAGCAGCATTAAGCTTTATGCTATATATAAAATGCATTTAAATTTAACTAACTATCAGTACAGCAGTCTATATCAGCACAGCTGTCAAATTGCGTTTATATTTTGGGCGTCAGCAAATCCAGGGCACCTATTTCATTTCTCACTAAATTTTTGATCCTAACATATGAAGTTCATTATTCCTTTCTCTTTTTTTTTGGCAAAATTAAGATTTAGAAATAAATGAAAAAAAACAGTAGTTGGCTTACATATGCCAAATGTGCAAAGGAACTTCAAAACTTTGACAACATTCAGGCCGACTGCTTTACATTTGACTTCAACAGTCTTAAGGTGTTCTGATATTGCTGCTGATTTCTGCAATGGAATGTATCTTCCTTTCATTTTCACCTCATGTTTATGTCCCTGTGGCAAAGGGAACAATTAAACAAGAATGATAATTAACAATAATTTTAATGCTGCTAAAGTAAATAATAAGGTGTCAACCTTCAAAAAGAGTTGAAGAGTAAGCTTCTCTAGAACTGGTGTGTGCTTGAGTATGCAAGTTAGCGCACTGAAGCCAGGAGCCAAACACCAGTATTCATTAAGTAGTAAATACTTCAACTTGCTAAATGTGGGGCACCTTTTCAAATCCCTTGCGAAAATGACCTGAACAAAATACATAAAAGATCAAGCAATCCTTCATGGTGAAAATGCAAAAATGATGATAAGAGAAACCTAATCAGTGGAAAGGCATATGAAAAGACTGTACAAGTGTCTACCGGTGCCCACAAATTGATGTGCATAGTGCAGTCAAGTTACACGGGTTAACATAGATGAATGCAAGAGGAAAAGGGTTTGAAGCGCACCGTATTTGTTTCAGCTACCAATGCCAAACTCTTAGCTTCTGATAAACCTTCCAGCAGCACGCAATTGTCATTATCATGTGTCACCGTAACAATCTTCACAATCCTCAAAACCACAATCCCAATAGTTTGAATAAGTGCAGCAATCTGCAGAGTCATGGATGACTCTGACAATTGCATCCACTAATGATGGCATGCCCTCAAGCACAGGAGTCTTGTACCGGTGATCCTCGAGACGGAGTGAAATGAGAATTGGGGCACAAAGATGAGTGCGGAACCTGAGGCTGAAACCGCACTTGGTGATGCTCAGATATTTTAAGGACTCAGACGAGATCTTGGTACACTCAATGGAGCAGTTGGTAAGAGTCAGATTCTGCAGTGCTGGACAAGAGCTTGAAAAGATAAGGAACTTGTCCTTCAAGAACATGTCTTCAAGATCTAGCTTTGTCAAATGCTGGGAGATGAAAGGCCATCCATCACTACAAATACTTTTAAGACGGAGCATCTGCACTTGACACTGTATGGCGTGCTTGACCCAGAGCATCAAGCGGGGCACGTCCTCATTGCGGTATTCATCAAACGAGAACTCGCACTTGACGAGAGGTGTCAGCCCACGGAGCAGAAACAGGTTGTCAACAAACTCACGGAGCTCATCCACGACTGCCCAATCGTCCTCGCGGCACCCGATGCGAAGTCCAGTGGCAAACCTCCATAGGTGGCGCCAGCGGCGGGCGAGCACGCACGTCCGCACGGCGTCATTAGCCCGGAGGAAGGAGAGCACGTGGTGGAGCACCTCGTCCGGGAGCGCGCCAAGTCGGTCGATGCCGTCCGCCATTGGCAGTGACGCGTTCTTGGCATTCTGTCGAACAGGCCGCGGGCGTTCGTCACCGCCCAGCCTCTGCAGGATACCGAAACGCATAGAATTGTCGTTTGAGGCGCATTGCAAAAGGGCGAGCGTGAAATGAAAATATGGCGGAGAGGCTGGCACTGGCAGGCACGCCGGATTACTGTCGCACCTCACTTAGCCGGAGGCCGCAGCAGCTTCAGTTCACGCGGAGCAGAGCAAAGACACCGACGCTAGCAGCATTACGTACGCGAGCTGACAGATCTGAGCAATGGAACACTGCGCTGAGAAGACCAGAGACAAGTGAATCCGGGGTGAGGAGCTTGAGGAACAGTCGAACAGGTGCGCTCGGCACATGGAAGAGGAATAAACGAATCGGGAGGAGATGCAGCGAAAAGGTACACTCACCGTCTCCTTCGGCTCCTTTAAGTTCTTGTTTGTGATGTGCTACTGGTGGGCGTGCACCTCTCGATCTGGAGCCTGCGCCGGCGTGCAGTTGCGGGGGAGCTCAGCGCGCGGGGATGCCGTGGCCGGCGGGGGAGACGCGCCTTGCTCTTGGGTCTTGGCGCGCGCCGGTTTTCCTGTGCTTGTCCTGGTTGGATTGGAGCGTACGGGTGTTTTTTATTGCCTCACCCTTCGATTAGTACTTTGAGTTTCCCTATATTTCGCTTTCACACTATACCGAGGCGCCACCTAGGCCCGTGGCACGGCTCAGTTTAAGAGGTGGCACGGGAGCGGCTCAGTGATTGTGGTTTCAACGAGTAATTTAGTTAAAAGGATTTGTGCTAACTAATAATTAAGTTATGACCTCTTGAAAATATAAACACTTGTAAAAAAAATAAAAATAATACATCAGCATCAACATCAACAAAGCATGTAGTCCCAAACAAGTTGGGGTAGACTAGAGTTGAAACCCAACAAGATACCCAAGTCATGGTTCCGACACTTCAATAACTCCTTTTCAGACAATCCTATCCAAACACAGATCTCTAGATATATCCCAAGTTTTTAAATCCCTATTCACCGTCTCCGTCCATATCAACCTCAGTCTTCCTCTGTCTCTCCTTATATTATTAGCTTGGCTTGGAACTCCACAACGCACTGGTGCATCTGGCGGTCTCCTCTGGACATGGCCAAACCATCTCAACCGATGTTGGACAAGCTTTTCTTCAATTGGTGCTAGCCCTAGGCGATCACGTATATCATCATTTCGAAATCGGTCCATTCTTGTGTGACCACAGATCCAACGCAACATGCGCATTTCTGCAACACTCATTTGTTGGACATGCTGAGCCTTTGTAGGCCAACATTCGGCTCCATACAACATTGTAGGTCTAATTGTCGTCCTATAGAACTTGCCTTTTAGCTTTTGGGGTACCCTCTTGTCACATAGAATGCCAGAAGCGTGATGCCACTTGATCCACCCTACTTTGATTCTATGACTAACGTCTGCATCAATATCTCCATCTCTTTGTAGCATCGATCCCAGATATCGAAAGGTGTCCTTTTTAGGCACGACTTGACCTTCCAAACTCACATCTCCCTCATCCTGAGCCATTCTGCCAAAGTCGCACTTCATATATTCGGTTTTAGTCCGACTTAGTCTAAAACCTTTAGACTCAAGGGTCTGCCGCCACAGCTTAAGTTTCCTATTTACTCCCGCCAAGCTTTCATCAACTAACACTACATCATCGGCGAAAAGCATGCACCAAGGGATGTCCCCTTGAATGTCCCTGGTAATCTCGTCCATTACCAAGACAAAGAGATACGGGCTCAAGGCTGACCTTTGATGAAGCCCAATTCTAATTGGGAAGTAATCAGTATTACCATCGTTTGTTCGAACGCTAGTCACAGCATTGGTGTACATGTCCTTGATGAGGGTCACGTACTTTATTGGGACTTTATGTCTATCCAAAGCCCACCACATAACATTTCTTGGTATCTTGTCATAAGCCTTCTCCAAGTCAATGAAAACCATATGTAGGTCCTTCTTCTGCTCTCTAAATCGCTCCATAACTTGTCTTAACAAGAAGATTGCTTCTGTGGTTGACCTTCCAGGCATGAAACCAAATTGGTTGGTAGATACCCGTGTCCTCCCTCGCAGGCGGTGCTCGATGACTCTCTCCCAAAGCTTCATAGTGTGGCTCATCAACTTAATCCCACGATAGTTATTACAACTCTGGATGTCACCCTTGTTCTTGTAGATTAGTACCAAAGTGCTTCGTCTCCACTCCTCAGACATCTTGTTCGATCGAAAGATATTATTGAGCATCTTGGTTAGCCATACTATAGCTATATCCCCAAGGCATCTCCACACCTTGATTGGGATACCATCGGGGCCCATCGCTTTGCTCCCTTTTATCCTTTTCAACGCTTCTCTAACCTTCGATTCTTGAATCCTCCGCTCAAAGCGTCTATTGTTGTCATCAAACGAGTCGTCCAACTGAACGGAGGAGTTCTCGTTCTCCCCATTGAACAATTTGTCAAAATACTCATGCCATCTTTGTCTGATCTCATCCTCTTTCACCAAGAGTTGCTCCCTCTCATCCTTAATGCACTTGACTTGAGTAAAGTCCTTCGTCTTCCTATCACGAGTTCTAGCCATCCTATATATGTCCTTTTCTTCTTCCTTCGTATCAAGACGCTTGTACAAATCTTCATAAGCCCGTCCCTTTGCCTCAGCCACCGCTCGTTTTGCAGCCCTCTTTGCCACCTTATACTTCTCTATGTTTTCTGCACACCGGTCCTGGAACAAGCGCTTATAGCCTTCCTTCTTCTCCTTAATTGCCTTCTGAACATCCTCATTCCACCACCAAGTACTTTCATAGCGCATCCACTTCCTTTGGTCACACCTAGCACCTCTGCAGCAACCTTCCGAACGCATGTCGCCATCTTCTCCCACATATTGTTGGCGTTACCTTCGTCCTTTCACGGGCCCTCTTCAATAACTCTTGCCTTGAAGACCTTTGATGCTTCCCCTTCTAATTTCCACCACTTTTTTCTTGCAAACTTGGCTTGTTTAGCCCTACAAGTTTGCAATAGAAAGCAGAAGTCAGCCACCACTAGCTTGTGCTGAGACACCACACATTCCCCAAGTATCACCTTACAATCCACGCAAGCACGTTTATCTCCCCTTCTTGTAAGGACAAAGTCAATCTGACTGCAGGACAAGCCACTACTAAAGGTCACTAAGTGGGACTCTCACTTTTGGAAGAAAGTGTTTGCTACCATCATATCAAACGCTGTAGCTAAGTCTAGGACATCCTCTCCCTCCTGGTTCCTTCTTCCGAAACCAAAACCTCCATGTGCCACCTCGTAACCTGTACTAGATGCTCCTACATGGCCATTAAGGTCCCCTCCAATGAAGAGCTTCTCGCCACTAGGTACAACTCTGACTATGCCATCCAAATCCTCCCAAAATTGCCTCTTAGCACACTCATCAAGGCCTACTTGGGGAGCATACGCACTAATAACGTTTTAAGACTAAATCACTAATGACGAGTTTAACTAAGATAATCCTATCTCCTTGCCTTTTCACCTCCACCACACCACCTTGGAGGCTCTTATCGATCACAACTCCGACTCCATTTCTATTCGAAGTTGTCCCTGTGTACCAAAGCTTGAAGCCTGTATTGTCCACCTCCTTCACCTTTTGCCCCTTCCATTTGGTCTCTTGAACGCACAGGATATTTACACGCCTCCTAACCATTGTGTCAACTAGCTCTCTTAACCTACCCGTGAGGGACCCAACATTCCAGCTACCTAAACGGATCTTGGTTGGTTCGACTAGCTTCCTTACCCTTCGCACCCGCCGAGGGAGGTGTGAAGACCCTTGCTCATTTTGCACCACATCCGGGCGCCGATGTGGCGCGCCACTAAGGATGTGACGACCCGATCCTTGCTCACTTGACACCGTGCCCAGATCAAGACACGGCGCGCCACGGGGGTGACGACCCGACCCTTGCTCATTTAACACCATACCCGGGTTCCGGCATAGCGCGTCGCTAAGAGGGTTACGCCCCAACGGGAATCTTTTGGGTCTCATCTCCATGAAAGTGGCTAAGTTTTGACGTTGGCTCGCCAAGCCTAACACAACCCTCCTCCTTTATCAGAGCTTGGGACCTGCTATGCTGGAACACCAAAGACACTCCAACCTAGGCGAAGTTAAATA
This sequence comes from Microstegium vimineum, assembly GCA_022036555.1. Lineage (NCBI taxonomy): Eukaryota > Viridiplantae > Streptophyta > Magnoliopsida > Poales > Poaceae > Microstegium > Microstegium vimineum. Next base: position 44,160,952 of record CM039132.1, read on the forward strand.
AAAATAATAAATATTTAATCATTTATAAAAGTTTTGAAGTGCTTTTGACTAACGGGACATGGGCTGGCACGGCACGATGGGTGGCCCGACACGGTAAACGGCCTGCGGGCCTTGCCTTGGGCCGGAAGCCAAGCACGAAGCACGGGCAGACACGAGCATGAGTAAGGCTAGACTAATAAGCCAACTCGGCTCGTTAGGGCTCGGTTCGTTCTGGCTCGTTAGGATAACGAGTCATCTCGGCTCGGCTCGTTATCCTAACGAGTCAGAAAGTCAGTTCGGCTCGGCTCGTTTACAAGCTCGAGCTAGGTCATTAGACTCGTGAGCCAGACAAAAACTCAAGATGGATCCGACACATACTCGCCGGTTGGATTGCCTTATTTCTCAGCTTTTTACATTTTGACGAGTCAGGTGAGATGACATATGATTAGGTCTAGCGCACGCAACACAAGATGGATCGACTCTAGAGAAACTCCCTGACACGACAACAATCAAACTAGGAATTGAGCCCGGGCACGAGCTCTCCATCTCCATGACTCCATCTCCATGATGGGAGGTGCTACCACCACACTGAGCACGTTCCCGGCCGGTTGAATCTTCACCATTCGAATTTCTTTCAAACTTTTTGATAAATTGTTCTGAAACTTTTTCATAAATTATTTATAATTTCTTAAGAATATGTAGCAGCAAAGCGTCAATGAAGAAAACTCCACGTGACTCCACAGCTGTCTAATCAGTCCTGCAAATTTTACGGGACAATAACTCTCGGTCCTATGATAAAATCTCACTAAAGCCATCTCTGCTGAAACAGAAATTCCACTCTTTTAACTAGAGTTTGCATGGTTTTTGAGCTTTAGAAGCATCGCATGTGAGGTTTCTTCAATCACAACTATCCATTTGTGATAAATTTTATATCAAGTAAAACCTTGTGCGCCATTTTCGATCCGTTTCTTTTTTTTTGAAAGATCTGGTTAGACCGGCTTTAACATTAATAAGGGAAAAGCAATAGAACTAGCTTACAAGCACCCAACGCAACCTACCACAATCTTTAGTGTTTGTTCGCTTCCTCCGAAATAAAGACCCGGAACCAATCCGGTCAGAAATATATATATAATTGTATAATGATCAGAATAATTCCAACCAAAAATGATAAATTCCAGAGATAGTAAACGAGGCTTTAATCTGATTTCTCGCACAAGGGCACAAGGCCAATTCTGAAAATATTATAGAACAGAAAAACTCAGCTAGACAATAAGACATGGGCACAAGTCAACACAATTTATTAGTGTAGATAACAAGATCTTTACTCTCTCCGTCTCATAATAGAAGTCTCTATAGGAATCATACCGGTCAAACTATATCAACTTTGACGAGATTTGTAGAAAATACGTACAACATTTATATCTTCAAATAAGTTTATTATGAAAGTATATTCAACGATTTATCTAATGATATTAATTATGCATTATAAATATTAATATCTTTTTTTATATATGATTGGTCATAGATGATTATAAATATTAATTATGCAAAAGATATCCACAATTCTGCACATATCAAGTCAAATAAAACTGGACATAGATGATGAAGCCTGAAGGCCTAATATGGATTGAACAATCTTCCTTTATCATCTTAGAATAAGTCAAGGAACCTGCAACATTGCATACATGAACAAAAGCAAGATTGATAACATCAGATAGTGCCTGACTTCCAGGTAGATTATCTAAGCAAGTGACTATAAATTCCAAGTTCATCCTTTGTGAACCACATGAAGACAACATCCTTGTGACTCCAATTTCTACTCCAAAATCTCCACTTCATCTAAACTGAAACCTGTTCAATATAAAAATAAGAATAAGATCCAAGGGGCTTCATTTGAGAAATAAGAAAAAAATTCAGCCACGGGCATCGATGAGGATACCATAGACCCATAGGGTTCATTTCAGTTTCGTTTAAATCAATAAAAAAAACACATTTTCTTCAGTGCATAACTTTTTTCGTTTCACCAAACAGCACCAGAATCCAGCTATGTCAAGGTTAGAAAAATCATTATGAGAATCAAATGGTCTTCAATACATAATTCTAGCAGAATTTGTAGACATAGAAGCCAACAAACTGCATGGACAGTTTGGAGATTTACATCGAATAACAGGAGCTTAACACATAGAGATGAGAAAATAAAACATTTGACTGAACATGCAGTACTAAAGTTTTTAAATGGTAACCTAAAAATTTCACAGATAGTTGCCACAGCAAGGAAAACTAAAGTAAGAACAAAACTCATGGCAGACATATGAACAATAGCTACAAACAGATAAATGAAATTCCATATCGCAAATCCTTTATTCTTGCCTCCAAGGAACACAGAGAGGACTGAAGAACAAATGGAGCAAAGACACTGCAGTACTTACATGTAACTACATACATATATGGCCATCTAATTACTCACATCTAGTAAGTGCTGGATGCAGGAATTTTTGTTTTGGTGCAATCCAATTTAGGACAAGCTAAGCCAAAATAATAATTAAAAGAGGATGAACTTAAAGTGCGACGGGTTGCGTGTTTGAGGAGAGCACGACCTTGCCGGCATCATCCTCGACCCCACTCCCTGGTTTCCACCAGCTGTGGCTGGCGACTCCTCTTGTCTCGCCTCGCCGCGCCACCCCCCTCCAGCCCTCGACCACACCCTCCCCTAATCATCCGCATCGCGACGCCCCCGCCACCAGCCCCGCCGCCGTCTCGCCCGCTACCACAGCCTTGTCACGACACCCCCCCCCCCACGCACAAACGCACACACACACACACCACCACCACCACCAAAGCCTCCTCTACAGCTGCCAGTGGGTTCTCCTAAAACCGGAATCCTGACCCTTTCTTCTTCACCCAGCGACCCCAGCGAGCGGGAGCCACAGCCATGTCATGACCCCCCCCCCCCCTGCACGCACACACACACCACCACCACCACCAAACCTCTTCTACAGCTGCCAGTTGGTTCTCCTAAACCCGGAATCCTAACCCTTTCTTCTTCACCCTGGCGAGCGGCGAGTAGCGCACGGATGGGTCGGCGTTGCACTCAGGCGAGACCCATTGCGTGATAGAGTTTGCAATTAAAAGAGGGAGTGCATACACATATTGCAATCACAAAATTACAGCTAAACAAGGAGCGAACAATTTTTGTAAGATAATACCTCCAATTTGAACATTAAGTACTATTTTTCACCAAAAGCAAATCAACCAACATGTAAATTTCATAAGATCAAAAGTGGGCGCTGTTGGAGTATGTATTCAGGCCCATGAGGCCCATGTATGCTACTACTATATAGCTACCCTTCTAGGATTAGCCCATTAATCTATTGAGCCATTTCAGCATGGTATCAAACTAGCCTTTCCTTCTTCTCTCTCTCCCCTTCAGCCGCCAGGTACAGTCGCCGGCTGCCGGCCGCCGTCGCCGTCCGCCGCGGCCGCCATGGCTGGCTTACCCCTCCTCCCCCTCCTCCCACATACTTCCATTCCTTCCCTGCCCTGCCCTCCTCCTGGGCGCAGGTTGCCAGCAACTGTGCTCGACCCGCCGCCGGTGTGGGCCTCACCGGCGCTGCGGCCCTCAGCGCCACGACTCAGGGGGGGCCGGCGCGGCTGCAGGCGACGAGGCGCCCGACGACCCGCCCGCCCCGACTCGACGGTTCTGCCCGCGACCCGCGCAGCACGCACGACGACGCGACCCGACTCGAGGCGCCTTTTCCCGCCGCGACCTGACTCGGCGCGCACGACGCCCTGCCCCCTCCCGTCGCGACCTGGGTTCTGGGCGCGGGTGCGGACACAGCAGCCATCGCTGCCGCGGCTGCTGCTGCAGGCCTGGGGATGCCGCCAGCCCTTCTCTCCCCCACCAAAGCTGCCGCAGCTGCTGCTCTTGGCCTGGGGCTGCCGTAGCTGGACACGGCCACTCGTAGCGCCGCTGGCCTGAGGCTGCTGCAGCCTGGCACAGCTGCTGCCGCCGCCGGCTCTTCCGTCCCTTCTCCGCCCGGCAGCCTCTACACCGCGCCCGACTCCGCCCTCGCCACGGCCCTCGTCGCCGCCCGAGCCGCCGCCGCGGGAGGGTCAGGCTCGCCTTCGCACGGCTGCCCTCGCCTGGGAGCGCGAGCGGGATGCGGCCGACATCCTCGCTCACCAGATCGCCGAGGCAGAGCAGATGCTTGTCCAGCCGGTGTACCACGACGGCCAGTGCCACCTCCTCGGGTTGGGCCGGTCCTCGCCCGTTCCCGACCGTGGCTCTCTGGCCCGACTCGGCCGACCCACAGGTCGCGCAGCTGCACTACCAGGCCGGCGTCGTTCAGAACATCCGGAACCTGGTTCCCGTCGTCCTCGATTCCGAGTCGGCCTCTTACGCCCGCTGGAAGGACCTGGTGCTCCTCACCCTTCGCCGCTACGCCCTCGACAACCACGTCCTCACCGACGCTCCGGCCACGGCTCGGACCGGGGCATGGCTGCGCCTCGACAACATCGTCCTGTCTTGGATCCTCGGCACTGTCTCCCTCGACCTCCATGACATCGTCCGTGGCGGCCCTGAGAGCACGGCTTGGAGTGCCTGGCTGGCCCTTGAGGGTCAGTTCTTGGGCAATGCCGAGGCCCGGGCCTTGCGGCTCGACGCGGCCTTCCGTACCTTCGTCCAGGGTGACCTCTCCGTCCGCGATTACTGTCGAAAGATGAAGACCATGGCCGACGCCTTGGTGACCTTGGCTGGGCTGTGGAGGATAGGAACTTGGTCCTCAACGTCCTTCGCGGCCTCAGCGAGCTCTACGGCCACCTCCGCACGTGGATCCTAGGCGAAGCCCTTCCCCACCTTCCTGCAGGTCCGTGACGACCTGTGCTTGGAGGAGATCACTCAGGGTGTCCAGCCTGGGCCCCTTCCTGCTCCGGGGTCCTCGTCCTCTTTGACAGCCCTCGCGGCTACTCCGTCACCCCGCCCTGCCGCTCCACCTACGTGTCCCTGCTGGGTCCTCCTCCTCCCGGGCCGTGGTGGTCGCCGTCGCCGCGGGGGTGGGCGTGGTGCGGGTGCGGGTCCGGGCCGTGGTGCGGCCACTCCGACGCCGCCACGGGGTGTACCTTGGCCCACCTTCACCAACCCCTGGACCGAGCGCATCTCCATGTGGCCTATTCCAGGCTACCGGCGGCCATGCTCGCCGGGGAAACCGTTCGCCCCGACCTCGGCTCCGTGGACTCCACCTCCCGGGGGTCACGCCCGAGCCTGTCGGTTGGGATCCGACGGCCTTGGCCCGCTCCTTCGGCACCGTGACCTCACTCCTCCAGTCTGGCCAGGACTGGGTCGCGGACTCGGGTGCCACCTACCACACCACCTCCAACCCCGGTTACTCTCCTCTGTCCACCCTCCTTCTTCCTCCCACCCTTCGTCCATCATGGTCGCGAAGGGATCGTGTCTTCCTGTCACTTCCGTGGGTGCCGCTCACACTCACGGTCCGTTTCGGCTTCCTGATGTCCTGGTTGCTCCCTCTATGGTTCACAACCTTCTTTCCATTCGTCGTTTTACAACTGACAACTCTTGTTCTGTTGAATTTGACTCCTTGGTCTTACTGGGAAGGATTTGGCTTCCCGGCATCCTCTACTCCGCTGTGACAGCTCAGGGACCCTTTACACCCTTCGGTTGCCTGCAACCACTTCTTCGCTTCGTCCTCCGGGTCGTCAGTGCTTTCGCCACACTTCCTCCTCCACGACATGGCACCGACGTCTTGGGCATCCTGGCCATGCCATTTTGGACACAACTTAGCAGTCGCTTCGACATACCATGTACTCGCTCTCTGATGAGCACCTTTGTCATGCTTGTCAGTTGGGTCGTCATGTTCGTCTTCCTTTCCCTACTCTACTTCACATGCCACCCGGATTTTTTGATCTTGTACATTGCGATCATGGACGTCTCCGTCATTGAGCATTTCTGGCTATAGTACTACCTTGTCGGTGGTTGATGATTTCTGCATTATTCTTGGACTTTTCCTTTGCATCTCAAGTCTGATGCTTTCTCCACGCTCTCCACTTCTTCGCTTGGGTGACCACTCAGTTCGGCCTCACTATAAAGGCCGTCCAGTGTGACAATGGGCATGAGTTCGATAACCCACACTTCTCGCAACTTCTTCCTCTCTCACAGTTGCAGATCCGCATGTCGTGTCCCTACACCTCCTCCCAGAACGGCAAGGCCGAGGCGCATGATTCGTATCACGAACGACACCATGCGCACCCTTCTCTTCCAGGCTTCGCTTCCTGCTCGTTTTGGGCTGAGTCTCCAACACCTCCACCTATCTCCTTAACGCCTACCTTCTGTTGCTTGTCTAGCTCCCACACCACACCACGCTCTCTTCGGTACCCCCCTCGTTACGACCACCTTCGTTGTTTCGGGTGTGCGTGTTACCCTAACACCACTGCCACGCTCCCCACAAGCTGGCACCCCGGTTGACCTGTGTGTCTTCCTCGGATACTCCCCGGATCACATGGGGTACGTTTGCTTCGACCTCACCTCGTCGGATCCTCATCTCTTGTCACGTGGTGTTTGACGAGTCCGTCTTCCCTTTCTCCCACCACCTCACACCCACCACCCACCTCCCACCTGGACCTTTCTTGTTTCCCACTGACACCGGTGGATCAGCCACCTTTGTCGTTGTTTCCTGCAGGTACCGCACCTCCGTGCCCCTTGCCGGGCCCGACCACCGACTTGCCGTCCTCCGACCCCTTGCCAGGTCCGGACACCGGCCGACCGCCCTCCGGTGCTTGCCCTGCGCCCGATGCGGGGCCTTCGGATGCGAGGCCGTCGACTTCGGGACCCGTTGCTTCGGCGGTTCCGCCCCCACCTGCGCGGTTCGGCCGTGTCTACCAGCGCCGACCGCGGTCGTCTTTCGGTGCACCCGGAGCCGGCCGCCCCGCCACCGGTGGCCTCCTCTCCGCTCACCGCCACCTCCGAAAACCTCCGACTACACCTGCCATGCGGGCCCGTTGTACCACCCGCTCCTCCTGCACCGCCACCCGCCCTCATGTCCACCCATGGTGACGCGGCATGCGGTGGTACCTTGCCGCCCCGGGCTCTTGCGGCGTTTGCCCAGCGAGCCGCGGGTCTCTTCTGTACCCTCTTCCGTTCGTGACGCCTTGTCGGATCCTCACTGGCGTCACGCGATGGAAGGTACGCGGCGCTCCTCACCAACCAGACTTGGGATCTGGTGCCCCGACCACATGGCTCCAATGTGGTCACGGGCAAGTGGATCTGGACACACAAGCGACGGGCTGATGGTACCCTCGATCGGTAAGGCTCGTTGGGTTCTCCGGGGCTTCACTCAGCGCCCTAGAGTCGACTACGATGAGACGTTCAGTCCAGTGGTGAAGCCGGTACCGTCCGCACGGTTCTCTCATGGCTCTCTCTCGCTCCTGGCCCGTGCATCAGTGGATGTCAAGAATGCCTTTCTACATGGTACTCTTACTGAGACGGTCTATTGCAGTCAGCCAGCGGGCTTCGTTGACTCTTCTCGCCCTGATTGGTTTGCCGGGTCAACAAGTCCCTCTACGACCTCAAGCAGGGCCTCGGGCTTGGTATTCTCGGTTTGCTGCCTTCCTGCTGACCTTGGTTTTGTGGAGGCCAAGTCAGATACGTCTCTGTTATCTATCGCCATGCAGATGAGACTGCCTATTTGCTGCTATATGTTGATGACATTGTGCTGACAGCTTCAAGTTCGTTCTCTCCTCCGGCGCATCATTACCTCTCTTCAGCAGGAGTTTGCTTATGAAGGATTTGGGTGTGCTGCATCACTTCCTCGGGGTCACAGTTGAGCCTCGTCCCACTGGACTCCTCCTTCACCAGCGGCAGTACACTCTTGACATCTTGGAGCGAGCTTTGGGATGACTGATGCAAGCCCTGCTCTACTCCTGTTGACATCAGGCCAAGCTGTCAGAGGCCGAGGGCACACCATTGACTGACCCACTGCTTCGGAGTCTTGCGGTGCTCTTCAGTACCTCACCTCACCCGGCCGGACATCACCTATGCAGTACAACAGATATGTCTCCATATGCTTGATCCTCGGGAGCCACACCTCACTGCTCTCAAGCGGCTCCTCCGCTACCTCCGCGGCACAATCGACTACGGCCTTCTACTCCACCGGTCCTCCTACTCCGAGCTCGTGGTCTACACCGACGCTGACTGGGCCGGGTGTCCAGACACTCGGCGCTCCACTTCCGGCTACGCCGTCTTTCTAGGCAGCAATCTGGTGTCTTGGTCGTCCAAGCACCAGCCGGGTCTCCGTTCCAGTGTCGAGGCGGAGTACCGCGCTGTGGCTAACGGCGTGGCCGAGGCCTCTTGGCTCCAACAGCTTCTTGCTGAGCTCCACAGTCCCCTCTCCCGGAGCACGCTTGTCTACTGCGACAACGTCAGTGCGGTCTACCTCTCCACCAACTATGTTCAGCACCAGCGGACCAAGCATGTGGATGATCGACCTCCACTTTGTTCGTGATCGGGTCGCTATCGGCGATGTTCGGGCCTCCACGTCCCGACCACCTCGCAGTTTGCCGACATCTTCACCAAGGGCCTCCGTCCTCCACTTCTCCGAGTTTCGCTCCAGCCTCAACATCAGCAGTGGCTAGTTGTGTCTGTGGGGGGCTCATGTGTGTGCTCTTGTTTCTTTCTTGTCCAGTCTGCAACGGAGTCTGCAACTCCGTTGCGCCGGTAGTGTTGGGAGTACGTATTCAGGCCCATGAGGCCCATGTATGCTACTACTATATAGCTACCCTTCTAGGGTTAGCCCATTAATCTATTGAGCCATTTCAGCAGGCGCTAATGAGATGATCATATGCCTTGAATATTGAGGAGTATTCATGAATATTACAAAGGAGGGGTCCTAATGGCTCGGCGTGTAGATGTGGTTGTTCCACCTCTCCCTCCTCGATCAGGCGCCGTGCTGTGCTGGGGCTCTGATACGAGATGCTGGAACTATGATTTGAGATGCTGCTGGCTGGAGGCCGTGCCATCACCCCTGGCAGCGATAGATGAAGGCAAGGAGAGTTGAGTGACATGCATCTCCATTGCTTCCTGCTTCATTCTGGCCTGCTAACCAGCAGGGCTGTAGTGTGGTTTTTGGCCCATATTTGTCTAATTCCCATTGGTCCAGTAAAGCCCATTGCTCCCCCACATGTCCACACAAACCAGTAGCCGGTTATCTTCTTCAATCGCCCCTTCTGTCACTAACTCTTGGTTCTCTGTCCATGCACCAGGTACACAGCTCGTTCTTGGAGATTGATGGGAAAAAAACAGAGGATGCTGTGAGGATCGCTGTCCGGTTAGCTGGGGCGGCTGCCCCACCTAGCAACAGGGTAGATCCGCCCCTACATTAGTGAAACTCACCATCTCTCCGACTACACAAAAACTGTCACACTACTATTGTTTTCATAATGAATTAGTTACTGTTTTTTTAGAGGATTAGTTACTGTTTTTGAACTTACAAGTATAGAAAAACTATGACTCAAGGGTTTAAAAATATGTAAACTAGTCAACACTAATAATCGCTTTTCATTGATTTTTTCATTACTTTTATTCCTGTTCCACTTCCACATATGAGAAACAGATGAAAGGATTAGGATGTTTCCAGTTAACTTACTTATGTAAAAAGAGCTCATGAACTTCACGACTTGATTACTTTATCATCAATGCCTCACACTTGACTTCAACTATCTTTAAGTGGCCCGTATTGCAGCTGCAATCTCTGGTGGATTCCAGCTTCCTTTCATTCTCAACATAGGTTTAGAACTCTGCAGTTTACAAATAATTTTCTCCAGATCAATCATAATGTAATTTACAAGGTAGAGGTTTCCATTCAGAAATGCACATACCTTGGAAAAAAGTTGAAGAGTGAGCTTTTCTAGAACGGTGAGTGCTTCCAAATGCAATTTAGTTCGTGGAAGTCAGGTGCCACAACCAGTAATCATTGAGGAAACAATGTCGTTAACTTGCTAAATGTAGGGCCACAGCTTCAAATCCCTTTTCAAAATAAAACTGGATAAAAATGTACAGAAAAGGGTCAACTAAAACTCGTTGTGAATTATAACTAGTAAGATAAAAAACTAGTTGCAGTCAATGCATGCAAATGTCCATACAGGTGCCTTATGAATGTGCCAGAGAGAATATAGATATGAAAGAAAAGATTAAGACAATGTAGGAGTTAGAGACGGAATTGTATGCATACTGTGTTGGATTTGTATCAGTGACAAATTTCTCGGCTTCAGACAAGCCTTCCAGAAGCACACAGCTGCTGCTATTGTCATGTTCAATGCCATAGCAAGCGTTACAATTATCATGACCACAGTTCCCAGAGTCAGCTGAGTACAACTGTCTGCTTCCTATGAAGTGAGCCTGACAAAGATTCTTTAAACACGCATCCTGTCAAGAAAGGAGTCCTGGACAAATTGAAATCTGGGTATCCCTCGTCATCTAGCTTTTAGCCAAACAAGACTCGGAGCACAAATAAAGTGCGGGAATATTAGATCGTCGAAATACAACTTGTGAAGCTTAGATGTTTCAGTGATTTGACAAATTTTTCTGAACAAGACAAGGAGCAGTTGGTAATGTGTAAATGTTCCGTGATGGACAGCTCATGAAATCGCAGGTTCTGTTCTTCAACACTACATTAAAAAATTTAGATCTTCATGTGCTGTGAGGACTAGAAAGGGGGGCTGTCAAGCTGAAAAAGCAGGATACATATTAGCACCTGAGCTTGAGCAGCCGAGCTTTACACAACAGAGCTACCGGACCCAGAGGTGCACACAGCTGCTTCTCGCCGCTGTCCCCAAAATGCATCAAACACGAGCTCAAATGTTGTCAAGCGGTGAGCCTGCACGGAGGAGCAGTAAGGTTCAGGGATGGTAAATGCCATCAAGCAACGCCTCCGGATACGCAGACTAGAAGCTGACTGCCAGAGGTGACGCCAGCGCCGTGCCGCACACAGTCCGCACGGCCTCCTTCGCATCAGGAAGCCGGGATATGGTGAATGACTCCTTCCGGTAGGTCGTTTATTCCTCGCCACCACCAGACGTCGGAGATACCGCTCCTTGCCCTTTTTCCGTGGTGGCATTCCGTTCGAACAGGCGGCGTGCGTCGACGCTGCAGAACAAGCAACAATCAGTAGTCGCAGGTCTTGAGGGCCGACAGTAGTGGAACCAGTGCACCGAAGAACACCCTGCGGGGTTACCACCCTCACGCTTCTGCCGGCGTCACCCGCTGCGCAGCAAGGATGGTAACTAGGCCAAGCAAGCAAATCGGTGGATAAGAGAAGCCGACGGTGACGAGGCAGAGTCGCAGAGTGGGAGTGGGACTTGGAAGTAGAAGAAGCTTCAGGTCGCGGAGCGCGGTGGCACTCCTCGGGGCTTAGGTAAGGTGACGCATGACGGGACGGGGAGCTGAGAATGGAGATGAACAAGCGGAGGTACAAGAATGGGGAATTTTCAAATTTTGGTACGCCGCTGGTCGCCCACCCTGGCGGATACAACCGGTCGGTGACGTCGGTCCCCCGTATACCCGAGACCGCCTGCAGCAGAATCCATTACTCGATTTTTTTTTTTTTAAATACTTTTTAATTAAAATATAATAATTACTCCGTCAATTCCAAATTGTAAGTCTCTCAAGAATCTTGGAGAGTCAAAGTTTATAAAGTTTGACCAAATTTATTAATATAATAATAACAATTTGATACCAACTAGTATTATTAGATTCTTTATTAGTTATATTTTCATACTATGCCTATTTGATGTTATAAATATTTATGTTTCTTTCTACAATCCTTTGGTCAAAACTAAAATGTTTGATCTCTAAGATCATGGAATTGACTTACATTTGGAATAAAAGGGAGTAGAATTTAAAAAATAATAATCTCTTTGTGTAAAATTATAAAGCATATTGTTTTTCTTTAAATACATATGGAGTAGCTTTGATATACGCTTTAGTACACACTCCATGAAGTATAAGATATCAAAAAAATATTAGAGTCAAAGTATCTAAAGTTTGACCAAATTATGTGACAATATAATAATATTTATGATTGTTAACTAATTATCATTAAATTTTTTATCAATTATATTTTCATCTTTTTCTGTTATAAATCTTTATGATTTTTTATATAATGTTTTTTGTTAACTTGTGCCTTTTTACTTTTCAGATTTTTTGTAAGTCAGACTTGAGGGAGTATGATGATGTTTGTTTGAGACATTAGCAGTGTGATCTCAGCTTTGACGGCCTTCAGCTCAAACATTACTCTTATGTATCTATATTCTCTTGGCACAATCATAAAGGCATCTGCATGGACTTTTTGCATGCATCAGGCAGTGCTTCTTCCATTCTAAAATTTGTAAGACATTCTAACACTAAGTACATTAAAATGGTTTCTGTTGACACCATGCATTTATTTCCACTGACGTTTTGATTAACGGACGCTAGTGGAAATCCGAGCTTAAAAACCGACATTGAAAAGTTGGCGGTTTCCTTAAGAAAACCGCCATGTTAATCTCTTTTCACTTCGATTTTCTTAGGAACTGTCAATGCTGACTCTGCTATAAAATACTCCTTCTTTCTCTCCGACCCTTCATGGTCAGCACAACCACCTTTAATTGAGGCGATTTTGGAGGTCCAAATTTTATAAAATACAAGGAGAGGTTGAAAGACCTTGTTTGGTTTTGGTTAATTGATAAAAACCTATGGACTAACCCTTGTACTAAGTGTATGATCAAGATAGGGTGTTCACCTTGATTCATGGGCTAGATGGATGACCATGATGGATCAAGTGCTTCATGGACTAAGGAAAAAAAAAAGAGAAAAAACAAATGGCTCAAGCAAAGATATATCTATAGGGACATTTTTGGTTTAGTGATCAAGACAACTATAGAGAGTGTGATCACATTTAGGATAGATAGCCGTACTATTAAGAAAGGAAAACTCGTTTCGATTACGGTTATCATGTGCCAAGGTTTGCAATTGGCATTCACATAAATGAACCTTCGTGACATAGAACTTGAAACAATTCCAAGAAAGTATGTTTGCAAAGTATCACGGTGAACAGTGTTGGATCACAGGTGTTAGCACATGGAAGCTTGGAGAAGAAGAGGCGGCTCGGTTTGTCACTCAGAAAGCTCCAGGACGCAAGGGTCTGGACTCGGGCAAGATGTCGTCGGACCAATGGACATGCGACCGGAGGCTTACCCTAAGCCTCGGCCTCTCTAGACAGAGGGTCGGACACTGATCAGAGTCCGGACGCAGGGACTCCGGTCGCGACTTCGGAGCTTTGGAGCTCTCTGCGTAGCGAACCGGACATTGAGTATGGTCCGGACGCAGGACACCAGACGCGCGTCCGGAGCAAATGCGCTCTCTGGATGCTCTCTGAGTTGGATCCGGACGCAGAAGAAAGCGAGTCCGACGCTTGTTTGTGCGCGTCCGGAGGTGACACGTCGGCACCAGGAAGGGCGCCAACGACGGGATTTGAAATGGAGGAGGGATCGGACGCATGCGCGTTGGTTCGGACCTCCCAGCAAACTGCGTCCGGACTGGCGTAGAAAGCTGCAGTGGATGAGCAAAACGGCTAGCTCGGCTTGGGAATTATTTAAGTGGTGTGCCCGGCTCCTAGGCTCTCTCTTTCACCTCCCATTCATTTGATACACTTGTGCTTGCTTGAGATAGCCCCCAACTCATCTCTCTTTGCTTCAATTGCGTTCTTGTGAGAGTTTTGAGTGAACCAAGTGCATTGATAATTGCATTGCATCTTAGTGGTACTTGGTCATCGTCATCGCCGCGGGATTTCTTGTTATTCTTGGTGTTTTCCAACACCTAGACGGTTTGGCGATTGTGGAAAGCTTCGGCACATGTTGGTGATTGTTCGTGGCGGCTTCATCGATTGTGAGAGGGCTTGTACCCACTCGGCGGAGCGCCAAAGGGTAACTCTAGTGGATGCTCGTGTCATTGAGTTACTCTCATTTGGGTGGATTCTTGTGGCGCCCGAGTTAGTGGACTAGGCTTGTCATTGCCTATTAGCCACCAAATCACCACTTGAGTAGTCGACACACTGGGACTAGATTTGTGGCAACCAAGTGAACCTCGGGAGAAAAATCATTTATCATTATTGTCTCCCGGCTACTCATTGGTATTCATTGTGATTGCTTCTTCATTGACATCTTTGATCACAGGCATCGGTATAACAATCACCCCTACCTTTGTATTTACTTCTTCCATATCTTGTCTAGTTAGATTGCTAGTAGCTTCTTTATTAGTTGTTCTTGCTAGCTTGTGCTAAGTGCCTTAGTTCTTGCTATTGATTGTTATGCACTTAGCTAACTAGAATTGCATTGGATAGGGGCTTTGCACCCAAGTAGAGTAGAGCAAAAAGCTTCGCTTAGTGTTATCAACCTTTTGCTCTAGTGATTTGTAGAATTTTTTATTTGTAACACCCAAAATTTTGCATTTTTCAATAGATTAAAAGTAAATTTGAAATGCATTTGTGTGGACATTAAAACATAGGGAATTAATAAAGTCTTCATGAAATAAAATTGTCGCAAGTAGAAACATGATCGTTTGCATTCATGCTGCTGCACAGTACTTTATATGGTTGGAATTTACAAATTCAAAACTTGTATTCAAAGTGTTTGGAAATTTCAAAATCAAAAAGAAAAGCATTCTCTCTTTCTCTCTCTCCCTCAATGCAATCTGGCCGCAGCCTGTTTCCCCCCAGCCCAACCCTTTTCCCTCTCTCTCGGTTTGGGCCGGCCCCCTCCCCCTCGCGCGTGGACAAGCCCACCTCTCCCCCTCTCCCTCTCTCTCGGTGCTGACCATGGCCCCCACCTGGCAGATCTCTCTTCCCCTTTTCCTTCTTTCCTTTCCTCCCTTCCCTTTTCTGTACGCCGGGCGGACCGCTCTGCCCGAGCGCGTTTCGGAGTTAGGAGATCCCCCTTCCCTTAGCCACGCGACCCCATGTCGAGCAAGCCCCGCACCGCCCACCCCGCCTTCCTTTTTCTCCTCCCTCTCCCTTTCCTTTCTCTGCGCCGCCGCTTTCCTTACATGCCGAAATCGCAATCCGCGGCAGAATTGCTTCCCTTCCATCACGGCCGCGCCCTCGAGCTATAAAAGGTCGGGTGCCCCCCGTTCCGTCCTCACCCCGCCGCGACCGAGCACAGTCACCGCCGCCGCCTCTGCGTCGCCAAGCCTCTCCGCGCTTAGACTGCTTTCCTGAGCTCCGCAACGTGGTAAGCAGTGTCCCCCGAACCTGTCAACCCCCTTCTACCGCTCTGTCTCGCCCCAGAGCCCGTGTCCGTAACCGCCGCCGGCACAGAGCCGCCGCGCCGCTGGACACTCTGCCCCGAGGCACAATCGATTCAACCAAACAACCATCGGGTTCGCCATCTCCCCCTCTTTCTTCCCGACCCGGTTGCGTTGAGTTTCGGCTCCGAATCCTCGGATTGCCCTGCGCCGCCGCCGTCCGGCCATGGCGCTACCGCGTCTCCGACTCCGGCCGCCGAGCGCCGCCACCTACTCCCTCTGTTCTAATCTCTATCGTCAATTTTCTAATCGGACGGTCCACAAGGTCGCGTACCCCTTCGGTGACGCATTTGCAAAAGAGACCCCGCCCTTTTTAAAGATGAAACCGCGGTTCTAAGGCGCACTCCCTTGTTACGCTTCTTGTTCTGGAAGGCACATTTCATTTTCGGTTCCGTTTTTAATTCAAAAATAAAAAGAAAAATCTTATTTACAGTTTTGCCACTCTATTTTCAAATGCTTATAATTGGTCATTTTAAATCCAAATCGTATCCGTTCAAGTTAGTTAGATCCGTAATTTTATGCTCTATCCAGTAGTATAGATTTCATCTATGTTAATTACTTTTGAAAATCAAAGAAAAATTAATTTGGTAATGCTTTAATCTTGCCCTTTTCAAATCTTGGTTAATTCATATTCTTTTCCGTTATAGCTCTATTTTTCATGATTCAAACGTCTTTGGATCGTAGTGAGGGTAGATCGTTTTAAAACTTTTAATATTGTTTTATTGTGTTTGGTGTACTGTTCTAATCTATAGTCTTGTTTGCTTGCATGTATGCCTCTGTATGATTGCATGTGATGTGGTGATCGAGTACAGTCGGTGAGCAGTACGTGGGTGACCAGGAGTTTTGCTTTGAGCAGGAGCAGCAGCAGGAACCCTTTGAGCAAGGCAAGTATTATATGGGATCTTCCTTGATGTCCTATCATGATGTTCTAAATAAAATCATATGCATGTGTCTAATATTGTCACCGTAGAGTTTACTAGAATTGATTACCTTGATCCTTGAAATCCTATGGGTTGCTTTTGCTATGGGAGTTATTGCTAGTGCTCCTCTTTATTAAGCATGATCCTTTAATCTTGATTAATGACTAATGAGATGATAAAGTAAAACTTGACTTTTTAGCAACATGGGATTTAGGACCCTTCTGTCAAGCAAAAGCTGGGACATACAGTACAACCATGAGGGCTATATGGCTCTGGCTTTAGTTCAGTATTAGGGTTCACTCTCTCGCATGCGGCAGTTCACGAAAGTTGCCATTGACAGCGGTTGCGGAGCGGCTGGAGTGGGGACCGCTGCGTGTGTGTACCCATCCCGGAGCTCCCATAATACCCCTTGCCGTGGATCCGTACTGTCTGTGGTATGTCAGCGAACCCCTTTGAAAGACTTCATATGTTCCCTGCCCGCTCACCCTCGGTTTGTTAAGGGAGTCATGATCCGGGGCATTTGGGAAAAACGACTCATGGGTAAAGTGTACAAACTCTGAGAGTGTTAAAAACTGGTATAATCAGCCGTGCTCACGGACACGAGCGGCCCGGAAAACTCATAAGAACCTTTGGTTACTTGTTGTTTACATTTTATGGATCACTTTATCATGAAATTTACGTTATTTGCTCATTTGTTTTACTTGATCATGCAATTTAATTTGGGGACTTAAGCATAACTTTGATCTACCACTTATAAGTTTTGTTACAAATTAAAATGCTTACCGCAGTAAACCAGTGTCTACTTTCGAGCCTCATGAACCCCATGTTTACTTGTTGAGTACGAAAGTACTTACGCTTGTTCATTTCTTTCATTTTGGATAAAAAATCCCGGATGGGTACCAGACTATCAGAGTTATGAGGAGTATCCAGAGGACTTCTAGGTTTGGGGTCAACCAGTTGACGTTCCTGTTCTATGGAGCTTCGCGAGGGGTTATCTTATATATATTTCCGCTGTTAGTAATAAATTACTCATTTCGCTATGTAATAAACACTTGTGATGATACAATTTCGATACTTTGTCGGCTTATGTGTTGTGACTGATCTCTGGGCACACATAAGATTATTGCATCCCGTTTGTCTTTAAAACTGGGTGTGGACAGATTGGTATCAAAGCCGTGTTGACTGTAGGACGCAAAAACTAGATAGAATTGGTTCTTAGGAATGCTCTTTTCATGCTTTTATACCTTGCTATTATTTTTTTAAAACTTTTTACTCATCTCAAAATTATATTATGTTGTTTCCCTAACCTTAGTTCTCATCTTTGCTTTTCTATAGATGGCCCGCAACAAGCAGATGCTCGCAAGTCCACTCGTCCCCGCCGAAGTACGTGCCAATGGAGCCCGCGAGGATGAAGAAAGAACCCCAATAAGAGAGCTCTGAGGACAACCGTTCCAGGACTCCGCTGATGGAACAGCCGCTCCAAGACTCCGTTGGTGGTTCCAAAGCTGGTGAAGAACTTGGGATGGACCAAGCACTTCCACTTCAAGGAGAGAGACGATGAGGACTCTACCATGACTTGTTGAAGTGGACTTTGGAAACCACTACTTCGACTGGAAAACCGAGGTGAAGTACATGTCTACGAGGAACAAGCACTTCCAGGATCCCTCCTTCTGGAAGTGTACCCTCTACGTTGCATCCGGAAGGACGCCACATAGTCGTGGCAAGTGGATGTCGTCAAATGAGCCTAAGATCAGCCGTGCCAACATGATGGAGTGTATGGAGGATGCAGCTCGCATGACCCTCTTCGATCTTTGTGCTCATCGTTCGTAAACCGCATGATGGAGGACAAGTACCGGCACCTTCCCTTGAGACCCGTGAGGATGGTCCATGTTCGAGGCAAAGAATGGTTATGACGACGTCACCAAGGTGATGATCGACTTCGCTCATGAGCTGATTTGCAGCAGGTCGAGGTGCTGACTGATGACTTGGTGGCCAGCGCAAGCTACTCAAGAGAGCCCGTGCAGAGAATGACGAGCCAGAGGATGCCTGAAGATGCCCAAGTTTCATCAAAGCTTCCCCCAGTTTTCCTTCCATAGGATGAGTACCACCTGATGTAATAAAACGCTAGCAGCGAGAGTTGAGTCGAGTCTTGTGAACCTGGTTTCATTATATGGGTTGTTATTATGATTATGAGTGATTTGGAGTTTTTTAATGAGTGCTGGACATTGTGGGCCTGTCCACAAGTTCCTTATTTAAAGAAATATAGGTTTGATATAAATAAAAGTGCTAGCGGGTGGGTTATCCTGTTTTCTATCTTGCTGTTTTTCTGGAGCAGTCATAATCTTTCGGTTGTATCTCCAAAAATGGTTCGTCCAATGATCATGGAAATCATATGTAAACAACTAGACTTCAGTACCTTTCCAATGAATCTTGAATTACATTCATACCTGTTCTGGTTTGGGAGATATAACAGTTACAAGTTAGGTTTCTGCGCAGTCTGGAACTCAGAAACAGTTTTGATAAATTGCTGTTTACACCTAATTTCGCATCAGAATCTGAAAAAGTGGGGAATTATGAAAGTTGTAGGGAATTTCATAAGATTTCCAACCATGTAATTTTGACATTTGTTTGACTTTTGGAACGTGAGATATGGCTGTTTTACAGTACCGCTTGTAAGGTTCGGATTTCAAAAAGTTATGCTCAGTCATGTGTTTCAATGAACAATTAATCTAAAGGTCGATGATAGATGGCCACACGAGGTGGTAGAGGAAGAGGCCATGGTTAGGGGTGCACTACCTTTCCACCAGTACCACCACCGCTACCACACCAGTTTCCCACCGACCATGGAGCAGTTTATGATAGTGCAAAACCCAGCTGATGCAAACCATGAGCAACATCTCCAGAATCCACCTGTACCACCACCACCTCCCACACCACCTGTCCAGCCACGGGACAAGCGTGGAGAATTCATGAAGGGTCGTCCTCCGGTGTTCACTCATGCTTCTGAACCACTGGAGGCGGACACTGGTTGAGAGCGTGGAGAAGCAGCTGAACATCGCTCAGTGCAATGAGCGTGAGAAGTGCTCTACGCATCTGGACAGCTCAGGGTGCAGCTCAAGATTGGTGGGACTCATACATGTATGGACGTCCCAACAATGCACCAGAGGTATCTTGGCAGGAATTCACCGAAAGCTTCAGGTCTTATCATATTCTGAAGGCATAGTGGAGCTCAAGCAGGAGGAGTTCAGAGCTCTGCGACAAGGATCTATGACTGTGGCGGAGTATCGGGACAAGTTTGGCACAGTTGTCTCGGTATGCTCCTCATGAGGTTGCTAACGACGCTGACAAACGCGTGCTTTCTGAAGGGTTCTATGATGGTTTTTCAGTTGCAACTCATGTCCAATCCTCTACCCAACTTTCAAGCCCTCGTGAATCGCGCTATTGTTTTTGATAACAAGCGCAAAGAGATGGAAGCCAAGAAGAGGAGGCTTCAGGGACCAGCTTCAGGAAGCAATACCCGCCAGCGTCCCAACCCCTCACAGAACTTCTAGCAAAAGGTACCAGGGTCCGAGCAATCAGTGGAACCGTGGTCAGAATCACACCACGGTAGTTTCCTCAGCGTAATCAATTCCCACAGTGTGCCCTGAACAAGCAGCAGATTGTGCCCAGGCGCCACGTCAGGGGAAACCAAACGCTACCCCAATGAAGAACAGTGCTCCCAACACTCCCAATAGGTGTTTCCGTTGCAACAAGGAGGGGCACATGTCTTACAACTGTCCTGACAAGCAGAACCAGCAGATGCTCAGAACCAGAACAACCAGCAGAGAGCAAGGCACCAACCACCACCCAACACTGGAAGGGTGAACCACGTGTCGGCAGGATATCGGCACAGGAGACTCTGAGGTTATGATGGGTACGTTCAGCATCAACTCTATCCCCGCTACTGTACTTTTCGATTCTGGACTTCGCATTCTTTCATTTCTGCAGCTTTTGTTTGAATGCATGATCTTTTGTTGCGCTTCATGAAAACCCCCATAACAGTAAGTTCACCGGGAGGTATTTTGACTACAAATCAATATAGTCCTTCAGTTAGTGTGCTTCTAAGGGGGGTAGCCTTTGAGGTTGAAACCTATCATGCTAAGGACAGCTGGTATTGATCTCATTTTGGGAATGGATTGGATGATGAAATACAAGGCAGCTATTCAGTGCCACCAGAAGGTCGTTGTCTTGACTTCCCCTAAAGGGGATAAAATCAGTGTGGAAGTTGTTTTGAAAGCTCCGCCGACAGCGACTGTGAATCAACTGGATGATGCTGGTCTTGATATATGAATCGGTTGTTGATGAGTTCCCGGATGTTTTCCCGATGACTTGCCAGGTATGCACCACGACCGCGACATTGAATTTCTTATTGAGCTTTGCCTGGTACTGCACCTATTGCTAAGCGTCCATATAGGATGGGGGTTAATGAGTTAGAGGAACTTAAGAAACAGTTGCAGGGTTACAAGAAAAGGGTTTCATAGTCCTAGCTCTTCACCTTGGGAGCTCCGGTGATCTTTGTTGACAAGAAAGATTGTACACAATGGATGTGTGTGGATTACCGTTCGCTTAATGAGGTAACTATCAAGAACAAATACCTCTACCAAGGATTGATGACCTGTTTGACCAGTTGAAAGGAGCTTGGTGTTTCTCTAAGATCGATCTTTCGATCGGGTTATCACCAGTTGAAGATCCTGCCTCTGACATACCCAAGACTGCATTTACTACAAGATATGGGTTATATGAGTACACTGTGATGTCGTTTGGACTAACAAATGCACCTGCCTACTTTATGTACTTGATGAATAAGGTGTTCATGGAGTTTCTGGACAGTTTTTGGTAGTGTTTCATTGATGACATTTTGGTCTACTCCAAGAATGAGGAAGAACATGCAGAACATCTCAGGTTGGTCTTGCAGAAGCTCAGAGAACATCAGTTGTATGCTAAAAGGAGCAAGTGTGGAGTTTTGGTTGAGGAAGTATCTTTCCTAGGACATGTTATATCCAATGGTGGAAATAGCAGTGGATCCGAGTAAGGTGGCAGATGTGTTGAATTGGAATCCACCTACCAGTGTGACTGAGATTCGTAGTTTCCTTGGATTGGCTGGTTACTATAGGAGGTTCATTGAAGGTTTTCTCCAAGCTTGCTAAACCAATGATGGCTTTGCTAGAGAGAATGCTAAGTTTGTGTGGTCTGAGAAGTGTCAAGCTAACTTTGGAGAATTGAAGAAGCGGTTAACCCACAACGCCAGTGTTGATTTTGCCAGACTGAATAAGAGCTTCTCCATATATTGTGATGCCTCGCGTCTAGGTCTTGGTTGTGTGCTTATGCAAGAAGGCAGAGTTTTTGCTTATGCATCAAGGCAGTTAAGGAAGCACGAGTTGAATTATCCTACACATGACTTGGAGTTAGCAAGCTATGGTACATTGCACTGAAAATCTGGAGAACTACTTGGTTGGTCACAAGAGTGATATTTACACGGATGACAAGAGTTTGAAGTACATATTCACCAGCTCAGATTGAACTTGAGGCAACGCGTTGGTTAGAATTGATCAAGGATTATGACTTGGAGGTACATTATCACCCTGGAAAGGCAATGTTGTGGCAGACGCTCTCAGTAGGAAGAGGTATGCCAATGAAGTACACCTGGAGGTACAGTCCAAAGAGTTGTGTGCTCAGTTAGCACATCTCAACTTGGGTTTTGTTGTTATGCTGTGGAGCTAGTTTTGGAACCTACCCTGGAACAGGAGATGCGCAAGGGTCAGTTGGAAGATGAGAAACTGAAAGGATTGCCGAGAATATTGTGATTGGCAAGGCACCAGGTTTCAGTTTGGATGACAATGGTACCTTTGGTTTGGTAAGAGGTTATGTGTACCTAGAGTGAAGGAGATCCGTGAGAAATTCTGCGAGAGGCTCATGACTCAGCTTACTCTATACACCCGGAAGTACCAAAGATGTTCTGGACTTAAAGGAAAAGTATTGGTGGTATGGTTTAAAACGAGATGTTGCAGAGTATGTGGAGTGTGTGATACATGTCAGAGGTTAAGGCAGAACACCAGAGACCGGCAGATTGTTACAACCGATGAAAATTCCAGAGTGGAAATGGGAAGAAGTTGGTATGGACTTCATAGTGGGTTTGCCTCGCACTCAAAGTGGTTATGACTCGATATGGGTAATTGTGGATCGGTTTGACAAAAGTTGCTCACTTCTTGCCAGTCGGACTACCTACACCGGAGCCAAGTTAGCAGAGTTTGTACATGGAAAAGATAGTGTGTATGCATGGTGTTCATAAAAGATTGTGTGAGATAGGGGTACTCAGTTCCGTCACACTTCTGGCAGATGATTCATAGGTCCCTTGGCACCAAGTTGAACTTTAGTACAACCTACCATCCGCAGACAGATGGTCAGACAGAAAGAACCAACCAGATATTGGAGGATATGTTGAGAGCTTGTGCACTGCAGAATGGGGCTAGTTGGGATAAGAGTTTGCCGTATGCTGATTTCTCGTATAAACAACAATTACCAGAACAGTCTAAAAGATGGCACCGTTTGAGGCTTTGTATGGAAGAAAAGTGCAGAACCCCTTTGTTTGGAATCAGACGGGAGAAAGTCAAGTGTTTGGACCAGATGTTTTGAAAAGTGCAGAGGAATAGGTACGGACTATCAGAGAAAACTTGAAAGTTGCACAGTCCCGACAAAAGAGTTATGCTGACACCCGCAGAAGAGATTTGACTTTCAAAGTAGGTGACTATGTCTATTAAAGGTGTCACCTATGCGAAGCGAAAAGGGGTTCAATATGAAGGGTAAGTTAGCACCCAGATATGTTGGTCCCTTCAAGATAGTGGAACGATGTGGTGAAGTGGCTTATCAGCTGGAGTTAACTGAGAATCTAGCAGGGGTACATGATGTCTTTCATGTGTCACAGTTGAAAAAGTGTTTGCGTGTGCCAGAAGAGCAGATACCGTTGGAAGAGTTGGCAGTTAAGGAGGATCTCACCTATGAGGAATTCCCGATAAAGATTTTGGCAACGGCAGAAAGAGTCACAAGGAGCTGAGTCATTCGTATGTGCAAGTTTCAGTGGAATCGGTATTCAGTGGATGAGGCAACTTGGGAAAGAGAAGAGGATCTGAAAAGGACATACCCGCAGCTGTTTGAGTGAGTACCAGCTGAATCTCGGGACGAGATTCCTTTAAGGGGGGTAGATTTGTAACACCCAAATTTTGCATTTTTCCAAATAGATTAAAAGTAAATTTGAAATGCATTTGTGTGGACATTAAAACATAGGGAAATTAATTAAAGTCTTCATGAAATAAAATTGTCGCAAGTAGAAACATGATCGTTGCATTCATGCTGGTGCACAATACTTTGTATGGTTGGAATTTACAAATTCAAACTTGTATTCAAATGTGTTTGGAAATTTCAAAATCAAAAAGAAAAGCATTTCTCTCTTTCTCTCTCTCCCTCAATGCAATCTGGCCGCAGGCCTGTTTCCCCCAACCCACTCCCTTTTCCCTCTCTCTCGGTTTGGGCCGGCCCACCTCCCCCTCGCGCGTGGACAAGCCCACCTCTCCCCCTCTCCCTCTCTCTTGGTGCTGACCAGTGGCCCCCACCTGGCAGATCTCTCTTCCCCTTTCCTTCTTCTCCTTTCCTCCCTTCCCTTTTCTGTACGCCGGCGGACCGCTCTGCCGAGCGCGTTTCGGAGTAGGAGATCCCCCTTCCCTTAGCCAACGCGATCCCGTGTCGAGCAAGCCGCACCGCCCACCGGCCGCCTTCCTTTCTTCTCCTCCTCTCCCTTTCCTTTCTCTGCGCCGCCGCTTTCCTTACTGCCGAATCGCAAATCGCGGCAGAATTGCTTCCCTTCCATCACGGCCGCGCCCTCGGGCTATAAAAGGTCGGGCGCCCGCACCGTACCGTCCTCACCCCGCCCGCTCAAAGCTCTGCAGAGCCCCCAGCCGCTGCCGCGACCGAGCACAGTCACCGCCGCCGCCTCTGCGTCGCCAAGCCTCTCCGCGCCATTAGACTGCTTCCTGAGCTCCGCAACGTGGTAAGTAGTGTCCCCCGAACCTGTCAACCCCCTCTACCGCCTCTGTCTCGCCCGCAGAGCCCGTGTCCGTAACCGCCGCCGCGCCGCGTGGACACTTCGCCCCCGAGCACAATCGATTCAACCGACTCCACCATCGCGTACCCCTTCGGCTGACGCATTTGCAAAAGAGACCCCGCCCTTTTTTAAAGACTGAACCCGTGGTTCTAAGGCGCACTCCCTTGTTACGCTTTCTGTTCTGGAAGGCACATTTCATTTCGGTTCCGTTTTAATTCAAAAATAAAAAGGAAAATCTTATTTACAGTTTTGCCACTCTATTTCAAATGCTTATAAATTGGTCATTTTAAATCCAAATCGATCCGTTCAAGTTACGTTAGATCCGTAATTTTATGCTCTATCCAGTAGTATAGATTTCATCTATGTTAATTACTTTTGAAAATCAAAGAAAATTAATTTGGTAATGCTTTAATCTTGCCCTTTTCAAAATCTTGGTTAATTCATATCTTTTCCGTTATAGCTCTATTTTTCATGATTCAAACGTCTTTGTGATCGTAGTGAGGCGTAGATCAGTTTTATAAACTTTTAATATTGTTTTATTGTGTTTGGTGTACTGTTCTAATCTATAGTCTTTGTTTGCTTGCATGTATGCCTCTGTATGATTGCATGTGATGTGGTGATCGAGTACAGTCGGTGAGCAGTACGTGGGTGACCAGGAGTTTTGCTTTGAGCAGGAGCAGCAGCAGGAACCCTTTGAGCAAGGCAAGTATTATATGGGATCTTCCTTGATGTCCTATTCATGATGTTCTAAATAAAATCATATGCATGTGTCTAATATTGTCACCGTAGAGTTTACCTAGAATTGATTACCTTGATCCTTGAAATCCTATGGGTTGCTTTTGCATATGGGTAGTTATTGCTAGTGCTCCTCTTTAATAAGCATGATCCTTTAATCTTGATTAATGACTACATGAGATGATAAAGTAAAACTTGACTTTTTAGCAACATGGATTTAGGACCCTATCTGTCAGCAAAAGCTGGGACATACAGTACAACCATGAGGGCTATATGGCTCTGGCTTTAGTTCAGTATTAGGGTCACTCTCTCGCATGCGGCAGTTCACGAAAGTTGCCATTGACGAGCGGTTTGCGGAGCGGCTGGAGTGGGGACCGCTGCGTGTGTGTACCATCCCGGAGCTCCCATATACCCCTTGCCCGTGGATCCGTACTGTCTGTGGTATGTCAGCGAACCCCTTTGAAAGACTTCATAGTGTTCCCTGCCCGCTCACCTCGGTAGTGTTAAGGGAGTCATGATCCCGGGGCATTTGGGAAAACACGACTCATGGGTAAAGTGTACAAACTCTGCAGAGTGTTAAAAACTGGTATATCAGCCGTGCTCACGGACACGAGCGGCCCGGAAAACTCACAGAACCCTTTGGTTACTTGTTGTTTACATTTATGGATCACTTTATCATGAAATTACGTTATTTGCTCATTTGTTTACTTGATCATGCAATTTAATTTGGGGACTTAAGCATAACTTTGATCTACCACTTATAAAGTTTTGTTACAAATTAAAATGCTTACCGCAGTAAACCAGTGTCATACTTTCGAGCCTCATGAACCCCATGTTTACTTGTTGAGTACGAAAGTACTTACGCTTGTTCATTTCTTTCATTTTTGGATAAAAATCCCGGATGGGTACCAGACTATCAGAGTTATGAGGAGTATCCAGAGGACTTCTAGGTTTGGGGTCAACCAGTTGACGTCCCTGTTCTATGGAGCTTCGCGAGAGTTATCTTATATATATTTCCGCTGTTATGTAATAAATACTCATTCGCTATGTAATAAACACTTGTGATGACACAATTTCGATACTTTGTCGGCTTATGTGTGTGACTGATCTCTGGGCACACATAAGATTATTGCATCCCGTTTTGTCTTTAAAACTGGGTGTGACATTATTAGGCTATTCACCCCCCCTCTAGCCATCTAGGACCTTTCAAGTGGTATCATAGCCGTGGTCACCGCTATTATCAAGGCTTAACAACCTTCGGTGTTAATGATGGCTCAAATATCATTCAACCATGTGGAGAGCAAACCGCCAATGTTTGATGGCACCTCATTTGATTTTTGGAAGAGGAAAATGAAGATGCATCTAGGCTCAATACATGGGAAGGTGTGGAGTGTGACCGAACATGACTTTGTCATTCTTGATGAAGCCGCTCCCACACCTAGAGAGCAAGAGAACCGGCAATGCAACACCATGGCACTCAATGTGATCTACAATGGCATTGACTCCAAGGTGTTTGAACAAATCAAAGATCTTGAGAAGGCAAGTGAAGTGTGGAAGAGACTAGAAGATACTTATGAAGGCACTTCAACGGTAAAGAATGCCAAGTTATATATGCTCAAGGACAAGCTATCTCACTTCAAGATGAAGGATGATGAGTCTATCCCGGAGATGTTCCATAATGCTCCAAGTGATCATCAATGATCTCAAGAGCTTGGGTGAGAAGGTCAAGGATGAGGACTTCTCAAACCGTTTCTTGGTTGTTTGCCCAAGAAATATAAAACTTTGAGGCAAATAATTTGGAGAGATGGTTTGGACAAGATCACTCCAAATGAAGTGCTTGGAGAAATCATGACCGAAGAGCAATACAATGAGGAAAGTGAAGAAGAAGAGGTCAAGGAAGAAAAGAAGGAAAAGAAGTGCTTAGCTTTCAAAGCTTCATCATCCAAGAGCAAGGGCAAAGCAAAGAAGAAAGAATCTAGTGATGATGAAGATGCAAGTGATGATGATGATGAGATGATGGCCCTCTTCGTGCGCAAGTTTGGCAAGTTCATGAAGAAGAAGGGCTATGGTGCTACAAAGAGAAGAGATAACTTCAAGGGCAAAGAATATGAGAAGAGATGCTACAAGTGCAAGAGCACCGGTCACATGATTGCGGATTGTCCCAATCATAGTGACGATGATGAGAAGAAGAAGAGTAAGCATGACAAGAAGGAGAAGAAGCTATCATTCACCAAGAAGGAGAAGGGTGAATCTTATATGGTGACTTGGGATAGTAGTGACTCTTCCGATGATGACTCTAGTGATGATTAGAGGAAGAAGTCCAAGAAGAAGGCTTTGGCTAGTATTGCTATCAACAACAAGCCATCCATCTTCGACACTCCATCATGCTTCATGGCTAAGCCATCTAAGGTACAATCTCATGATGATAGTGATAGTGATGATGATAGTAGTGATGATGAGGATGAGTACTCCAAGGAAGAACTAGTAGATATGATGAAGCAAACTTATGCTTGCTTTGAGACAAAGAGGAAGGAGTGTAAAGAATTGAACAAGAAGCTCAAGGCTCTTGAACAATCCTTTGATGAGCTTAATGACTCTCATGAGAGACTAATGGAAGCCCATGAGAAGCTTGAGAGGACTCACTACAAGCTTGAAAAGGCTCACTCCTCCCTCCTTGAATAAAACAAGGATAAGGTTGTTGCATCATGTGATATTGGAGTCACTTGTGATATACTTGATGAATCATTTTTCACTCCTATCATTGTCACCCCAACCAAAACACAATGTAGCACTTCCACTTGCACATCCACTAGTGATAGCTCAAAGGATGATGCTACACTAGTGATTGAAAATGAAAAATTGAAAAATGATGTTAATGAACTCACTCATGCTTTGGGTAAGGCATATGGTGGAGATGCCCGCTTGCTAAAGTGCTTGGGTAGCCAAAGATTGTCCCTTTGCAAAGAGGGTTTGGGCTATACCCCCCAAAAAGGGCAAGTCGGCCTTTGTAACTCCTAAGCCTAGCTTTGTGAGGAGCAATGACCGGTTTTGCAACAAATGCAAGCAAGTGGGGCATGCTGACCAATATTGCAAACTTAACATGAGCCAAAACAAGTTTGCTAAAGCTACCTCTATGAACTTTGATTCATGTTATATGCTTACCAAAGGTGCTAAAGGTATCATGGCTAAGTATGTTGGCACACCCATTGTTGGCCCAAAGAAGAAGGCAATTTGGGTGCCAAAGTCCTTAGTCACTATCTTTGGAGGACCCAAACAAGTATGGGTACCTAAGAAAAACTAACTTATTTTGTAGGTAAATTACAAAGCCGGAGGAAGGCATTGGGTGCTTGATAGTGGGTGCACTCAACATATGACCGGGGATTCTAGAATGTTCAAATCAATCAACTCCAACACCAATGATGGCATTGATAGTATTACATTTGGTGATAATGGCAAAGGCAAGGTCAAAGGGCTTGGTAAGATTGAAATATCCAATGACTTGAGCATATCCAATGTCTTACTAGTTGAGAGCTTGAACTTCAATTTGCTATCGGTAGCTCAATTGTGTGATCTTGGATTCAAATGCATATTTGGAGTGGATGATGTTGAGATCATTAGTGTAGATGGTTCAAACTTGACCTTCAAAGGCTTTAGATATGAGAACCTCTACCTAGTTGATTTCAATGTTAGTGAAGCTCAATTGTCAACTTGCTTGCTCACTAAATCAAGTATGGGTTAGTTATGGCATAGAAGGCTTGGTCATGTTGGGATGAAGCAATTGAATAGATTGATCAAACATGACTTAGTAAGAGGCTTGAAAGATGTTGTGTTTGAGAAGGATAAACTTTGTAGCTCATGTCAAGCCGGCAAACAAGTTGGTAACACCCATCCTAAAAAGAGCGTGATGAGCACTAGTAGAGCATTTGAGTTGTTGCACATGGATTTATTTGGACCAACAACATACACTAGTATTGGAGGCAACAAGTATGGATTTGTCATAGTGGATGATCTTACAAGATATACTTGGGTATTCTTTATCAATGACAAAAGTGAAACATTTGCTACATTCAAGACTTTTGTCAAGAGATGTCACAATGAGTTTGAAACTACCATCAAGAAAGTGAGAAGTGACAATGGAAGTGAATTCAAGAATACAAGAGTTGAAGAGCTATGTGATGAATTGGGAATCAAGCATCAATTTTCGGTCAAGTACACTCCTCAATCAAATGGTCTTGTTGAGAGGAAGAATAAAACATTGATTGACATGGCAAGATCTATGCTTAGTGAGTACAATGTGAGTCACTCCTTTTAGGCCGAAGCTATCAACACTGCTTGCTACTCTAGCAACCGGTTGTATTGTTACCCATTGATGGAGAAGACACCATATGAGCTTTTGAATGGAAGAAAGCCCAACATTGCATACTTTAGAGTCTTTGGGTGCAAATGCTACATCTTGAAGAAAGGCACAAGACTTGGAAAGTTTGACAAGAAATGTGATGAAGGATTCTTACTTGGATACTCAATCAAAAGCAAAGCCTATAGAGTGTGGAATTCGGCTAGTGGTATACTTGAGGAGGTTCATGATGTCGAATTTGATGAAACCAATGGCTCTCAAGTTGAAAATGAGAATCTAGAAGATGTGAGTGGTCCTTAATTGTCAAAGGCTATGAAGAACATGGATATTGGTGATATTAGGCCAAGACAAGTGATTGACATTGAAGATGACAAAGATCAAGTACTCAACTCACCTCAAGTGCAAGCTAGTGGTTCTCAAGTGCAAGATCAACAAGTTGCTAGTTCATCTCAACCAAGCTCAAGCAATCAAGTTCCAACTCTCCAACCAACCAACATTGCAAGAGATCACCCAATTGATCAAATAGTTGGTGACATTACAAGTGGTGTTCAAACAAGATCAAGATTGACATCCTTTTGTGAGCACTACTCCTTTGTTTCATCCATTGAGCCAACAAAGATTGATGAAGCCCTACAAGATGTTGATTGGGTCAATGCTATGCATGGAGAGCTCAACAATTTCACTAGGAAGCAAGTTTGAGAACTAGTTGAAAGACCCAAGAACTACAATGTGATTGGCACAAGATGGGTATTTAGAAACAAACAAGACCAAGATGGTATAGGTTTGAGAAACAAAGCAAGATTGGTAGCTCAAGGATACACTCAAGTTGAGGGTCTTGACTTTGGAGAAACCTATGCACCGGTTGCAAGATTAGAGGCAATTAGAATTCTATTGGCCTATCCATGTGCACACAACATCAAGCTATACCAAATGGATATGAAGAGTGCTTTCTTGAATGGATATATCAATGGGCTAGTATATGTTGAGCAACCTCCCAGATTTGAAGATGACAAGAAGCCCAACCATGTAGTTGAGGAAGGCTTTATATGGCTTGAAGCAAGCACCTAGAGCATTGTATAAAAGATTGAGGGATTTCCTTCTATCTAAAGGATTCATCATGGGGAAGGTTGACACCACTCTCTTCACCAAGAATCTTGGCAAGGATCTATTTGTGCTCCAAATCTATGTGGATGACATCATATTCGGTTCAACTAATCAAGATTTTTGTGAAGAATTTGGCAAGATGATGACAAATGATTTTGAAATGTCAATGATTGGTGAACTTAGCTACTTCCTTGGCCTTCAAATCAAGCAATTGAAGAATGACACCTTTGTAAGTCAAGGCAAGTATATCAAGGATATGATGAAGAAGTTTGGCTTAGAAGAATCTAAAGGCATTAGCACTCCAATGGGCACTAATGGACACTTGGATAGTGATGCTAGTGGCAACATGGTGGATCAAAAGTTGTATCGGTCTATGATTGGAAGCCTACTCTATGTGACCGCTTCAAGACCGGATGTGATGTTTAGTGTATGCATGTGTGCAAGATTCCAAGCCTCTCCAAGAGAAAGTCACTTGAAGGCTACAAAGAGGATATTGAGGTACTTGAAGCATACACAAGATGTTGGATTGTAGTATCCCAAGGGGTCTAACTTTGAGTTGATTGGATATTCGGACTCCGACTATGCGGGATGCAAGATTGATAGAAAGAGCACATCGGGCACATGTCAAATGCTAGGCATGTCACTTGTATCTTGGTCATCAAAGAAGCAAAATAGTGTTGCACTCTCTACCACCAAAGCCGAATACATAAGTGTGGGGAGTAGTTGTGCTCAATTGCTTTGGATGAAAGCAACTTTGGATGATTTTGGAATCAAATTCAAGCAAATGCCATTGCTATGTGACAATGAAAGTACGGTGAAGCTAACCAACAATCCGGTTCAACATTCAAGAACCAAGCACATTGATGTGAGGCACCACTTCATAAGAGATCATCAACTCAAGGGTGATATCAAGATCACAAGTGTTGGCATCGATGATCAACTTGCCGATATATTCACCAAGCCACTTGATGAGAAGAGATTTTTCAAGCTAAGGAATGCATTGAACATTCTTGACTTCTCAAATATGTGTTGATGCACCCCCATATATGACATGCCTCTCCTTCGAGCAAAGCAAGGTACAAGTTGGTTGACATGTCATTCATCCCTATTAGGACTTGTTAGTGCATTAGACATCAATTCATTAGGCTCATTCATGGAAATCAAATGATTTGATGCTTATATGGTACCACTATTGCTTCTATGCTTGACTTGATCTAGTGGTAGCATATGACATATTTGTGGGCTTGTAATCCTAAATGTTTAGCTCAACATGGGCAAGATAACCATTCTAGGATGTGTGAATAAGCTTGTCCATGGTTTAAACCGAGTTAAATAGCTTGGGGCAAGTAATCTAGATTGAACCACAACTAAAACTTCTCTCCAATAATCAAACCTTTGAGCACATCTTTTATGATAATAGATGACAAAAGGGAGAAGTAAGTAGTAAGACAAAGAAAAAATATTTTTGAAAATTTGAAAATGAAAGCACACAAGTAAGGGGAGCAAGCCTATGAATAAAGTTGTTGCATATCTTTGTGCATTCATAAGTGCTTGCTTGCATATGTTCTTACATTCATGATATGCTTGTGTGGTGAATGATAGAAACTAAATGATATGGTGTTTGAAGAACTAGCATGCTTAGGTTTGTTATATATTCATGTGGTATCTAGTTCTCTCAAAGTGTTTACAAGTTTCTTTTCAAGTGGTTTCTAGGCGTTCATGGTGCTAAGGATGGTTTATATTGCACTCCGATTGGTATCATGCTTCAAAGGTCCATCCTACACACCTTAGCATCATTTTGGTAGCATTCACTCTCCCACAATTCCTATTCATGCATATGTGATCAAAATGAACCAAACTCATATATCACATATGTAGGGGGAGCTAATACTACCAAAGTTGGAATTTTCATTATATATATTCCTTTGTGAAAGGTTGTCATCAATTACCAAAAAGGGGGAGATTGAAAGACCTTGTTTGGTTTTGGTTAATTGATGAAACCTATAGACGAACCCTTCTACTAAGTGTATGATCAAGATAGGGTGGTTCACCTTGATCTATGGAGCTAGATGGATGACCATGATGGATCAAGTGCTTCATAGACTAAGAAAAAAAAGAAAGAGAAAAACAAAATGGCTCAAGGCAAAGATATATCTATAGGGACATTTTGGTTTAGTGATCAAGACACTATAGAGAGTGTGATCACATTTAGGATAGATAGCCGTACTATTAAGAAGGAAAAACTCGTATCGATTACGGTTATCATGTGCCACTAGGTTTGCATTGCATTCACATAAAATGAACCTTCGTGACATAGAACTTGAAACAATTCCAAGAAAGTATGTTTGCAAAAGCTATCACAGGTGAACAAGTGTTGGATCACAAGGTGTTAGCACATGGAAGCTTGGAGAAGAAGAGGCGGCTCGGTTTGTCACTCAGAAAGGCTCCGGACGCAGGGTCCGAACGCGGGCAAGATGCCGTCCGGACCAATGGACATGCGACCGGAGGCTTACCCTAAGCCTCGGCCTCTCTGGACAGAGGGTCCAGACGCCGATCAGAGTCCGGACGCAGGACTCCGGACGCAGGACTCCGGTCGCGAGTCCGGAGCTTTGGAGCTCTCTGGTTGCTCTCTGCGTAGCGACCGGACGCTGAGTATGGTCCGGACGCAGGACACCGGACGCGCGTCTGGAGCAAATGCACTCTCTGGATGCTCTCTGAGTTGGATCCGAACGCAAAAGAAAGCGAGTCCGGACGCTACTGTTGCGCGCGTCCGGAGGTGACACGTCGGCACCAGGAAGGGCGCCAACGCCAGGATTTGAAATGGAGGAGGGATCGGACGCATGCGCGTTGGTTCGGACCTCCCATGCAAATTGCGTCCGGATTGGTGCAGAAAGCTGCAGTGAAGGGGCAAAACGGCTAGGTCGGCTTGGGAAGTTATTTAAGTGGTGTGACCAGCTCCTAGGGCTCTCTCTTGCACCTCCCATTCATTTGATACACTTGTGCTTGCTTGAGATATCCCCCAACTCATCTCTCTTTGCTTGAATTGCATTCTTGTGAGAGTTTGAGTGAACCAAGTGCATTGATCATTGCATTGCATCTTAGTGGCACTTGGTCATCGTTATCGCTGCGGGATTTCTTGTTATTCTTGGTGTTTGTCAACACCTAGACGGCTTGGCGATTGTGGAAAAGCTTCGGCACATGTTGGTGATTGTTCGTGGCTGGCTTCATCGATTGTGAGAGGGCTTGTACCCACCTTGGCGGAGCGCCAAAGGGTAACTCTAGTGGATTGCTCGTGTCATTGAGTTACTCTCGTTTGGGTGGATTCTTGTGGCGCCCGAGTTAGTGGGCTAGGCTTGTCATTGCCTATTAGCCACCAAATCACCACTTGAGTAGTCGACACAACGGAGACTAGATTTGTGGCAACCAAGTGAACCTCGGGAGAAAAATCATTTATCATATTGTCTCCCGGCTACTCATTGGTATTCATTGTGATTGGTTCTTCATATTGACATCCTTTGATCACAAGGCATCGGTATAACAATCACCCCTACCTTTGTATTTACGTCTTCCATATCTTGTCTAGTTAGATTGCTAGGTAGCTTCTTTATTAGTTGTTCTTGCTAGCTTGTGCTAAGTGCCTTAGGTTCTTGCTATTAATTGTTATGCACTTAGCTTACTAGAATTGCATTGGATAGGTGGCTTTGCACCCCAAGTAGAACTAGAGCAAAAAACTTCGTTTAAGTGTTATCTAACCTTTTGCTCTAGTGATTTGTAAAATTTTTATTAGGCTATTCACCCCTCGAGCTATCTAGCACCTTTCAGAGGTTTTGATCTTCATTTTTTGGAGGGAGGTCGCTAAGGAAGGTTAGTTGGTGCCTCTTTTGCTCAATTTGAGCCATTTTTTTATCTAGGGTTTCATGAGCTAGCTAGAGAGAAGAATAGTTGGATTTTTGTATTTATTTATATAAATGAGGTCACTTAATTAAGAAGGATACTCTTGATATGGCATTATAGTACGTCTGCAGTTTGCAATGTCAGATTCTGATTTCTATTTCAAGAATTGGACTAGTACACGCACCCTATGGTACCGTTTGCGTTTGGTACCTTCACGGTCAGCTTCATAAAGCTTTACTGCTTCTCTACCAAACAGTTGTTTTTTTAAAACAGCTTCACCGCACAAGCTCCGCAAAATACGCTCACACGAGCTCGGGGTGCCGGATGAAGCTGAAAAAACAAGCTTCACCCGGCTTCCTCTGCCACTTACGGGGCCCAGCACGACCAACGGCGTATTTGTCCCCTGCCGATGTGGGGAGGGGACACGGAGAGCAGCGTCGCCGGAGAGCCAAGTCTTCGGAGCGGGGAGAGGCGAACGAGCCTGGGCACAGGAGCGGTTGCCGACGATGAGGCGGAGCATCAGAGCAGACTCCTTGTGCGCCGCGAGCGAGGTCTCCTCCATGCGCGTAGGCGAGGCTTTTCGTCATTCCGTGGTCTGTGCGTGCAAGGTGAGAGAAAGGGAGGTCCATCTCCGTCCGTGCTTGGTCGCCGGCTAAAGAAGATAAAGACAAAAGGTGGAGAGAGAATAGAGGGAAAGAAAAATGAACGAGGAAAAAGTAAAAAATAAAAAATTAACCGGATAACCAAGGATGAAATAGAGCGCGTCAGACTGCTACCAATGCAGCCAAAACGATTCAAAAGTAGCAGTTTCTCTATTATACTACGCTTGTTTCTGATTTATTCAAAGCACATGCATCGTGCCTTGTAGCCTCTTTTTATTGCAGTATCATGGTTGTCATCCAACCAAATTTATTCATGTGCAACACTGTATGTATAAGTTTTCAACTTTTTAAAAATCAAGCTATAGCAATCTACAATCTACAGTATATATTTTAATAGACTTTTTTCTCGATCTTTTTCTTCTTTTTCGTAGGTTTTAAACTTTTTAAAAATCAAGCTATAGCAATATATGTAAAAATTCTAAACACTATTTTAGATAAAACTGGTATTCATTTATGTATTTGTAATATATTTTCATCGTAATATTTTCATGATTTTATCTACAAAACAAGATCTCACAAAACTATATTCTCACCATAATATTTTTATGTGAATTTGGTTTGAATCTACTCATTTTGTTCTAAAACGAGTGTTATTCTTGCTTCCAAAAAGTTAGCGTTGTTTACCAAATATATACAAGAAATCAGTAGTATTTATGGTGCATAATATGCATCATTAGATTAATTGACGAATACATTTTTACAATAAATTTCTTTATATAAAAGTTAACGTTTATTTTTATTATATAATATTTCTTATAATTTATGTATAAAACAAGATCCTACATGATCATATTTACTTAAAGAAAAAAATAATGACATTTTTTGTGGAAAAAAATGACATTTTTTTTGGAAAAAATGACATATAGTCCCTACATGTAAGAATTATTACATATTATTAAAGTTTAGCTTGGTTATTATCTTAACATTGTTTAGATCTAGATTTTGGAACTAAGGCTCCGTCAAAAATCAAATATCAGTTTTTGGGCTACATTTTGGCAAACAAAAATTACAAACCAAACAAGCAATTACCTTAAAAGGAACGAGATGACTAATGAATGAAAGACAAATTGTAATACACATTTGAAAGATGCAGCGTTGAAAAGATTGAGGCTGGTAGGATTTTTTGACGATACAGGTGCCATGTAGTGCATGTGAATATACAACTTGCATGTGAATTCATCTTTGCTTTACGGGGAAAGAGAGTCTGTACCATTCAGTGTTTGTAAAAAGTGTAATAAAAGTTAGTTTGTCAGTGACCCAATTGAAAGTTTTCCATTTCAGTAGCTTGTGGTCCAAGTGGGTATCTACCACCATAGGGATGGTACTAAGTACCATCCGGTTTCATTTGGATATTTCATAATATATATATATATATATATATATATATATATATATATTATGTATGTATGTATGTATGTATGTATGTATGTATGTATGTCCGGATAGAGAGAAGTAACCATTATTCGAAGTTAGATGAGACCATACTAAAAAAAATGGGTGATCAAAGTTTGCCTCTTTATTATTAGCTGATAGATATATATTCTGAAACTTTTTTATAAGTTATTCAGAATTTGTTAAGAATGTGTAGCAAATTTTACGGGAATAATAAATCTCGGTCCTCTCACTAATTCATGTTTGCTGAAGCAAAAGTACCAAACTTTTAAGCAGAGTTTGCATGTTTTTTGCTGAAACAATAGCACGTCAGGTTTCATCTGACTTCCAGCAGGTAGATTATCTTATCAAATGACTACAAATTGTAGAGCGTGTTCATCCTTTGTGAACCACATTAGAAGAAGGATCCTTGTGACTCCATTTTTCTACTCCAAAATCTCCACTAGCTTCATCTAAAATGAAATATGTTTTATATAAAAATAAAAATAAGATCCAAGGGACTTCATTTGAGAAATGAGAAAAAAATAGCAGCCGTGGGCATGGATGAGGATACCATAGACCCATTATGATGAGGATACCATAGACCCATTATAAATAAATGTTGTATTAAAATGAGGTTAGAGTAAGACAATATAATAAAAAGAAGAATACGTACACATATTGCAAACACAAAATCAGCACTATGCCAAAACAGCAAAAGGGAGACACCCCAACTAGTGACTTAGGATTGAAACACGTCACTAATAAGTACAGTAGTGACGCGTGTTAATTAAACACATCACTGATTAGCTGTTACTCATGCCGAGAGATAAGACACGTCACTAATAACAATATACCAGTGACTCTTCCAAAGAAAACGCGTCACTGATAACAGCGGCGACGCGTATTGCCTGGGCGGGTCACTGATATATGGACCTATTAGTGACTCTTTCAAAGAAAACGCGTCACTGGTGACGCATATTGCCTAGGCGCGTCACTGATATAACCTATTAGTGACTCTTTTAAACAAAACGCGTCACTGGTAATAAAAGTGACGCATTTTTGTTAGACGAGTCACTAATACAAATATATATAAGTGATTCTTCTCCACAAAACGCGTCACTGATCACCTGGTCGGGGAACTCTGATCGCCTTCTCTCTAGCACCAATCTTAAAGCTTATCCTTTATCTTTCCCATTCGTGACTCTTGTGCCGCCGCCGCTGCTTCTCTTCATGAAACGCCGTCCGCTGCAGCTCCGGTCGGCCGGCGCGCCTACCCCAACACCTGCAGCCCTGGCTGCCGGCCTTACCTCAACACCCTGCAGCCTCGGCCGGCGTCACCCCGCACCCGGACGCCAACAGCTCCTGTAGTCGCCACCCCCCCCCCCCCCCCCCCCGTGCACCTCCAGCTCCGCCCATCGCCGCCGCCCACCTTGGCAGCTACAGCTGTGGCCGGCGCCGCTGCCCACCTCGGCGCCCCCATCACACCAGCCCTGGTCCCTACAGTAGCGCATCAGCCACGTCCTCCAGTGCGCAGCATCTATCTGGACAGCCGCGTTCTGACGGTCACGTTCGGCCATCCATCTGGACTCTGAAGTCGATGTTGCGAGCCTGCAGTCTGCCACAAAGCATAAGGCGTCTCCACGACATGGCAAGACACGGCACCACCAAGTGACAGCCAGCAGCAGCACTTTCAGGTACCGAACAGCCCATGAGGCATCAGTGCATCGCCCATCAGTGCCTAGCCGGTTTCATATTTGCTCTTTAAAATTGTTGTGTTTGTTTAATTTGTTTTTTCTGTTGGTTAATTAATGAATTTGATTGGTTAATTACTGAATTTGATTGGTTAATTGTTGAGGCATTGAGATTAATCAAGTAAAGGTAGTCACTGTGTTTTGTATGTGTATAAATCAGTTTAAATTTGAATCGTACTTTGGTATCTAATCGCCATGCCTAAATTTTTTTTGTCCTCCGCCACTGGCTGCAATCAGGAATAAGGACACGGTGATTATGGAGGCCTTAAGTTGGGTTCTCTCCGCACATTTCTAGTCTTGAGAATATCGTTTATATTAATTTAGATGTGTGGCCATGCCAAACGTATGTAGAGTGAGCATGTGTGCATGCTTGGTTTTTGTAGTACTGTACTGACACAGCTTACAGTTCTAGATGTTGCCTAGCTAGAGAGAGATTGAACACGTGTCTTCTCTAAAATCATAAAAGACATAGCAGAGCAATTTTGTATATCATGTTTCTCTTCTTTAAGTTTTGATTTCTGATCACTAATGTAGTTACGTTTATTTTCAGTATCACAACAGCTTGTCTAGATATGGAGGATCGGAGCTGGATGTCTCTTTGCAATCGTACATGTGCTGAGTACTTAGATGGTCTGAAATCATTCATAAACGTTGCAGAGGCGGATATGTTGAATGAGCAGAAGACAGCTATGTGGTGTCCATGTGTTGATTGTAAGAATGAAAAGCAGTGCTCAAGTTCATTATCAGTCCATGCCCACCTGATCATACGAGGATTCATGGGTGACTACAGATGTTGGAACAAGCATGGAGAAGGAGTTAATGATCAAGACTTGCAAGCTGGTCGTATGGACATGGACCAAGGAGTCTCTGGTAACCTACGCCAGGATGATGGAACTCATGCTGCTAGCCAGGATAACGAGGAAGGACCCTTTTGCAGCCCGGATCTCACTGATGATAAGCTAGCAGATATTAGTACCAATTATGTCCAAATGGCAGAGAATGTTGAGGAGATGGTGTGTGATGCCATGGGGTTTGATGAGTATACTAAGGCAGAGTTGAAGAAGTTGAAGAGGCTGGTGGTAGATATGAAGACGCCGCTCTATCTGAGTTGCAAGGAGAACTATACAAAGTTGTTTTCTACTCTCAAGCTTCTCTAGATCTATTGGACTGGCCGGGGCTTTGATGAATTGCTAGATCTATTGGGGGACATGCTGCCTGAGAGGAATGAGTTACCCAAGACCACATATGAGGCCAAGAAGATTGTTTGCCCTATGGGATTGGAGGTTGAGAAAATCCATGCCTATAAGAATGACTGCATCCTATTCCGTGGCGATCATGCTAATCTAAATGAATGCCCCGAGTGCGGAACCTCTCGATACAAACGAAGAAATGACGGGGTGATGACGACAAGAGACATGGAGCTCCTCGGAAGGTGGCTTGGTACTTTCCCATAATTCCCCGCATGAAGCGTCTATTTGCAGCTGCTAAGGATGCACAATTGTTGAGTTGGCACAAGGATGGACGCAAGATTGATGATTACATACGGCATCCCGCAGATGCTATTCAATGGCGTGTCATCGATTCCAAGTATGGATTTTTTAAAGATGAGCCAAGGAATATTCGCTTTGCCCTGAGCACAGATGGCATGAATCCATTCGGCCACATGAGTAGCTCACATAGTGTCTGGCCAGTGTTGCTGTCTATCTACAACATTCCACCACTACTACAGGATTCATTTACCGCAGCGCTGGCATTTGGAGCCCGGAATCGGACATCTTAAGCGTCCGCTGCGGTAAACCGGTGGCTAACTTGGGCAGCTGGCCACTGCGTTGCCCACTACAGTTATTCCATTTACCGCAGCGGGCATATTAAGTTGCCCGCTGTGGTTATCCCCTTCCTATATATAGTAGTAGCCCTCCCTCCTTCCCCACGACTTCTCCTCTTGCAAAAAGTGGGGGGGGGGAGGTTTTGCCCGAATTTTTCACCAAATCTTCAAATTCAGTTTTAGAGCTTTGATTTGGTGGAGTAGGACACGAATAGAGGTACATGATTGCTCTCCCACCCCTCTTTCTCCCTCGTTTTCTCTCTTTTTAGTGCAATTCCTCATGTGGATCTAGATCTAGATCCATGGGATCCACCATGCATGGATCTAGATATAGTTTGTGTTTTTAGTCTAGATTCTTCATAGATCCATGTACTAGATCATATAAAACATGTGTTTTTTAATCTAGATTCACCGGTGTGGCTAAAGTTTTGTACGTCTTGATCTCTCATCTTGTTGGGGGCGGAGTTATTGCCGAATTTTTCACTAAATCATCAAATTGAGTTTTAGAGCTTTGATTTGGGGAGGAGAGGACAATAAGAGGTCCATGATTGCTCTTCCACACACCTATTTCTCTCTTTTAATTCCCACTTTAGTGCGATATGTCTCATCATGTGTGTCTAGATTCATGAAGTAGATCTATTTTTTTATATAGCACTTTGTTGTTTTGTCGTATGTTAAGCTACGATGGACAAGTCCGAATGGATGTACCACATTGATAGAGTGCTTGATCTTCGGTACCTTAGCGAATTGAGAAAGTTTATGATAGCTGTGAAAGCTTATCGTGCTAGTTTGAAGCGGACGACAACCGTATGTCCATGTTCTAAATGCCGGAACCTCAGAGGCTACCCAGATGGTATGGTGCAATCACATCTGATTGTCAACGGGTTTATGGAGGGTTACACGGTTTGGACTTCTCATGGTGAACAAAGTCTCGATGCGAGTTGTGGCGTATCTGGAGTGAGCTCGTTGACGGCGACGGTGAACAACCAAGATCATGTTCGACCACCACCACCTTCCGTTCCAGTGCCAGCCACCACCGATGATGGCAACAATTCTCGTGACTACATCACAGTTGAAGAATTGCTCGAGAACATTCCAGATGATGGTGCCGACGACGGTGACACTACTGAAGATGGTACTCTGAGGGAACCCGAAGATGTCCAGCTCTTTGAGGATCTAGTCAACCACATCGACGAGGATGATGTTATGTTTGGCAACCCAAAGTGGTTGGAGAATTTTAGGGAGATGAAGCACGCGGCAATTGATCCTCTGTACCAGGATGGTGGAAAATGTCTGGAGGGGTGCATGATGCTCCGTTTCAACCTCCATATGCTGATGATGAAGGCTCGACATGGTTGGTCAGACATTGGCTTCAACGAGTTGTTAAGTTACCTTTCTACGACGTACCCTACGGGAGGTAACAAGGTGCAAGCTAATACATATCGAGCGAAGAAGCTGATCCGTCCAGTGGCGATGAAAGTTAGAAAGTTTGATGCCTGTCCTAACCACTGCATCATGTACCGGGGCAAGAAGTATGAGAACATGACTAGTTGTCCACACTGTGGATTCAGTCGGTACAAGAGGAATGCCGGTTGCCGCGTGGATGTAGACGACATTCTTCCGAACAAGAAGAAGAAGAAGCCTAGTTCTGCGGCAAAGTAGATCTCGGCTCAGCAAGACGAGGAAGAAGAAGGTTACACGCTGAGGAAAAGCCCCGCGCTATCCGTGTGGTACCTACCTGTGGTCGATCGTCTACGTGCACTGTTCGGGAATCCAGAGGATGCGAAGCTGATGTCATGGCATGCATCTCCTGATCAGGTCAAGAACGATGGCAAGCTACGACACCCCTCCGATGCACAACAGTGGAAGGATTTCGATAAGGAGTACCCTGAGTTTCATGATGAGCCTAGACATGTCCGGTTCGCGCTGAGTACCGATGGGATGAACCCGTTCGGTGAGCTAAGCAGCTCGCACAGTACTTGGCCAGTCGTCCTCAGCATCTACAACCTACCTCCCTGGGTGTGTCTGAAGTGCAGGTACCTTATGTTGACGATGCTTATCTCTGGACCGAGGCAACCCGACAATGATATAAATGTCCTCCTAGAGCCGGTCATGGAGGAAATGCAGATGCTATTCGATGTTGGGGTCGAGATGATGGATGCGTACAAAAAGGAGAGCTTCACACTTAAAGCCATCATCTTTGTCACCATCACTGATTACCCCGGTCTCTTCTCACTATCGGGGCAGATCAAAGGGAAGACTGGATGTGTAGTTTGCATCGACAAGACTTGCTACACTTACCTTTCGAGTTCCACGAAGCTGGTGTACACTCAGCATAGAAGGTTCCTTAAGGTCAAACACAGGTATAGAAGAAGTGATATGAATGAATACTTTGACAATAAGGATGAGCCACAACGACTTCCAATGCCACAGACAAAGTGGGGCACAAAGGTGTATGAGATGGTGAAGGATATGGATGAGATCCAGTTCGGTAAGAAGAAGAAACCACCAGAGGAAGGGACAAAACCGACTAGGAAGCGAAAGCACGACAAGCAGGCATCTCTTGATGACAATGTCCCAGTCGCCCCTTTCAAGAAGAAGTCGATCTTCTTCAAGTACCTGTCGTACTAGAAAACACTACATACACCCCTTGCAATCGACTGCATGCACCTCGAGAAGAATGTGTTTGAGAGCACGATTGGTGTTCTGCTAGACATCCCG
The DNA here is from genome assembly GCA_022036555.1 of Microstegium vimineum. NCBI lineage: Eukaryota > Viridiplantae > Streptophyta > Magnoliopsida > Poales > Poaceae > Microstegium > Microstegium vimineum. The sequence continues at coordinate 44,203,748 of CM039132.1, forward strand.
AGCAAGACGAAGGATGGAATCAAGTCACGGACCGATCTTGTCAACCAGGGCATTAGAAAGGAACTCCACCCTGGAAAGCCTCAGAACGGTAAAGTTGATATCCCATTGGCTGCATACAACCTCACGCATGCCGAGAAGGTGACTTTTTGCAAATTGATGAGGGGTATCAAGGTGCCAATCGGTTTCTCCTCCAACAGCAAAAGCCTGGTCTCCATGAAAGACCTCACAATGACCGGCTACAACTCACATGACTGTCACGTCATGCTCACGGTGTTCCTTCCAATATTGATAAGAGCTATCAGTCCAGAATATGTGAAGATGGTGATAACACGTATGTCATACTTTAACTGCATCACGCAGAAGGTCATCGATAAGGCAGAGTTGCCTACCTTAAAGGAGTTCATCATGGAGACCCTCTGTTAGCCCGAGATGTGCTTTGCACCATCTTTCTTTGACATTATGCCACACCTGATGATGCACATGGTTGACCAGATCGAGCAATTGGGCCCAGTGTACCTACACCATATGTGGACGTACGAGCGCTTCATGTCCACATTTAACTGTGCTTACCCTGAAGGTTCTATGATTGAGGCATACACAACCGAGGAGTCAATCAACTGGTGTATGAGGTACATTAAAGACGCGAGGGCGATTGGGTTGCCTGTTCACCCACACGAGGGAAGAACCGAAGGGACAGGGTGCGTGGGCCGAAAAGTGCGCACTGATATACCTAACAAAGAGGTAGAAGAAGCTCATTATAGCATCCTCCATCAGTTGGTGAGCATGGAAAAATAGGTCGAACAACACCTAGAAGAGTTTCGCACCGCTCATGATGGAAAGCGCATGGAGGAATGGGTCCAGAAAGAGCACAGGAACAATTTTGTACAATGGATCAAAGAGCAAGAAATATCGCTTGATGACGATGACAGTGACACTGTAAAGAAGCTTGCGCAAGGCCCGTCGACCCAAGTCACCACGTGGCAAGGGTATGGTGTGAAGGGGTACAGGTTTCACACGAAAGACAAGGACAACAAGAGTGCGATACAGAACTGCGGTGTTCGATACGAGGGCGTAGACGAGTTGACACAAAAGAGGACACAATTCTATGGGCAGATCGAACAAATTTGGGACCTCGACTATGGACCCAACTTACGCATAACAAACTTCAAGTGCCATTTGGTCAACCCGAAATCAATTTTAGTGGACAATTACGGGTTAACCACCGTGAACCTCAAAAGCACGGGCTACAAAGACGACCAATGGGTACTTGCAACCAATGTAGCGCAAGTGGCGTACTATATCTATCCACCGGATACAAAGAAGCATGTGGTCGTGTCCGGAAAGCAACGGATCGTGGGAGCTAATGGGGTGCAAAGCCCTGAGCAGTACAACAACTACGCGGATCTCCAGCTTTTTACAGATCATGAAAAGAAGATCAAGGTAGTCGAGGTCGGTTGCAAGCATAGCAAGATGAATCCTTGGGCACGGGGTGGTAATGAGAAGAGGGTCGTGAAAGCTCCTGCACCGAAATGAGATGTATGCCACACTTTTTTGTAATAATGTAGACCAAATACAAGTTTGTGACATGTGAACCTGGTTATAAATATAGTATGTTGATGAGTTTGACAAACTTTGTATTCTTCACTTTTCTATATATTTGAATCTATTTACAATCTCAAAACTTCAAGTCAAAAAATGATTACCACAGCTGGCAGAATACAATGCCCGCTGCGGTAAATCATTTACCGCAGTGGGCAACGTAACATGTCCGCTTCTAGAAACATTTACCGCAGTGGGCGTTTAGGTTGCCCGCTGCGGTAAATGCATATGTATATAAAGCCGCCTTGCCGGTTCGAAAATTTTAAGTCGCGGTTTCATTTGCTTTCTTCCCCGAAGGGCTGTCCAGTTCAGTCGCCGCCGCTGCGCGCCATTGCCGCCCCACGCCGCCATACCCTACTCCGCACGAGGAGAGCACCCTCCTCTTGTCGTCCGCACCCTCCTCTTGTCGTCCACCGCACGAGGAGAGCACCTTACGCCGCGAGCTCCTCGCCGTGACCGGAAACCCTAGCTCCAGGCTCCCGCCGCAGCCATCGCCACCACCGGCCAGGCCTGTTGTGCTCCTACCGACTGGCCTCGGCCGCACCTTGTCGTCGTCCCCACGCCATCCTCGTCGTCCGCTCGCGGCTGAACCCTAGCTCCGGGCAGGGCGACCGCCGTGGACGCCGCCATTGTCGCCTCCGTGAGGTGCTTCTCTGATGTGCTCTGCTGGTGCTCCACGCTGGTGCTTGTGAGGTGCTTGTGCTAGTGCTGTGAGGTGCTTGTGCTGGTGCTATGAGGTGCTGCTGGCTTGCTTCTCTGCTGTGCTTTGTGGCGCTGCTAGCTTGCTTCACTGCTGTGCTCTGAGGTGGTTGAGGCTCTGGTTCTGAGGTTCTGTGCTGCTGGTTGCTGGTGCTGTACTGGTTGTGCTCTGGTTATCTCTCTTGGCTCTTCCCATGTAGACCGTCTACGTGTTTGTGAGTGATTGTTGCCTTTGCCTTCTACTTCTACATATGAGATATTTAATTATGCAATCTGCTAGTTTCTATAACTTGGGTGTGACTGCACTGGGGCGGATTACTTTATTGCTCGATGATAACAACCGGTGTAGTGAGACAACGACGTGACAGTCGGGTTTAACTTGTGATCTTCTATAACTAGCTTCTACAACCTGTTCCCTTAGATTCTTGTTATCTATACTTGTTACACTTGTTACTCATAGTGATATTTGTTACACTTGTTATCTATAACTTGTTACCTTACTGCTGATAACTTGTTACTTTACTTGAATACTACTTGTTACACTTGCTTTCTTGAATACTATACTTGAATACACTTGTTATGTTCTAGTTTCCTTAACTACCCCACTTGGTAAGATGACTGTCACGTTAGTCAATGATCCGTGATCACCACGTAGCGTTGGATGGTTGCTTTGCAGTAACCCACTATTTTAAGAGCAATTTTTCCTTAAACATGTTTATGCTTTTAACTTGTCTTGCTTTTGTAACTCCAATAATATATGCTAAACTACCAAAATGCATCATATAATTTAAATGGAGAACTTGGCCGAGTGGAAAACACCTACCCCAAGTCCCTCTTCAAACTCACTGGCGAGTCAAGTCTCTATTACCCCTCCGAGGCCAAAGAAGAATCGCATAGAGGAGGACGCTGATCCGAGTTGGGAACCATGGAACAAGGGTGAAAGTGCGTCTCAAGTTCCGAGCCAAGATAGCGTCCACGCCGAGGTACTTGAAGCAACCAACTGGCTTTTTGCGCTTTATGCTAAAGCGGTTGAAAACTTGAATGCAAGTATCTTTGAACAACAGGTACCGGGTTCTACTCGGATGTTGGATTTTGGAAAAGAAGAGGCCCCAGCTCCCACCACGGGGATCTCGACATCCAAGTCTAAGGGAACCAAGTGGAGGAGGGGTGAACATGGGAGGCACAAGATCGACATGAGAGAGGAAGTCCACGAGATCCTAGAGGTGGGGCCTATGGGAGAGCCGCTCAAGCCTTGCGAGGTGATTGCAGTGTTCAACAACCAAGTTGCCGTGATTACAAGGGACAAGGTGGAAATCACTTGGCCTGATTGGCACTCTGTCCCGGAGGATTACAAGGGCCTTATCTGGACTCTGGTGAGGAGGAAGTTCAACTATCCTGAGAACGCAGATTTGGCCAAGTGCAGGGATTGGGTCATGCACGTGGCGGGGACTTCCCTTCACAATTTCAAGTCAATGCTGGCGAGAGATTGGTTCAAAAAGGGCAAGAATCCGTGTACCAAATACAATATGATCAAGGATCATCAGTGGGAGGATTTTTGCAAACTTAGAAGCTCAGACGAAGCAAAGGAAAAGAGTGCCAAGTACAGCGCACTCGCGAAGAATAACAAGTGGCCCCACCACTTGGGGATGACTGGGTTTGCCGGCAAGAGGGTAGAGTGGCGGAAACAAGATGAAGCTATGAGAGCGAGCGGGCAACCAGATCCGTACTAGGACATCGAACCTAGGGCTAAGGACTTCATCAGAGCTCGAGTTCCAAAGAAGCTCAAGGAGGGTGCAACCAAGTTCAACGAGCCCGAGTTCGAGGAGGTGGAGAAGGCTGTCATCGAAGCCTCCAAGGACAGTGGGTCCTATGAGGTTCAGAGGGGCCATGACCTACTCACTAAGGTCCTAGGAACCCCCGAGCACTGCGGCCGCGTACGTGGAGTGCAGTCAAAGATGAACTGGAATGCGATTCAGGCGTGACAATCCGACGCCTCCTCATACAAGTCGAGGCAGAGGTACAAGGAGAACATCTTTCAAAAGGGCTATGAGCTTGGCATGTCTGATATGATCAAGAGCTCCATAAAGGAAGCCTTCACGAGCAATGACCCCAATATGGTGGCGATGAGGTCACAGATGTTTCGCCAGGCTGGCGTGCCCATCCCTCCGGCTCCACAAGGGGGGAACGTTCCTCAACTCGAGGATTGCCCGCGCCACACAATCGATGACGTCAAGGAGATGACAGTTGTGTGGCTTCTGATTCCGTTTGGCAGGAGCAAGAAGATTGGCGTGGCCGAGGGAGCTGTATATACGATCATTGAAATCCCAGAAAGATATCGTGCCCAGTTACCTGAGAACTATGCACTGGTGACCGTAACGTGTGTTAACCCAGAGTATAAAGAATATGAACTAGATGTTCCCCACCTACAACGTCACTGTACCCTTGAAGAAGCGGAATGCAATGACATCTTTTGGATGAAGACGACCTTGAGATCATACCAATGATGACAACGTCTGTTGCTGGATCTTGCCCCTAGAAGGCGACGACGACGGCGATGACGAAGGCCGTGAAAAGGACCCGCCAGCTCGTTCACCAATTGGCAACAGCCCTCCTCAGAGCTCGAAAAGTCCGCCTTTGGGCCCAACCATTGAGGCAGGAGGTTCAGGGGCCGCTTCTGGGGGTAACACAATGCCTGCAAGCCAGCCGAGCCTGAGCGGGCCACCTCCACCTCCCGACACTCAGCCTATGCCCCTGACAAATGAGGAAGGGGCTCAAGGGGATGCACCGGGGGGACGTACAGAGGGGAACAGGCGACGCAGCCAACGCCAGGTGCACCCAGCCAACAGGGAGGTACGGAGGCGGACAACCTGAAGGATGACTCTACATCACTCCCATACTCAACTACGTTTCCAAGGTACATTACAGACGAGCACACACAACGTTCAATTCACATTTGTACCTCAATTCACATTCATACGTTCTATCCCGACTTTTCCAGGCCTGAAGATGATCCTCATCATCTATTTCCGGTGGATGATGACTATCCCGGCCACTTCGAGAACGGGAAGTTCATGATAACCAAGCAAGCACTCCTTGATGAAGAATTGTGGGATACAAGGAGGTTTCATCTTTGGTACATGGAAGCGGCAAAAAGAGGAATGTCAAGTTTCACCGTGAAGATTGTAGTGGATTGCTTCCACTTGCCCGCCGAGGATTTCACTATTCCGGTGGACTTCCAAGACATGTATAGGCTGCTGGTGGGAGAATACCTAGACATCGTCCAACTCACCCCGTTTGCAATGTAAGTGATGACTTGCGAGTTAATTCTATAGATCTCTCTCGTTGTATATGTCAACTCTACACTTATTAGACTATATGGTACGTTGACGTATCTATGTAGGATGTCTGCTACCGTAAGCAACAAAAAGCATCGTCCTACTCTTTTTCTCTCTCCAATGCATATGAATGAGAGTGCCATCAAGGGTCACATGCCAACGATAAAAAAGACAAACAAACAGAGAGAAAAGGAATATAGAGACAATATGAGGAATCAAAAGAAGAAAGTGCCACGATGTATAATGGCTCCATATCACTTTGGGTAAGTATGAAAACATGTCCGTAGAGATCCGAAGTGGGTAGGATCAATCTTTGTAATCATCCTAACCAATAGTCTGTTTGAATCATGCAGCAACGGCCTCGAGGGCCATTGGGTTGCATACCTCATCTATCCTCAAGATGGCAGAGCAGTCGTATTTAACTCGTTGAGGACAATAAACAAACCAGGGTACAAGACATTTGAAGATTGCTTGAAAGTGTAAGTCAATAAGCATTTTTCATCTTTTACGATTATCGTTATTAATCAAAACATGTCTAACTCTATTACATTTTGTGCAGGGCTTATAAGTCTTACTTGAAGGATCCCGAATGCTGGGATCGCAGGACCGATAGTTGCAAGGAGAATAATACCGACCACATCAAAATCCAACGTGACTTCCCGGTACGTAAAGTAATTGCAAAGTTCATTTGTGCTTTGTTTCCATATGTGTTTGTTCTAAAGCTTCTATAACGATCGTGCAGTGCGCCACACAACCGGTTGGATCCAAAGCATGTGGCTTGTACACCTGCGAGTACTTGAGGCAGTGCAGGGAGTACACTCAAAGCTTGAAGAAGCTCAAGGAAGGAGTAAAATATTGAGTGAACACCTACAAGCCATCGTTCAAGAAAGTTAAGGCGGAAATCTGTAAGTTCATCATGGAGAAATGCATTCTCGAAGGAGAACAATTCTTTGACGATAAATCTCCCTTAGCTATCGAACCCAGGTATGAGAGGCTTAGGAAATGGACGACTCTGCTGCGCCCAAGTGATTACAAATGGCCCGTGGACTTTCTTAGAGGATTTTGTAAATGTAACTCAAATGGACTTGTTGGTTTGATGTGATGTGTATATGGATGTTGAAAACTGTGTATTATGTCATGTGCAATGCTTGGATGGTTTATATATAAATGTTTGCTGTATATATATGAAATCTGGAATCTGGAAATGTTTTGAATTCAAATTCTGGTTATTATTTGAATTCTGTTTTTTATTTTTTAATTTGAAAACTATTTACCGAAGCGGACAACTTAAATGTCCGCTGCGGTTAACCAAACTTTACCGCAGCGGACGCTGTAAGGTTGCCGCTGCGGTTAATGGTAGTTAACCGCAGCGGACACCTTATGTTGCCTGCTGCAGTAAATGGATATACCGCAGCGGCCCCTTTCGCCCGATGCGGTTAACCGTTTCTTTACCGTAGTGGGGCAGCGCAAGCGGACGCTGCTGCTCGCTGCAGTAAAGCAGTTTTGACCGCTGCGGTAAAGAATTCTGTAGTAGTGCACCGTGGTTGTGTAACAAGAGGAAATACATGATGATGCCTCTTTTGATCTTAGGTCCTCATCAGCCAGGGAATGACATCGACGTGTTTCTGAGGCCTCTTGTGGATGAGCTCAAGATGCTTTTGGTCAGACGGTGTCAAGGTATATGATGGTTTCAAGCAAGAATCATTCAAGGTGCATGCCATGGTGTTAAGCACCATCACTGATGTCCCAGGACACCCTTGCTTATCTTGGCAGTCTAAAGGAGAGAAAGATTGCTTTCAATGCTTAGATGATACAGAGACTCTTTGGCTGAACAATTCAAAGAAAAGGGTGTACATAAGACACCGCCGTTTCCTTCCCCGAGCCCATCCTTACCGGCGCATGAAATGCCAGTTTGATGGCACGATTGAGACATGATCTGCCCCGAGGCATTTCACTGGGCTTGATGTTTATGATCATGTCAAGGATGTCAATGTTACATTGGGGAAGAACAAAAAGAGTGCCCTTGGAAAGAGAAAGCGCAAGGAAGAAGTTGCTGATAAGAGGTGGAAGAAGATGTTAATTCTTTGGGAACTACCTTATTGGAAAGACTTAGCAGTAGTTCGACATAGCATTGATGTCATGCATGTGAAAAAGAATGTTTGTGGGAGCTTACTTGGAACACTCTTGAATAGCAAGGGGAAAAGCATGGACCATGCAAATGCACGAGCAGATATGGAAGAATTGGATATAAGGCCCGAGTTGCGCCCCGAGGGCCCTAGTGCCCAACTACCATTATCTGCCATAAATCTAACTAGGGGCGAGAAGCAAGAGCTGTGCGACTTCTTTCGTAGCGTGAAAGTTCCCTCTAGATACTCAGCAAACATCAAGAAACTTGTGGCAGCAAAAGAGAACAAAATGCTCCCCATGAAGGCTCATGATTGCGATGTCATGCTAACAACAATGCTTGCGGTTAGGATCAGGAACATTTTGCCAAAAAAGGTCCGAATGACAATCATGAGCCTATGTTTCTACTTTAATGCAATATCTCAAAAGGTTCTTGATGAGAGGTCATTGGACAAACTTGAGAAGAACATTTTTGAGACAATGTGTCTTCTAGAGGCGTATTTCCCACCGTCATTCTTTGATGTATCCATTCATCTCATTGCTCATCTAGTTAAGGAAATAAGGTACCTTGGTCCCGTGTTCCTCCATCATATGTATCCGTACGAGAGGTTCATGAGTACTTTGAATAGGTATACAAAGAGTCGGGTTCACCCTAAGGGAAGCATGGTCCAGGGTTACTCTACTGAGGAGGTAGTTGATTGGTGCCTTGGTTACATTGATCCTACAAATCCAATCGGGGTATATAAGTCTCGACATGAGGGAAGGCTAGCAGGGACAGGGACTATTGGGAAGAAGGCACTTAATCCAGATCCGGAGGCCTTCCGACGAGCTCACTTTCTCGTGTTGGAACTAGGGATTTCAAAACCGGCCGAAAACCGGCGAAAATCGGTCCTACCGGTCATGACCGATATTGACCGGTATCGGACCGGTATTGACCGGTTTCGTAATTTTTAAAAAAAGTTTGATCGAAATTTAGCCAAATTTTGAAGTATTTTGACCCGAAAACCGGCCGAAAATCGGTATACCGATTTTACCGGCCCCCTCCGATATTTTTTCCGAAACCAATACTGAAAACCATGGTTGGAACATACAACAGAAGTTGGTCCTTACATTGATGAGCATAAGGAGCAGTTACGTCAACAGAATCCAGGTCGAAGCGAAGCTTGGTTAGCGAGGGCACATATGAAGGGCTTCAACATTTGGTTCAGAAATCAGATCCACAATTTGAGCTCGTGCACAGATGAAGGGCTTCAGAAGGCCCTTTGTTCACAATCACATGTTATCAAGGATATGACATAAATGGTTACACATTTTACACCTTGGCTCAAGATCATAAAAGCATTTACCAAAATAGTGGTGTTCGTATAGATGCTTTTGACAGCAATGATACACAGAAGGATGCATACTATGGTCAGATAGAGGAGATTTGGGAGCTCACTTATCCTGGCTTCAAGGTGCCCATTTTCCGGTGTCATTGGGTTCAGGGCACAAGGGGCGTCACGAAAGACAAATATGGATTCACCACAGTTGACTTTGAACAGATTGACTACAAGGAAGAACCATTCGTACTTGCAGCTCAGGTTTCCCAAGTCTTTTATGTGCCCGACACAAGAAATGAGAAACGCCTTGTAGTTCTCCCCGGTAAAAAACGGGTTGTCGGAGTTGAAAATGATGTGGACGAGGAAGAGTACAATCAATTTGATGAAGTCCCTCCTTTTGGTGATTGGATCCTCCCTATGGTTCTGGAGAGTGAGAAAACTCCATACTTACGACAAGGTCATGTAGAAGAGGCCACCTTGGCAAAAGGCCGCCAAAAACGGCAAGTACGCAGAAATTGATGCACATGTGATATTTTATTGGACTGATGCTCTCAACAATGTTGGTCAGTTGACAATGTATCAAAAAGAATGATTGCAGGAGCTTCTGTAAGTTATACTATTCTTTCTACTGATTTTTTATGTATTCTTTTTGCTGAACATGTGCAGAAATTCAGATTTTTTTTGAAAATGTGTTGTAGTGTTCTGTAAGTTATACTATTGCTGAACATGTGCAGAAATTTTTGTAAGTTATACTATTATTTGTTGAAGTTACACTTAGAATTTACTTGTTCTTTACTGCTACTTATCTGCCTCTCTCTAGCACTCACTGTCTCTCTTCCTAAGTCCTACAGCCACCTCTGTCTCCTGCAGGTTTAGTGATTTTTTATTATCTAATTTTTAAGATATATTGTTATTTCTACTGATTTTTTATGTATTCTTTTTGCTAAATTTGTGCAGAATTTCAGAGAGATGAAAATTGACTCAGTTGAAAAAGCAAATTGCTATTTGTGGTGCTTTGCTGAACCATAGGACCCTGAACACAATGGATATAGAGGTTCAGTGCATATAGAGGCACACTATCAGTTTCTCAGTATATGCACATATAGGATATTTGACTTCCGATATGTTACTGATGGAGTACAGGTCACTGATGGAGTACAGTTTACTCATGCCCTACTTAGAGTTCTCGCCTGAAATGAAGCCTGAGGGGTTTCGGAATATAATGAAGGCGATATCTAAGAGTTGGAGAACCCACAAAAATAGGCTAGTAACCAATTTTATTGAGAAAAACCTCAGCCCCTTAAAGAAGCACCCGTACATTGAACCTGAAGATTGGGCAGAATTTGTGTCCTTGAAGCAGTCCGCAGAAGCAGTAGCGGCAAGTGAGAAATACAAAATGCTTCGGCAAAAGAATGTGCACAACCATTGTCTAGGAACAGCAGGGTATGAGGGGAAATCTAAACAGTGGGAGGCGGAGGATGTAGATTTGTCTAGTAAAGGCATCCCTAACCCATGGGAGAACTTCCCTGAAGGCCGCCATAGGAATTGGCTGTGAGCAAGGAGTAAGCTTGCTAAGTCAGAAGATGAAGCTGAGATCATCTGGTCACAGGATTCAACACAGAAAGTCTCTGAAGAAATTAAAGAGAAGCAATCTGTCGCAGAAGCTTCAGGCATGACTTGGCTCAGGGAGAATGATGTGCTAGCTGCATGTTTGGGCCCTGAACAGCCAGGTCGTGTGCGTGGTGTTTCAAGTTACACTGGCTGGAAGCATGGATGGCCTGAATGTTCTGGCATGTACAGAAAGAGGAAGAGGTCTGATGTAGATGTGGAAGCGATAACAGCTCAAGTCAGACAAGAAATTACAGCTCAAGTCATAGAGGAAGTGACAGCCAAGGTCACAAAAGATGTTAGTGCCAAGGTCACACGGGATATCATGTCCTATCTTGCAGATCAAGGGTTTCAGGTAAGACCACCACCTTCTAGGACCCCTAGTCCTGCCTGTGGACGGAGGAGTAGTTGTGCCTCTGCCTCCGACGCTGCTGCAAAAGAACTAGAGTTGGAGAATATTTCAGTTGATCCAGATACCATACCATTGATCTTCTCAAAGAGCCAATCCAATGTTCCCTTGTAGCGAACCTTAGAGGCTATCAAGCTGTTGTTGCAGAGGGTCGGGTGTTCCCACAAGAAATTGAACTACAATCAGTCCCGATAGACTATGAGCATGCAGTAGTCCAAGTGGAATGTATACATCCAGGTTATGAGAATTATGTGTTGCAGCCACCACCTGATGATGATACAAATACACTTGGAGAAGCTCTACTAAAAAGAATACAGTGGAGGAGGTGTCACATTCTAGTCAACAGTACACTTGAGACCCAGCCAACCCTATCTGAACCAGATGAGATCAGAAAGAGTGCCAAGAGTGCTTCGAAGGGCACGAATGTTATTATTTCTACAAAGCTACTTTGTGGGGTCAATTGAACTTCTTCAAAACATCAGTCTCCTGCCACATCTGATGCAATACAGAGTGTGTCAAAGGAGCCTAATGCAGCCAATCCTTCAAACAATCCTAAGAGCTCAGAGAAGGAGGTTGTTGCTAACAGTAAGTTGTTCACACAGTCAAAGGTGGGTACTCAAGCTGTTGGAGGGACTGCAAAGCCACCCATGCAACACAAAGGGGCTAGTAAGGCTGCTGGAGAGAGTGTAAAGCCACCCGTGCAGCAAAAAATGTCTAGTAAGGCTGCTGAAGAGAGTGAAAAGGCAGCCACACATGAAAAGGGTCCTTGTAAGGCTGTTGGAGAGAATCTAAAACAACAAGAGCAGCGAAAATGGGCTGGTAAGTACAAATGTGGTCTGCCATTTCTCCCAGCAATGGACCTCAAGACGTTAGGACCTGGATGTATTGCTCTTCATGCTCATTACATGAAAGATTGTGTCGACAATGAGAAGAATGGGATACTGGTTAGGTTCAAGGGTATTTACATGTTGAATTCATCAGATTTTGAGCTTGGGCTTGTGAGATACAATTATCTATATGACCTCTTCAACATGGGCGCATTGGATTGCTCTCTTCTTCGATGCTTGACACTGTAAGTTACAAATGATCCTTCTTACTCCCATTCCATTGAAATCCTTGTGGGCTATCAAAGTTCTGATGTAAATGAGCTTATGCAGTTAAAATGCTAAAATGTGAAACTGATGTCTAAAACTGATCTGTTCATTTAAATCATTGGCAAATGTGTCTTTACTCCTTGGCATATCTTTTGGGTTCTGTACTCATTTTCTCTACATTTCCTTTTCTATTTTTAGATCACTGATTGTAGAAGCTAAGGCTAAGGACATTCCTGTGGGCTTTCTTGATCCACAACTAATGTCACTAGACAGCATAAAGTTTGATAGAGCGGATGTTCTGCAGTATGTGCAAAAGGCCTTCACCAAATATACTAGGAAAGACTACATAATGTTTGCCTACAACTCTGGTGGCCATTGGATCGTTGTAATCATAATTCAAAAGTGGGATAAGGTCATATACCTTGATTCCAACAGATCCGGAAACCATGATTTTAGTATGCTAAAATTGTTGATTGACGAGTGAGTTTTTTGCTAACCTACTTGACTTATTTCAAAAATGCCAATGTCATTGAACAAACCTAATGAGGCATATATGTGTGTTGTACTCTTTCATGTAGGGCTTTTGCAACATACACAAGCAAGATGAAAGAGAAACCAAAGCCATTGACACATGCTGCTAAATATTCTGTAAGTGTTTCCAAAAATAAAATTCAGTATTGTGCCTCTAGTATATTCAGTATTGTGTTCAACTTATATATGAAAATATTTGTTGCAGTGCCAACAACAATCTATTTCTAGCAAGACATCTGGTTTCCTTGCTGCGCACCACTTGATCTTAGGCATGAGAAAGACGAACTTGGAATGCCCTGAGGTATTCACATCTAATTAATTAAGTGTACATGTCTTTGGGGCTGTGTTTGCATGGGCCTGCAAGTGAGATTCGTTGTTCATATATATATATATATATATATATATATATATATATGTAGTATACAGTATTAATAGTGACTTTGATGCTTCTCTGCCAAATGAAAGCATGTCACTTGTGTGTCTGCGTTAATTAAACCCTTGTCCACAACTAATTGAGTGATTTTGATGGCTGCAAGTAGTTCTTGTGGATTTCGATCTGTGCAAATAGTTCTGGACGCGCCATTTTTCAATGCCTTGTACTCTTGGAGTTGGAGGATAGAGCACTGTTGTAAACTGCAAATAGTTGATGGTGCGTGTGTACCTGTATACTTGCAAGTGTTTTTGATGTGGCTCTGAATTTATTTTGATGCCTACAAGTGATTTTCATGTATCTCTACAGCTTGACCCATATAGCAGCCAAGAAAATAGTTTAGTAGAAATTGTTAATTGAAATATTTGTAGGGTCTGATCAAAGTAGATTGGTCTATTTCTGGTTTCTTAACCGTGAAATTTATAGAAGGAAACTTTAGAGTTCAGAGTGATCTTATGTACCTTCAGTGAGAGGCTGAGAACTGCCCTGAATGTTTTAAGAAGTGAGCTGAGTGGGAGACTATCTAAACTTTTTTTCCTCTGAAATGGAAATCTACCTGCATTGTATGTGAGTGAAAATTTGTGTGAGCGTTATTTATATTTGCCTAAATATGCTCCTGTCTTTTTTGCCTGAGATGTTAAAGAATGTGTGCAAATTGAACTGCAAATTTCATTGTGACTATCTGCAACTTCTTTTTAGTCAGTGATGTAATTGTAGAGGTACTGCACCGTGATTTCTTTTTGACTAAAGTTATATCTTGATACAGGAGTTTGAAGTGTTGACGACAGCCATCGATGTGCACACGATCAGAGAAAAGTTGGCCTCATTCTTAGTGAAACAGGTTATCAACAAGAAAGGAGAGTTCTACCATCCTAGTTAACTACCTCTGATGTGTGATTGCCCTTATTAATATGGGTCCAGTGATGTATTGTGTGACTGATCATATATAAGTTAAGTCTAGTGTTGTGATGGATTTCAAACAAGTTGTGTACCTATTGTTAATTTGTCAATGGATTTGATATAGATGTGAATCTGTTGAACTTGATATCTATTTGAAGAGCTACTATTGTGAACATATAGTAATATATATTGATGGCTTTCTTATATGTGTTGTGAACATTGTGTATGTGGCTCCGATGAAAAATTTGAGTGACACTAAATATTAGACACGTCATTTCTTAAATGTTATCAGTGACATGTTATGTAGACGCGAGTAACTGATATCCAATTATCACTGACGCTTATTGTCAGTGCATGTCGCTCAGACTTCCTTATTAGTGACGCGTATTCTCACTGTGTGTCGCTCATACATCATTACCAGTGACGCGTATTGCCAGCCAGGGTCACTGTTATTCCCTTATCAGTGACGCGCATACTAAATATGCGTCGCTCTTATTCCATTTCAGTGTCGCGTGTAAAAAATATGCGTCGCCGTTATTCTCTTATCAGTGACGCGTGTTTACGCGTCACTGATTTGTCCATATCACAGACGCAACATCAGTGACTCGCCTTTTCTGCGTCACTAATGGCACTCTAGACGCGTCACTAATTACAATTTCTGGCATAGTGCAGGCTAAACAAAGGAGCTAACAACTGTAGCTAGCTTCTTGACCTAGGTTGGCAAGGTTCACTGCAAAGTCTTTCAAAGGTATGTCTAACAAGTTAGTGCCGCTAGGATTGATAAGGAGATATAGAGCGCCCCCTTCCGAATGACACAATGACGCACAACCTATACATAGATGGATAGATGTGACTGCCTCTAATCATTGGCTTTACCTGATAGAACATGTAATGGGTTCGAGCTATCCCGAGAGAAACTTTGGAGGGAACCAGCTACTAGATGGTTCGATTAGTTTTTCGCCCCTATACCTAAGTCAGACGAATGATTTGCACATTAGAATCACTCCGAGCCTCCACTTGACTTTCCTCTGGCTTCGCCCTGATCAAGCATAGTTCACCATATTTCGGGTCGTGATAGGCATGCTCCAACTCTAACCCTTCAAAGAAGATCAAGGTGGACCAATGGTGCAATCAATGAGTGTCTCTCGCTCATTACCTTCCTTGCGCACTCTAGGTTTTAGAACTTGTCGACTCGCATGCATGTTAGACTCCTTGGTCCGTGTTTCGAGCCGGGTTGAATGGGGAGCTCGCAGGCCGTTGTAGTGCAGTGCCCCAAGGGGCGTGCCTTGCGGCATGCGGAGACCGGTCGTGCTAGCACTAGCTGCCAGAGGCGCCTGGGGCCGCCGGGATTAGGCCATTCGCGCGACTGACAATAGTCCATGCTCCGAGCCGATCGGTAGACCAGCAAAAGTCGTTCCGCATATGACTAGCATTTCTTACTCTGTTTTTAAAGTCTTTTTCATCTTTCCCTTGTGGTACTTGTTCATTATCGGTCTCTCGCTTGTATTTAGCCGACTCGTTGATGGCGCCTCATGATGAGATGGGGTCTTTCGGGTCCCGATAAGCATGCTCCAACTCGAACCCTTCAAAGAAGATCAATGTGGACCAATGGTTCAATCAATGAGTGTCTCTCGCTCATTACCTTCCTTGCGCACTCTAGGTTTTAGAACTTGTCGACTCGCATGCATGTTAGACTCCTTGGTCCGTGTTTCGAGCCGGGTTGAATGGGGAGCTCGCAGGCCGTTGTAGTGCAGTGCCCCGAGGGGCGTGCCTTGCGGCATGCGGAGACCGGTCGTGCTAGCACTAGCTGCCAGAGGGGCTTGGGGCCACCGAGATTAGGCCATTCGCGCGACTGACAACAGTCCATGCTCTGAGCCAATCGGTAGACCACCAAAAGTCGTTCCGCATATGACTAGCATTTTTACTCTCTTTTTAAAGTCCTTTTCATCTTTCCCTTGTGGTACTTGTTCATTATCGGTCTCTCGCTTATATTTAGCCGACTCGTAGAAGGCGCCTCATGATGAGATGGGGTCTGGGTCGGAAAAGGCTCTCACCCTCCCAGGTGTTCCTTTCCAAGGAACTTGGGCCTGATCCGTCGCTGAGGACGCCTATCTAGACTACAATTTGGGTGACAATGCCACCTAATGCACAAGCTAGGTTGGTCCCAGTTGGCTCGTTGTGGTAGTCACGACTAACATGAGGTCCCGGTCTGAGTGGCGATGCGCTGCGGTGGTCAATGGGTCTTTAGGGCCGATGCTGGCTGCATGCCGGGGCACTACATCGAGAACAACTACTTGTCACCCACCACAAGTTGTGCCCAACATTATTCGCCGATAGCCCAAACTTTGGCCCACTGCGCCCTACGGCACGAGGGGCCAAACACAAGGTCCCTCCTCAAGGGTGGGTTGGAAGTGTCTTTTAGCGTGATGACTAGGTAGATGTGCCCTCGACCAGAAGGCCTGGGGTGCATCTTGTGTTCTGTAATAGCCTAGGTGTTTATCATGAGTTAAACAACGGTTGAGCTCAATCATGTTAGGTCAATTGATAACCAGAAGCTCTAGTTCATAATTTGGATAAGTGGATGGAAATATACGAGTCCAGCCAAACCTTGCAATCTTGTCCAAACAACTCTAACTGAACTTATGAATAAAAGTTATGAAGGGTTGTTAACACCATATTTTGGCACGGTCAGATAGATACGAATGAGGGTGGAAGACGGAAGATATGCTGCATGCAGGTGGACCCGGAAGACTGGTTAAGGTAACCGACTCCGAGGAGATAACACGTATCGGCTGAGATACATTTGGTGGGCTGCGGCCCAAGACATCCAGGTTTCCTTATTTCAGCCAGCGGCCTGCTTTGCGCTAGGGTTATGCTATGGGGTCTATAAATAGCAAAGGTTAGGAAACAAGAAAGACATCCAATCAATGAAATACACAACATAGTCCTTAGTTTCTGGCCTTCGGCCACCCCTAGGAGTAGTAGAGTAGAATTCGGTGAACCTTCGATGGATTGAGCTGCATCGACTAGATCGACCTCCGATTTTGCTTGTAAGTATAGCCTTGGTTCATGTCTCGTTTGTACGGCTGTATTGTGTAACTTGTGCAAGCTCGGTATGAGATAGTTATCGGTTTGAATCTATTATTCATGGGGCTGCATTGCTTCAATCTCACATGAATCGTGGCTTCAAGCTAGTTATCAACTCTATTAGATTGGCTATCTAATAGATTCATTAAGTTATCAATATTGTCTGTTATGCTCTGTTTAATCTATTGCTACAATATCTTGCCCAATCTCATCTAATGGATTGACCTATGCTTTATTTCTATCTAGATCTATTTGCCTCTGTCGCATCCTTTATTTACTTTCAGAAAGGCTACGCATCCTTTATTTACTTTCAGAAAGGCTATAGATCTAAGATCATATCGGCTAATTCATTAGTTGTGGTTGTCACATGTTGCGGGTTCGAGACATATATCCGGTCATTAGATTGGTTTGAGTGTGGTTGGATCTGGTTCAACATATATGATACGGCTGCATCTTACAAACCCCAATGCCATACGTGTTGAGTCATGTCTGCTCAGACTTAGATCCATCCGGTGTCGGATATATGGATCTTGTTCAAGCTTCATGGATCCCATATCGCTGATCTGGTTATGCTTCAATCATACGGTGCATGTACTTTGTCATTCCGATCTGCTAGATCTATCAAGTATACTGGACGTGGCTTGATTCGTTTACTTTTATGGCTGCATGGAAACATCCCAATGCTAGTAGATTGATCAAGTTATCGGATTAATTGTCATCATGGCTACATGGGAACACACCTCTGTTGATGGTTAATCTTTATCCGGTATACTCAGTAGTTTTGGTAGTTCGATGACGATATTGTTGCATGTGTCGCATCTTTACCTTAATCTTACCGTATGATCGGCTATTTGCGTGCCGTGCATCTGATATCTTGTGACAGCCGTTCGTGCATCATTATTATGCTTTACTCTGCTTGGAGCTGACTCTTTAGTCATGCATCGGCTATATGAGAGTCGCACACTCATGGAATTGTTTGGAAACAACCGACAGGTTCCATAATTTGACGTTTACATCTCCTTGTCAATTACAGGTCAAAATTGACTGGCACGCCTGGAATCGATCATCGAAGTGGCTTGAGCTGCTTAAGGGGTCCAGGAGACCAAGCTCTACTGCTGCATGGTCTCCGCAGGCCCTACGCAGTGCTGACGCCAGATGCCCCATTTTTGGCGTCAACACATTTTGGCACGCCCAGTGGGACCACAATCGTCAGACATGGACAAAGGCAAAACCAAAATCTCATATCCAACTCGAGACGAGGGGTCGAGAACCTTCGACCCAGACTCCTCGGTAACTAAGGAAGAAGATCATGCGAAGGATGGAGAGACAAGGGGCCCTGCTCGTCTTGAAGGGGATAGTCAATTCGTTTGGCGCCGAGTGCCTGCTTGCTGCCCAGACCAGGTGGGGGCGTCAGAGTGAAGAGAACGAAGAGAAGAAACCAATGGTGGAGTATCCCAGAGCCGTAAACCCGATCGACGTGCACAAGGATTGCTCATTTTTTGCATACTGCCTCGACAAGAATCTAGAGCTATCTGCCAGGGAAAATTGTCCCGGATGAAACGAACGTTTCGAGGAATACAGGAGGCTCCAAACTGATGGCCGGTTTACTCACGGATGAGTGGAGTACAAGGAGGGGAACCGGCGTGTCATCAAAGGTGGTGTTCGTGGTTGGCCCAGTACTAAGGTTGTCGGCATCGACCGTGCTCAGTCTCGGCCAGGCCAGCCTGACGGACACCAAACGCCCCCAGAATCCCAGAAGACTGACCAAGACTCAGAGCAGGAGGTTCTGACGACAGAGAGCTAATAGGCAACGACGCGACGTAGCAAGTTACGCCGCTGACCTCTTCCCGCCGGCGAAGTTCATAGAGCCGGTGGACACCGAGGTCTACTCCGACTTTGACGAGTCGGAGTTTGGAGTATAGTTCAGTACGGTCACGCGGGGGTTCCAGGAGCTATTCGGTAATAAAGGCACTATACATCCAAGGATATGTCAACAAGAGGTTGATCGGAAGGATATTAGTGGATGGTGGTGCATCGATCAACCTGATGCCAGCCCACGTTATCCCGAAACTAGGGCAGAAATCCGAGAGGCTCTTCAACACAGATATATCACTCGGCGACTTCGGAGGGAGGAAGTCTGAAGCAAAGGGGGTTCTGCAGGTAGAATTGACGGTGGGTCGCAAGACTCTGTTAACAACTTTCTTCGTCATTGACAGAGATAGTTCATACAATCTGCTCCTGGGAATGACGGAGACAGTTCATACAATCTGCTCCTGGGCAGAGATTGGATTCATGCTAATTGCTGCATCCCGTCGACAATGCATCAAATGTCAGTGCAATGGCTGGACAATGACGAACTGGAGGTCATTCCGGCCACTGATTCAATTTCCATAGCAACTGTTGACCCCGCTCACTGGGTTTTGGAGGATTATTCTTTTGACTGCTTTTCGGGCAGGAGGTTGCAAGAAGACCTGCATCCCGTCGACAATGCATCAAATGGCAGTGCAATGACTGGACAATGACGAACAAGAGGTCATTCCGGCCGATGATTCAATTTCCATAGCAACGTTGACCCCGCTCACTGGGTTTTGGAGGATTATTCTTTTGACTGCTTTTCGGACAGGAGGTTGCAACAAGACCTTACCACTCTTAGCATTGTATGTCAACAGCTGACTCGAGCGGTCGGCTTGGATGAAGCAGAGTGATAAGCAACAACGGAGGCAAGCTGGGCGGAGGACTCGCGTCGGGCGACAAACAGACCAAGGCCGACGTGCGATGACACACGGGCCGGGTCCTGAAGGTTGAGAAGCACAGAGGACACGAAGGATATTTGGCTCGGAGCTTAGGGGGCCCAGTCTTGACTAAAAAGCCGATCGGACGACATCCAGATGATCGGTTTGGGGACAAAAAGCCGAGCAATGGAGGGGTGGACGGAAGATACACTGACTACCGTCTCAGAAAACCCAATCGTATTTAAAAGTGCCGGTACCAGTAAGTACCCGAAGGACAGATCGGTGGATTGAAGCAAAATCCACCATAGTTCGAATCGGCCAGAGCGACCGATAGAATTCATGCATGGACAACTAAAATGATTGTTCGGCTGCCCAAATAATGGCGCAGTTCACAAATAAGAGTTGCAGTCGTTCGGGGTCACCACGGTCACTAAGTGCAGAATCACCGGACAGAATTACATACTCAAGGATAGTTCGACGGCCTCCAGAGCGTCTAGGCGGAATTGGTCTACTTCAGCCAATATCCTACGGTCATCCTCTTCGGTACCTGGTATCGGATGCTGCTTGGAGCGGATGGATTGGAGCCTCGAAGAAAAGAGCTTCATCTTCTGTTGATGGTCGCGTAGATCAACAGGAATCTTGGCCAGCTTATCTTCCTCTCGGGCGATAGTGTCATCAACAATTTTGAGCTTGGACAGGAGCTTCTCCCGTTCAATCCGCAGGACCGCCAGGGTGCGGTTGATGTCGTCAGGAAGGGTCCTCAGCTGGTCTATCATGTTCTTCTCCTTCAACATATCGGAAATACAACACCGTTCTTCGTTAGGCGTGCCAGCTTGAGTCGTATGTTCCGCGAGCCTGGATTGAGCTTGGAGGAAGGCCGGTTTGCGCTGCTTTATGTAAGCGACGACGGTCAACGCGTCCCTCAGATCCGGTGGCAAGACATCTTCAACCGAGTGAAAGATCTCCAGGGCTCCCTCCGCATCACATACCAAAGATGAAGTGCTCACTGATAGAAGAGGAACCAACAACCGGAGTTGGGTCTTCACATTATTAGAGAGTGAGGCAACCTGCGCCGGCGGTGGAGTGTCGGCTTCGTCGGGGAGAACATAGTCGTCCAGAGAAAAAGGAGCCGGGATGTGGCAAGATTTTCCCTACAATGACACACGAAAATCATTATCAATGGACTGCGCAGCAAGCTAGTGGGCCTCGCATCGCACCTGGTTGGACAAAACAGCCTCCGTGTCACACCCGTTTTTAAGAACAAAAACAAGTGCATAAAAGGCTCATGTGCACCCCAGGAATAGTCGCACACATGAGTTGACAAATTATAAAGAGTACCATCACAGTGCTTATTACATAGCGAATAAATATTCATTACATAGTCTGAAACAAATAACTTCAACTAAACGACGATAACTGCGGAAGCTTCGAGGGGCTGGTTGACTGGTTGACCCCAAGTCTAGTACTCATTGCGGTAGTCATCAACCCAACCTTCATCTGTGTTGTTTGAATGCAAGGGTGAGCACATACGTACTCAACAAATATAACACGGGGTTTATGAAGCTCAAAAGGATATGCAGGGTTCATAGCGGTAAGCATTTTAAGTGGATCAAATTCATATCATCATCAACAATTGCCAAGGTAAATTGCATAAGCTCAAATATCCATGATCATAAAGTAAATGACAGAAATATACAACAATTAAATAACACATGCGTAAGCCACATAGAAGTAAGAACCAAATAATTTCGTGAGTTTTCCGAGCCGCTCGTGTCCGTGAGCACGACTATCATGATAGTTTATTAACTCTGATCAGAGGTGTACACTTTACCCACGAGTCGTGATTGCCCATATGCCCGGGTTAATTACTCCCAAAACACTCCCAAGGTGAGCGGGCAGGGTACACTACGAAGCCTTCCAAGGGTTCGCCTAATAAGTCAGGGCCGCAAGGCTCGTGGCAGGGGGATGTAGAGCCAACCTGTCTACGGTCACACTCCTTCGCGGCTGGCCCATAGATTAGGAACCACACTATACCCGTCTTGGCACGTTCCTACTTGCGCCATAAAGGTAACCACTGACAAGCTAGAAAAGGTCCCCATACTTAGCTAAAGCCAGAGCCATAATAGCCCTCGTGGTTGTACTGTATGTCCCAACTTTTGCCGACAGATAAGCTCCTATAATCCATGTTGCTAAAAAGCAAGTTTTACCATCATTGCATATAGTCATTAACATTTAAGATCATGTACATCTGATATGAGCGCTAGCAATACTAATCATAAGAGGTGGATCAAATCATAGGTGACAAGGTATCAGGGTAACAAACTCTAGGATCAAACTATGGCAACAAGGAATATCATGCATATGAGTTATTTCATGTGTGAATAGGACATCAAGGATAATCCCATGTTATACTTGCCTTCTTCGAAGAACTCTTGCTAATTCTGCAGGTCTTGATCAAAGAGAAACTCTGACTCTTCAACGGATTGCTCAACGTCTAATCCGATCAACAATCAACACCATACAATCAACGGGCAATCATACACAAAGCAAACAAAACTATGATTAGAACAGTACACCAACAATAATAGAACAAGATAAAAGGTTTACAGAACTAATCTACGTAACACTACGATCACATAGACGCTTGAATCACGAAAAACGGAGCTATAACGGAAAAGTTAGGAATTAAACGGGATTTTGAATAGAGCAAGATTAAAGCATTACGGAAATAATTTCCTTTGATTTTTAAAAGTAATTAACATAGATGAAAACTATACTACTGGATAGAGCAAGAAAATACGGATCTAACGCAACTTGAACGGAGCGATTTGGATTTAAAATGAGTGAAATAGAAGCATTTGAATAGGAGTGGCAAATTTGTAAATATGATTTTCCATTTTATTTTCGAAACAAAAGAATTCCGACAGGATTTACGCTTTCCAAAGGCAAAGGCGTAATCCCTGACTGCGCCATGGACTGCGGGTTGGCACTTAAAGAATTCAGGGGCTCTTTAGCAAAATCTCAGAGCGAAGGGGTATCGGAGATCCTCAGCCGTCGATCTCAGATTGGAGTGCCGGGATTAGAGAGGAAGGACCGAAGAGGTATCTGGTGATCTGGACCGTCGGATCTAAAGAAGACGGCCAGGATTAGAAAGAAGAGAGGAGGGAGGCGACGCCGGCCGGGAAGGGAGCAGGCGCGGCGGTCCGCCATGACCGAAGCGGCGGAGCTCGGCAGCGCAAACGAAACGGAGGCTACGGGCCACCAAACTCCGAACCAGAAGGTCCGGGAGAATGAGAAAGAAAGGGCGAATCTACCTGAGGGCTTGACGCGGCCGATTACGGAGCAGGGACGTCTGACGACGTAGCGAGGCTGACGCGGGCTCCCTGTTAACGGCGATAGGTCAGTGAGGGCAAGGAAACGCGGAATTGAACGCGGGGACGGGTTCGAAGTACCTCCAAACACGTTCCGCAGAAGATGGGAGGCTCGTGGTGGTCCAGAGAGCTCTGATGGCTGTCAATGGCGGCAGGCGGGCTCTGTTGTCGTGGCGGCGGTGCTGTGGTTGCGGAAGATGGGAACCAGGGACGAAAAGGGGTGCGGGATTACTTATAAGGTGTCGGGTGGATCAAAGGGGCAAGGAGTCCCGAGCAATTTGGGAAGAGAGGGAAGGAAATCGGAGTTCGTCTCTGCCGTGCTCCGTTCGGTTCGGCAGAGGGAAGGAGACAAGGGAAAGGGAGGGTGCGGACTTGCGGGCTCGGGTAGTCAGCGGCACAGCGAGAAAAGGAAAGGGGAGATGCGGGGGCATGCTCCGAGGAGCTGGCTTCGCGGCCGGTTTCCCTGTGTCGACGCGCGGTGAAGAAGGAAAGAGGGAAGGAAGCGAAGAGACTGACATGTGGGGCCAAGATGTCGGTGGCACAGAGAGAAAGAGACAGAGGGGAGTGGAGTGCTGACGGGTGGACCCTTGCTGTCAGCGATACAGAGAGGGGGAGTGTGGCTCCCGTTTCGGGCCTCTGGCCAACGGCCCAAGAGAGGATAGGGGGGGGGGAAGTGCCACTGCGGGCTGGGCCGAGGTAAAGGAGGGGAGGAAGGGATCCAGGCCTGCGGCCGAATGAAGAGTGGGCCAGAAAGGGTCAAGTGAATAGGAGAGGGAGAAGAAATGCTTTGGCAATTTCCAGAAATGAATTTTCAAATAAATCTTCAAACCCAATTTCAAAGCATTTTCAAATATGGTTTTCAAACTTAGTTTTGGGGACTTTTCAAAATCACTCAAACAAAAATAGAATGCACCAGCATGCAATACATCACATGTTATTATATGACAAAATTTTAATATACCAAAACATTTATAGTTTTAATTATATTAAATGCATAACAAAGGAACATAATTAAATAATTTTAATGCATTTCAAAATATGCAAATTTTGGAGTGTTACACTCCGGAGCAGGGATAGCCGACGAATCTCCAGGGGAGTGTCGTGGAGGTTACGTAGATTGGGTAAGTAAATCCTATAAGGGGTTTATTGGCTAAAAACGTGGAGTATCTTGGCCGTCGCCAGATGTTGTGTCGGTTGATGAAGACATCATTCCTATATCGGCGCTGAATTCGGCCTGGAGACGGTTGGTTCGTTCCTCGTCCGGCAGAGTGAAGGAAACATTGGTCGTGTTTAGACAAGAGAAACGGACAGAGGATCGCATACCTGCGCAGCAGCAGCAACAACGGTTAGTACATTCAAGCAACCATCGGCTGATCTTGCCATCATCTTAGCCATGGTTCTAGTAGTTCTCAGCTTCTTTGTTTTCGTGGAACTCCGGGAGTCGGCGTTTTTTACGAAGGAGCTCAGAGGCTCGTGATCGGATGACTCATCCGCCTTTCTCTTCATCAGCGCTTTCAGGGATGGTGCTCCGCAACCAAGTCTAGGGTTGGGGCACCATTGATCATAAGTCATCGGAGGAGGACTGAGCCTTTCGAGATCCTGCAAAGAAAATTAGCCGGCGTTTTTTACGAAGGAGCTCAGAGGCTCGTGATCGGATGACTCATCCGCCTTCCTCTTCATCAGCGTAATGATTACGGATCCTAAACCCGTCACCCAAGCAAAAGGAGGCGTGAGAATTAGTAGAATATCCCATTTCCCGTACCCATCACAAGATCATATGAAGTAGAAAGACACCATGGACACATATTATTTGTGGAACCACTCTTCTATATTTCCGACATCGAATAGTGAATACATAGGTTCCTTATATAGATAGAAGATAGCCCTTCAACTTCTTCAGTTATAACTCTTGAGCTTCAAGAATTAATTCGGTATAAGCCCACTCACATAATTGATTTTATAACACTCCCCCTTGGGCTATTACCGCGACAAACTCATGCCTCGTCAAAAACTCTGTCTAAAAACCCAGTCGGAAAAAAAGACAGAGAAAAGAGTACATTCTTGCCGCAGAGATATATGCAACATGTATGACTTATGATCTTGAAGACCGCAGGGTTCAAGATCTTCTGGATTTTAAGAGTACGAACCAATAATTAGGAATTTACTCCCCCTAAATGCTGCAAGTCATTTAAGAACTTCATGCCAATCTCTCGAACATATTTTTTGAATGTTGTGGCTGGAAGAGATTTTGTAAACAAATCTGCAAGATTGTCACATGACCTAACTGGCAGTATATTTATTTCGCCTTCCTTGTGGAGTTCGTGAGGAAAAAAGAATTTTGGTGAAATATGCTTAGTCAAAATTTTCTTTATATAGCCTGTTTGCATTTGTGCAACACATGCTGCATTATCTTCATATATATAACAGTGGGGGTATCGATAGTATTAAAACCACATGACTCCTGAATATGGCTAATCATCCGCCTTAGCCAAACACATTCACGTGTGGCTTCATATAGTGCTATTATCTCTGAGTGGTTTGTAGATGTTGCTACCAAAGTTTGCTTACAAGACCTCCATGAAATGGCAGTACCACCACAAAGAAATACGAAACCTGTTTGCGACTTTCCATTATGAGGATCTGACAGGTATCCAACATCCGCATAGCCAATCATAGTCAAGTCATGATTCTTCGGGAAAAATAGACCAAGATCCATTGTACCTCGAAGGTATCTAAATATTGTTTTAACACCTACCAGATCCATTGTACCTCGAAGGTATCTAAATATTGTTTTAACACCTACCCAGTGTCTTCTGGTAGGGGTCGCACTGTATCTAGCTAGCAAATTTACCGCAAATGCAATATCAGGTCTAGTGCAATTTGCAAGATACATTAGTGCTCCTATGTAAGGATGAAAACGGATCGGATACGAACGGATATCGCTGATATTGTATTTGTTTTCATATTTCTGTTCGGATTCAGATTCGAATACAAATAGTATCACAAATATCGGATAGGATACGATTAGATATCGACATCATAAATATACTAATTTTAGTATTTGTTGACACAAAAAGCGTCAGGATCTGCGAACACCTCGGGATATTACCCGAATTCAATATCCGAAGGTGTGCTAGTCGATTTGACCAGTTAATCGATAAGGACGATAAATAGGACAAGATTCATCAAAACAACGGCGATACGCCCGGATGCCAAGACTTGAAACTTGATCAGGATAACTAGAGCACAGCTGAACGAGACAACAGCGATGCGCCCGGATGTCAAAGCTCAGAGGTCCTCCCACGCGGAACTTACAAGGGTTGACGGAGGTCGATGAGATGCAGCCCGTCGAAGCTTGAAGAACTCGTAGATAAACTAAGACTAATGCAATAAAAGGGTAAATTACAGTAAAAGTAGAATAAGAGTAAATTGATTTGTGTTTGATATTGATGGATGTCTTTTTTACACAACCCTTGGGTACATATTTATACTCCCGCATGGAGAGTTGTACAGAGACACGACTCGTAGCTTCCCTAAAACAAACTCCTAACTTTAAGGAAATTGACTCGCGCAGGAGTCAGATAACAATATTATTTTCCTAAACAAACACACCTATTTTAAAGGAAAACAAACGACCCATGCAAGAGTCGGACTCAAACTACTATAATAATACTGGTATAAAATCACCAGTTTCCTTATGTCTTTGCTTCGATGAAAACTTTCCATCGGCAAACTCCTTCAATCTGCGATTTCCTTCTTTTGCCACCGGCAACCTTCCGCTGACGTTAACTGCCACACCACCTTGTGTCCATCGGTATTCCATGCCCATCGGTAATCGGCATCGGCAACATCTCCTCATCGGCAATCGACAATTTCACAACCCTGATCCATTGACTTCACCAATTAACCTTTATTGGCAAGAATCATCTAGCTTTCATCGGCAACACACTTAGCCTTCTTACAGCGCACTCCCATCAGTAAATTTTACCGATGACTTCTAGATGCCGATAGAAAATGGCCAACGATCCACATAAGTCTCAGCTCATTTGACACGTTCCAAAAAATGGTGTCAACACATGCTTCCCAATTTCGAAGTGTATAACATTTTATGCACCGAAATTCTTTCTACTATAGCCGTTCTTTCCGAGATAACCGCACAACTTCCTCGATCCCCGCGTGTAAAACCACAATTTATTAATACAATCCCTCGATCACAGCGCAAACAGTTGCAAATCTGATCATATCTCCTTGATTATCGCGCACATCTACTGCAGGCCTTTCCACATTCTTGTAAAGTACGAGTAGAAACTCCAAAATATCCCTGATCTAGGTCTATAAAAGTTACCATAGTCCAATCTGCTTTTTTACCCTGGGCCTACTTTCACTTTTCACCTACCTCCATCTTCAACCTCTCGGCGGCGACTCCGAAGAACAGCCCTGCGAGTTCAAACAACAGTACCGTCTTCAAGCCGAGTACAATCCGCAAGAACTCTTCCAACTCCAATGGCGATCCAAGTCGACATCCCCAAAGTAAGCCTACTCCTTTTTCATCCTCTCTTTCTGCAAGCCCCTTGTCCGTATGAATTTCTGCAATTTTTCCCCTTTTCTTTCTTTGATCCTTTTTTCTTTTCGAAACCTAGGAACTGTACAACAAAGTAGTAATCCCTCTCGAGCAGTCCAACTTCACCTGCCTAGGCCCAATGGGAAATCCTAACCCTAACTATCTAATCAACGCGGAAGCCAATCGTATTCCCTTCAGATCTGAATGTTTCAATTTAGGGTTATGGAAGGACGCCTTCCGTTCATGGCCCAAACCCACCAAGGGGTGGAAGAACTGGTACCTTAGGGCCATTAGAACACAACAAGTTTACTGGTCAGAGCGCAGTCTAGATCAGTGCATCAGGCTCTCCATTGCCGATATGGAGAAAAACGAGAACATGCTGATAGCAGCCTCTTACTTCTGGTCTGACAATATGAATGCCTTTCTATTCAGACATGGACCAGCCACTCCTACCCTTGCCGATGTGTATATGTTGACTGGTCTCGACGTTTCCTCTGCCGATTCCTTCACTTTGTTCAACAGGAAAGCCGAGCATAAAGTGAATACTCGGAATATCGGTGGCTGGACCGGTTACATCTAGGAATACCAAAAGGCTGGATCGGTAGGACAAAGAGAGCATGCCATTTTTCTAAACATGTGGCTGGAAAAATTTATCTTTTGGGGCAAAACAGTCGGACCGACCACAATGTACCTTCCAACAGCAGAACTCCTAGCCGATGGAACAAGACTCCCTCTCGGCCGATATCTTCTTGGATTGGTATACCACCTCCTGCACCAAGTATCCAAGAAGCTATTGCTAGGTGAGCCCATCGGTAACCTTGGAGGTCCCTGGTGGTTCATAAACATGTGGCTGAACGCACACATGTACAAAGTTCTTCAGTTTGATCTATTCAACCAGCAATTCCCAAGGGACATATCAGAAGATTACAAATATGGGGATGATGAATCGGCAACTCGTCCTCCACTCAACTTCGGAGAGGCCATCATAGTGCTGCTAGGGACCGATGCCGATGCAGAGCAGTTTGGCCTATTCTTCGAGAAATTTTACAACGGAATCTCTGCTTCAGAACAGCTCTGGTGGCCATATATTGATGAGGACAACCGATTTCCGCTGCTGTTCAACCTTACCGATGGGAATGTACCTCAAAATCAAATAATCATGAAGGCCAGTATTGTTCCCCGAGCTATCCCAGTCAACATCTTCGGAACTGGGAAGAATACTCCTCCATCCTTCGAGTTTTATTACCCAGCGGCAGCGGCAAGACAACTGGCATTTGGCCAACTACCGATCAAGCTCTGCTACTCCAAGGTGACAAAACCAAGGCAAACCATCTCCAGTGCCATAGACTGGAACAAAATCGTCAATCTTCCTCCCAATGCCGATACGTCAGATATTGACTTATCCTCCTGGGCACCAACATCTTTTATCACGAATGAATATAAATTCTGGTGGCAAGAATGGAGATGTCAACTATTTGCCAAGTCATCACACAACTATTGGCATATAATTGACGTCAATCACGTCATTCCCGATAACACAGTAAGTTCTTCATACCGACGCATTCCTTATTACTTATTCCATCATCGGCATCTAACTTCCTCATGCTTAACAGGTCGATGATCCAATCCCCAAGACGAGCAGGAGTGGCAAACCTTTCAATCTCCGAATGATGAGTCCTATATCACTCATCGGCAATAATGCCCCCACACTGGCTGCTTTTACCCCTCAAAAGGTACCTAAGGTTCCTCTCAAGCCCAAGTCGACGCTTGCAAAAACCATGGCTACATCGGCTGCTGCTGCTGCTGCTTTGACACGGGCTTTTGCAGTAAATCTTATCTTCACTTATACTGATCACATACTACTCATCGACAATATTTACTTTATATAACCCGTATTAAACATTTTCAGGCAATGAGGTCATCGGGAGCTACCCCAAATGTTCAAACTTCTCCAAGTCCTATGCCGATGCCCCCCAGACTTCGTCAAAACGGGCCGGTTCCCCCACTGCTACACCAAGGAAGAAAAGACGCCTGAGATTAGCCACCTCATCTACGCCATCGACTCCAGTCGCATCACCAACTGCCGACGTACCAACGACAGAACCATCGTCGGCATCCATCCCCGAGCAGCCGATGGACGGAGCTTCCGACCAGGGAACAACAACCCCACAGGAACCGGCTGCAACGACATCGGCAGCGGAACCAATAATTATACCTGATGAAATTCCTGACCAGAGGACAGCATCGCCGCCACAAGAGCCAGCCGTCACAGCAGAAGCAACACCAACAACAGCATCATCGGCACCAACCACTCCCCTCACGGAGGTAAACTCATCGGCAACCGCTGCCGATCTCCAGGACGAGACTATACCAGCCGACATGCCAAATCCTAGGCAAGAAATTCGCTTTAAGATGGTAAGTCAGTTACCTAAAATTTTGTAGTATAACCTTATGATCGACATATCTTAACTTCTTCTTTTTCAGGCCCAAGACTCCCCCGACAGCTTGTTCTCTTTCGGCGTCAACCTCCAGGATGATAGTGAAAACTAAGAAGGCCCTGCCCCAACAGACAGCTTATTTTCCTTCGCCATTAATATTCCCGATGAAGACAAGGACGAAGAAAGCTCTGCTCCAGTTCTATCGGCAGAGGTCAAATCCAAGATCGAAGCACTGCTCTCCCTGCTGCAACAAGATACATCCCAACTCGTTTAGGATTCAACTGCAGCAAGGATGGTTTTCAAGGACATCCAAGGCCACCTCTCTGCCGATACAAAAGAAGCTTAATTTCAAGCACGTTGCTGATGAGAAGCATAAAGTCATCGGTCAAATAGAAGCTTCCGGCACTAATCTTGACCAAGAATTCATTCAATTATCGGCAAGGAAAGGAGAGCTGTAGGCCGAGCTAAGAAAAGTTGAAGAAGCCTTGAACGCAGTCAGCCAAAAGAAAGCCCAACTGGACGACACTATCAAGGTTCTGCGCCAAGAATGGGATAACAACGCCCGACAAGCTATCTTGCTAAAGAAGAAAATGAAACCAATTGAAGGATCTGCCGATGATGACGCTAGGGAGATGGAAGAGATAGAACAAATTCGCCTGCGTGCGATATCAGCTATCCAATCTCTGTTGTATTTGTCAAACTCCATCACATCGGCAAATGTAATCAGTAACACTTGATTTTGGCTCTGTAATATAACGCCAGTACGCTTTTACCGATGCTTATATAACTTTTCCTTTCATCAGCATTCAAACGAGCATCCTATGCGTCTACCCAAATACTAGGGTAATATTTCTTCAAATATTTACCGTTGATCGCCCTAGAAAACGCAACTCCTTCGAGAGTTTCCAAAATATAGGCATTGCCAGGAGCAGACTGTTTTACCCGATAAGGACCTTCCCAATTAGGGGACCATTTTCCAAACTTAGGACTTTTAGTCCCAATTGGTAAAATCAACTTCCACACCAGATCACCACGGCAAATTCCTTTACCTTTACTTTCTTGTCATACCACCTGGCAACCCTTTTTTTGTTTTCTTCAATACTGATCAAAGCCTTCAATCGATGACCCGCTAAGTCCTCCAGCTCATCTTTCATAAGAATATCATACTCATCGGTTGTCAATTGATCTTGAAAAGACAATCGCCTAGAACCAGTTTTAATTTCCCAAGGTAGGACAGCACGTGTCCATAGACCAACTGATACGGCGAGACTTTGGTTGCACCATGACAAGCCATCCGATACGACCATAGGGCTTCATTCAAAACCATATGCCACCTTCTAGGGTTCTCTTCAATCTTGCGTTTAATAAGCTTGATAACTCCTTTATTAGTCGCTTCAGCCTGACCGTTAGCTTGGGCATAATAAGGAGAAGAATTCAGCACCTTGAACCCCATACTAACAGCAAATTCATCAAACTCTCCTGAGGTAAACATGGTCCCTTGATCGGTAGTAATAGTTTAAGGAATACCGAATCGGTGAACAATATGTTCTTTTACGAAATCCACCATGTTTATCGATGTAACCTTCTTCAAAGGAATTGCCTCCACCCATTTTGTGAATTAATCGGTAGCAACGAGTATGAACTTGTGTCCTTTGCTTGATGGCGGATAAATCTGGCCGATGAGATCAATAGCCCATCCTCTGAACAGCCAAGGTTTGATTATAGGATTCATCGCCGATGCAGGTGCCCTTTGGACATTACCAAACTTCTGACAACCTTGGCACCCTTTAAAATAGTTGAAGCAATCTTCAAGGATTGTCGGCCAATAATACCCATTCCGCCTGATCATCCACTTCATCTTGAATGCCGATTGATGTGCTCCACACACACCTTCATGGACTTCGCCCATCAACTCCTTTGATTCTTCTTCACTAAGGCATCTGAGCAAGACTCCATCAATTGTCCGATAATACAACTTATCGTCAAGGAGCACATACTTGATAGCTTGAAACCTAAGACGCCTTTCAACCTTCTTGGATGGATCTCTTAAGTAATCGGCAATCTCTCTTTTCCAGTCATCGGCAACCATTACCGATGTCATGACTTCTTGAATCGGCTGATATCCTGAAGCATTCTGCGCTAACCGATTGGCTTCTTCATTGTGCAACCTAGGAATATGCTCCAGGCGATATTCTTTGAACTCTTTCAACAACTGCAAACACTTTCCATGGGTTGCAATTAAATCTTCACTTCGGCATTCATACGTCCCATTTAATTGGTTAATCACCAACATAGAATCTCCGAAGATTTCAACAGCATCGACACGTACTTCCCTGAGTAATTCCAACCCCTTAAGTAAAGCCTGGTACTCAGCCTGATTGTTTGTTGAAGTAGCAACAATCGGCAATGAAATTTCATACTTCCGTCCTCGGGGTGAAATTAAGAGAATACCGATACTTGCTCCGTCCTTGCACGTAGACCCATCAAAGAATAAAGTCCAAGGAGCAATCTCCACAGAGCTTACCACATTGCAATGCTGAGTAACAAAATCGGCCATCACTTGACCTTTAACTGCCTTAGCCGATTCATACCTTAAATCAAACTCTGAAAGTGCCAGAATCCATTTGCCGATTCTTCCATTTAATATCGGCATCGACAAATATACTTAACCACATCATCTTTGCAGATAACAGTGCATTCAGCCGACAACAAATAATGCCTCAATTTTATGCAAGAGAATATAAACATAAGCATAATCTCTCTATGGACCGAATACCTGTTTCAACATCCACCAACCTTCTGCTCAAATAATATATCACACTTTTCCCTTCCCTTCAAATTCTTGAATTAAAGCCGATCCGATAACACTGTCATCGACGACAAATACAATTGAAAGGCTTCCCGTGCTGAGGTGGAACCAAGACTGGAGGGTTTACCAGATATTTTTTGATGCTCCTCTAAGGCTAACTACAGTTCTTCTTCCATGTAAACTTCTTGATCGGCTTTCAGACTTTAACAATGGACTAAAAATTTAATCTTACCCGACAAGTTGGATATAAATCTTCTAATGAAATTAATCTTGCCGATCAAAGATTGCAGCTCAGTCTTGTTTGTAGGAGTAACCACCTTGTTAATTGCATCAATGAATTTCCTGCTGATCTCGATACCTCTTTGATGCACCATGAAACCTAGAAATTGACCAGCCGATACACCAAACACACACTTGTTAGGATTCATCTTCAGCCCATGTTCCCTTGTGCATTCAAGGATTTTTCGCAAATCGGCAAGATGTCTTCTGCAAAATTTCCAGACTTAACCACCACGTCATCAATATAGATTTCGACTATCGTGCCGATATACTTATGAAAGATGAAATTCATTGCCCTTTGATAAGTAGCACCGGCATTCTTCAAGCCAAAAGTCATGACAACCCATTCAAATAAACCAATGTGACCTGGACATCTGAATGCAGTCTTGGATATATCTTCTCAGCCATGAATATCTGATTGTATCCAGCATTACCATCCATGAAACTAATGATTTGATGTCCTAGCAGCAGCATCAATCAACAGATCGGCAATCGGGGATCGGATAACATCCATCGGCGTAGCCTTGTTGAGATTCCTGAAATCAATACAAACACGAAGTTTTCCATTCTTTTTATACACAGGAACCACATTAGAAATCCACTCGGCATATCGACATTGCCGAATGAATCAGCTTGATTAACTTTGTAATCTCAGCCTTGATGTCGGGTAGAATAATAGGATTGCATCGAGCGCGTAGGTTGCCGATGTGGTTGGAAACCAGACTTGATGGGTAACCGATGTTCAACTATCGATCGGTCTAAACCAGGCATCTCTGTATAATCCCAAGCAAAACATATTTTATATTCCTTCAATAAATCGGTTAACTGCTGTTTACATTGGGAATCTAACTTAGCACTAATAAAATTTAGGCCTATGTTTACTACCATCGCCGATGTCTATCTCGAGTAAATCATCGGCGGACGTGAAGCCCTGTCCCAGTTTTCCATCATCAGCGAACGATCCATTAAAACTCTTCTTCAGGACCGACTGCTTGGATCAGTTTAATGCTATAATCGACAACTTTGAGGAATTCTTTGTCCCAAGCTTTCATCGGATATGCACCTGGTCTGCTCATAAGTTTCCAATTCTGCCCATGCAACAGTAGATGGGGCTTCACTTCGGACGACTTCAATTTTGTTCCCGATCCACTGCACAAGACTCTGATGCATAGTAGAAGGGATACAACAATTGGCATGGATCCAATCCCTCCCGAGAAGCAAGTTTGTAAGTGCCTTTGCCACTGATTACGAAAAATGTGTTGGCAAAGTTTTACTGCCGATGGTCAACTCAACAATACGGCTCCCATGGCTGGGACACATTGCCTTCAAAATCTTTGAGCTTCATGTCCGTTTTGACTAGATCTTGGTCGCCTTTTCCAAGCTTTCTGAATATGACATATGTCATTATGTTTATGGATGCGCCACCATCTACCAGCATCTTTGTCATAGGCTGTCCATCCACCTTGCCTTTAATGAACAGAGCCCTCAGTGCTGCCTTTCATCATCGGCTAGGCTTCTCAAAGACAGTCGCATCGGATCCAGGACCAATTGTGCCATGTCGGCAGTCTCCTCATCATCACTGGCAGGTGCCATGAACTCCATCGGCAATATGACGACCATATTAATTTCTCCGATGGATCCCTGTCCTTGCGCTTTGGCCTCCACTGCTTCTCCTTGAAGGATTTTCATCGTCATACAAATCATTTGACGTTCGTGCTGAATCCTCCTTTTCCCGAGTCTTTGTTAGACCCTTGGGGCACCATTGAGGAAGCTTAGTCTTGCAAACGGGCTGATACGACTTTCACGCTTACATCGGCACTTCTCCGGATGTTTGGGTCTCTGGAGAATATTTCTTCATCAGGCACTCTTGCATTGGCCCTCTCTTCAAGCTCCACTTGACAACACGCCTGCCA
Organism: Microstegium vimineum; assembly: GCA_022036555.1. Taxonomy (NCBI): domain Eukaryota; kingdom Viridiplantae; phylum Streptophyta; class Magnoliopsida; order Poales; family Poaceae; genus Microstegium; species Microstegium vimineum. The sequence continues at coordinate 44,238,986 of CM039132.1, forward strand.
AGCCTGTCATGCGCGCTGAGCTTGCCCCCCAGTCGGTCATGTGCCGATTTCTTCTCTCTGAGCGGCTTGGCGTTCTTGGATGCTCGATCATCAAAACAAGGTTTCTTACCTAACCGACTGGCAGCGTAGTATCCATTGCATTCAGGACAATTATCGGCAGTGGGTAGCTTGATGCCTTCTTCCTAGCAGTGAACGAAGAAAGGACACTTCCAATGGTCCTTATGCCGAAGCCATTCTTGGTGCTCTTCTTCTTCCTGCCGATATCGCTCATTTTGCGTTTGCCGATGCTCCTGCCTTGGCTGTTTGTGCGTGATTATAACACTAGGAGCCCTCTTGGCGCTGCTACCCTCATCGGCAACCCTCTTGCCCTTTCTGTCATCGGCAAACCTCCTCTCATCGTCCTTAGCCACTTGATGGTTTGGATCTACCGATGCGTTCTTCTTGGTAGCTTCCGATGTCAGCACTTTAGTCCTTCCACTAGTCTCCACCATGTTATTTGGAAATGGGTGCTGATCAATCTTCATCGGCTTCTGGACTTTAGAACTTTCAAATTTGATTCGTCTAGATTCAATCTCTGACTGCAACTACTGCCTGAATACTTTGCAGTCATTGGTACTATGAGAAGTCACATTATGCCATTTGCAGTACTTGATCTTTCTGAGCTCTTCGGCTGACGGAATTACTTGGTTAGGCGCTAGCTTGATTCTCCCTTCTTGGAGTAACAAGTCAAACATCCTATCGACCTTAGTGATGTCAAAGGTGAACCTTTCAGCTTCCTTCTGGCCAAATGGGCAAGACACAGGTTTCTTATCCTTCACCCATTCAGCAGCACTGATGTCTAACTCCTCATCGGAATTTTCTTGCTCAACGAAGGTCACCTTCTCGTTCCAAGTCTTTCTCGGCTCAAAAGCTTTGATGTCTTGATCAGCAATTCTTTGTACCAGATGACTTAGACTTTCAAACTCTTGAGATGCATATTTATCTTTGATATGTGGTAGTAGTCCTTGGAAAGCTAAATCTGCTAGTTGCCGATCATCAAGAATTAGGCTATAGCATTTATTCTTGACATCTCGCAGCCTCTGAACAAAGTTCTCTACCGATTCGTCATTGCGTTGCCTCAATTTGACCAAATCAGTAATCTTCTTCTCATGTATGCCAGCGAAGAAGTATTTGTGAAACTGCCTCTCTAGATCGGCCCATGTAATCATAGAGTTTGGAGGTAATGATATAAACCATGTGAACGCCGATCCATACAATGATGAAGAGAACAATATCACCCTCAATTCTTCCCTACTGGCAGCTTCTCTGCACTGGATAATGAAGCGGTTAATGTGCTCCATCGTTGACGTGTCATCTTGGCCAGAGAACTTAGTAAAATCAGGCACTTTGTACCAATTTGGGAGAGGAATCAAATCATAAGCTGGAGGATACGGTGTTCGATAAGCATATGTATTAACCTTGGGTTTAATGCCGAATTGTTCTTTCATCACTTCGGCGATCTTATCGGTCCAATATGCGTCCTGCTCCTGCCGACTCATTGGCTAGTTGCTGACTGGTGGAGTCGGCTGACGCGCCTCTTCAAGTCTTGGTAGAAAATGTGGAGTAGTCGTGGGCGTGGCACCAGTCATCTGGACGTTATGCATCGGCTGATTTGCCGATGGGTAATTTTGCACACTTACTGGACTGGGTTGAGTCATCATATTCATCGGTTGTTGTACCGATGGTCCACTCTGAGTATTGGCTGGATTCCCGTATTGATAAATTGGCACGCCAGGCTACTGAGCTAGCGGCTGACTAGTCCATCCAGGATTATACATCATCGGTATGTGACTCACCGATGGCTGATAGCTGATTGGCACCTGTTGTTCCTGCAGCTTAGAGTAATCAACAAGGTGGTTACCTTGATGTACTAGTACTCCGGCTTGAGGATTTGCAACCGCAGGCTGACTTCCAGTTGCTACACTATGTTGCATCGGCACAGAGCTTGCCGATGGTGGCATCAGAGGTATTTTAGGAATCATATGGAAATCCTCTGATGGCGCTTGTACAGTTGGAGAGGACGTAGAGCAATGCAACATAGGGGCCACCGGCTATGATTGCAGTGCCGATGCCATAGAGCCCTTCCAAACTGAGTTATCTCCCTGCACCAGATTAGAACCAGCAGATGGATTTGAAGGCATACCGTAACCCCACCAGTTGGCAGGTGCTGGATGACTCTGGATAGCAGATCCCGACATTGCTGACGCCACTGGATCTGTATTGAGCTTGGTGATGCTTCCAGGACTCGGCCTTGGCGGTGTAGCCACATCGGCAGACGGATCCACGGGAGTGGAAGACGCCATTGGGGCTGCCGATGGGTTTGTAGATGCCGATCTAGGTTGATGATACGCTGGACCAACATATTGTGGTGCATGTCCTTCTTTGAATGATTGCATGACACCATTGTAGACAGTATTGGATAGCACGCTGGAGTGGCTAATTAATGCTTGACTTAAAGCAGAATTAACCATCTCCTGTAACTTACCAGGATTGGTGTCATACGTGACCTGCCGTGGCAACGGCGGATCTTTCCTCTGGATCGCTTCGCCACTCCTGTTCAGGCTGAAGGATTTCAGATACAATTGCTTGTACTCCTCCATAGCCCGCTCCATGGCCAGCCTCTGATCATCTTTCAGATCGGCCTCGGAGACTTCAATGACGTTCCGTTGGTTAACGTCGGAGTTATCACCCATGATAAATGTGTAATTTGTATAATCGAGTCCCACCGGGTGTGCCAAAAGAGGTGTTGACACAAAAAGCGTCAGGATCTGCGAACACCTCGGGCTATTACCCGAATTCGATATCCGAAGGTGTGCCAGTCGATTTGACTAGTTAATCGACAAGGACGATAAATAGGACAAGATTCAGTCAAGACAACGGCGATACGCCCGGATGCCAAGACTTGAAACTTGATCAGGATAACTAGAGCAGAGCTGAACGAGACAACAGCAATGCGCCCGGATGTCAAAGCTCAGAGGTACTCCCATGCGGAACTTACAAGGGTTGACGAAGGTCGATGAGATGCAGCCCGTCGAAGCTTGAAGAACTCATAGATAAACTAAGACTAATGCAATAAAATGGTAAATTGCAGTAAAAGTAGAATAAGAGTAAATTGATTTGTGTTTGATATTGATCGATGTCTTTTTTACATAGCCCTTGGGTACATATTTATACTCCCGCAAGGAGAGTTGTACAGAGACACGACTCGTAGCTTCCCTAAAACAAACTCCTAACTTTAAGGAAACTGACTCGCGCAGGAGTCGGATAACAATATTATTTTCCTAAACAAACACACCTATTTTAAAGGAAAACAAACGACCCATGCAAGAGTCGGACTCAAACTACTATAATAATACTGGTATAAAATCACCAGTTTCCTTATGTCTTTGCTTCGATGAAAACTTTCCATCGGCAAACTCCTTCAATCTGCGATTTCCTTCTTTTGCCACCGGCAACCTTCCGCTGACGTTAACTGCCACACCACCTTGTGTCCATCGGTATTCCATGCCCATCGGCAATCGGCATCGGCAACATCTTCTCATCAGCAATCGGCAATTTCGCAACCCTGATGACTTGACTTCACCGAATAACCTTTATCGGCAAGAATCATCTAGCTTTCATCGGCAACACACTTAGCCTTCTTACAGCGCACTCCCATCGGTAAATTTTACCGATGACTTCTGGATGCCGATAGAAAATGACCACCGATCCACATAAGTCTCAGCTCATTTGACACGTGCCAAAAAACAGTGTCAGTAGTATTCGGATACGAATACGATATCGGATGTTAATCTTCGGACTCGGATACGGACAGGTCTAAACTCCTCTAAACGAATTCGGTCAGACGAACGGTCGAATAAATATCCGTACCGTTTTGATCCCTACTCCTATGGCTCTTAGATATGGAACTTCAGGTCATAATACTTTCTCATCTTCACTCCTTGGTCTAAATGGATCTTTATTCTCATCGAGTGACCTCACCACCATAGGAGTTTTTAGGGGATGAGCTTTTGACATATTAAATCTCTCAAGAATTTTCTTTGTGTAAGTTGTCTGATGTACAAGAATTCCACCTCCAGGGAGGTGCTCAATTTGTAGGCCTAAGCAAAATTTAGTTTTACCAAGGTCTTTCATTTCAAATTCAGCTTTAAGGTAGTCGCATGCTGCTTCAATGTCCTCTGTGTGTCCTATGATATTCAAGTCATCGACATATACTGAAATAATACAAAATCCATTCGGGGCTTTTTAATAAATACACATGGACAATCATCATTATTTATGTATCATTTCTTCAGGAGGAAATCACTCAACCGATTATACCACATTCGTCCAGATTGTTTGAGCCCATATAATGATCTTTGCAATTTAACACTGTATAATTTGCGATTGCCTTTAGATTCCGGAATTTTCAATCCTTCAGGAACTTATATATATATATATATATATATATATATATGCATCTAGTGACCCGTAAAGATACACGGTAACTACATCCATTAACTGCATTTTAAGATTCAAACCAACTGTCATTGATATTAAATATCAGAACGTTATGCCACTCATAACTAGAGAGTATGTTTCATCGTAATCGATTCCAGGTCTCTGCGAAAAACCTTGCGCCACAAGTCTTGCTTTGTATCTCACCACCACATTATTCTCGTTTCTTTTTCGAACAAATACCCATTTGTATCCTATAGGAAATACTTTGGGGGGCGTGTGGGCTACAGGCCCAAATACTTGCGTCTAATTAAGCGAGCGCAATTCTGTCTCTATAGCTTCTTTCCATTGGACCCAATCTGAGCGCTCTCGGCACTCTTCCATGGACTTTGGTTCGGAGTCCTCATCAATAATTTCAGCAATTTTAGAGACAAAATTTATATCAATAACTATAGTTTTTCTATTGTATAACTCTCTTGACTTTGCATAGTCAGTGGCCATTTCTTCATTTTCTTCATCCAGCTCATCTTGATTTCTTATATTTGTTATGGCTTGTTTTTCCGATGTCCTTGTGCTAAGGTCTTCACCTTCGGGCTGTTGCACTTCAGAGGCCACAAAATGAAGTTGTAATGTTTGTTCTCTATTATCTTGGCTTTGCGGACGTCTCCGTTGTGCCTGTATAGAGTCATCTGATTCTCTCCCCCTTTTCCTAGGATTGGGTACTCGAGAAGAATTTATCCCTTCCATGGGTATCTCCACTCTCTCTGGTGCGTTAGCAGCAGGAATATGTGATTTTGATACTCCTCTTATATTAGTGAAAGCATCTGGTAAATTATTTGCCAACTGTTGTAAGCTGATTATTCTTTGAACTTCAAGTTTAGTGTCTTTAGTGCGTGGATCAAGTGAATGAATACCATTGGCACTCCATTCAATTTCTCGGCATTCCTTTGTTTTAAGGTATAATCCTCCCCTTAATGCCGGGAAATATTCTTCGTCAAATAGTTCTTGAAGAATAGCAAGACAAATGTCATGAAGACTAAATGTTATGGAGATATTGTAATTTCACTTGCACTATGGTTGTCTATGTTTATTCCTAACTAATGGTTAATGTCAGTAGAATGAATGACTTCAATAGATGTTGTCATCAGGGGGAGTATTTACAAGATATTGATTGTAATGAGACTTTAAAGGTCCCAAACAATGCCTAGAAGGTGTTATTCCAAATGATGAGTTTCTAACCTCTATTGAAGGCTCTATCATGACACCATTTATAAAAGTGGTTTTATGAATTTTATATACTTTATATTTTTACTTCATGGGTTCCAGAAGTAAGATGAGGTTAAAATTATAAAATAATCCTTGCAATGTATGCAATATACTTATTAAGTGTCTATGTTCATATGCTTCATGTAGAAAGTATTCTTGGCATGTTCAGGGGAAGAACTTCCCTAAAATACTAACTCTTGATCAGAATTCTAAATAATTCGAACGATATGATCCAGAAGGTCACAATTTGTCCCGAAGACACATGTACTCTTTTTTCTTTGATGAGTTTTCCTGAAGTTTCTCATGTAAGGTTTTTAATGAGGCAACAATGCGCAAATGCATTAAAGGACAAGAATGTACTCTTTTCTCTATCTTTTTTCCCACTGGGTTTTTAGACAGAGTTTTTGATGAGGCATGAATTTGTCGCGGTAATAGCCCAAGGGGGAGTGTTATAAAACCAATTATGTGAGTGGGCTTATACCGAATTAATTCTTGAAACTCAAGAGTTATAACTGAAGAAGTTGAAAGACTATCTTCTATCTATATAAGAAACCTATGTATTCACTATTCGATGTTGGAAATATAGAAGAGTGGTTCCACAAATATCTTTGTCCATGGTGTCTTTCTACTTCATATGATCTTGTTATGGATACGGGAGACGAGATTTTCTACTAATTCTCACACCTCCTTTTGCTTGGGTGACGGATTTAGAATCCGTAATCATTACATATTATAACACGTTCTTGGTTTTATTTTTTCTAGTTATTAATCATCTTTTACTAGATTTAGTCCTAGAGACTCAGCATCACACGGGCTGATTGCACTAGCAATTTTTGAAACCCGGTATGTCTTCATGAATACAGTTTTTAATCTACTTGTATTAATCCTGCAGATTAGTCATACCTTCGTATATGCAACTTGTCATGCTCTCTTTTATAATCATGAAGACGATACAATGACTTTGGGCTATCATCATTTAGTCATTATATATGAATAAAGTGGCCTGCAGTCATCACCGCTACCCTCTGGAGCGTATTTTGCATGACACAGGATTGGACACAATTTGTCTCCAGGTTTTTGCTATGTAGCTACATTAATGACTAAACATCATTTTTATGGAATGACTTAACGTTATTTTCGTTAAAACGAATGCGTCTGACTACACGCTTGCAAGGTGTTCGTGTGTGCGTTGGCCCAGCGGGGCCTAGTCTCCATCATAATTCATAGCGGCCTGAAGCTGCTATACACGATACACCTATAGAACATAGGCTGTTGGAGCCTCGTTGATGTTGCAGCCACCATGGTAATGTTCCAAGAGTTCGCCGTTGAATGTCTAATTGAGGACTTACGCCGATTTCACATAGTTTTTAATTAAATCTTGTCATAGATAGCTTTTACTCATAGATCCTGAAGATCTTGTAATATGTGTCTCGGTTTGTATGCTTGGAATGTTGGTTTTAAGATTCATCGTATTTTATTCAAATTTTGATGCAGCTTCCAATATATAATCTGGAAGCTTTATATTGGCTTTATGTTTTTCTTACATCATTGTTTGAACGTGAATATTATATGGGATAGTAATCCCGAAGCATTACTAAGGCCAATATAAATAATGTGGAAAACTTGTTTGTTTGGAAAATTCTGGGAAATAAATGAAACATGCGTAGCTATATATGATCAATTGGTTTTCTCTCTCTAGCGCTCTCTCTCTAATGCTCTGGTTTATTTACCTGAAGTAACCTGAAGAAAAATTAACCATCGCATGATACTTGGTATATCATACAACTGAATTTGGAATTCATTTGTAACTTCCTGTGAGTGGGAGATAATACCTTGCCTAGGTATACTTTTTAAATATTATAATATAGGCTTACAACACTACTCAGGTCAACACAAGATTAGAAGTCGATGTGTTTAGTTCCTGTCTCTCTGCTACAGAACAAGCATGAAGTATCATCCTAATTGAGGATTGTTTCCCCTTGGTAACGTGAAGTTGCTAGAAAGAATATAAAACAGATTGATATTTTTGAGGATTTTTTCCCTAGTTAGTGCGAAAGCACCATACTTCTTCGTGATGAAGAACATCGTTTCTCCTCTCTGGACTAGTGAAGCCCTGCAGTGCATATGAGAACTCAGAATTATAGACACTCACAATCGTTAAAATGACACTGGCCATTATTACAGAAAACTATTGTATTGTCTACAAGTAAAGTAAGTCGAATAATATGGGTGGAGTGACTACTCTATGCAACATTGTACTGGCTAGTAGCCCTGTATATATCACACCTCATAACTTATTAAGATCTACCTGCAAACTACCAGAAGATGGAAAGCGGGCAAGAAATATGAATCCCCCATCACAAGAAAGCTGGAAGCTAATTTTTATATTAATTAATTACCGATTATTGTAGTCATTCTAGGCTCTGAAAGGCCACATGGAAGTTGAAAACTGTATGTTCCTTGCATGTATCTTTTACCAATGAATGTTGCGCTATCATTTGAGAGTCTATCCCAGAAGGGTATTGGTCGTTGTTTCTCTTGGCATGGAGCTGTTTTTTTTTTGCACAAGTCAATGACTTTGCATTAAAATAATATTTCCTAGATAAATAGATTTTTTGGCCTTATCTGTTCTATTTAAAGCTTCTCTTTTCATGTTGAACAATGAATTGATTGAAGCCAATATAGAACATGAAATATGTTGCAATGAATATAATGGTCCAATTTTTCTATATGGTACGAGTTATTGGGACAATTTTTTGGGCAATAAAAAAAGAGTTGGACTATGAAATAATTCTGCATCCAAAACATCTGCTTGGAAACCATGGCTGAATGCCATATTCTTGATATCATAATGCATCTGAAAGCGCAATGCCGCCATTAATTATACGGGGATTAATTTCATATCCACCTGACCTCGGTATTTTGATCAAATTATGCAGGGACGCCTGCAAATAAGATCTAGAGGCCTAAGTCATAAGCATATGCTCATGAAGCAAACTCACATTGAGTGTGATAAAACCCCTCTATCCCTCCTGTAGAGAAATCACCCACTTGGTGAGTTACCTCCCGATGAAGTTCATCCTGGAGATGAAAATCTTAGCAATGCGCGCGTAATATAAAGCTAAGAATATGGAACAATAATGGATCTATCATTTTCGGAAATAACGAAGATTGTTATTAAGTCGGAAAAAATGTGTCGACACTTGTTTACCTCTATAATTGCTAGATGAGTCTCTTTTGTGAGAACCCGGATCTGGAATAAAGTCCATGGCAAGAGTGCTTGAAGCTCTCATATCGGGTCAAATGAAACATGCAATTGAGGTTGAACTAAAATCGCAAAGTAAGTATCTTGAACCTGATGTTCGGATAATTATGAGACCCATTGTTTCATAATCCAATTGAGGTTGAACCAAAATCGCAAAGTAAGTCATAAGCATTATGCAACTCATGTTGGAAAGAATAAAGACCCATTGTTGATATTTATTATGCTCATGTAGAATTCCTTCCAAGGAAATCATTTATTTGGTGCATTCAGACTAAAACAATATATTCCTTCAAGGAAAAATCTTCAGGGAGTTGTTACTTTTATGGGGAGATCATTTTTTACATAAAGGAGAATTTTGGTACGAGATTTCGATGTTGCTCTCCATGGATTTTCATAATCCAATAACAGCATATTTGAATTCATGCCATTAGCCAGACTCATTATATAGCGAAACATATTTCGTTAAACTTCTGTCGGAATTGGTCTCTATTAAGACCTTTTGAACCATCGCTTTTCACCACCCTTTATTTCAATGAGGGCTCATAATTATCCGAACATCAGGTTCAAGATACTTACTTTGCGATTTTGGTTCAACCTCAATTGCATGTTTTATTTGACCCGATATGAGAGCTTCAAGCACCCTTGCCATGGACTTTATTCCGGATCCGGGTTCTCACAAAAGAGACTCATCTAGCAATTATAGAGGTAAACAAGTGTCGACACATTTTTTCCGACTTAATAACAATCTTCGTTATTTCCGAAAATGATAGATCCATTATTGTTTCATATTCTTAGCTTTATATTACGCGCGCATTGCTAAGATTTTCATCTCCAGGATGAACTTCATCGGGAGGTAACTCACCAAGTGGGTGATTTCTCTACAGGAGGGATAGTGGAGTTTTATCACACTCAATGTGAGTTTGCTTCATGAGCATATGCTTATGACTTAGGCCTCTAGATCTTATTTGCAAGCGTGCCCACATAATTTGATCAAAATGCCGAGGTCAGGTGGATATGAAATTAATCCCGGGCATATCCACATCTACTTCGGGTAGAAGCATTCGTTTAGATTTTAAACAATCTAGTTCCTCCTCATAGATACAAAAATTAACTGGTATAACTCCATGTTATAGAATACATGAGTTTTTTAATTTGTGTGTTTTGATTCATAAATATCAAGGCATTCCATAAAATGGGCATTCATCTCCCCCTAATGCCGAGATATTTAATAGCATACTAAAATTCTCCATTCACCAACTTCTAGTGGTGTATTTGTATGGTTTAGTGGTGATCTATTTTGGAAATATTACGCATTTCAATATTAGGGGACCGATATATGCAGTGATCTTTGACTTTATTAATGCAGTTGCATGAAAACTACATCTATTTCCTTCTAAAAGAGGAGTATACTCAACTTCTTGTTGAGTCCACAACTTCCGGTGAATTATAAACTATTTTTCTGTAAGTTCTTGGTTCAACAAATGCGTATGCAACCTTCTTGACTTAACACATGTAGTTATTGACGTAACCCATAATCTGACCATAACAATCCTTCAGGGACCAATGCTCGCCAATTGTTCTATAATTGACATTCAATTTGTCTATTACGTATATTAACCTTCTAGGTCATATACATAGGAAAAAAATAATTAATGGCGGCATTGCGCTTTCAGATGCATTATGATATCAAGAATATGACATTCAGCCATGGTTTCTAGGCAGATGTTTTGGATGCAGAATTATTTCATAGTCCAGCTCTTTTTTTATTGCCCAAAAAATTGTCCCAATAACTCGTACCATATAGAAAAATTGGACCATTATATTCATTGCAACATATTTCATGTTCTATATTGGCTTCAATCAATTCATTGTTCAACATGAAAAGAGAAGCTTTAAATAGAACAGATAAGGCTAAAAAATCTATTTATCTAGGAAATATTATTTTAATGCAAAGTCATTGACTTGTGCAAAAAAAACAGCTCCATGCCAAGAGAAACAACGACCAATACCCTTCTGGGATAGACTCTCAAATGATAGCGCAACATTCATTGGTAAAAGATACATGCAAGGAACATACAGTTTTCAACTTCCATGTGGCCTTTCAGAGCCTAGAATGACTACAATAATCGGTAATTAATTAATATAAAAAATTAGCTTCCAGCTTTATTGTGATGCGGGATTCATATTTCTTGCCCGCTTTCCATCTTCTAGTAGTTTGCAGGTAGATCTTAATAAGTTATGAGGTGTGATATATACAGGGCTACTAGCCAGTATAATGTTGCATAGAGTAGTCACTCCACCCATATTATTCGACTTACTTTACTTGTAGACAATACAATAGTTTTCTGTAATAATGGCCAGTGTCATTTTAACGATTGTGAGTGTCTATAATTCTGAGTTCTCATATGCACTGCAGGGCTTCACTAGTCCAGAGAGGAGAAACGATGTTCTTCATCACGAAGAAGTATGGTGCTTTCGCACTAACTAGGGAAAAAATCCTCAAAAATATCAATCTGTTTTATATTCTTTCTAGCAACTTCACGTTACCAAGGGGAAACAATCCTCAATTAGGATGATACTTCATGCTTGTTCTGTAGCAGAGAGACAGGAACTAAACACATCGACTTCTAATCTTGTGTTGACCTGAGTAGTGTTGTAAGCCTATATTATAATATTTAAAAAGTATACCTAGGCAAGGTATTATCTCCCACTCACAGGAAGTTACAAATGAATTCCAAATTCAGTTGTATGATATACCAAGTATCATGCGATGGTTAATTTTTCTTCAGGTTACTTCAGGTAAATAAACCAGAGCATTAGAGAGAGAGCGCTAGAGAGAGAAAACCAATTGATCATATATAGCTACGCATGTTTCATTTATTTCCCAGAATTTTCCAAACAAACAAGTTTTCCACATTATTTATATTGGCCTTAGTAATGCTTCGGGATTACTATCCCATATAATATTCACGTTCAAACAATGATGTAAGAAAAACATAAAGCCAATATAAAGCTTCCAGATTATATATTGGAAGCTGCATCAAAATTTGAATAAAATACGATGAATCTTAAAACCAACATTCCAAGCATACAAACCGAGACACATATTACAAGATCTTCAGGATCTATGAGTAAAAGCTATCTATGACAAGATTTAATTAAAAACTATGTGAAATCGGCGTAAGTCCTCAATTAGACATTCAACGGCGAACTCTTGGAACATTACCATGGTGGCTGCAACATCAACGAGGCTCCAACAGCCTATGTTCTATAGGTGTATCGTGTATAGCAGCTTCAGGCCGCTATGAATTATGATGGAGACTAGGCCCCGCTGGGCCAACGCACACACGAACACCTTGCAAGCGTGTAGTCAGACGCATTCGTTTTAACGAAAATAACGTTAAGTCATTCCATAAAAATGATGTTTAGTCATTAATGTAGCTACATAGCAAAAACCTGGAGACAAATTGTGTCCAATCCTGTGTCATGCAAAATACGCTCCAGAGGGTAGCGGTGATGACTGCAGGCCACTTTATTCATATATAATGACTAAATGATGATAGCCCAAAGTCATTGTATCGTCTTCATGATTATAAAAGAGAGCATGACAAGTTGCATATACGAAGGTATGACTAATCTGCAGGATTAATACAAGTAGATTAAAAACTGTATTCATGAAGACATACCGGGTTTCAAAAATTGCTAGTGCAATCAGCCCGTTTGATGCTGAGTCTCTAGGACTAAATCTAGTAAAAGACGATTAATAACTAGAAAAAATAAAACCAAGGCAAACCGTGGCCTGGCACTTGACGATAAGACTGATGCAGCAGAGGCGTAGAGCGGCGACCCGGCCTTTGTTCTTTCAAGCGAGGATGAACAGACACAGATCGCATCTATACTAGTACTTGATGTCACGCGCACGGGATGTCCGCGGCCACACCGCCTCCCGTCGCGATTACCCGCGGCGTCGGTCATAGTAGCCAGCGGAGCAGAAACCTATGTTCCTCAAATCAAAAGAGGCGTTGGAAAATAGAGATCGGATCAAGATTAGCATCAAATTTCAAGAGCCATAAATCATCAAAAATTAAAAAAGTCTCACCCAGTTGGAACAGCTGCTGATAACGTGTTATAATATGTAATGATTACGGATTCTAAATCCGTCATCCAAGTAAAATGAGGCCTGAGAATCAGTAAAAAATCCCGTCTCCCGTATCCATCACAATTCATTGCGGCCTGAAGCTGCTATACACGATACACCTATAGAACATAGGCTGTTGGAGCCCCGTTGATGTTGCAGCCACCATGGTAATGTTCCAAGAGTTGGCCGTTGGGAAGCCATCTCGCCGCGATGGTTCGACGACGGAGCAGGTTCAGATCTGCGGCGGCGTTGAGGTTAGGGTTGGAAGCCGAGCCAGAGAATATGAGTTGAAGTACTTTTCATGAAGGAAACAACAAACCAAGTCCCATAACTTTTGTAGCACATTTGGATCTTTTAAAGCAATTTCAAAAACATCAAATGCTAATTGTTCCTTGGTTCCGGTTTTCAATTTCGGGTACCCTACTTTGGAGTTTTATATCTTTTCAACCAATCTAAATTAGACCGAGGTTCCTTCAGAAAAGTTGTTCTACACATGTAGCTCTGCAATACGGTGCAATCAGTTAATGAAATTAAAAATCGGATTAGAAGTTGGAAGGGAGAAAGAAGAGTGGCAATTTCTATTGATTTTGAGGGCCTTTTTTTGCTAGGTTGGCACCGACCTGGGGCTGCCAGCACCGCACCCGCTCTGGCCCCGCTCAACACCTGCCGTCGACTAAAACTCCCTGTTATAGAGATGAGTCAACGTGAACTCCAACACGTGGTCCCTGAACAAACCTTTTGCACCTTCTGACAAATTTTCGAACTCCAACACGTGATCTGACAAATTTTCGAACTCCAACACGTGATCCCTGAACAAACCTTTTGCACCTTCTGACAAATTTTCAACAGCTTTGATAACATCACCAAGATTGGACCGCATAAGTGCACTTGGATGCACTTTTGTATCACCCTACAGAAAAATTAATTTTGTTAGGTTAATTTTGTTAGGCAACTCCAATAACACACAACCAACCAACAAACAAATCAATGCAGGCTGATGATATCAACAGCAGTCAGATTAGCTCTAAGGGTTGGGCTCGGCCGGCGGACTGCTCGAGCTGCTCCCGCGATGAGAGAAGGCCACCGCGTGCCCGTCGGGGGACGGACCAGGAATGGTTCATTCGGGGCCTTCCCCAGGCGTGGAACAACCGACTCAGAACTGATACGGACAAGGGGAATCCGACTGTTTAATAAAAACAAAGCATTGCGATGGTCCTCGAGAATGCTAACGTAAACGGTGGGAGTAACTATGACTCTCTTAATGTAGCCAAATGTCTCATCATCCAATTAGTGATACACATGATTGGATTAACGAGATTCCCATTGTCCCTGTCTACTATCTTGGGAAGTCTGACTTTGTGAAATGACTTGAGAGGTGTAGGATAAGTCGGAGCCTTTGGATGCAAGTGAAATACCGCTACTTTTAACGTTATTTTACTTATTCCATGGGTCGGAAGCGGGGCATCACCCCTCCTTTTGACTTTAAGGCCCAGCCTCGCCATGCCGATCTGATTAGAAGACATTGTCAGGTAGGGAGTTTGGCTGGGACGACACATTTTTAAAAGATAACGCAGTTGTCCTAAGATGAGTTCAACAAGAATAAAAATCTTGTGTGAAACAAAAGGGTAAAAGCTCGTTTGATTCTAATTTCTAGTATGAATATGAACCGTGAAAGCGTGGCCTATCAATCCTTACCACTGGGATAACTGGCTTGTGGCAACCAAGGGTTCATAGCGATGTTGCTTTTTGATCATTCGATGTTGGCTCTTCCTATCATTATGAAGCAGAATTCACCAAGTGTTGGATTGTTCACCCACCAATAGGGAACGTGAGTGCCCCTAAGTCAGAATCCAATCTAGCAACTGTTGCATGTGCCCGCCTCTTGCCCCAACCCACATTAGGGTGTTCATGCCCGAAGGGTCCATGCTATTGGTCATCCCACCCGGCTGAGTCCATGCCATGGCGGGCCACCTCAAAGATCCCTTCCCAACGGGTGGCATACTAAATCCTTTGTAGACAACTTAAAACACGATGGGGCATTGTAAGTGGTAGAGTGACCTTTCTACCACGATCCACTAAGATCTAGCCCTACATCACACAGATTCGTCCCTCCCCCTCCACCTCCGCGTGGTTGTGGCAGACCCTTTCGAATGTGTCTCGAATGCAAGGCAAGGAAACCAACCCAAAAAGTGGCTAGGTCACCTAGTGTGTGGACAACCCAAGTCCCCGGGAAGCTAGAAATAGCCATTCACTATGGCACCATGGCTGAAAACTAGCAGTGCACCCAAGTGCCCGTGCTCAGCCTAAGTCAACGGGCTGACTATGGTGCTATAGAAGAAACGAAGGTTTGCCCAGGCGCCAAGGCTAAAAACTAGCAGTTCGCTCTAGTGACTTGAATGGAAAACAGAGGTTCGCCCTGACACCCGTGGACAACCCAAGTCACGGGGCAAGGCTGAAAACTAGCAGCTCGCCCCGACGACATGGATGGAAAACAACGGTTTGCCCAGGCGCCCGTTGTTGGGGATATTGCCTCGGCATATCCTCAGGGACCTTATGGGCCTACCGACCAGGCCACGGCCCAGCCCGCGAGGCCTTGCGGCACGCGACAAGCCCGCCGTGCTCACCAAGGACTCCGAAGAAGACTTGGTCACCAAGAAAGATCCTAGTAGATAGACTCGGATCTCTTTCCGTAGGGAACCGATCGTAATCTGTTAGGATATGGAAATTGTAACCCTGCTCCCCGGCTATATAAGGCAAGCAGGGACCCCCCCTCAAAACTCTCTCATGACCTCTCTCAGATCATCTACAGATCTTGTAACCTAATACACAAGATCAATCCGGTCACCAAAAACACAGGACGTAGGGTATTACGGCGACTTGCTGGCCTGAACCTGTATAAATCGCCGTGTCTACGCTCTCTGTGTTATGCTTGATCGTTGTCGCCACACCTCCGCCTACAATCTACTACCGTGGGGTACCCCCTAGGTAGACTGCGACGCATATTTCGTAGACAGTTGGCGCGCCAGGTAGGGGGTGTGTGCATCGACTCCATGGCTTATCAAGCGGTCACCTTCTCGGATTCGATGGTCCTTCCGGCGCCCGACACCATGCTCCAGATCGGATCTATGTCCTAGACCATTGGATCTGCGCCATGCAGGGAAAACGCACCGCCATATCCACGTCGCCGCGCCATACCAAAATACTACCCGCGCAAGGACATCGACATCGACGACCTGATCGGCGCCGTCGACCGCGCCAACGCCGGCATCATCGACTGCATCGACCTCGTCCAGGCGGTGCGACGCCGATTGCCTGGTCACCACGCCGCCGCCGGTCTCCGCCACTCTGGTGAGGAGGAAGTTCAACTATCCCGAGAACGCGGATTTGGCCAAGTGCAGGGATTGGGTCATGCACGTGGCGGGGACTTCCCTTCGCAATTTCAAGTCAATGCTGGTGAGAGATTGGTTCAAAAAGGGCAAGAATCCGTGTACCAAATACAATATGATCAAGGATCATCAGTGGGAGGATTTTTGCAAACTTAGAAGCTCAGACAAAGCAAAGGAAAAGAGTGCCAAGTACAGCGCACTCGCAAAGAATAACAAGTGGCCCCACCACTTGGGGATGACTGGGTTTGCCGGCAAGAGGGTAGAGTGGCGGAAACAAGATGAAGCTATGAGAGCGAGCGGGCAACCAGATCCGTACCAGGACATCGAACCTAGGGCTAAGGACTTCATCAGAGCTCGAATTCCAAAGAAGCTCAAGAAGGGTGCAACCAAGTTCAACGAGCCCGGGTTCGAGGAGGTGGAGAAGGCTGTCATCGAAGCCTCCAAGGACAGTGGGTCCTATGAGGTTCAAAGGGGCCATGACCTACTCACTGAGGTCCTAGGAACCCCCGAGCACCGCGGCCGCGTACGTGGAGTGCAGTCAAAGATGAACTGGAACGCGATTCAGGCGTGGCAATCCGACACCTCCTCATACAAGTTGAGGCAGAGGTACAAGGCGAACATCTTTCAAAAGGGCTTTGAGCTTGGCATGTCTGATATGATCAAGAGCTCCATAAAGGAAGCCTTCACGAGCAACCACAAGAGCCCGATATGGTGGCGATGAGGTCACAGATGTTCCGCCAGGCTGGCGTGCCTGTCCCTCCGGCTCCACAAGGGGGGAACGTTCCTCAACTCTAGGATTGCCCGCACCACACAATCGATGACGTCAAGGAGATGACAGTTGTGCGGCTTCTGATTCCGTTTGGCAGGAGCAAGAAGATTGCCGTGGCCGAGGGAGCTGTATATCCGATCATTGAAATCCCAGAAAGATATCGTGCCCAGTTACCTGAGCATACAGAATATGAACTAGATGTTCCCCACCTACAACGTCACCGTACCCTTGAAGAAGCGGAATGCAATGACATCTTTTGGATGAAGGACGACCTTGAGATCATACCAATGATGACAACGTCTGTTGCTGGATCTTGCCCCCAAGAAGGCGACGACGACGGCGATGACGAAGGCCGTGAAAAGGACCCGCCAACTCGTTCACCCATTGGCAACAGCCCTCCTCAGAGCTCGAAAAGTCTGCCTTTGGGCCCAACCATTGAGGCAGGAGGTTCAACGACCGCTTCTGGGGGTAACACAATGCCTGCAAGCTAGCCGAGCCTGAGCGGGCCACCTCCACCTCCCGACACTCGGCCTATGCCCCCGACAAATGAGGAAGGGGCTCAAGGAGATGCACCGGGGGGACGTACAGAGGGGGAACATGCGATGCAGCCAACGCCAGGTGCACCAAGCCAACAGGGAGGTACGGAGGCGGACAACCTAAAGGATGACTCTACATCGCTCCCATACTCGACTACGTTTCCAAGGTACATTACAGACGAGCACACACAACGTTCAATTCACATTTGTGCCTCAATTCACATTCGTACGTTCTATCCCAACCTTTCCAGGCCTGAAGATGGTCCTCATCATCTATTTCCGGTGGATGATGACTGTCCCGACCACTTCGAGAACGGGAAGTTCATGATAACCAAGCAAGCACTCCTTGATGAAGAATTGTGGGATACAAGGAGGTTTCATCTTTGGTACATGGAAGCGGCAAAAAGAGGAATGTCAAGTTTCACCATGAAGATTGTAGCGGATTGCTTCCACTTGCCCGCCGAGGATTTCACTATTCCGGTGGACTTCCAAGACATGTATAGGCTGCTGGGGGGAGAAGACCTAGACATCGTCCAACTCACCCTGTTTGCAATGTAAGTGACGACTTGTGAGTTAATTCTATAGATCTCTCTCGTTGTATACGTCAACTCTATACTTATTAGACTATATGGTACGTTGACGTATCTATGCATGATGTCTGCCACCGTAAGCAACAAAATGCATCGTCCTACTCTTTTTCTCTCTCCAATGCATATCAATGAGAGTGCCATCAAGGGTCACATGCCAACGATAAAAAAAAAGACAAACAAATAGAGAGAGAAGGAATATAGAGACCATATGAGGAATCAAAAGAAGAAAGTGGCGGACTACATGTGCTCAGTAATGTTGAAGGTCAAGGAGGATGGACCACGATGTATAATGGCTCCATATCACTTTGGGTAAGTATGAAAACATGTCCGTAGAGATCCTAAGTGGGTAGAATCAATCTTTGTAATCATCCCAATCGATATGTAGAGTAACAGCAACAGTCCTGTGTTTATTCTTTTAGCTTTTAGCTTTGTGATGAGTAATGACTACATGCATGCAATTGCCAGGCTACTAGTTTGTTTCTTTGATTGGTTCACCTACATATGCAGTACTGTGTAGTTGCCAATCTGTTCATAGATAGTTTAGTTTATTTGGTCTCTGTAATCTAAACTGATAGCAGCGCCTTAGATTGGAATGGGCTTCGTTTTCTTTTCTGTATTGATTGTTCCTAGCTGATTGCCTTTTCTCTGTCCATATCTAAATCTGCAGTAACAGAGTAGCTGCACAGACCAAGGTCTGTTCAACTTCTTGTGCAACAACTTATCTTTGAAAGAATTTAGTTTTTGAGCAATATTAAGTTTGCTGCCATGCTATATTTTATTCATTATGGAAATAGGTTAGTGTGTCTGCCAGTGATTAAGCGCGTGCATAGTAGTGATCTTAAACCTTTGTGCCATGTCTTGTCATGCTACAGTAAACATTCCTGGGCCGATTCTGTATATGCTCTTACCTTATTTAGAAATTTAATAGCGTCTCCCTAATAAAAAAATTTAATGTTGCCTTCATTCATAATGTGTGGAACTGGAAGTGCTTAGTTTAAGATGAAATCCAGTAGTACTTCTAGTTCACTTGTTACTTGATTCATGAGAAATCCTAGAATCTGTATCATAGTCTCTTTAACATTTTTTGTTGTTTTTATACTTCTAGTACTTTAATTTTCTTTGATTAGTAGTGTTTTATTTTATTCTACAATCCGCTTCAGTTTATATGAGCTAATGCCACTTATATTTTGCTACATGCTAGCTGCAGAAAAGGGAAACAAGGAGAAGGGATTTGCAGCATGCAAAAGGTCTTTTAGTTAGCATTGTTCAATAGCTAGCATCTACATAGGTGGCTGATATTTATAATTTGGTGTATGGATGTTTAGGTATGTGTATGGCTGTTTATGTCTGTATGGTTAGTAACTTAGTATGCTAGATGTTGTACGAAGCATTATATTTGGATGACCTATTGTGTTTGAATGTTTAATTATTATAATAATATAGTTGGCCAGCTTTATTTTTTTGTTATGATTCTTTCAACGGGCTTGGCCCATGGTAGGATATGAAAGTGGGCTGATATAACTTTGGGTCTCTAAAGACAAAAAAGGACTATTGGCTAAAAAAGTGATGAGAAATTGGGCCAAAATGGCTAGCAACATGTGGCCCAATTGGGATAATGTTATTAAATAATGAAAAAACTGCCACGTCATCTAACACATCATATGTGCCATGTCATATATGTGGTATTTTATTCAATATTTTGTGACGAGTTATTCCTGTCACTACATCAATGACATGAGATGTATTGTCACTGTATCAATGACAATGTCATCTGTTGGTCACAGAAGCTGGTTACTTCAATCATATTCTAGTTGTCATAGAAGCCCATAATTCTTGTAGTGCTCTTATGTTCAAATCAAAGGATCACACCACTTAGAGCATTCTTTCATTGTGCTTTCCCTATTTATGAAGCTTGTGCATTCATGGCATTTGTAGTCAGAGAGCAATCTCGATTATGTGCATGTGTCAACAAGGCGGAGAATTTTCTGCATTTCATCCTTTCATCCAACAAAAGGGGAGAGAATGCATGCATTTCATGATTTGATGGGGAGAATTTACCAAGGGGGAGAATGGCAAGTAGTTTCATTGCTATTAGTTTGCTACTGGTATCATGACACAAACATGCACACATTTGAGCGATTTCATTTGTCTAGGGGGGTTTTGCTAGATGTGTTGAGCCTTTACCTCTTCTAGAGGGTCTAGCATCTTTTCGGCGTTTTGAGCTTTGCTAGCGATGTTGAGCCCTTTCTGCCTCTTCTTGAGGGCTAGCTGTGTTTTACTTGGTTGCGTCAAGTCGTTGCCCATGTCTTTGGGGGCCAAGTTTTGGATGTTTTGCTCTTCTCAAATGACCATGTTTGGCTTTGTTTAGCTTTTGGTCATTTGGAGAGTTTAACCTTCATTGGCTCAAGCTGAAATGTCTTTGTGTTGACAATGCACTCATCAAGGGGGAAACTGCAAACACATGGTTGATAAGTGCCCATGATGTTTAGTTTTATGAGGAGTGATTGCCAACATGAATCATTTCAGGTTGAGCGTCTTCACCTAACCATAATGCGAAAGCATAAGTGTGCATGTCTCTTGGCTTGCGTTGTGCAGGTGATGAGTCCAGAGGCGGTATTCAATGGTGAGGTGAAGGTCAAGTAGAGATGTGCTATTTCGATGGACTGGGAGTGGAGAAGGGTGGACGTGAGGCTTGGATTGTTGGACCAAAGGGCCAGAGGACTAGCTGCGATGGTTGGCACTTGCGAGCACACAGTTGATATGTGCCCATGTTTGTTCAGTTTTGATGATGAGTGATTGCTCAACATGTGAGTATTTCAGTTTGAGTGGTTTCACTAACCTTGCTGCGAAAGCAGAAAACGTGTGCATGTCTATCAACTTGTGGTGTGCAGGTGCTGAGCCCGGAGACAATAGTCAATGGCGAGGTGAAGGTTAAGTAGAGGCTTGCCATGCCGATGGACTGAGAGAGGTGAAGGGCGGAAGCAGGGCTCGGACCAAGGGACCGGAGGGCCGGAGGACTACCCGTGGTGGCTAGTACTTGGCACCGACGAGCACGAGAAGACATGGAGGTAGACCGTTTTGACGAACTCAAGACGGCGGGCTAGCAAGTCAATCGGGAGGCTCATGAGGACTCGGAGTCGTGCTGGGCGAAGACGAGGTGGCACGTGTCGAGCAGTTTGATGGTTTGGGCCTCAAAACCATTGGAGGACGGTTTCCGAGTTTGAGCCTCAAAACTCGGGGTTCGAGGCCAATGTCACCGATGGCGGGTTTACGGGTTGGGGCCTCAAAACCCGGGCGGAGCTTCCAAGGAAGCGGGGGTGGCATGTGGCGGAATCCTAGAGGTTGCGTTGAGGCGACGACAAGTCCGGGCAGGAAGCGGGGCCATCTGATGAAAACCTAGAAGATATTTCGGGAGCTTGGACTATAGTGTCTCAGGACTAGGTAGTTAAATCATGTATCGAGGGGCGTAGTGGAAATGTCCACTAGACCTCCTTATTAAGGGATAAAGGGGTATCCTCATCCTCACCTCTTGCATTTGCCTTCCTCCCCCTCATTCCTAGGTTTTCCCCTCCCCTAGTGATTCTTGCTTGAGGTCCACAAGTTATTCTTTGTAAGAACTGATTTGTGCAAGGAAAGGAGGCCAACCTCCTTGTCTCCTCCGGGAGTCAATTCTGAAATTGCTCTTCGCGTTTCGCAATTTCTCTCGTTCGTGTTTTTGCTCGATCTCTCTCCATGCTTGATCTTTTCTTGATCCGCTTGTTGGAGAAGGTTCCATGATCCCTTGTGAAGGTTTTGACCGAACGAATTGGGCTGCTTTGGGGTGAGAACTCAGATCGATCGATTTTGGTGTTTCCGGTTGTTTTCTTCCCCCTCTCGGATTTTGATTTATCCCGAATTTTGTGTGGCACAAAAGGCTATGAAATTCATGGAGTAGCATCATTACTACCTCAAGAGCCTGCACACAAAATTTGGGGTCAATTGGAGTTGATTTGACTGAGTTTGAACATTTTCCAGAAATCAGCCGAAATCAGCTCGCTGAAACCGGACGTGTCCAGTATGAATTCCGGACGTGCCTGGTATTTTTTTCCCTTGGAATTTTGAGCTGAAAATTTGCGGAGACCTGCCCCTTGGTGTCTAGAACCTGTGGTTAAAAGTTCAGAATTTTTGGACACCATTTGATAGGGTTTTCGAGTTTTCTATTGAGATCGCTCTGTGCTGAAAAGCATACCGGACGTGTCCGGTATTCATACGAGACGTGTCCGGTATTCGCTGGAGCAACGGCCCAAGTTCGCTATCTTGAGCGTTTGTACTTCAAATTGAGTTCTATCTGTTACGTTGGGTTTCTATCATGTCAAGGAACTTATCTAGGTGCTCTTTTCACTAGTTGACTTGAGTGCTTTAGATTCGAGTACTTGCTTCTTCCATATAGAAGTTGAGTGTCTCATTTTCCTTCCTTCGACTCGGTTTGTGAACTTAGCACTTTCGTGGTGTCCCGCTGTGTTACTAGGGAACATCCTCCCTCTTCTTGGGTCGTGGACATCACAGTGAGTGGGTTGGGTTTGGCTTTTGGAGGTGATTTTGGGACAACGGCCAAATCTTTCAAAAGAAATTTGAGGCTCCTATTCACCCCCCCCTCTGGTCGCTGTTATCGGTCCTTCAGCATCGACAAGTGCGAGAAGACATGGAGTAGACTGTGTTGACCAAGTCAAGATGGCGGGTGAGCAAGTCAAGCAAGAAGGCTCCAAAGGACTTGGTGCTCGGGCGATCGAGGACGCGGTGAAATGTGTTGAGACGGGGGACGCGTATGGAGTATGCTACTCACGATCAGTTTGATGGTTTGAGCCTTAAAACCCGGGGTTTGGTGGATTGGGATGCAAAACCATTGGTGGCGGGTTTATGGGTTTGTGCCTAAAAACTCAAGCGGAGCTTCCAAGGAAGTGAGGATGACACGTGGCAGAATTCTGGAGGTTGCATTGAGATGACGACAAGTCCAAGCTGGAAGCAGGGCCGTTTGATGAAAAGGAAGGAATATCCATAGAGTTGGACTACAATGTCTTAGGGCTAGGTGATTTGCTCTTGTATCTAGGGGTGTTTTGGAAATGTCCAAACATGTCGTTAAATAAGGATGATGGGGAACTTAGCACCCTCACCTCTTCCATTCTTTCGTTTCCTCCCTCCCATTCATTAGGCTCTCCCCTCCTCTAGTTTTCTTGCTACCGAGGTCCATAGATGATTTTGTAGTCACCCATGTAAGAACTTGAACCAAGATTGTCGCGGTAATGGAGGCCCTTGCCTCCTTGTGCCACGTACAATTTGTGAATTGTTGTCTCAAATCGCTTGTGTTCTTCATGTTCTTTGTTTTCCCCTTTTCCTCCCTATTCTTGATTTGATCATATCTTTTGATTTGGGGTGTTTAGATTAAGTCCGCTTGAATCCAGTTGTGCTAGGACGTGAGTAGAACCTTTCTACCGAAGGAAATCATCCGATTCCTCACGAGCACATAGATCCAGCCGAATCAATTTCGAGTTGATCTTCTTGGGGATTTTTTGAGTTCATCCTTTTTCCCATTGATTCACTTTGAAACAAGGCACGATCTCTGTCTTGTGATCATGTATACCAAGTTTGGTGGCAGTTGGTGTTGATTTGGAAGAGATTGGGGTGAATTGGGGTGAAGGCGATTTTGAAATTGCCTTTTTACGCTCTGTAGTTGCGGATAGTCCGGGACTGATCCGCGGATAGTCCAGTGGCCGGTGCCTAGCATAGAGGAGTTCTGCTCCGCTCGGTTCCCCAGGCGTGGACAGTCCGACACCAAGTGGCAGACAGTTCGCGACCCATCCTGTAGCGTATCTAGAACTGTTGTAGGGAGTGTGTTTTTGGGTCTTGGAAGGCAAACGGTCTGACTTCCTAGCGCGGACAAGTCCGCGAGTCCTCTGTTACCAGGCGCAGATAGTCTGGCCTTCTAGCATGGACAGTCCGACCTTGTAGCATCAACTCGGCAAAACTATTCCTAAATACTTGTTATCAGGGAAGTTTTTAGGTGGATAGTCCGGCCTAAGCGCGAATAGTCCGAGTGTGGCTGGCGGATAGTCCGGCCGTTGTGCACAGACAGTCCAGCCTTGCACAGTCTTGCTGATTTGAGCTAATTTCTTCGAGGCTTGTTTGTCGACCCCTCTCGATCATTCCATTGTACCTCTAGAACATCTCTTAAGGTATCCACCCACGTGTTTGGACCGTGAACGCATTGTTTTCTCATGCGCCGCCCCTCTAGTCTCCGTTTTAGTCCTTCAACTAGACATGTTCGGTGCTTGCTGGAGCTCTCTAGAATTGCTTCAGACCCTGTGCACCGGACCTGTCTAGTGTGACGGTAGCAGTGTCCGGTGTATTGTCCTGCTCCGATGTTTCGCTCATTTCTCTCTCGTTCGGACTCTCAATCAAGTTTCATTTGTTGTGTTGGTTTTGTAATCATGCAGGAAACTTGATGTGGTACTTTTGAGACCAGTTGTCTCAAGTATTTTTGGGTGTGTTCTTGTCTCTTATCGCTAGGGGTTGAGAACACCTCTAACAATGTTTCGGTCCGAGTTCGTGGCTTCCGGTAGATCCGCTATACCTCTTGGTCATCGCCAAAGATATATAGACCTTTCCATATGTCACAACAAGAACAAATAATGCCCCAGTTTCAAGTCTACAATTAATAGAGCCTTATATTTCTTTATGTTTTGTTGAATTTATGAGTTGGGAGGAAACATACTACAAAAAGGAATGTCTTGTTAAGACATGTCATAAGAGGTAAACAAAAAGATTTGGTAGTTTTTAAACTCTATTGCAAATTTACCTAACCTCTTTTTGAACTTTTCAGCGTTGTTGATAGTCTGTACAATAAGCATGTTTTGTCCAAAACCCACGATGAAACTGTGTTGGACTTCAATAATCACACTCCTTTACTTGAGTCTATTATTGTTGAATGCTTCAAACACCCTGGTGGTTTTATGCGGTCAGAAATCCTACATATGGTATGCTACTTATGGTTCAAGAACTGTAAGGAAAAAATGTCATTACTGAATTTGCTGTTGTAAGTACTTGATCCAAGAACTTTAGCTTATGTAAATTTTATGTTGATATTCTTTACCTATGATTGTCGTCTTTTTTATCAATATAGAGGGAATTGCTTGAAGGAGGAAAGAAAACTAAGTGTCTAGACTATGACCTTGCACCAAAAAAGTCGGAGGACACAAAGTTGATATTCATTCCTATTATTCATCAGAAACACTAGTCCTTGGTGGTTGTTGACACTATGTCAAAAAAATATATGCTTGATTCCTATCAAGTGATCCATACACAAGAGATGAAAAATCGTTTGGTAGATACATTGACAGAATAATTGCACATCAAGTGGAACATGAACATCTATAACTATGGTAGACAACTACTATAGGTTGTGGATCAAAATAACAAGTGGATGACACTTAAACCATAGTCTATGTTTATTTAACTGAATAGTGGTAGGTGTTCACCTTTGTAGCACTAAATGATTCTTTCAATTATTGCAGCTATGACTGTGGCTTTCCTGTATTGTTGTACATGAAAGGGTTTGATAACATGGAGATCTATAAAATTAATGAGGGCATGGTTTTAGCTTTCGAAAGCGTCTTTCTATGTGGCTCCGCTTCCATAGGATGAACAACAGACGCCTTGATAGCTTAGCAGTTAATGAAGATAACATTCTCCTAGATGACGACGAGGATGAGATGAGGACATGTTTATTGACTTGTCTGATGATGGTAACAGTGAGGATAGAGAGACTAATCATGTGAACCCCAAGCACGTTGAGAAGTATGATGATGGCTCCAAGCATGTTGAGGAAGGAACTTCAGGCACTGCTGGTCCCAAACATGTTGACGAGGAAGGAACTTTAGGCACTGCTAGTAATGATTGTTCCACACATTTTCCACGTCAAGAACACTAACTTTAGATTTGTTGAAATGGTTGACATGAGTACGCTTTAGCTTCTTGCATTTGGGCATCTACTTGTGAGTTTGATGCTTTTTTCATCTTCATTTTTTCTCTAGTCTCTTATTGTAGTCATTACATTATTTCTTGACTTAAATTTTATCTTCATTCCTTGTTAGTTCCGGACGACTAGCCCATATCCTAACCCGGTGCTCTTGAGTGGTTACTTTCCACCTTTGTCGGGATTGACTCAACAAGAGGCTGCTAGGCCACCCCCGCCGCCAATAATTGAAGAAAATGAAGATCCTGTGCACCCAAGTCTTAAGCATTGGCTGGATGGCCAAGGCACTTCCAGCCGCTGTTCTACAACATGTTCTTGCCGCTGTCCAGCCAATGCTTAAGACTTGAGTGGAAGTGCCTCAATGGTTGGGGTGCACAGGAACTTCATCTTCTTCAATTATTGGTTGAGGGGGTGGCCTAGCAGCCTCTTGTTGAGCCAATCCCGACAAAGGTGGAAAGTAACCACTCAAGGGCACCAGGTTAGGATATGGGCTAGTCGTCCAGAACTAACAAGGAATGAAGATAAAATTAAGTCAAGAAATGATGTAATGACTACATAAGAGACTAGAGAAAATTGAAGATGAAAATCATCAAACTAACAGGTAGATGCCCAAATGCATGAAGCTAAAGTGTACTCATGTCAACCG
This sequence comes from Microstegium vimineum, assembly GCA_022036555.1. NCBI lineage: Eukaryota > Viridiplantae > Streptophyta > Magnoliopsida > Poales > Poaceae > Microstegium > Microstegium vimineum. Next base: position 44,266,066 of record CM039132.1, read on the forward strand.
TTTCAACAAATCTGAAGTTGGCATTCTTGACGTGGCAAATGCGTGGAACAATCGTTACCAGCAGTGTCTAAAGTTCCTTCCTCCTCAAAATGCTTTGGGCTAGCAGTGCATGAAGTTCCTTCCTCAACATGGTTGGAGGCATCATCATCTTTCTCAATGGTCTGGGGGGTCACATGATTAGCCCCTCTATACTTAGTGTTTCCATCATCAGACAAGTCAATAAACACGTCCTCATCCTTGTCATCCTCGTTGTCATCTAGGAGAATGATATCTACATTAAATTCTAAGCATTCAAAGCATTTGTTGTTCATCCTGTGGAAGCAAAGCCATATAGAAAGACGCTTTCGGAAGCTGAACACCTTGCCCTCATTAATTTTATATATCTCCATATTTAAAACCCTTTCATGTACAATAATACACGAAAGCCACAGTCAGAGCTGCAATAATTGCAAGAAATATTCAGCACTACAAAGGTGGACACCTGCCACAATTCAGTTAAAAAAACACATACTATGGTTTAAGTGTCATCCGCTTACTTGTTATTTTGACACTCAACTTATAGCGGTTGTCTACCATAGTCAGAGATGTTCATCTTCCACTTGTTGTGCAAATATTTCGTCAGCGTATATACCAAACGATTTTTCATCTCTTGTGTATGGATCCCTTGATAGGAATCAAGCATATATTTGGTTTGGACATAGTTTTAACAACCACCAAGGACCAGTGTTTTTGATGAACAATAGGAATGAATATCATCTTTGCGTCCTCCACCTGGTCGTAGTCCAGACACTTGGTTTTCTTTCCTCCTTCAAGCAATTTCATGTGGATTAATCAAAAAGACGACAATCATAGTTAAAGAATAACAACATAAAATTTCCATGAGCTAAAGTTCTTGGATCAAGTACTTACAATAGCAAATTTAGTAATGACAATTTTTTCCTTGCAGTTCCTGAACCATAAGTAGCATACCGTATGCAAGATTTCAGACCACATAAGACCACCAGGTTGTTTGAAGCATTCAAAAAAAATAGACTCAGGTACAAGTGTGTGATTATTGAAGTCCTACATAGTTTCATCGCGAGTTTTGGACAAAACATGCTTATTGTACAAACTATCAACAATGTTGAAAAATTCAATAAGAGGTTAGGTAAATTTCTAGTTTAAAAAGTAGCAAATCTTCTTGTTTACCTCTTGTGGTATTTCTTAACAAGACATTCCTTTCTATAGTATGTTTCTTCCTAACTCATCAACTGAAAAGGACATAAAGAAATATAAGGCTCAGTTAATTGTAGACTTAAAACTAGGGCATTATTTGTTCTTGTTGTGACACAAAGAAATGTCTATATAGTAGAGTTATTGGGCCTATGACAATGTGCTCTGGGAGCAGACTGAGGTCTCAATCGTTAACGGAATTAACCAGACAAATCGCTCCACCAACTAAGATCGGCCATGCAGCACCACCCATAGAATCAAGGAAGGGCTCTTAGTCTATCAATCCTTGCTATGTTTAGACCTGGTAAGTTTCCCCATGTTGAGTCAAATTAAGCCGCTGGCTCCACGACTGGTGGTGCCCTTCCATCAATTCCTTTAAGTTTCAGCCTTGCGACCATTCTCCCCGCAGAACCCAAAGATTTTGATTTCTCATAAGGTGCCGGCGGAGACCTTTAAGCAAGATCCACTGATCTTTGGTTGGCATCGTTTATGGTTGAGACTAGGATAGTATCTGATCGACTTTGAGCCCCCAACTTTCATTCTTGATTAATGAAAACATCCTTGGCAAATGCTTTCGTAGTTGTTCGTCTTTCATAAATCCAAGAATTTCACCTCTGACTATGAAATACGAATGCCCCCGACTATCCCTATTAATCATTACTCTAATCCCGAAGGCCAACACAATAGGACTGAAATCCTATGATGTTATCCCATGCTAATGTAGCCAGAGTGATGGCTTGCTTTGAGCACTCTAATTTCTTCAAAGTAACAGCGCTGGAGGCATGACCCGGCCAATTAAGGCCAGGAGCGCATCGCCGGCAGAAGGGTCGAGTAGGTCGGTTCTCACTATGAGGCAGACTGGACGACCCGGCTAAGGTCCAACTATGAGCTTTTTAACTACAACAACTTAAATATACACTATTGGAGCTAGAATTACCGCGGCTGCTGGCACCAGACTTGCCCTCCAATGGATCCTCGTTAAGGGATTTAGATTGTACTCATTATAATTACTAGACACTAACGCGCCAGATATTGGTATTTATTGTCACTACCTCCCCGTGTCAGGATTGGGTAATTTGCACGCCAGCTGTGTTCCTTGGATGTGGTAGCCGTTTCTTAGGCTCCATCTTCAGAATCTAAGCCTAATTCTCTGTCACCCGTCACCACCATGGTAGGCCACTATCCTAAATTTGAATGATGTCTCGCCGACATGAGGGTTGTGCAATCTGACAAGTTATCATGAATCAGCAAATCAGTAAGCAGAGCCCGCGCGAGCCTTTTATCTAATAAATGCGCCCCTCCCAGAAGTCGAGGTTTGATGCACATATTAGCTCTAGAATTACTACAGTTATTCGAGTAGCACGTACCATCAAACAAACTATAACTGATTTAATGAGTCATTCGTAGTTTCACAGCTCAAATTAGTTCATACTTGCACATGCATAGCTTAATATTTGAGATAAGCATATGACTCCTAGCAGGATCAACCAGGTAGCATGTCCTCATCGAAAGCCAGCAATAGCCTCCGCACGAGGCATCGGTCGCACTAGCTGTCATTGTTTCCAAATGGACTGAGTTTGTAGGTGTGGGAGGTTAACACCTGTCCAGCCTTCCACGTCGGCCGCATCCATGACCAAAAGCACAAGCGAGGTTTCCTTGGTGGTGCTATCCTAGGAGGATGGCATCACGAGGCAACGCCACGAGTGCTCTGGAGCCGACGAGAGACACCTAGAGGGAGCGCTCGACGAAGGCAGCATGTAACAAAAGAAACTTTCCAAGGTACGGGTAGTAGTACGCAAGCACTTGTCAATGCAGCAGGACTAACAAAATGTATCTAACTTTGGGCCAAAAGAATGCAGCCCCTCATCCTAGGCATCTGGTGGCCACACGCAAGCCAGCGACTAGTAGCCCATCGAAGCTAGCCACTTTAGGCTAGCGGCTGGCCATGGAGGATAACCTATCCAATAATAGGCCAAAGGCATGCAACCACTCAACCAAGGTGTCTGGCCAGCGAACCATAGCCATAGCCGGTCATGTCCACACGCTGGCCAGCCATGGCGGCCAGGTAGCCAACTACAGCCAGCCAAAGCTGGCTACGGGAGGCTGCGGGCCGGCCACAGAGGCCGCTAAGGGGAAAAATACCCGGTGGAGAAGGCCACGTGGAAACACTCCAAAAACTAGTGGTTTCATAGCAGTTTACCTAGATTTTCAGCTAATCGCACTCTCACCCCTTACTATACCTAAGGGGCATCCCCCATCCAAGTTCCCGTAGTTTTGAGGGCTGTGGGGTGCACAGTTTTGAGCATGCCAGGAAATCGATGTGATGTCCAGTTTTCCTCTGTTTTGGCTAGAAACACTAGTTTCCGCTAACGAGTTGCACGAAAGTTGTTGTTTTTTGTGTGGGGGCCCCATGGTGGGTCCACCGGGCCCATGGGCCTACTTGGTGGATCTGGGTTCTGCGGGCCATCCATGGCCCCATTTGGGCCCACGTGAGGCCCATTGTGGCTTGTCTTTGTCTATTTTAACCCGTTTTTTGTGCATCCTCTCTTGTTTTTCGCTGTGCTCTTGGTGTAGACTGACTAGAGAATTATGGCCCACGTGATGGGGCCTATTGTGGCCTATTTTTGTGTCGATTGGCTTGTATATTTCTCGGTTTGGACTACCGTGTCCCGCTGAGGAGCCATCGCGAGCCATTTTTGTCCAAGTTTCATGTTGTCCTTCTCCCTTGACCCCATTTGTGTGGCCTCATGAGGTGTAGTGCGTGGTCTTCTCCTTCTCCTTTGAGCAGCTCCTCGACATCCATCCAACCAACCAACCATGCATACACATGTGGCCATCTACGCCAATGTATGTAGGTGCATGCTTAGCCTCTGTGGAGTTTGGCATGGTCAAACCTAAGTCGTGTGTATGCATCGAACCCAGGTGTGGCTATCTATGGGCACCTATGGGCGGACCGCTATTTTTAGCCCCGCTGCTAGGGCGAACTGCTGGTTTCAGCCATTTCGATAGGGTGAACTGATGTCTCTGCTACGGAGCCATAGTCAGCCCAATGACTTGGGCGGTCCACGGCCGCCTAGGTGAACCCGTTGTTTTCAGCATCATCGCCTGGGCGAACTGCTATTTTTCAGCCATTTTGATGGGGTGAACCGATATTTCCTCCCCGCGGGCAACGTCAGCCCGGTGACTTGGCTGGTCCACGGCCGCTTGGGCAAAACCCTATTTTCCAGCCTTGCTGCTAGGGCGAACTGCTATTTTTCAGCCATATTGATAGGGCGAACCACTATCTTTGCTACGTCGCCAGTGTCGGCCTGGTGACTTCGTGAAACCATGTTTTTCAGCCCCGCTGCCAGGCGAACTGCTATTTTTTAGCCATTTTGACAGGGCGAACCGCTGTCTCTGCTATGTCGCCATAGTCCGCTCGGCGACTTGGGCGGTCCACGGCTGATAGAGCGAACTGTTGTTTTTCATCCCCGCCGCTAGCACGAACCCCTATGTTTCAGCCCTGTCGCTAGGTCGAACCGTTGTTTCCAACCTTTCCTGAGGACTTGGGCTGTCCACGGATCTCATGGTGTGTGCCGCTGTCTCTCATCCTCGCCGCCAGGGTGAACTGATTTTTTGCCCCATGTGCACCCCCTTGAAGGAGGACGCCTTGTCCCGGTGACTTGGCCATTTTCTGGGCTGCTTGCCTTGCCTTAGCTCGGAGACGCCGTTCTGAAGGGTCTATCACGGTCACGTGGGGCTCAAACCTAAACCGGTAACTTGGAGTGGAGGGGGGAGGGACGAATCCATGCGATGCGGGGCTAAATCTCAGTGGATCATGGCAGCAAGGCCACTCTTCCACTTATAATGCCCCATCGCGTTTTAAGTCGTCTGCAAAGGATTCAACCTGCTGCCCGTTGGAAGGGAGGTTTGAGGCGGCCCACCGTAGCACGTCAGTCGGGCAAGCTAAGCCAATGCCATGGGCCCTTAGGGCGCCAATGCTCTAATGTGGGTCAGAGCGAGGGGCGGGCAAAGGCGCCAGTTGCTAGTTTGGATTCTAACATAGAGACGTTCAGTCATAATCTAACACATGGTACCTGTAGGCCAGTAGCTTTTCAACCAAGTGCGATGACCAATTATGTGAATTAAAGGTCCCTCTCGTACTAAGTTGAATTACTATCACACCACATTCATCAGTAGGTAAAACTAATCTGTCTCATGATGGTCTAAACCCAGCTCACGTTCCCTATTGGTGGGTGAACAATCCAACACTTGGTGAATTCTGTTTCAAAATGATAGCAAGAGCCGAAATCGAAAGATAAAAAAGCAACTTATCTATGAACGCTTGGCTGCTACAAGCAATCTGAGGTCTCGTTCATTAATGGAATTAACTAGACAAATTGCTCCACCAACTAAGAATGACCATGCACCACCACCCGTAGAATCAAGAAAGAGCTCTTAGTTTGTCAATCCTTGCTATGTCTAGACCTGGTAAGTTTCCCCGCGCTGAGTCAAATTAAGCCGTAGGCTCCATGCCTAATGGTGCCCTTCTGACAATTCCTTGTTTCAGCCTTGCGACCATACTCCCCCTTAGAACTCAAAGACTTTGATTTTTCATAAGGTGCCAGTGGAGTCCTATAAGAAACATATGTAGATCCCTGGTCGACATCGTTTATGGTTGATACTAGGATGGAATATGATCATATACTAGGATGGTATATGATCATCTTCGAGTCCCCAACTTTCATTCTTGATAAATGAAAACATCGTTAGGAAATGCTTTTGTAGTTGTTTTTTTCATAAATCCAAGAATTTCACCTCTGACTATGAAATACAAATGCCCCCGACTAACCCTAGTAATCATTACTCTGATCCCGAAGGCCAACACAATAGGACCAGAATCCTATGATGTTATCACATGCTAATGTATCAAGAGCGATGGCTTGCTTTGAGCACTCTAATTTCTTCAAAGTAACAGCTTCAGAGGCATGACCTGGCCAATTAAGGCCAGGAGCGCATTGCCGGTAGATGGGTCAAGTAGGCCAGTTCTCGTCGTGAGGAGGACCGGCCGACCTGGCCAATGGTCCAACTATGAGCTTTTTAACAACAACAACTTAAATATACGCTATTGAAGCTGGAATTACCATGGTTGCTGGCACCAGACTTGCCCTCCAATGGATCCTTGTTAAGGGATTTAGATTGTACTCATTATAATTAGTAGACACTAACGCGCACAATATTGTTTATTTATTGTCCCTACCTTCCCATGTTAGGATTTGATAATTTGCGCACAGGCTGCCTTCCTTCGATGTGGTAGCCGTTTCTCAGTCCGCTTCTCAGGCTCCCTCTCTGAAATCAAACCCTAATTCTCCATCACCCATCACCACCATGGTAGGCCCCTATCCTACCATCAAATGTTGATTGGGCAGAAATTTGAACGATGCGTCGCTGGCATGAGGTCCGTGTGATCTGACAAGTTATCATGAATCAACGAATCAGTGAGTAGATCCCTAGAATTACTATGGTTATCCAAGTAGCATCTACCATCAAACAAACTATAACCCATTTAATGATCCATTCATAGTTTCATAGTTCGAATTAGTTCATACTTGCACATGCATGTCTTAATCTTTGAGATAAGCATATGACTTCTAGTAGAACCAACCATGTAGCACATTTTCATCGACAAGCTGGCAATGGCCTTTGCATGAGGCATCAATCGCGCTAGCTGTCGTTGTTTCCAAATGGACTGAGTTTGCAGGCGTGGGAGGCTAAGGCTCGTTCGGCCTTCAATGTCATTCACATCGGTGACCAAAAGCACAAGCAAGGTGACCTTGGTGGTGGCAGCTTAAGAGGACAACATCACGAGGTAACGCCACGAGTGATTTGGAGCCGCCGAGGCACACCCAGAGGGAGCACTCGATGAAGTTAGCATGTCATGAAAGCAACTTCCCGAGGTACGGGTAGCAGCACGCAAGCACATGTTAATGTAGCAGGTAGAAAGTGCCCACATGAATGAAGGGATACTAGCTCCAGGAGTCGGCTGCACATCAGCGGGGGTCCTCTAAGCAGTCACAGGTCCAAAACAACTCATGCACCAAAGTAGTCAGGACGATTAAGACATCCAAAGCATCCCTTCGCGCAAGGCATAGTGAGTCTGCTTGTGAGGATGACAACCGAAGGTCCACAGAGCACGAGAGCTACCGAAACGTATCCCACTTTCGTAAAAAAGCATATAGCCCATCATCCCAGGCATCCGGCCAGCGAATCATAGCCATAGCCGGTCATGACTACACGCTGGCCAGCCACGACAGCCAGCAGCCACTAGTAGTCCACTGAAGCTAGCCACTTTAGGCTACCAGTCGGCCATGGAGACTAACCTATCCAACAATGGGCCAAAGGCATGCAGCCACTCATCCACGACATCTGGCCGGCGAACATTAGCCATAGCTAGTCATGGCCGCATGCTGACCAGCCATGGTGGCTAGGCAGCCAGCTACAGCTAGCCAAAGTGGTCGCAATACGCTGTTGGCCCACCATAGAGGCCGACAAGGTGATAAGACCCGGTGGAGAAGGCCCCGTGGAAACGCTCCAAAAACTAGTTGTTTTGCAGTAGTTTACCTGGATTTCCAGCCAAACGCACTCCCATCTCCTAGTATACCTTACTATACCTGAGGGACATCCCTCCTCCAAGGAGTTCCCATACTTTTAAGCCTTGTGGGGGTGCACAGTATTTAGGATGCTAGGAAATCTACATTATATCCAGTTTTCCTCGGTTTAGGCCAACAATGGTTTCTCCTAACGAGGCGCACGAAAGTCATTGTTATTCATGGATAGATTGAACCTTGGACTTTTCATGTGGGGGCCCCACGGGTGGGTCCACTAGGCCCCACGGGCCTCCTCGGTGGGTCTGGGTCCCGCGGGCCATCCATGGCTCATTTGGGCCCACGCGAGGCCCGTTGTGGATCGTTTTTGGGCTGTAGTGGGTTGTTTTTGTTCGTTTTGGCCCATTTTTGCCCCTACTCGCTTCTTTTTTTCCATGCCCTTGGCGTAGACCGACTAGCGTGTTTTGGACCATGTGATGGGGCCTATCATGGCCCATTTTCATGTCGCTTGGCTTGTATATTTTCCTGTTTTGACCTCTCGTGGCCCGTTGTGGAGCCGTCCCAAGCCGTTTTCATCCTGATTTCATCTTGTCCTTCTCCGTTGATCCATTTGTGTGGCCTCGTGAGGCGTAGTGCATGGTCTTCTCCTTCTCCCTTGAGCTGCTCCTCGACATCCATCCATCCATCCATCCAACCAGCCATGCATACACACGCGGGAGCAACCAAAACTTATCTAACAACGAACCAAAATCATGCAGCCATACATCCCAGGCATCCGGTCGATGACCCATAGCCATAGCTAACCATGGTCGCACATTGTCCAGCCATGGCGGCTGGCAGCCAGCAGCCAATAGTAGCCACCGAAGCTAGCCATGATAGGATATCGGCCAACCTAGGAGGCCGCGACTTACCTTAACTTATGCAGCAATGGGCTAGAAGCGTGCAACCACTCATCCGAGGTATATGGCCGGTGAACCGTAGCCATAGCCGTTCATAGCCACACGTTGGCTAGCCATGGTGGCTAGGAAGCTAGTTGTAACCATCTGAAGTTGGTCATGATAGAATGTTGGCCGACCGTGGAGGCCGTGGGGTGAGCATATTCTGGTGGACAAGTCCCGGTGGAAACGCTCCAAAAACTAGTGGTTTTGCAGCAATTTACCTAGTATCAGCTAATTGCACCCTCACCCCCAACTATACCTGAGGGGCATCCCCCTCCCAAGAATTTTAGCAGTTTTTAGCCTGTGTGGTGCACAGTTTTGAGGGCAACTCAAAATTCACGTAGATCCAGTTTTCCCAGGTTTTTGCTGAGAAACGCTTAGTTTTTCTAGTTTTCGCTAATGAGGCGTGCGAGAGTCATCATTTTTATGGGTGGATCAAACCTTGGAATTTTCATGTTGGGGCCCCACAGGTGGGTCCACAAGGTCGCACGAGCCTCCCTGGTAGGTCCAGGTCCCATGGCCTATTTTGGCCCATGTGCGGCCTATTTTTTTTTGCCCCTTTTGCCGATTTTGTCTGTTTTGGCCCGTTTTTCGCCGTGCCCTTAGCATAGAACGAGTAACACATTTTGAGCCACGTCATGGGGCCTAGTGTGGCCCCTTTCCATGTCACTTAAATTGTCTTTTGGTAAATTTCAGCCTCCTATGGCCGTTGTCGTGCCGACAAGAGCTGCTTTTGCCATGCATGAGATGTTTTTGGCCCAGCGTCATTCTCTCCTTCTCCCTTGATCCATTTCCGTTTTATCAAGGCATATCCATCACATGCCCTAGTCGCTCCTCGCCATACATCCAACCAACCACGCCATGCATACACACAAGGCAGTCAGATCATGCAAGGTTCTGCCACCATGTGTAATTGCATGCTTAGCCCTTGTGGTGTATGGTGCGGTGGCACTTAGGTCATGCGTACATCGGTAACCCAAGCGCGGATGTCCACGAGCTTCTGTGGGCATATCATTGTTTTCCAGCCCTAACGATAGGGCGTACTGCTAGATTTTGGTTATGACTCCAGTACGAACCGTTGTTTCTGGTTGAGCACCATAGTCGGCCCGGTGACTTGGTATGTCCACAGGTGCCTAGGCGAACCGCTGTTTTCCATCCATGTCGTTAGGGCGAGCTGCTAGTTTTCAGCCTTGGCACCTGGACGAACTATTCTTTCCGCTACAGCACCATAGTTGGCCCGGTGACTTGGGATGTCCACAGGCGTTAGGGCGAACCACTGTTGTCCATCAATGTTGATAGGGAGAACTGCTGGTTTTTAGTCTTGGTGCCTAGGTGAATCGTCGTTTCTTCTATAGCGCTATAGTCAGCCTGGTGACTTAGGCTGACCATGGGCAGCTGGGCGAACTGCTAGTTTTCAGACACGGCACCACGGTGAACGGTTGTTTCTAGCTTCGCAAGGACTTGGGTTGTCCGTCCTTTGAGCTCATCTTAGGACAACTGCGTTATCTTTTAACAAATGTGTCGCCCTAGCCAAACTCCCTACCTAACAATGTATTCTGACTGGATAAGCATGGCGAGGCTGGGCCCCTTAGATCCAAAAGGAGGGGCGATGCCTCGCTTCCGACCCATGGAATAAGTAAAATAACATTAAAAGTATTGGTATTTCACTTGCACACGAAGGCTCCTACTTATCCTACAACTCTCAAGTCATTTCACAAAGTCAGACTAGAGGCAAGCTCAACAGGGTCTTCTTTCCCCGCTGATTCCAGCAAGCCTATCCCCTTGGCTGTGGTTTCACTAGATAGTAGACAGGGACAATGGGAGTCTCGTTAATCCAATCATGTGTGTCACTAGTTAGATGATTCGGCATTTGGTTACCTTTAGAGAGTCATAGTTACTCCCACCATTTACTCGCGCTTTGTTGAATTTCTTCACTTTGACATTCGAGCACTAGATAGAAATCACATTACGTTAGCATCCTCGAGGACCATCGCAATGCTATGTTTTAATTAAACAGTCGGATTTCCCTTGTCCATACCAGTTTTGAGTCGGTTGTTCGACGCCCGGGGAAGGCCCCGAATAAACCATTCCTGGTCCGTCTGTTGGGGATATTACCTTGGCATATCCCCAGGGACCTTTTGGGCCTACCGACCAGAAGATGGCCCGACCCGCAAGTCCCTGCGGCACGTGACCAGCCCATTGTGCTCGCCAGGGACTCCGAAGAAGCCTTGCTCGCCAAGGAAGATCCTAGTAGATAGGCTCGGATCCCTTACCTTAAGGAACCGACCAGCAGAAACTCCCCGCAGCACCAGGAGGCACAATCACGTCTGGACCATCTGACCAACGGGCGGCATGCCCCTCCACTGCAGACCCGCCAGCGACCACCGGCGTAGGTCTCAAAGCAGCAAGCACCTTTGGCGAGGGCGCCTTAGCATTCGAGCCAGAGGCCCCCTCTCCACCCGCACCGGCCACCGACGTGTCATCCTCCCCATCCGACCCCTCGTCGGTCCAGTTGGATATCGAGGACGGTAGATGGACAACGCCTTCATTAATACCAAACTTGCTGCCGGTATTGACCGACGACTTCGACTTCTTCCGAGGAAGGGCTACCGGGCGCTTCTCCTGTGGGTTGTCCCACTCCCGACGCCTCCCAGCAAGAGGTTTGGGGGCTCTTCCCCGACGAGAGGAATTGCGACCACCTTCACCCAACATGGCCTCCAGATCCCTCGCCCGATCGACGCCAGTAGGCCACCCTGTCGAAGGGACCCGGGAGAAGAAAATGGCACGATCTTGACTACGGAGCTAGGTCAGATGCATCAATAGGAAAACCAGAACGCAGGAAACAAAGATCTACAAAAAACAAGACAAGAGCGAACGCACCAGCGGCAGGGAAACACCATAGATAAATGGCTCCCTAGGATTCTTCATGTAAGGAACGCTAAGATCAAAGACCACAGAAAGGCGGTCAAGCCCCTCCTCCGGCTCCATTACATCCGACGTCTCCCGGGTAGGATCGCGACGACCAGTGTAAAGGAAGGTAGGGTGAACCCTGTCCTTGCAAGGTTGACATCGCCTCATGATGAAGTTCCAACCAATAGAAACCCCATCAAGCGACGCCCGGTCCACCAATGCGAGTAGCTCCTTCACCTGCTCCATCGCCGCCAACGAAGGAGTCGCCGACCAGCTGGGCTGCGACACCGGAACCTCCGTCGGGTCGCCACGCGTGTATGGTTCCTCCTGAGGAATGTAGAACCACCGAGGCTTGTATTCCACCACCTTCGAAGGCAGAGGGGTGGCAAGATACACATCCGCCATACCCTCTCGGAGTTGAAGATACACCGAGCCAACAATTCGGGACGCGGCAGTCCCATTGGACTTGAGGCGGAAGAAGTAGCGAAACAACTTGAAATGCGGCTCAATCGCCAAATATGCTTCACAAAAATGTATGAAAACCAAAATATGCAGTACAAAGTTGGGGTGGAGGTTGCACATCGCAATCTTGTAAAATTCCAAAATACCACGCAGGAAGGGGTGGACAGGAACACCGAAACCACGCCAAAAGAATGGGTCAAAGACGACTAGCTCACTAGTATTAGGAGTTGGGAACTCCTCCCCGGTCGCCGCCCTCCACTCAACAATGGCCCTATCCTGAAGAATACCAGTGGTGACGAGGAGCTAGATGTCTTCCTCCCTCAGGGTGCACTTGGCCCAATCCTTGGTCCCGTCCGGAAGCACATCCTCCATCCTACTCGAGGACTTTGCCGCTTTCTTCGCCGACGAACGAGTACTAGGCTTCCTCCCAGGGGCCATTGACAGACCAAGGCGGCGAAGGATTAGGGTCGACAGCAGCGCACGGGGGCACAAAGAAGGTAGGTAAAAGGGGATTGAAGAAGACGAAGCACTCTAACGCAAAACAAAGATGTGGAAACCACCGCCCCCGCTAAGTCTGCCCCTTATACCAAGCTGCGCGGCACCTCGCCTCCAAGGATTTTGGGAAACCGCGATGACCAAATACGGAACCGCCACACCACCCACCGTCCGCGCCGCAACATGGGTCGTTAACTGCGCAGTTAATTCGGCCCACTCACCCCTTTCCTTTTTTCATTTTTGTACTTACTTCCAAATAACCTCCATAATTTATGGCTATTGATTTACGAAACACCACTAACACCATAGTCCTGGGGACTGGGCATGCAAATTCCGCTATAATCTTTTCTCTGCAGCTACAGTAACTTCGCTACAGTAAACTGGTCGGCAAGCCACACAAAAACTTCCGATACAGTGATACTCAGAGACTTCCTCGACCACAACCACGACTCAGCCACCTGGTCGCAAATCCGACCAGGCTCGGGGACTCCGTCGAACTACGTACGCCGAGCAAGGCTCGGGGACTGTGACCACGGCACAAGAAAGGCGGCACGCAACAGCAAAACACCCAGGGACTGAAACCTGGGGACTGCGAATAAAACAATAAGATCCTGATGCAAGAACTTATCAGCTCCCTACAATAGGCTCGGGGACTACGAGTATTCGCAGTCGTTTCTTCCGAACCTTAGGTTTCAACCTTTAGTCCATGATCCTGATGCAAAGAACCTCCCAGTCTTTTACATCATGCTCAGGGACCACGGGTATTCGCAGTCATTTTCCATAAAACTTATGCTTCAGTCTTTGATTACAATTTCTCGCATTCTTCATCTTTTATAAAGCTTGGCACCACGTGAATACTTCACCTACTACCAAGCTCAGGGACTAAGTGGGTACACTTCACCTAGCGGTGAATGTACTGATTTTCTTCCCGACGAAGCTTTGCTGTTTCAGTGTTGTTTTTGGCAAAGCCTAAGTGGGTACACTTCACCAGGAAGAGACTTTTCAAAAGTTTTTCTTCTTCATCACGTCACATTCTTCCGACAAGCAGCCACAACATCTGACGAGGTGACCTCCTCGCACATCGTGCCACGACAGTCTCGACCAGCCCGACCTGGTCGGGAGGCTTCTCCGAGCAGCACCTTGACCAGGCGCCATGGTCGGGGCCCGACGATGACGAAGGCGACCAGCTGAGCGCCTCCAAGGACGATGTTGCGGGTCCGCCAGAAGAATGCAACGTGCTCAGGGACTTGTTGGGGGATATTACCTCGGTATATCCCTAGGGACCTTTTGGGTCTACCGACCAGAAGATGGCCCGGCCCGCGAGGCCCTGTGGCATGCGACCAACCCATTGTGCTCGCCAGGGACTCCGAAGAAGCCTTGCTCGCCAAGGAAGATCCTAGTAGATAGGCTCGGATCCCTTACCTTAAGGAACCGATCGCAATCTGTTAGGATATGGAAACTGTAACCCTGCTCCCCGGCCATATAAGGCGAGCAGGGACCCCCTCGAAACATCTGATCTACACCTCGTGTAACCTAATACTCATATCATTCCAGGCACCAAAACACAGGACGTAGGGTATTACGGCGATTTGCCGGCCCGAACCTCTCTAAATCGCCGTGTCTACGCTCTCTGTGTTACGCTTGATCGTCGTCGCCACACCTCCGCCTACAATCTACTACCGTAGGGTACCCCTAGGTAGACTGTGACGCATATTTCGTCGACACCGTCCCCTGGCCGGCACGCGGTGGCCTGCTCTCGTCGCGGGAGCAGCTCAAGGAGTCCGCCGGCAGCTGACGGATTGGGGGCCGAGACCACTGAGCCCAACCATTATAGCCAATCTGACTACGGTTGAGATCTCATCAGCCTGCATTGATTTGTTTGTTTGTTGGTTGTGTGTTTGTCTATTTCTTCGATAAGTGTATGTGTTTTTAGGAGGACTGGGTACCTTGTGTGACTAACAAAAATTTCTGCTTTTTTTATCTCATTGAGCTTGTACTTGATACACATAGTTGCATTTTCAGGGAGGTTTGGGAACAAAATTAACACAGCTGCTCAGAAAATACAGCTATGACTCTGTTTATTGGAGTTCCCTAACGAAATTAAATTTTCTGTAGGGTGATACAAAAGTGCATCCAAGTGCACTTATGCGGTCCAATCTTGGTGATGTTATCAAAGATGTTGAAAAATTGTCAGAAGGTGCAAAAGGTTTGGTCAGGGATCACGTGTTGGAGTTCACGCTGACTCATCTCTATAACAGGGAGTTTATCATGTGGTTGATGGAGCACTATGATGCGAATTTTACTAATGAATGTTCATTTTCCATTAATATTAAACCTGGCAAGTCTATACTGGTCACTCCAGAGGTTGTTCATAATGTGCTTAAGGCACCTTGTGGAGACAACTTGTATAACTCAGTTCCTAGTGACTCTAGTGCTGCAATTGGAGAACTACAACTTGAGATATGCATTAAACCCTAATCTACAAAGATTAATAAAATTAGCAGAAATTTTCTACTAACACATATCATATTTTGATTCCACTACATAGAGTTGTTCACAAGGATTCCAAAAAGTCCTAACTTGCTAATTTATGATTTTTCTATGAATTACTATGAATATTCAAAGTTTTAGCCACATAATTGCAAAAAGAAAAAGAGAAAACACTTTTGCATCTGGAACCCTAGATTTTGCCAAAATCAACCAAGCCTATATCTGCAAAAACTTGAGTCATGGCACTTTTGCGACTGGACCTAGCAAAAAGTTTGTATCATATTTCCACCCTTCTGCTTCTTCTTCATCGGAAGTCGATGGGGCCTCATTTGGAAGACCCAATCCACGGGGGTTTCCCCGCCCTTTCCCTGGGCCAGGCCCCCGCGCGGATTTTGGCCCCGTGGAGAAGCGCCCTTGCATTTGGTAACCCAGCATTCGGGAGAGGGCGACCCGAGCCCCTTGCTTTCCCCGACTCGAGTGCATGAGAGCGACGAAGTGGCGCATGAGGGCGATGAAGTGGAAGGACCGTCGCCGTAGTCGTCGCCCCCCTCCCCCCCGCCGCCGAGCTCGCCCCCCCCGCCGCCAACGAGCCCGCCAACCCTGCCGCCACCACCGAGCTCGTCTCCCACAGCCGCCGCCGTGCTCGTCCCCCGTAGCCGCCGCTGTGCTCGCCCCCGCCGGCCCTCATCTCCGTCACCGGCCTCGCGACCGTCACCACCTCCGTACGAGCGTCAAGATTACTCCAGGTTAGCTCCAAGAACCCATCCAAGTTCCTCTCCTAGGTCTGACCTAGATCTAATTTGTATGGCGATGTGTCGAGCGCATGTAAGAGGTAGTCAAGGTGTTGTGGGAGATTATGACGCTCATCTCCTATATCTCTTGGATGTGCTGATTCTGAAGTTTTTTTTTGTTTATGTCAGCTCAAGTTCTAGGCCATCTCGGCGAGGTAAACTTCAGCTACAATGTCAACAAGCTCGATGGCTGCTTGCTGATCTGGTATGTGCTGAATGTTGTTTGTGAAAAGGTTGATGCAGGATATTGTGATTTGCTTGTTCATCATGAAGAGAGGGTTGTGCTGTTTTGATTTGATTGTTTACTTAGTCTTGAGTGTATAAAATATGTACTGATTAGGGTTGTGTTTGTATTTTGATGTTGCACAAAGCAAAATAATTCATTGTTAGATTATATTTGGTGATGAGTTGCAAAGGCCTAGTAAGTTAAGGCTAGAAACCAAAAAGGATTATCTGTCTATATTTAATATCTGGACTCTGAAGATCAAAAAGTACCATAGAAACAGTACTACAAAACAAGGACATTGTAACAATTTTATGTAACATGTTTATCGATGTGTTCCAGTGAAATTTTATAGTAACATAAAATATGTGTTACAAATTTTAGTTGTAACACAAAATACTTTTTTTTATAAAAATATGTTACTAACAACAATTCTAGTAACACAAAATTAATGTTACAAGAAAAATGTTACAAAAGTGTACTATGTTGTAACACATAAATGGAACATATAAAGTTATGTTACAAATATATACCCTATAGTAACATATAATAATATTACAATCAATGTGTTACAGAAAAAAATTATCTGGATCTTCTTCGTACCGAAGTCTCTTTAAGGCTGTTAGCATTACTAGAAAAATAGTTTTACGAGTCAATCTCAAATAGTATTATAAGTTCTCATATTATAAATTTAGAATTTAAAATTATGAAATAATCTTATATATTGACATGGTCTATATGCAGTTTATAATTCTCAGCGCAGTCTACAACTTTGTAATTTAAAATTATAAGTCATTTGGAGTCCTAAATATGTATTCTATGTTTATAAAATTTAAAACTCATATTTAATATCAAAATTATAGTGGCTGATCTGAGCTACATGTTCGTTCGTTGTTGATAAGTTTTTTATTTGAAGTTGTTTGGGGTCTCAAATATTTGTTTTATAATCACTTTTCTATATTCAAATTCTAAAAAATTTAAACTATCTCAGATAGAGAAATATTCTATACCAAAGTTATAGTTCTTGACAAGATTAAAAACTTTGTAGTTAAAAGTTTTTTCATTTGAGTTCATTTAGTAGCCAAAATATTCAATATAAGATCAGAACACACTAATATAAAAAGTTATCACATAATGCATAATCATATATGATTGTGTGGTCTAATGGTAGAGAGACTTAGTGTTGTATGTGAGGTTGTGAGGTCAAATTCTAGTTTAATCAATTTTTTTTGTTTTTTGGGTCTTTTTGTAACATAATGTAAAATGTTACTCCCTCCTTTCATAAATGATAATCGTATTAGATTAGAGGAAAAGTCAAACTTTATAAATTTTGACCAACAATTAGTTAAATTGTATGAATGTTTAGAGCGTGAAACTTACACCAATAGATTTGTGTTAAAAACACCTCTAAGATGGTATGGATGTTTTTGTCACCAACTTTATATTATAAGAGAAATTAATGGTCAAAATCTATTTTATAAGACTTTTCCTTTAGTCTAATACGATGAACATTTATGAAAGGAGGGAGTACTATATATAAAAAAGTGTTATAACAAAAAATATTATAACACTAGACAAATGATCTTGTAGATAAGTAAATATGTTACAATAAACTAATCTATAGTAACATAGGCAATTGGAACACAAATAATAATATGTTACAAAGGGAGGTAGTAACACTTTTTTGAATCTATAGTAACATAAATTGGTGTTACTATATCCCTGCGTTGTAGTAGTGAAAGGAAGGAAAAATGCCCATCTCTTGATTCATAGTGGTTGTCAACAACATCCTGTATATACCTTTGCTATCTTTTTCCCATATGTTGTTATTTTATAATAAAGAGTCGAAGATCTAAGTATGTTTGTGTCTTTGTATGCACATCCTAAGCACATATGTATGTTGTTATGGTGCAGGGAAATTAGAGATGGCTCAGTCAACCAACACCCAAAAGGAGGACAATATTGGGTCAACATTGTATTCATAGCTCATTTATTTTTATAAGCATGCTAGCTGTTAATCATGTATTGTGATGGCGCATGATGTGTCTCCTTGATAAACTTGTTAGTTTGTGTGATGCTCTATTTGAGTTGGCTTCAGAAGTAATACAACCTATTTGAGTTGGCTTCACGACTCTATTTTGAGTTGGCTCATTATTTAGACAAAAACTGAAGAACTTTGTGTTGTCTATGTTCAGATCTAAGTTTGATACATGTTTTTGGCCACTTACTTAAGTGCTAATGATAATACAGAGCATGCAATTATTTTCTAAATTAACTGATTTTTTAATCTTTCTCACGTTCTTTGAATTTTAATTTTTTTCTTGATTTTGGCATATTTCTGTGTATTCTTAAATAATTTTCTTGTGGTATTTTACTCAACATATGGCTGTTATAATTAAAAGAACTCAAAGTTGAATCTGCATATCTATTGTACTTTGCATATGCCTATAAGAATGCATAGTTATTTTACGAATATACACACTAGGCAAAGTGCACATATACGATATGTCCAAAGCCCATAAGCGAGAGGGGGACACAGGGGATAGCAGCCACTGCTCGGCTTCCAAACAGACACAGGGGACAGGGGAAACCACGCCAGGGAAACCAACTGCCACTTAAAACCCCGCGGGGGCGTCCCTGCCCTGGGCAATTCTAGCCCGCGCACCCAAAGGAGGCCTAGGAGAGGAGGCCGAGGAATGAGCGCAGGGAAGGCTAGCGGCTGGCCAGCGGCAGCAACTCCAGCCAGTAGAGGCGCATAGCCAGCCATGGCAGTAGCAGTAGGAAGGGAGGTGGACCTAGGCTAGGTGGTGGCTCTGCTTCGCTCGCAGAGATGAGAGAGAGACGGAAGAGACGAGAGAGGCAAGAGAGACCGAAAGAAAGGAGCACCGGCTAGGTCCTTTCCCGTCTCGATGCCGCTAGTTGTCGGTAGGTGTTGAGCGGAGCCAGAGTGGGAAAGCCACGCAGGTGCGGTGCTGGCAGCTCCAGGCCGGTCCCAACCTAGCAAAAAAAAGCCCTCAAAATCAATAGAAATTACAAAATTGCCACTCTTCTTTCTCCCCTTCCAACTTCTAATCTGATTTTTAAATCAATAGAAATTACAAAATTGCCACTCTTCTTTCTCCCCTTCCAACTTCTAATCTGATTTTTAATTTGATTAACTGATTGCACAGAGCTACATGTGTAGAACAACTTTTCTGAGGGAACCTCGGTCTAATTTAGATTGGTTGAAAAGATATAAAACTCCAAAGTAGGGTATCCGAAATTGAAAACTGGAATTCAAATAACTCCATGGAACAATTAGCATTTGATGTTTTTGAAATTGCTTTAAAAGAACCAAATATGCTACAAAAGTTATGGGACTTGGTTTGTTGTTTCCTTCATGAAGAGTACTTCAACTCATATTGAGGAATCTAATTGAGCTACCATATGTAATTGGAAGTAAAAATGTCACAAAGAAATCAACTCACTGCTGTTGTTAGGGACTTAGAAATATTCAGAGAACCCAAATAGCTTTGTATTTGAACTTGAAGAAACAATTTGAGACACACAGTAATTGAATCAGGGATTGATAAAAAAACAAAGTTTGTTGTACACATCTTGATCTTCAACGTTGCTCTTATGACCAACCTCATTTCTTGTATAGAAATTGAATTTCAATCTTGGTCAAAGCAGCACCGCCGATAAAGCTCAATTTAGGGTTTTGAGCCAATTGAGGCATTTTTTGGTACTTAATCAACATAAACTCTTCATAACTTTTGTTCATAAGTTCAGTTAGAGTTGTTTGGACAAGATTGCAAGGTTTGGCAGGACTCGTATATTTCCATCCACTTATCCAAATTATGAGCTAGAGCTTCTGGTTATCACTTGACCAAACATGATTGAGCTCAACCACTGTTTAGCTCATGATAAACACCTAGGCTATTACAGAATGCAAGATGCACCCCAGGCCTTCTGATCAAGGGCACATCTACCTAGTCATCAGGCTAAAAGACACTCCCAACCCACCCTTGAGGAGGGACCTGGTGTTTGGCGCCTCGTGCCGCAGGGCGCGGTGGGCCAAAGTTGGTGCTATCGGCAAATCATGTTGGGCACAACTTGTGGTGGGTGACAAGTAGTTGTTCTCAATGTAGTGCCCCGGCATGTGGCCAGCATCGGCCCTAAGGACCCATTGACCACCACAGCGCATCGCCACTCGGACCGGGACCTCAAATCAGTCGTGACTACCCTCTGAGTTTAAGCATATAAAAAAGCAGAGTAGAAGAAACTTACAAGGATTCCCCTAGTAACAACGAGCCAACTAGGACCAACCTAGCTTGTGAATCAGGTGGCGTTGTCACCCAAATTGTAGTGCAGATAGGCGCCCTCAGCGATGGACCAGGCCCAAGTTCCTTGGAAAGGAACACCTGGGAGGGTGAGAGCCTTGTCCGACCCAGACCCCATCTCATCATGAGGCGCCATCAACGAGTTGGGTTGTTTTGAAATGTAGCTGAAATTGGGTGATAAACTCTATCTAAGGCCCGATAGTCATATGCAGAACGACTTTTGTTGGTCTACCGATCGGCTCAGAGCATGGACTGTTGTCAATCGTGCCAATGGCACATGCCGCAAGGCACGCCCCTCGGGGCACTGCACTACAATGGCTTGCGAGCTCCCCATTCAACCCGGCTCGAAACACGGACCAAGGAGTCTAACACGCATGCGAGTCGACGAGTTCTAAAACCTAGAGTGCGCAAGGAAGGTAACAAGTGAGAGACCCTCATTGATTGCACCATTGGCCCACCTTAATCTTCTTTGAAGGGTTTGAGTTGGAGCATGCCTATAGGGACCCGAAATATGGGGAACTATGCTTGATCAGGGCAAAGCCAGAGGAAAGTCAAGTGGAGGCTCGAAGCGATTCTAATGTGCAAATCATTCGTCTGACTTAAGTAGGCAAAAAACTAATCGAACCATCTAGTAGCTAGTTCCCTCCAAAGTTTCTCTTAGGATAGCTCGAACCCATTACATGTTCTATCAGGTAAAGCCAATGATTAGAGGCAATGACATATGTCCATCTATGTATAGGTTGCACGTCATTGTGCCATTCGGAAGGGGGCGCTCTATATCTCCTTAGCAATCCTAGCAGTACTAACTTGTTAGATGTACCTTTGAAAAACTTCATAGTGAACCTTGCCAACCTTCCTTGGAAGTAGGTCAAGAAGCTAGCTACGGTTGTTAGCTCTTTTGTTTAGCCTAATTTTGTGTTTGCAATATGTGTACGTATTCTTATTTTTATTATATTGGCTTACTCTAACCTCATTTTAATACAACATTTTAGATGAAGCTAATGGAGATTTTGGAGTAGAAAAATGGAGTCACAAGGATCCTTCTTCTAATGCGGTTCGCAAAGGATGAACAAGCTCTACAATTTGTAGTCATTTGATAAGATAATCTACATGCTAGAAGTCAAATGAAACCTGACGTGCTATTTGAAAGGATCAAGATGCCCAAGAGGGGAGGGGGGAATTGGGCTTCACCCCATAGTGTAAAAGCCTAACAATGCCAATCACCCCATAGTGTCTACCAAATGTGTGTCCTAACTAGAAAGCGGTAGCAAGGCATAGAATTGAAGAACAACCTACAAAATTCTAGTTCAAGGACATGAATAAAAGCGGAATGTAAATGCGGAAATGTAAAGAGCTAGGGAAAGAGGCAAGTTGACATGCAATGTTTTCCCGATGTATCAAGGAGCCGACACTCCCCTAGTCCTCGTTGGAGCTCCTCGCAAGGTATAGCCCCCCCTTCAATCCGCGCAAGGACCAAGTGCTCTCTATGGGCTGGTTCTTAAACGCTCCAGCTCGGTGAACTGCCCACAACCGATCACACGAAGTTGGAGAATGGACGCCAACAATCTTCCGGCGACCACCTTCCTCCGATCACCACCAAACCGTCTAGGTGCTGTCGAACACCAAGAGTAACAAGCACAAGACCTTCACTTGACCCACTCAAGGCTAGGAAGTTGGATGGATGCACACTTGTCACTCCTAATCACCCTAGGGAGGAAGAACAAGCTTTGGATCTGTCAAATCTCTTCCTCACTAGGCCCTTGGCTCTCTAAGAACTCTAACAAGCTCACCAAGAGTAACAAGCACAAGACCTTCACTTGACTCACTCAAGGCTAGAAAGTTGGATGGATGCACACTTGTCACTCCTAATCACCCTAGGGAGGAAGAACAAGCTTTGGATCTGTCAAATCTCTTCCTCACTAGGCCCTTGGCTCTCCAAGAACTCTAACAAGCTTTCTTCAGCTGAAACAATGGCCAAGATAGCTGAAGGACCAGAAATGATGACCAAAGGGGGGGGGGGGTGAATGGGAGCCAAATAAAAATTTATTTTGAAAGATCTTGACCCTTGTCCCACACACGACCCAAACAAGAAAGATAGGCTCACGACCCACAAGTGGGTGGATGTTCTAGGAGATGTCCTAGGAACACAGCGGAGCTACCCACGATCCCGGAGAAAGAAACCGCAAAACAAACGGGTGAAAACAGCGAGCAGTAGGGGCGTCGGACCCTAAACCCTAGGGCGACACACACGTCGTTGGGAGGGCGACGGATGCTGAAGGCTAGCGACGAACGCTACGCAACGGACGCTTAGGCGAGCGTCCGTCGGCCTTCCAGAGAGTAATGCAGAGAAGAAAACCAGCAACAGGGCGTAGGACGCGTCCGACGCAACGTCGACGGACGTTGTGGAGCATCCGACGCAAAACGAACAGAGAGCCTGTAAACAGCACAAACCGACGGACGCGTCTGGCGGGCTGGCGACGGATGCTTGCGAGCATCTGGCGCAAACTTGAACCACGCAGACAAGGAACGCGACGGACACTGACGTCAGCACGCCCAAGCGTCCGACGCAAAAGCGCAGAGCGTCCGACACTCACGAGCAGAGCGCAGGAATGCGAAAACCGCCGTTCTCTTCGCCAAATCTTTCCAAAACCAAACGAAATGATCACCAACTGTAACCAAACTTTGTAGGCATGATCGTATTGCAGTTGGGGAGCTATCCCGAAAAAATCATCGCTCAATTTGGATCGGTTAAACGAGCGTAAAAGGATTTCGGGAGGAAACCCCAAAACGAAGAACGCCAAAGAGAAAACGCCCGATCTGTGTGCTCGTGAGGTTTTAGATAAATTCCTTTGGTGCAAAGTTTCTCCTCACGAGTACGAATAACTTGGTTCAAACGGATTTTGCAAAGCTTCTCTCAATCAAGAGTTCTCATCTCGGGAACAAAGAAAAGAAAGAGAGAGCAAAAACCAAATCGCGAAGAACACAAGCAAGGGGGACTCGATCACGAAACCAACCCATATTGTTTATTGTGCGAGTCAACATTCATCCAATAATTAATAGAGACAAATTCTAACAAGCCACCCGGATACTAGTAGCACTATTTTTTTTCCATGGTAATGAATAATGTCTATGACTTAACCCGTTCTCGCATTACCCGGGGTTGATGAGCACTAAATTTTGCCATGTTGATGAATAGTATCATCGACTTAATACGTTCTTGCATAACCAGAGGTTGATGTAGCAATAAATTTTGCACTTAAGTCTAGTTCACTGATGAAGATACCAAGTAACATAAACTAAGCCAAACGAGAACCCGAACCCAATAAACTGAAACAAAGCATATAGATGCCCGGCCAACTTGATACAGCACACAGCCTGATCGAAAGCCAACCATGCACATAACAAATACTGTATTGTTCAGTGCAGTTTCATTTCTGTGATTATTTTCCTTTGTTGCAGGACGGCAGACTGCTCCATGATCAAGATGGACTTTGCAATTTTGAATATTCAAAACATCAACTGACAACTTCCTTTTTGTAACTTTAAATTGTAAAAATACTTCATTTCTCTGTGACTTCGACCTCTTAACTCTACATCCAATACAAACCTAACCAAGATGCTTGCTGTACCTAATTAATCCAACGTGGAGTTTATTGTCAAGATCTCGTGGAGTGCATGGCCACAATAATCCTATAATTAACACAGGCAAAGTCAAGGAAGCTGGGTGCTGCAAATAGCGATAAATTTTATCATATGCTGCTGAGTAATGCTGACTCAACACGTTCTTGATGGATCACTAGTAGGGCCACCCATCGACCACATCTTCAAGAATCCTATGGATCACTAGCAGGGGTACAAGTAGCATTAAGTTTAGCATGGTGACTAATAACTCAGACATAACCTGTTCTTCCATAATTAGGCGTTGATGGATGAATAAGCCCAAACAACTCCAGCATTGCAATGATGCTTTGATTCACAATTTTATATAGAAAATGCCAATTTGAACATGTGTAGGGATGCAAGCTGTTTTCTTCCGCAAACATGTAAATAGACATAATTTTGCAGTTTCTGTGAAGATATTTATTGTTACTCATAATACATTTAGATCACTGAAGAGACCAATTATTAAATGTGAAGTCAGGTTAATGCAGGTGCAGAACTAGAAAGAGTATATTTAATTTTTCAATATATATGCCCACTCTGATTGTTTCTATG
Organism: Microstegium vimineum; assembly: GCA_022036555.1. NCBI lineage: Eukaryota > Viridiplantae > Streptophyta > Magnoliopsida > Poales > Poaceae > Microstegium > Microstegium vimineum. The sequence goes on from CM039132.1 coordinate 44,290,708, forward strand.
TAACCCCAATACGGGGACTATGCTATTTTTAAATATTTCAGCATAGTGTGTAAAATGGAAATAAAACAATTCCTTGTCGTTCTTGACCCTTCGATTACAAACGTAATACGCACCTAACCTAGATGCTTGCATCACCAAAATAAATCAATTGGCCATGTTGACAAGCAAATAATGACTGCACCTCCTATAAACGACAATGAATTTATTATCCTGCATCCTTGTTTAATTTATAGCATGTACCAAAAGTGTAAACACATCCGCAGGTGGCCTTTAGCCTAAAACTATATATACCACACAGAAAATAAACTTTGCAAAAGACAATCAAAATAACAAGTGTTGAATTGTTTCATTCTTTCTATAGAATGCACAAGATGTATTCATGTTCTAATTTTTCCTTGCTAAGTTATTTTAGGATAAATAACACCCGCTTTAGGAACCAAAGAAAAATCTTTATTTTCAGAGGTAGCTTCACAAGCCAAACATCCATATCAACTTTGACTCCCCATATTGACATGGTATCCCGGTTTGAACCAGAACTAAAGGTGTTTACTGGGTAAAAAAGGAGCGGTTGTGCAGATTTGAACTCAAGATCTGTGACTTTAGTCCTTGTGCGTTGTCATCTCAACTCCCACTGCACATCTTACATAGACAAGATATACTTTGTTTTTAAATTCACTATGGAGGCACTTTTAGTCTGGGTTCATGTCTCCAACCAGGACTAAAGCCAACTGCACTAACACTAAAAGGTGTGGAATTATTCACATTTTGTATTAAAAATCAAGATTAAATGTCCTAGGGCTCCTTTAGTCTTGGTTTGCAATTTTAGACTAGGACAAAATATTTTTTGTCCATCGATGAATGGTGATTTCTCTACTAGTGAATGGAGCATTTGGTTTTAGAAGTCAAAAGAATGTATCTCTTTCATCATGTAATTAACGTTCCCGACCCATGCTACAAGGCTGTTTTACACTAGAAGTTTGTTTCCAAGTTTACCTTCTAAATGAAACATTAAGAGGAACCATACTTAGAGTTTATGCACCCATAGCATGTGACAATGTGAAAATCATACGAATAGATTTGTCTTGAAATATACTTTCATAAAAGTATACATATATCATTTTTAAATAAATATTTTTATAAAAATATGAAGTTAAAAGTCATGTTTTGGAGAAAGTGTCGTTGTCTAAAACAACTTCTTTTAAAATATGGAGGGAGTATATGCGTATGATACATACATATAATGGAGGTATATCATATTATACAAGTAGGCAATAATTCCCACCTTATCAAACCAGGACCACCCTTTTGCCCCTTATCCATATCATAACATAACTCATCTGCCTATAAATAGCAGCAGCAACTTCCATTCAATAATCACCTCTCAACACAAAACTAAGAAACATAGCTTGGTAACCAAGGAAGGTAGCAGCAGAAGGAGGAAGTAATGGAGGGAAAGAGGACTACCACTTTCGTGGTGATCATGTGCCTGGTCATCTTGAGCCTCACTGTTGACTCTGCCACTGCGGAATGCGGCTGCTGCATATCCGCCCAGGCAAAATTATGCTGTTCTGTTTGTATTGCTGCGGGTGGCTCCGACACAATCTGCAAGAACACTTGTTGTTTCCCATGTTTCCTAGAAGATTCTGGTAAATTCACTAAAGTCACTTTATTCAAAGCATTTGTTATGTGTACATACAACCTTTGTAGCATATCATGGACTAATACATATGTGTAGCTGTTGACTTCACTTCCCATCTGACAACTTCAGGCATATATTTCTTGCAACATGAACATAACTTATACTCTACTTGAACTATAAAATTTACTCATGCGCTAATGGGATTTCCATATTTTTAATTTGACAGTTGTTGCTAAAATGGACAAAATAATGGGAGGTCTTGCTAAGATGGACGAAGAAGGACAAGCCTAAAACAACATATGCTTGCATGGTTACCAGCATGAGTGCCATTCATAAACATATGTTGTTTTGCTTCAAGTTATGGCCAAGTTATGTTAATGTTTATCTCCAATAAATTGTTGACCATACGGGTCGACCTCTAGTCGATCCATCTGTTGGTCTGAACTATATGTATATCGTGAATGTGTGTTCCTCATGCTACTTTTAATAAGGCTATAGCATTGTCCACCGTGATATGTGTCATCTATTGGTCTCTGGCCTTTGAAACTATATTGAAAAAAGATTAATTATTATCTGTTATGCATGTTCTTTATTTAATTTATTCTCGGCGGATTCTAGATAGTTTCCTGAGTTTTGGACTATGGGAGATAATTAAGATTATTTTCCGTGCTAAATCATATTCCGAATCCAAGTAGGAAAGCCAAAGCGGGAAGGAAACTTGGTTGTATCAATGAAAAAATATATAGAGGTTGAGGGAAAAGAAAAGGGGAGAAAAAAAAGAAAAATGAACATATTAGAGCAAGATGAAGAGATCAACCACCTTCAATCATGTTCTGAGAGGGTTGGTGAAGAAGAAAAGGGGAGGAAAAGAAGAAAAAAAAAATATTAGAGGAAAAAGAAGAGATCAGCCCCCTTCAATCTTGTTCTGGATCAACCTCTGAGGAAAAATAGCGGCTCAAAAAACGACAACAAAGAAATGAGGCAGATTTTTTCTTCTATCTAGTTGACCTTCTGTATTTGCATGCATAATGGGTGTGTTTCTCTTGCTAGCGTGTACATAGTGCCTTTATAGCTCGCTCATTTATATGAGATCTTTGGGCGCATCATCAAAAGATTTAACTACACCTTCGGTTTCTCTTTAGCATTGATTGTGGTATTGATCACAGTAGGGGCATGGTTGAGACCACCGAGCCAGATCTGCTCCGGATCCAGCGTCGCGTCGCTGCCGTGGTTGAGGGTGGGAGGGAGGCCGTCATCAACTCGGCCCAAACGAGCTCCAGATCTGAAAGGGGAGAGTGGAGGAGTTGAGGATCGAGAGAGAGAAGTTGATGGAGAGACTTCTGCTTACCTCACCGTCGTCGCCCGGCCTCGCACACCACCGCGGCCACCCGTGCCACGGTGATCCCTAGCTCTGCGCGACCCCACGCCAGCACGTCCGGCCCCGTGCCCCCGCACCACGATAACCTAGCTGCACGGCTCCGCGCCACCATGGCCGCCATGCGAGGCCTGGCCGAGCGTCTGCAGAGAAAGGAGTCTGGAGAGAGGGAGAGTGTCGAGACTGGGATGCGTGTGGTATGGTGCGGTCTGGGCTTTTGTTAGGCTCGGTAAATTAAGGAAGGCGGACACGTTATAGTGCCCGCCTTTGTTAATAATCGATTAATGGCAGACATTATAACGTGCTCGCCTCCATTAATCTTTAACGGAGGCGGACGTTTGGGCATCGACCCGGCGCTGGCCTGGCAGCCAATAATGGAGGCGGACCAGAAAAATATCTGCATCCAATCTATAAAATCATGTGTCACCTAAATTCATTTGTGAACTAGTGGTAGTAGAGACCTCCTCTGTTAACATGACTTTAACAGAGATGGGCAATTTAAAAACCATCTCGGTTAATATATTAATAGATGCATGTAATATAATCTGATCGGCTTCATTTATAAGGATTAATGAAGGCGGTCATCTAAAAGCGTTCACCTCCATTAATGCATTAACGTATGTGGTTGCTTTATAGGGACCGCCTCACGGACGACGTTACAATGCCTGCCTCCATTAAGAAATAACCGAGGCAGCCACGTTTCATGCTAGCGGAATGCGCGCGGGCAGACAATAACGGAGGCGCCGATAAAGAGGTGGCCACCTCCAATCAAGAAATCCCACCGCCGCCTAAAGGAAAGCCTGTACTAGTGAAATACATATTGTTTATTGTGCGAGTCAACATTCATTCAATAATTAATAGAGACAAATTCTAACAAGCCACCCGGATACAAATTTTTCCATGCTAATGAATAATCTCTATGATCGACTTAACCCGTTCTCGCATTACCAGGGGTTGATGAGCACTAAATTTTGCCATGTTGATTAATAGTATCAACGACTTAATACGTTCTTGCATAACCACAGGTTGATGTAGCAATAAATTTGGCACTTAAGTCTAGTTCACTGATGAAGATACCAAGTAACATAAACTAAGCCAATCGAGAACCCGAACCCAATAAACTGAAACAAAGCATAAAGATGCCCGGCCAACATGATACAGCACACAGCCTGATCGAAAGCCAACCATGCACAGTTTCATTTTTGTGATTATTTTCCTTTGTTGCAGGACGGCAGACTCTCCATGATCATGATGGACTTTGCAATTTTGAATATTCAAAACATCAACTGACGCCTTCCTTTTTGTAACTTTAAATTGTAAAAATACTTCATTTCTCTGTGACTTCGACCTCTCTTAATTCTACATCCAATACAAACCTAACCAAGATGCTTGCTGTACCTAATCCAACCTGGAGTTTATTGTCAACATCTCGTGGAGTGCATGGCCACAATAATCCAATAATTAACACAGGCAATGTCAAGGAAGCTGGATGCTGCAAATAGCAATAAATTTTACCATATGCTGCTGAGTAATGCTGACTCAACACGTTCTTGATGGATCACTAGTAGGGCCACTCTCCCATCGACCACATCTTCAAGAATCCTATGGATCACTACCTGTTCTTGACATCTTCAAGAACAGGTTATGGACTTTACAAGTAGCATTAAGTTTACATGGTGACTAATAACTCAGACATAACCTGTTCTTCCATAATTAGGCGTTGATGGATGAAATAAACCTAAACAACTCCAGCATTTGCAATGATGCTTTAATTGATTCACAATTTTATATAGAAAATGCCAATTTGAACATGTGTAGGGATACAAGCTGTTTTCTTCCGCAAACATGTAAATAGACATAATTTTGCAGTTTCTATGAAGATATTTATTGTTACTCATAATACATTTAGATCATTGAAGAGACCAATTATTAAAAGTGAAGTCAGGTTAACGCAGGTGCAGAACTAGAAAGAGTATATTTAATTTTTCAATATATGCCCACTCTGATTGTTTCCATGTAACCCCAATACGGGGACTATGCTATTTTTAAATATCTCAGCATAGTGTTTAAAATGAAAATAAAACAATTCCTTGTTGTTCTTGACCCTGCGATTACAAACGTAATACACACCTAACCTAGATGCTTGCTTCACCAAAATAAATCAATTGGCCATGTGAGGCCTGGCCGAGCGTCTGCAGAGAAACGATTCTGGAGAGAGGGAGAATGTCGAGACTGGGATGCGTGTGGTATGGTGCGGCCTGGGCTTTTGTTGGGCTTGGTAAATTAAGGAAGGCGGACACGTTATAATGCCCGCCTCTGTTAATAATCGATTAATGGCAGACATTATAACGTGCTCGTCTCCATTAATCTTTAACGGAGGCGGACGTTTTGGCATCGACCAGGCGCTGGCCTGGCAGCCAATAATGGAGGCGGGCCAGAAAAATATCTGCATCCAATCTATAAAATCATGTGTCACCTAAATTCATTTGTGTACTAGTGGTAGTAGAGACCTCCTCTGTTAACATGACTTTAACAGAGGTGGGCAATTTAAAAACCATCTCCGTTAATATATTAATAGATGCATGTAATATAATCTGATCGGCTTCATTAATAAGGATTAGTGAAGGCGGTCATCTAAAAGAGTTCGCCTCCATTAATCCATTAATCCATAAAATGAAAATAAAACAATTCCTTGTCGTTCTTGACCCTGCGATTACAAACATAATACGCACCTAACCTAGATGCTTGCATCACCAAAATAAATCAATTGGCCTTGTTGACATGTAAATAATGACTGCACCTCCTATAAACCACAATGAATTTCTTATCATGCATCCTTGTTTATAGCATGTACCAAAAGGGTAAACACATCCGCAGGTGGCCTTTAGCCTAAAACTATATACAACACACAGAAAAGAAACTTTGCAAAAGGCAATCAAAATAACAAGTGTTGAATTATTTCATTCTTTCTACAGAATGCACAAGATGTATTCATCTTGGTTAATTTTTCCTTGCTAAGTTATTTTAGGGGCGTGGTTGAGCCCACGGAGCCAAATCTGCTCTGGATCCAGCGCCGCGTCGCTGCCGTGGTTGAGGGTGGGGGGGAGGCCGTCATGAACTCGGCCCAAACCAGCTCCAGAACTAAAAAAGGAAAGAGAGAGGGAGCTGAAGATCGAGAGAGGGAGAGATGGAGATGGAGATACTTTTGCTTATCTCCACCGTCGTCGCCCGGCCTCGCACACCACCGTGGCCACCCGTGCCACGGCGGCACCTAGCTCCGCGCGACCCCAAGCCAGCACGCCCGGCCCCGTGCTCCCGCACCACGATGTCCTAGCTGCATGTCTCCGCGCCACCATGGACGCCATGCGAGGCCGGGCCGAGCGTCTGCAGAGAAAGGGGAATAGACAGAGGGAGTGTCGAGACTGGGATGCGTGTTCTGCAGTGCGGCCTGGGCTTTTGTTGGGCTTGGTCAAACGCATTCATCCCTTCTGTACTCAAACCTAACCAAAGATGCCTTACCTCTTCACTGATGTTCTTATAGAACATAGTCCTCCAGTCCTACCCATCGGCGGGGTGCGTCAACATTGTATCTTTCTTACTCTCTTCATCATGCCAATGCAACAACTTGGCTGACTTTGCATTTGCAAACAACTTATGCCCTCGTGGAGCTATAGGAAATTATCATACGACATTTAAGGGCCCTCCTCTGGTCTTGCTTCCCTGATTTGACGACCCTTGTTTGTATCGGGGAGCTTTACACTTGGGACATGAATCCAAGTCTTTGTATTTTTCTCCACGGTACAATATGCAATCGTTGAAACACGCGTGAATTTTCTCAACCTCGAGGCTGATTGGGTAAATCATTTGCTTGACTAAGTAAGTCTTTTCTGGTAACTCGCTACCCTTCGGGAGAAGTTTATGTTGCATACCTATCAAGTTATCGAAGCCTTTATCACTCAACCCATTCGTTGATTTGAACTCTAATAGCATGATGTTGGCTTCCAGTTTGCTTATTGGGCAGGTCGGATACAATGATGTTTTTGCATCCTTTCTCATGATTGTTGACACCAGAAGTGGCAAACGGGTAAAAGACCGTAAGCGTACGACTGTCAAGTGTAGCCTTCACCGGGAGTATTCCAGGTATCATATTTTCCTCAGAGAACGAGAAGCGAGTTAACTAGGAAGAAGGATATGTCCTATGATGAGACAAGGGAGACTATGATAACTGGGTTGAGAGGTTTGATATAGCAAATATATCTAACAAGGTATAGCTTGTTATACTGGCTTTATCAGCTCTTCTCTTGCAGGAGGCGATGGGATAGATCAGCAAGAGGTAAAACTCCTACCGGACTGCACCATCATGTTGTATTGAGGCCCTACCTTTTAAGAACTTATCTTACACACGTGGTGGAATACAAAGACTAGATAGGGCTGTCACCACCTACTAGATACCACAAACAATCCGTGCAATAAGCGGTTTACAAAGGCAAGATTAAGTTTAGGAACCACGTCTACACTAATCTCACTACTTTAACCTTGGCCTAAGATTAAAGCACTTCACTCAGAGCAAAGCGATGAACAAGCGCGAAAAGATGTATAACAGCTAAACCAGATTTAGAATATGAAATGTTATAAAGAACTCGAGGAAGTCACTTACAAGTGTTGAACTCACAAGAGACTCGCATCCGCTGAGGTAGAACTCCGGAGAAGATTCCCGACAGGCCCGAGGCTTTCTCCAGAAGACTTGCCTCACTCTCCTCCAACTAGCATAGCACTACTGCAGAGCTCCGTTAAGATACTAAGGAGTAGTATTTCTCCAATGAGTCATCATTACAAGTGAAGGCCTAGCGGGTATTTATATCTAGAGGTGGAGTCTAGTGCCATGTCAGCTATCCACGTCACCTCCCTCAGCCACCGTAGGATCAAACCGTCATTGTAACCATCTTAAATCAAGGGTATAGATCAAGTTGATGCATGGCGGCATGTTGGAAGGTGGTGGAGAGATCGGGGAGGAGTTTGGGCACTTAGGGAGGTCGACTGACCTCCCTTTGGCAGGTGGGGCCTGTCCTTTCTTCTAGATGTTGTCCCATGACTTAGGGGGTCTATGGGTGGCCTCTGGGCCCACACCCCAGGTCGGCCGACCTGGAGTTGAGACCTCTGGTCTCCTCCTTCCGTGTGGAGCATGGACCACATGTCATGGGCATCTTGGTAGAGTTTGGTATTTTTCTGAGATACTTGTGGCCCTATGAATCCTCGTACTTTGATCTAGAACCATTGAGAGGTAGCACAAAGTGGATCCAAGGGTGGAGCTTCACTCTAGAGGGTGTACATGGATCATGGACACATGGGAGGCCTTGGTGGCCCTTAGTGGGGTCGGCCGACCCCTAAGTGGGCCCACAGGTTCCCAAGTGTCCCCATTTGTTGTTACATGCACACAAATATTCAAGGGACATGTGGAACCAGTTATTTGATAAAATATGCTTATGATATGCTTGTCTTTCTTCTATTCTGAGGATGTTGACGGTATTTTGATAGTGACAAAAAGGGTCATTCTTACCGTCAACAATGACACTAGTACAAAAAACGTTTTTAGAGGCGGTGGTAGAGGCATTAGTACAGGCGGCAAAGCCCACCGCCTATACTGGGGGTCAGTACTAATCGACCCACAGTACAGGCGGCGGGCTGTGAGCCGCCTGTGAAAATGGATTTTCACAGGCGGTTCACTTTGTCAGCCGCCTGTGTAAATAGTTATTTACACAAGCGGCTCACTTTGTCAGCCGCCTGTGAAAATCCATTTTTCACAGGCGGCTCACTCTGTGTGCCGCATGTGTAATTATTTTTTTTATTTTAAATTTCAATATTTGCCTCCACTCCACACTGTACTATATTTGTCACAATATATATATAAGATATGCAAACATGAACCATAAAATTGCATCATACATACAACACATATACATATTACAGATGTATCCACATGAAATCAAACATCAAGCATAAAATTACATATAATACACGTCATTTCAAGTTATGAGTGCAACCATTTGGTCTTTACATGTCATTTCTTTTCAAGTTTAGACCTGCTATGTCTGTCAGCGCTCTAAATCCTTCACTTGCTAAATCACCGGCGTCATCAAAATATGCTCCGGTACTTGGAATTATTTCTCTCATAATAAAACCGCACAAGTCTGCTACTATATTTTCCATAGTTTTTGGAGTGAATGACACGTCCTTTCCTTTGCTTCTCGGCTGGAAACAAAGTTTAAAAGCATCAGTGACACATGTCCAATATTAATATTTCCAACTTTAATGAGAAAACTTCATACATAGATATTTTTTACCATATTTTTCTCCCTGACGTATCGTCCCCGCTGCCTTATGAACTCACACACATAGTATCCACAGTAGACCGATCTAGGTGGTTGCTTGTGGCACTATGTAATTAATGAGCAAAAGATTAAACTAAAATTGTCATGCCTTGTGTATTATTTATATGATGATATGTGTTCGGACAACTTACCGGATAATGGTGTTGTATCGTCAATGGCACACTAGGATCTGAGCGGGCGGCGTCGACCGGTCCTTTTTGCTTCTTATAAAACCGCCATGCCCTGTAGATATCGAATATAAAACACTATAGTTATTTAAACTCTAATTCATATAAGTACGGATGCGGTTGCATGTTGGCTCACCTTTCTAAATGAATCAGGAATGTTTGATACGACTGAGGAGGACAATGTAAGGAGTCTAGGACAAGCACCTTCCCTTCGAATGGATATATATAAAAAACAATCCAATGGTCGCTGCACGAATAAACGAGTTGAGCGACATATGTACTTAGGGTTGTTAACACGATAATTTGAAGTACGTATACGAGGTCACGCTTACCCAAAGTTGTAGGGTGCCAATATAAAATCCCTGTACTTATATCTCAGCATTGCTCTACCGAGATAGAGGGCATATGTGTCCTCGTATTTTCGTTGCAATGCCTTTACAGCTTCTGCAACTTGTTCTGGTGTTTTGTCCTTCTCTATCTTTGTTCTATCTTCATTTGTAAGTACAAATTTGTGCATATTTTCTTGTAACCTGATTGGACTCAGGTAACCGACCATCGTGCCTGTAGTTAACGATCTCTGCTCGTGGTCTTGCAAACTACATACAACATCCACATATTAGAGTTTATCACATTCCAAAATTTAATAATAACAATGTGTGTCCATGAGTGATACTTACAGGCACCAGATTGTAATGAGTTGGACGTCAAGTTTTCTATAGTTCAACAGCAGGTGCATGTCCTCGAAGATAACAAATGCCTCGCTTCTATCCTGGCCAGTAGCAAACATGTCTGCTGGTATGTTAACACTAACTGCATGCAGGCCAGCATTCACTGCTCTCATGTACCAGTCATGAAACCTTTTTATCGTCCATGGACCATTTTCAAGCACCGTCCATTGCAGCATAGGCCTCCCGGGCACGTAGTTACTGGGGACATTGACATAATCATCAACCGTTGGCTTTCTTATATCCTGAAGGGTCAATAGTGTATTTGACGGTGGTTCGACATGAACATCGCCACTTGGGGCTTCCTTTGTTGGTGGCACGGCTTCAGTTGCTTGGCCGGCGGCTTCCTTATTCTGTGGTGGTTCGAGCTCAATGACTCGTGCCGTCCACTGCTTTCCAATCCCTTTTAGAAATAGAACCGTGCCTGCTACTTTCCCCTTTTTTGGCTCATGGGGAGAAACCAATTTTGGAATTGGAAATTTCTTTGCCTTCTTGGAGGCCGGTGCTTGTGGGGGAGTTTGCTCTGCTTCCTTTTGCTTTGGTGGTGGCGGGGGAGTTTGCTCTACCTCCTTCTCTGGTGTTGTGTCCTTCTTGGCTGGCGGAGTCTGCTGCTCAGGCATGTTCGTGGTCAGCCCCTCGAGCTCATCCAGCGAGAATGACATATCATGTATTGGGGATGACGACGGTGGCTCATAAATATACGGGGATGCTGGGGCATGCATTGGCGATGCTGGTTGTTGACTTGTTTCGACCTCTTGGGATGCTTGACGGACTTGTGGAGAGGGTGCCGTTGGTGGATCAATCAACCTTACGTACCGTCTCGGCCATTGTATGAAGTTCTTGATTGCTTATCCAAGCTTCTCTATACCCTCAGAGGTCGGGATGTCGATGAAGTCGTCTTCATATGCACTCTCGACCGTCAACACTTCCACCCTGCAGTATGCATCTTGCATCTCGACACCATGGAACATACGTCTAGGGATGGCATTGCCTGTGGCCACTTGCTTTGTATGTTGATTCCTAAGGCCATATCCAATTAACAATGAGCAAGGCCAAGGTTTATCAATATCGTCAACTGGATAATGGTCCTTATTTGATGTTGACGCTATACTGCTTTGAAAGGGCATAGATTGTGTGGTCGTCTCTTGGCTACCCAAGGGTTGAGCTGGGCCTGGGACATACTGCATATATGAAGGAGTTTGTGATGTCATCTGTTGAGCAGACACTGCTCCCGCCAACCGCTTCATCACTTCAGGATCAGGGTTTTTAACGAAGTCTTCCATCAAATCCCTAAATTTTTTGGCAACCTGCTGCTCAAAATAATCCTTCAATTGCTCCTTATGTCGTTCTCTTTTCTTATACATGCCTTTCCACTCTTCACCGAACCCTTCTTTCCAGGTGGTTCTAGATGAGACGCCCCGTACACGACCTGGATGCTCGGGGTTACCTAGAGCAAGGGAAAGGCTGTCCCTCTCCCTCTGTGACTTGAAGGCACCTGTCTTTTCCAGGTTTGTTGCTTCCAAAACCTTCTCGGCAACTGGCTTGATCTCATCGGGACAGGAGATCTCATCGCTCTCAGTGTTTGCCTTCCGAGCGCGAAGCCAATTCGCACTTCGTTCTGGCACTATATCTGTCAATGCCAACTTGCCCTCTCTCCTCTTTGCTTCGTCTTCTGCCCTCCATTTAGGAATCTTGGTCTTGTATCTGCCAGTGCCGAGGTGGTGGTGGTACTTGTTCTTCTTCGCAAGTGCCGAGGCGGCTTGGCTCTTAGCCTTGGATTCGTTGGAGTTTTTCATGACACTGAAACGTGCCCACTGTTCTGCTGTGATAGGGTACCGCTTCGTTGGGTCCGTCCCTTCTGCAGCCACTTTTTATTCATATCGTACCTATAGTTCCGGAACGATATTGCTAACTGCTTCATGACATGACCCTTGACCAAACCTTCTGTTCCCTCCGGTAAAATAAACTTAGTGCACAATCGAGTCCAACAATTCTTCCTCTTTACTTCAGGCACCATACTCCAATCACTCCAGGTGATATCAAATTCTTCCTTTACTAACCATCCAATGGCGGCCCTAAATTTGGGTAGCTCCTCTAGAGGTGCTAAGGGCTCTCCGCTCGGGCTAATCTCTGTAATCTTATAAACTTCTTCTGGAAATCTATTCCTTCCTCTATCTCCTCGTGCTCGATCACTCTTTTTCTGCGTACTTCTTCGCTCGGAGGAGGTCCCGGTCGTTTGAGGCGCTGTGTCCTTATGAACATCTTGTGACTCTATCTCCATTTCGGCAACAACTTGAGAGAACACCTCCTATCAATTCAATTGTTAGGTACATACATACACATGCATTATTCTCTCGTATAGAAAATCTATGAGCATATATACCTCATCATCATTTGGCTCAGCTTCAGGCTCGTAATTAGGGTCACGTTCCAACTCAAGACGGGCCTTCTTAGCTCTAGGAGATTCACGTGGTGATACGCTCGGGCTCCTATAAGGTTCGGATCCAGCGGAGTCAGATCCAGGTGTACCAACCTGGGCATCGGCCTGCTCAGCGTTTGATGGAGTACTCATCTGCATGGAATATAAGTATAAAAATGGATGTACACTAAATTAACTAAGTAAACTAACTCTAATTATGCATGAAATATAAGTATTAACATGAAATATAAGTATTAACATCAAATACTAGAGTTATATTTAACTTAACTTAACTAATTATGCATGAAATATAACTACACTAACTAAACTTAACTAACTAAATTATGCATGAAATATAACTACACTAACTAAACTTAACTAACTAAATTATGTATGAAATATAACTAACTATGCAAAAATGATTTTTCTACTAGAGTTATATTTAACTACTAGAGTTATATTTAACTTAACTAATTATGCATGAAATATAACTACACTAACTAAACTTAACTAACTAAATTATGTATGAAATATAACTAACTATGCAAAAATGATTTTTCTACTAGAGTTATATTTAACTACTAGAGTTATATTTAACTTAACTAATTATGCATGAAATATAACTAAACTAACTAAACTTAACTAACTAAATTATGCATGAAATATAACTACACTAACTAAACTTAACTAACTAAATTATGTATGAAATATAACTAACTATGCAAAAATGATTTTTCTACTAGAGTTATATTTAACTACTAGAGTTATATTTAACTTAACTAATTATGCATGAAATATAACTACACTAACTAAACTTAACTAACTAAATTATGTATGAAATATAACTAACTATGCAAAAATGATTTTTCTACTAGAGTTATATTTAACTACTAGAGTTATATTTAACTTAACTAATTATGCATGAAATATAACTAAACTAACTAAATTATGCATGAAATATAACTACACTAACTAAACTTAACTAACTAAATTATGCATGAAATATAACTTACTAATTAACTAACTAAATTTACTAACAAAATTAACTAAACTAACTAATAAACTAAACTAATTAAATTAACTAATTAAAAACTAACTAAATTAACTAATTCAAAAAACTAATTCAAAAAACTAAATTAACTAATTAAAAAACTAATTAAATTAACTACTTAAAAACTAACTAAATTAACTAATTAAAAAACTAATTAAAAAACATAAATTAACTAATTAAAAAACTAATTAAAAAACTAAATTAACTAATTAAAAAAACTAATAAACTAAACTAATTAAATTAACTACTTGAAAACTAACTAAATTAACTAATTAAAAAAACTAATTAAATTAACTAATTAAAAACTAACTAAATTAACTAATTAAAAAACTAATTAAAAAACCTAAAGTAACTAATTAAAAAAACTAATTAAGTTAACTACTTAAAAACTAACTAAATTAACTAATTAAAAAACTAATTAAAAAACCTAAATTAACTAATTAAAAAACTAATTAAAAAAACTAATTAAAAAACTAAATTAACTAATTAAAAAAACTAATAAACTAAACTAATTAAATTAACTACTTAAAACTAACTAAATTAACTAATTAAAAAAACTAACTAAATTAACTAATTAAAAAACTAATTAAAAAACATAAATTAACTAATTAAAAAAACTAATTAAAAAATTAAATTAACTAATTACAAAAACTAATAAACTAAACTAATTAAATTAACTACTTAAAAACTAACTAAATTAACTAATTAAAAAACCAATTAAAAAACCTAAAATAACTACAGGCGGCGGAGCGTACCTCGATCGATCTTGGCGGGTGGCGGTGGGCGGTGGCGGCGGAGCAGCTGGTGGCGGTGGAGCAGCTGGCGGCAGTGGCGGTGGAGCAGCTGGCGGCAGTGGCGGCGGCGCGTCCGCGGTGGAGCAGCGGCGGCGGTGGTGCAGCGGCGGCGATGGAGCAGCTCGGCGGCCGGTGGAGCAGCGGCGCGTAGGCGGACGGTGAAGCATCGGCGGCGGTGGAGCAGCGGTGGCGAAATTGGGCAGCCTGACGGCGTGGATTCAAAAATCGCGCCTCGAGTGACTTAGAATTTTCGGAGTGCCGCGCGCAAACATTTATATTGGACGACATTATTACAGGCGGGCCATATTGACGTCAATATGGCCCGCCTATACTAATGTATTAGTACATGCGGCGGTCAATGACGCCCGCCTGTACTAATACATTAGTACAGGCGGCCCTCATTGATAGCCGCCTGTACTAATGTTTTTCCCATTTTCAGTTAGTTAATTTAGTTAGTTTATTTAGTAATTAGTTAAATTAGTTAATTAATTTAGTTAGTTTAGTAATTAGTTAATTTAGTTAGTAATTAGTTTTTTCCCTTTATTTAGTTTAGTTAGTAATTAGTTAACTTAGTTAGTGTTTACTAATAATAATAGGTTTGTTGGTTAACTTAGGGTTTAATTAAAGGCTTGTTTAATAGGGTTAGTTCTTATTTCATGTACTTAATTAGGGTTTGTGGATTAATTTAGTTAGTGTTTATTAGTTAGTTTATTTAGTTAGTTTATTTAGTAATTAGTTAACTTAGTTAGTGTTTACTAATAATAATAGGTTTGTTGGTTAACTTAGGGTTTAATTAAAGGCTTGTTTAATAGGGTTAGTTCTTATTTCATGTACTTAATTAGGGTTTGTGGATTAATTTAGTTAGTGTTTACTAATAATAGGTTTGTTAGTTAACGTAGTAAGTAATTAAAGGTCATTTATTCCCTGTATTTAGTTTAGTTAGTAATTAAATGCTTGTTTAATAGGGTCAGTTAATATTTCATGTACCTAGGGTTAGTAAATATAATAGAATCCAAAGGTATACAAGAAGGGGAAAGAGGTTTCAATTAAGATTTGTTTAATTAAGTTAGAAAATAATATCATAGTCCAAAGGTATACAACAAATGGAAATGTAAAACATCTGCTTAATAAGAAAGAGTAGCATTAGGTACAAATGATAAGTGGTACATTAATTAGTTACATGATAAACAATCTAGCGTGCTACAGTCCTTCCTTGTCCATCATGGCGCACCCAGGGCAAAGAGGTTTGCGGGATACTTTTCTCCACATTTTTTATCTTTTCTTCAAAGTTTGTAAAAAGAGACATCTCGCTGAACTGATTAACATCCTCTAAATCCATTACACCATCAACTCCTACAATTTGTTGCTTTCCAGGGATTGCTACGTGCTTTGACTTTTGGGTACTTTTCTTTTCATTCATAGATAGAATTTGTTCCACATAGAACACCTGTGCGGCACGGTTAGCAAGGATCCACGGATCATCTTTGTAACCTACTTTACTTAGATCAAGAACTCTTTGGCCATAGTTATCCACATTGACATGTTTATCTTGAACCCATCGACATCGGAACACTGGAATCTGCAGACGTGGACCATATTCAATCTCCCATATGTCATCAATGAATCCAAAGTATGTAGTTTCTTCACCAGTTGTATCATCTACAGCCTCACATCGAACGCCAATATTCTGGGCCATGCGCTTGGTGTCCCTAAAACTGGTGGAAAATGTGAAGCCACTAATGTCATAGCTCTGCCATGATATGACCTGGCTTGATGGTCCAGATGCTAAAATCTTGATGGTTTCTGATTCATCTGTCATGTCCAAATTCTTTAGCCATGCGGTGAACTGACGCTTGTGTTCCTTGTGTACCCAATCATTTGTGCATCCTGGATTCTCCTCACGAAGCTCTTTGATGTGCTGATTGGTGAATGGGTCCATTATTATGAGTTGTTGTAGTATGCTGTAGTGTACCTCTAGGACTATGTTGTAATCTGGCGGGATGAATGATTTTCGTCCCATCCTCCCTCGTCCACCAAGCCTTCCCTCATGTCGCAACGGAGGAAAACCAATTGATACCTAGTCTTTTAGGAGATTATTACATAATGGTCCTCCAGACTCAATGGACTCTTCTGTAGTGTATGCCTCTATCATGGAACCCTCCGGATGAGCACGATTTTCCATATAGCCATTCAATATTGACATGAAACGCTCATACGTCCACATTTCATGGAAATACATGGGGCCCAATGCCTCAATTTGAGGCACCAAATGAACAATAAGGTGTACCATGATATCAAAGAACGATGGGGGAAAGCACATCTCCAACTGGCTCAATGTCTCTGCAGCAAATTTCTATAGGGACTCTAACTCATCACGGATAATTACCTTCTCAGATATCTTATTGAAGAAGTAGCACAACCGTGTGATTGCCATCTTTAAAAACACTGGATTTATAGCCCTGATAGCAATAGGAAGAAAAGTGGTCAGCATTACATGACAATCATGTGAGTTATAGTTGGTGAGTGTAAGGTCTTTCATCGAAACAAGACTCCTTATGTTGGAGCAGAAACCAGATGGAACTTTTAAATTCTTCAACCACACACACATTGCATGTTTCTCATCTCTGTTCAGGTTATAGCTTGCTGCCGGTAGATGGTACTTCCCATTCTCTAGGAGTACAGGGTGAAGTTCTTTTCTGATCTTTAAATGTTGCATGTCCAAACGTGAATTGAGACCTTCCTTTGTCTTGCTCTTTGTGTCTAGCAAAGTTCCAACTACGCTGTCAAACACGTTCTTCTGAACATGCATACCATCGATCGCATGTCGTACGTCTAAGTCTTTCCAGTACGATAAGTACTTAAAGAAAATAGACTTCTTCTTAAATGTGTCTCCCTCATTTGCCTTCACAACCTTTCTTGGTTTCCCATCTTTGGTCTTTTTTCCAAACACAAACTTGACATTCTTAACTATCTTATACACTCTATGCCCTTTACTATAACCTGATGGAGCAGTAGATTTTGATTCATCCGTATTGTTAAAGTACTTATTCATCTTTTGTAAGCGGTACTTATGGCCTGCCGGTAGCCACCTCCTATGCCTCATGTAAACTATCTTGTTAGATGAAGGAAGAGACACGTGCCATGTTCCATCTATGCACTCTACACAACCAACCTTTCCCTTGAACTGGCCTGATAATGAGAAGAGAGCAGGATAATCATTAATTGTGACAAAAATAATTGCTCTCAATGTGAATGTCTCTTTGCGGAATGCATCGATCATTTTGACACCCACTTCCCATAGTATTTGCATCTCTTGCATTAAGGGCTCTAGAAATACATCCATATCAACTCCAGGTTGTGTAGGTCCAGAAATAAGAATGGTTAGCAAAAGATATTTTCTTTTTTGACTCAACCATGAAGGAAGATTGTATATTGTCATAATCACTGGCCATGTGCTGTGCGTGCTGCTCCTCTCGGCAAATGGATTCATTCCATCAGTACTCAGAGCAAACCTTACATTTCGTGGGTCCTCAGCAAAGTTTGGATATTTCTTATCGAATTCTTGCCATTGCTTTGCATCGGCTGGATGTCGTAAGTTTCCATCATCTTTCCTTTCATCAGAAGCATTCCAGGTCATAAGTTCCGCATCATCAGGGTTTGCAAACAAACACCTCAAACGATCAACCACAGGGAGATACCATATCACTAATGCAGGAATTCTTCTCAACGCATAATAGTCCACTTTGATATTGCTAGTGGGCTTTGAACGTTTGTCTTGTTGAGTCTTTGTTTGCGTCTTCTTTCGCTTCCTCCCTGAAGAAACATAGGCTGCATTCCCTTCCTCTTGATGATCTTTATTCGTCTTGTACCTACTAGCACCGCAGTTTGGACAACTGTCTAAGTCTTTATACTGATCA
Source organism: Microstegium vimineum (assembly GCA_022036555.1). Taxonomy (NCBI): domain Eukaryota; kingdom Viridiplantae; phylum Streptophyta; class Magnoliopsida; order Poales; family Poaceae; genus Microstegium; species Microstegium vimineum. The sequence continues at coordinate 44,309,184 of CM039132.1, forward strand.
CCCCGATATAGGATACAATGATTTCTACATGCGTGGATCTTCTCAACACCCATCGTAAGTGGACTGACTAGCTTCTTTGCATAGTACGTGTTAGCAGGCACTCTGTTCTCCTTAGGAAGAAGGTCTCCAAGTACACGCAATAAATCATTGAAACTAGCATCGGACCAACCATATCTAGCCTTAATCCTCAAAAACTGAAGAACAGCCCCTAGTGTCGACCACTCTTTGGTACAACCTTTCGACTCGTCGTACAAAGGCTCTTCTGCTGCCTTCTTCAAGGCTTCCATTCGGTTCATGAAGAATATTGATGGATCCGCACAACAGTTCATTATTGCCTCTAAGAAATCTGCATCTTCAATGACATCAGTGTTAACATGCTGAGTTTCATTAACATCGGACGTAGAATTATGAGTTTGATTGACATCTGGCATAACATGATGGGTTTCATTGATATCTGGCATAGCATCACATTCATTGAGATATGGCATTGGACCCTCCACATTGATGTTACTTGCAGTGTTGTCAGTTGTCCGCATATAAGGTGTAGAACTACCCTTACCATGTTTTGTCCAAATCAAGTAGTCCTCCACAAATCCTCTGCAAACCAGATGAGAAGTGATTGCTTCCACATTGTCAAATACCACAATATTTTTACAGTCTGCGCTATGGACAACATATGTGCTTCACTTTTGTTCTCTGAGCATGTATCTTCACGGCATCAATAAATTTTTGGACCTCCACTACATAAGATGTGTCTAATCTTGATAAGTTGTACATCCATAATGACCTCTCCATATTTATCTGTAGTTAGGAAAATATTGTATGTCACTCTAAAAACAAAACGAAAATAATCCCTCATAACTAAGATTCTATCCTCCATCAATTAAATAGATATGAAAACCTACCTCTTACAGAATTTACAAAATAAAAAATTTAAATAATTATTTAAACTCATTTTTATAATTATAAGAATTAATTAAATGGAGATGGCATCTTGATTAACAAACCCTAAGTATAAGCAAAAATAAGAAACCCTAATTAACAAACCCTAAGTACATGAAATACTAACTAACCCTAATTAATAAGCCATTAATTACTAACTAAATTAATTAACTAACTCTAAGTACATGAAATATCTAACCCTAAGTAATAAACCATCAATTACTAACAAAAATTATTGAAAAACCTAAGCTACATGAAATAATAAATAACCCTATTTAACAAACCCTAAGTATAGACAATAATAACTAACCCTAATTAACAAAACATTAACTACTAAATTAATTCATAAACCCTAAGTATTCTATTACATATATCTACTCACAAGAATTCTAAAAAGTATTTATTTTCTATAATCCGAGCAAGATACAATTTACTATGAATTTACAAAAAAAATAGCTAAAACTCTCTCTCTTGCCCTAGCTATGAACCCTAACCCTAGATTTAAAGCACCTCCAATACAAGAATTGAACCAAAGAATCACTAAAAAAATGGCGGCAACAACACTAACTAACCTTTTGGAAGTTTCTCACCAAAGAAATGAAGTTCAAAACATCCCCCCTTGGAATAGCCACCTCTGTGTCGGACACTGTGCACACAGCACGGGAGTAACTGTTCTTGTCTGGAGGTGGAAGAAGGAAATTTATTGCAGCATTAACACAGACGGTTGGTAAGGAGGACCGCCTGTGTAAATACCCCATATATTTACACAGGCGGTTGATAATGTCAGCCGCCTGTGTAAATGTTATTTACACAGGCGGCTGACATTATCAACCGCCTGTGTAAATATAGGTATTTACACAGGCGGTAGAGATAGGAGAGCCGCCTGTGTAAATGGTTTTACATAGGCGGTTCTCTTGCTGGACCCACCCTATTTTTTGTACTGGCGTCATGAAGTTGTGAACCGCCTCTGAAAAAAAAAGACGTGCCAGCAAAAATGATTTTTCTACTAGTGTGATCTCCAGTTTTTTCAACTGTGAAGCACTAAGGAATCCGCCATGCACATCATGCAGAAGCTGTGAAATGCTATCATTTTCCTTTGTGTCATCAACTAATGTATTCCTAAACACATCATCATTAGTAGGCATAGGGTGTTTGTAATCATCAATAGACAATAATGCATTCAGGGATACACTAGCCATGGGCACATCATCATTTCTTTCTTGTGCAACATTTTGACCAACCTCCCTATGCAAAGTCCAAATTGTAGTCTCTCATTATCCCCTGGTGATCAAGTGCAATCTTATATGCTCCACGTTGCCCCATTTTCTCGTATTCTTGCATTCTTTGCATGGACAGAATACAAGTTGTGAGTCCCTAGCATTGGCTCTAGCGAGCTTGATGAAATCATCGATGCCCGTCAAGTACCATGGGTCTATACATAACAGATCGTATATCTACCCTCACTCCATGTCTGCACAGGTAAAATGGACAGGGCAGAGGAAACATAGGAACATAATAATAAAAGACTTTCTGAACAATATTATTTGATGAAGCACATAAGCATAATGTACAATCTGTAGCGGGCATTTAGGGTTTAGGGTTTAATAAGAGCCTTTTTGAACAATATTATTTGAAGCACATAAGCATAATATATTCTTCAATATAATTTGAAATTGGTCGCGCTACAAAAAGTGAGACAACAAATAGAAAACAATGGAGGCTTCATCGTAAACAACATTAAGGCACACCCTTTTTGAACAACAATGTAGGTGCTTGTTTAGTTCCCTTCCAAATTCTAAAACTTTACGATGTTCCACATCTCATCGAATCATTAAACACATGCATGGAGTAATAAATGTAAGTAAAAAATATAACTAATTACAAAGTTTATCTGTAATTTTTGAGACGAATCTTTCGAACCTAGATACTAAATGATTGGACAATAATTACCCGATAAAAACAAAGTGCTACAATTTTCCAAATAATTTTGGATCTAAAAGCTCCAAAAAATGGACATAAATTGCAACAACCCTCTTCTTGATCATGAACAATAGTATAGCTCCAAAGTATTGATTTGCACACAAAAGCAATGTAAACCTATAATTCAAAAGAAGTATGCTTGTTACTAACCATGAGCTAAAAAATCGTGAGCGTCAAAGAGTGTCCTTGAGCAATCGGTGAAGAGGAGCCGCAACAATGGAGGTGAAGAGAGCAGCCGCAACAATGGAATGGAGTTCACCGTTCTGTTTCCGTTGGGACAGAGGAGGGAGGAGATCGAGATATTTATACTCTAGCCCTTATCTCTGGCGGTTTCAGCCACCAACCGACAGTGAAGCTTATCATCCCTGTCGGTTCGTGGCTTGAACCGGCAGTGAACCAGCAGAGAAGCTTCACTGCCGGTTCAAGCACGAACCGGCAGTGACGATGTGCTTCATTGCTGGTTCGGCCCCAGTCCCAATGATTTGGGGCCTGTCAGACATAGAACCGACAGTGAAGGATCATAACTGCCGGCCCAACACAAACCGACAGTGATGGGCCGACAGTGATGTTAGAATCTGTAGTAGTGTTGGTACATGGCGACTCGGCAAGCTAGCACTCAACAACTATCCATGGCCCGCCCTTCAAATAATGCCCACAGTATAAGAAAAATATTTTTCAAAATTACTGTATGAAATATGAATAATAATAATCAAATACTAAGCAAAGGCCATCCTTGAAGTCGTAGAGGCTGACTTAGTGTGCATAAGTAGAGCTCAGTTTGCAACCAGAAGGAACTCACCGCCTCAGAAGTCAAGATCCAAGGTTTATGGCGCGCAGCGCCTCCGATCTGGCTCCTTCCTTTGTCTTCACTGACTAATCTGACCATTTCAGATACAGGCAAAATAAACTAGAGAAGGGAATAGATCTGGATCGAATTTGTGAAATAATAGGCTAAACCAATCCAACTATCTTGTCAAAATCAAAAAAGAATTAGTGACATGCATGGATACAAACAGAAAGCTAGCACGTGCCATGGTAAGCTTTGCACGCATCGGCGTCATCTATCCAGATCGAAGAGGGAAGTAAGGGCTCACGGATTTCGCGGTTATTTCGGGGTGGCTTCTGATGGCGGCCTTGCTGTTGAACTTTTTGAGGTTATCCACGGCGGCGTTCTTGGGAATATTGGGGACCCGACAGTACTTGGCCGTGCTAGCAAGAGGTGGCATCGACAAGCGGGAAGAGGATTAGCGGGAAGAGGATGCTGCGTTATGGGGACAAAGAGAGGAGTCAAGCTTGAAATTGGATCTTGCCGTCCAGATCTGGAACTGCTGCTACTACTAGCAGATATTGGCAAGTGACCATGCAGAAGAAGATAGAGTTACTGGAGTGTCATGAGTGACAAAAAAAAAGGCAGCCCGGGTGACATGTGCCATGTGCCGTCCAAAAAAGCAATTAAGACCAAACCTTTTTATTTTCTAGCTACTATCTCTATCTGCTATCCTTTCTTTCACAACGGTCCATGTAACCCTCTCAAAAAAAACTTTCCCTGTAACTCCAAAATGGTGCTGTAATTTTTATAAATTTCAAAACATCAAGTGCTGCCTTTAAAAAAATTTGATTGCCGATCATAACCTCACAAGTGTACACCAAATACACACTTAATCAACAAACATATTCTTTGCTATGAGTTATGGACGTTGAGAGTTATGTCAAACACCTTTTCTCCGTAACTCATTTGTTTCGGTTCATCAAGTTGCGGCTCCAACTGTTTATCAGAGTATTTAATCATTGTATCTTTTTGGTACCTGTGCTTCTCGACAAGGAATCATTTGTGTCTCACGTACAACATCTTGTTGGATCCTTTAAGGTAACTGTAGTAGGTAATGTCGATGCAAACTACGCAGCTAGTATTCCCTTTGATCTGCCCCAACAACAAAGAGACCAGAGTAATCACATCCACCATCTCAACACCCCTTCTTCCCATAGTTTCTTCATGTCTTCCATGAGCGGCTCTAGGAACACATTTATGTCATTGTCGGGTTGCTTTGGTCCGAAAATAAGCATTGCCAGCAAAAAGTACCATCGCTTCTGACATATCAAAGGAGGTAGGTTGTAGATGGTCAGGATGAGCGGTCGAGTGTTACATTATGCGAGTTGTTAAGGTCACCGAACGGGTTCATTCTGTCAGGGAATAACACTTCATGAACATATTTATCACTAATAAGTTCCACATGTACTTGGATAGCCTTTATTTTTAGGGAATGTCATTTCAGGCCAATCAGGGGTGCTGGAAGCTCCTTTTACACATCTCCCGATGTATGATTTGAGCCAAACTCTAGAATCTCTGTGTCATGAGACTCCTGACATGTCCAGGAGCTCCCACAAGAAAGCCAAGCCAGCATGATCCATGCCAAAACTATTTCAACCCTTGGATGCAACATGTGCTTTCATTCAACGTTCCAAATTAAGTGCACAAGGATCCATGGGCCCACATCACGAGAACCAACGTGACAAACACTTCAAATGAATCATCCAAAGCTCCATGGCTAGGAATGTGGATGGATGTACACTTGTCACTCCTAATCACCCTAAGGAGGAAGAACAAGCTTTCGATCTGTCAAATCTCTTCCTCACTAGGCCCTTGGCTCTCTAAGAACTCTCACAAGCTTTCTTCAGCTGAAACAATGGTCAAGATAGCTGAAGGACCGGAAACGGTGACCAGAGGGGGGGTTTGAATGAGAGCCAAATAAAAATTTCTTTCGGAAGATCTTGACCCTTGTCCCACACACTTGCAAGAGGACTGCAGAGAAGAAAACCAGCAGCAGGGCGTAGAACGCGTCCGACGCAACGTCGACGGACGCTGTGGAGCGTCCGACGCAAAACGAATAGAGAGCCTGTAAACAGCACAAACCGACGGACGCGTCTGGCGGGCTGGCGACGAACATTTGCGAGTGTCCGGCGCAAACTTGAACCGCGCAGACAAGGAACACGACGGACACTGACGTCAGCACGCCCCAGCGTCCAACGCAAAAGCGCAGAGCGTCCGACGCAGCGTCCGACCCTCACGAGCAGAGCGCAGGAATGCGAAAACCGCCGTTCTCTTCGTCAAATCTTTCCAAAACCAAACCAAATGATCACCAACTGTAACCAAACTTTGTAGGCATGATCGTATTGCAGTTGGGGAGCTATCCCGAAAAAATCATCGCTCAATTTGGATCGGTTAAACGAGCGTAAAAGGATTTCGGGAGGAAACCCCAAAACGAAGAACGCCAAAGAGAAAACGCCCGATCTGTGTGCTCGTGAGGTTTTAGATAAATTCCTTTGGTGCAAAGTTTCTCCTCACGAGTACGAATAACTTGGTTCAAACGGATTTTGCAAAGCTTCTCTCAATCAAGAGTTCTCATCTCGGGAACAAAGAAAAGAAAGAGAGAGCAAAAACCAAATCGCGAAGAACACAAGCAAGGGGGACTCGATCACGAAACCAACCCATATTGTTTATTGTGCGAGTCAACATTCATCCAATAATTAATAGAGACAAATTCTAACAAGCCACCCGGATACTAGTAGCACTATTTTTTTTCCATGGTAATGAATAATGTCTATGACTTAACCCGTTCTCGCATTACCCGGGGTTGATGAGCACTAAATTTTGCCATGTTGATGAATAGTATCATCGACTTAATACGTTCTTGCATAACCAGAGGTTGATGTAGCAATAAATTTTGCACTTAAGTCTAGTTCACTGATGAAGATACCAAGTAACATAAACTAAGCCAAACGAGAACCCGAACCCAATAAACTGAAACAAAGCATATAGATGCCCGGCCAACTTGATACAGCACACAGCCTGATCGAAAGCCAACCATGCACATAACAAATACTGTATTGTTCAGTGCAGTTTCATTTCTGTGATTATTTTCCTTTGTTGCAGGACGGCAGACTGCTCCATGATCAAGATGGACTTTGCAATTTTGAATATTCAAAACATCAACTGACAACTTCCTTTTTGTAACTTTAAATTGTAAAAATACTTCATTTCTCTGTGACTTCGACCTCTTAACTCTACATCCAATACAAACCTAACCAAGATGCTTGCTGTACCTAATTAATCCAACGTGGAGTTTATTGTCAAGATCTCGTGGAGTGCATGGCCACAATAATCCTATAATTAACACAGGCAAAGTCAAGGAAGCTGGGTGCTGCAAATAGCGATAAATTTTATCATATGCTGCTGAGTAATGCTGACTCAACACGTTCTTGATGGATCACTAGTAGGGCCACCCATCGACCACATCTTCAAGAATCCTATGGATCACTAGCAGGGGTACAAGTAGCATTAAGTTTAGCATGGTGACTAATAACTCAGACATAACCTGTTCTTCCATAATTAGGCGTTGATGGATGAATAAGCCCAAACAACTCCAGCATTGCAATGATGCTTTGATTCACAATTTTATATAGAAAATGCCAATTTGAACATGTGTAGGGATGCAAGCTGTTTTCTTCCGCAAACATGTAAATAGACATAATTTTGCAGTTTCTGTGAAGATATTTATTGTTACTCATAATACATTTAGATCACTGAAGAGACCAATTATTAAATGTGAAGTCAGGTTAATGCAGGTGCAGAACTAGAAAGAGTATATTTAATTTTTCAATATATATGCCCACTCTGATTGTTTCTATGTAACCCCAATACGGGGACTATGCTATTTTTAAATATCTCAGCATAGTGTGTAAAATGGAAATAAAACAATTCCTTGTCGTTCTTGACCCTTCGATTACAAACGTAATACGCACCTAACCTAGATGCTTGCATCACCAAAATAAATCAATTGGCCATGTTGACAAGCAAATAATGACTGCACCTCCTATAAACGACAATGAATTTATTATCCTGCATCCTTGTTTAATTTATAGCATGTACCAAAAGTGTAAACACATCCGCAGGTGGCCTTTAGCCTAAAACTATATATACCACACAGAAAATAAACTTTGCAAAAGACAATCAAAATAACAAGTGTTGAATTGTTTCATTCTTTCTATAGAATGCACAAGATGTATTCATGTTCTAATTTTTCCTTGCTAAGTTATTTTAGGATAAATAACACCCGCTTTAGGAACCGAAGAAAAATCTTTATTTTCAGAGGTAGCTTCACAAGCCAAACATCCATATCAACTTTGACTCCCCATATTGACATGGTATCCGGTTTGAACCAGAACTAAAGGTGTTTACTGGGTAAAAAAGGAGCGGTTGTGCAGATTTGAACTCAAGATCTGTGACTTTAGTCCTTGTGCGTTGTCATCTCAACTCCCACTGCACATCTTACATAGACAAGATATACTTTGTTTTTAAATTCACTATGGAGGCACTTTTAGTCTGGGTTCATGTCTCCAACCAGGACTAAAGCCAACTGCACTAACACTAAAAGGTGTGGAATTATTCACATTTTGTATTAAAAATCAAGATTAAATGTCCTAGGGCTCCTTTAGTCTTGGTTTGCAATTTTAGACTAGGACAAAATATTTTTTGTCCATCGATGAATGGTGATTTCTCTACTAGTGAATGGAGCATTTGGTTTTAGAAGTCAAAAGAATGTATCTCTTTCATCATGTAATTAACGTTCCCGACCCATGCTACAAGGCTGTTTTACACTAGAAGTTTGTTTCCAAGTTTACCTTCTAAATGAAACATTAAGAGGAACCATACTTAGAGTTTATGCACCCATAGCATGTGACAATGTGAAAATCATACGAATAGATTTGTCTTGAAATATACTTTCATAAAAGTATACATATATCATTTTTAAATAAATTTTTTATAAAAATATGAAGTTAAAAGTCATGTTTTGGAGAAAGTGTCGTTGTCTAAAACAACTTCTTTTAAAATATGGAGGGAGTATATGCGTATGATACATACATATAATGGAGGTATATCATATTATACAAGTAGGCAATAATTCCCACCTTATCAAACCAGGACCACCCTTTTGCCCCTTATCCATATCATAACATAACTCATCTGCCTATAAATAGCAGCAGCAACTTCCATTCAATAATCACCTCTCAACACAAAACTAAGAAACATAGCTTGGTAACCAAGGAAGGTAGCAGCAGAAGGAGGAAGTAATGGAGGGAAAGAGGACTACCACTTTCGTGGTGATCATGTGCCTGGTCATCTTGAGCCTCACTGTTGACTCTGCCACTGCGGAATGCGGCTGCTGCATATCCGCCCAGGCAAAATTATGCTGTTCTGTTTGTATTGCTGCGGGTGGCTCCGACACAATCTGCAAGAACACTTGTTGTTTCCCATGTTTCCTAGAAGATTCTGGTAAATTCACTAAAGTCACTTTATTCAAAGCATTTGTTATGTGTACATACAACCTTTGTAGCATATCATGGACTAATACATATGTGTAGCTGTTGACTTCACTTCCCATCTGACAACTTCAGGCATATATTTCTTGCAACATGAACATAACTTATACTCTACTTGAACTATAAAATTTACTCATGCGCTAATGGGATTTCCATATTTTTAATTTGACAGTTGTTGCTAAAATGGACAAAATAATGGGAGGTCTTGCTAAGATGGACGAAGAAGGACAAGCCTAAAACAACATATGCTTGCATGGTTACCAGCATGAGTGCCATTCATAAACATATGTTGTTTTGCTTCAAGTTATGGCCAAGTTATGTTAATGTTTATCTCCAATAAATTGTTGACCATACGGGTCGACCTCTAGTCGATCCATCTGTTGGTCTGAACTATATGTATATCGTGAATGTGTGTTCCTCATGCTACTTTTAATAAGGCTATAGCATTGTCCACCGTGATATGTGTCATCTATTGGTCTCTGGCCTTTGAAACTATATTGAAAAAAGATTAATTATTATCTGTTATGCATGTTCTTTATTTAATTTATTCTCGGCGGATTCTAGATAGTTTCCTGAGTTTTGGACTATGGGAGATAATTAAGATTATTTTCCGTGCTAAATCATATTCCGAATCCAAGTAGGAAAGCCAAAGCGGGAAGGAAACTTGGTTGTATCAATGAAAAAATATATAGAGGTTGAGGGAAAAGAAAAGGGGAGAAAAAAAAGAAAAATGAACATATTAGAGCAAGATGAAGAGATCAACCACCTTCAATCATGTTCTGAGAGGGTTGGTGAAGAAGAAAAGGGGAGGAAAAGAAGAAAAAAAAATATTAGAGGAAAAAGAAGAGATCAGCCCCTTCAATCTTGTTCTGGATCAACCTCTGAGGAAAAATAGCGGCTCAAAAAACGACAACAAAGAAATGAGGCAGATTTTTTCTTCTATCTAGTTGACCTTCTGTATTTGCATGCATAATGGGTGTGTTTCTCTTGCTAGCGTGTACATAGTGCCTTTATAGCTCGCTCATTTATATGAGATCTTTGGGCGCATCATCAAAAGATTTAACTACACCTTCGGTTTCTCTTTAGCATTGATTGTGGTATTGATCACAGTAGGGGCATGGTTGAGACCACCGAGCCAGATCTGCTCCGGATCCAGCGTCGCGTCGCTGCCGTGGTTGAGGGTGGGAGGGAGGCCGTCATCAACTCGGCCCAAACGAGCTCCAGATCTGAAAGGGGAGAGTGGAGGAGTTGAGGATCGAGAGAGAGAAGTTGATGGAGAGACTTCTGCTTACCTCACCGTCGTCGCCCGGCCTCGCACACCACCGCGGCCACCCGTGCCACGGTGATCCCTAGCTCTGCGCGACCCCACGCCAGCACGTCCGGCCCCGTGCCCCCGCACCACGATAACCTAGCTGCACGGCTCCGCGCCACCATGGCCGCCATGCGAGGCCTGGCCGAGCGTCTGCAGAGAAAGGAGTCTGGAGAGAGGGAGAGTGTCGAGACTGGGATGCGTGTGGTATGGTGCGGTCTGGGCTTTTGTTAGGCTCGGTAAATTAAGGAAGGCGGACACGTTATAGTGCCCGCCTTTGTTAATAATCGATTAATGGCAGACATTATAACGTGCTCGCCTCCATTAATCTTTAACGGAGGCGGACGTTTGGGCATCGACCCGGCGCTGGCCTGGCAGCCAATAATGGAGGCGGGCCAGAAAAATATCTGCATCCAATCTATAAAATCATGTGTCACCTAAATTCATTTGTGAACTAGTGGTAGTAGAGACCTCCTCTGTTAACATGACTTTAACAGAGATGGGCAATTTAAAAACCATCTCGGTTAATATATTAATAGATGCATGTAATATAATCTGATCGGCTTCATTTATAAGGATTAATGAAGGCGGTCATCTAAAAGCGTTCACCTCCATTAATGCATTAACGTATGTGGTTGCTTTATAGGGACCGCCTCACGGACGACGTTACAATGCCTGCCTCCATTAAGAAATAACCGAGGCAGCCACGTTTCATGCTAGCGGAATGCGCGCGGGCAGACAATAACGGAGGCGCCGATAAAGAGGTGGCCACCTCCAATCAAGAAATCCCACCGCCGCCTAAAGGAAAGCCTGTACTAGTGAAATACATATTGTTTATTGTGCGAGTCAACATTCATTCAATAATTAATAGAGACAAATTCTAACAAGCCACCCGGATACAAATTTTTCCATGCTAATGAATAATCTCTATGATCGACTTAACCCGTTCTCGCATTACCAGGGGTTGATGAGCACTAAATTTTGCCATGTTGATTAATAGTATCAACGACTTAATACGTTCTTGCATAACCACAGGTTGATGTAGCAATAAATTTGGCACTTAAGTCTAGTTCACTGATGAAGATACCAAGTAACATAAACTAAGCCAATCGAGAACCCGAACCCAATAAACTGAAACAAAGCATAAAGATGCCCGGCCAACATGATACAGCACACAGCCTGATCGAAAGCCAACCATGCACAGTTTCATTTTTGTGATTATTTTCCTTTGTTGCAGGACGGCAGACTCTCCATGATCATGATGGACTTTGCAATTTTGAATATTCAAAACATCAACTGACGCCTTCCTTTTTGTAACTTTAAATTGTAAAAATACTTCATTTCTCTGTGACTTCGACCTCTCTTAATTCTACATCCAATACAAACCTAACCAAGATGCTTGCTGTACCTAATCCAACCTGGAGTTTATTGTCAACATCTCGTGGAGTGCATGGCCACAATAATCCAATAATTAACACAGGCAATGTCAAGGAAGCTGGATGCTGCAAATAGCAATAAATTTTACCATATGCTGCTGAGTAATGCTGACTCAACACGTTCTTGATGGATCACTAGTAGGGCCACTCTCCCATCGACCACATCTTCAAGAATCCTATGGATCACTACCTGTTCTTGACATCTTCAAGAACAGGTTATGGACTTTACAAGTAGCATTAAGTTTACATGGTGACTAATAACTCAGACATAACCTGTTCTTCCATAATTAGGCGTTGATGGATGAAATAAACCTAAACAACTCCAGCATTTGCAATGATGCTTTAATTGATTCACAATTTTATATAGAAAATGCCAATTTGAACATGTGTAGGGATACAAGCTGTTTTCTTCCGCAAACATGTAAATAGACATAATTTTGCAGTTTCTATGAAGATATTTATTGTTACTCATAATACATTTAGATCATTGAAGAGACCAATTATTAAAAGTGAAGTCAGGTTAACGCAGGTGCAGAACTAGAAAGAGTATATTTAATTTTTCAATATATGCCCACTCTGATTGTTTCCATGTAACCCCAATACGGGGACTATGCTATTTTTAAATATCTCAGCATAGTGTTTAAAATGAAAATAAAACAATTCCTTGTTGTTCTTGACCCTGCGATTACAAACGTAATACACACCTAACCTAGATGCTTGCTTCACCAAAATAAATCAATTGGCCATGTGAGGCCTGGCCGAGCGTCTGCAGAGAAACGATTCTGGAGAGAGGGAGAATGTCGAGACTGGGATGCGTGTGGTATGGTGCGGCCTGGGCTTTTGTTGGGCTTGGTAAATTAAGGAAGGCGGACACGTTATAATGCCCGCCTCTGTTAATAATCGATTAATGGCAGACATTATAACGTGCTCGTCTCCATTAATCTTTAACGGAGGCGGACGTTTTGGCATCGACCAGGCGCTGGCCTGGCAGCCAATAATGGAGGCGGGCCAGAAAAATATCTGCATCCAATCTATAAAATCATGTGTCACCTAAATTCATTTGTGTACTAGTGGTAGTAGAGACCTCCTCTGTTAACATGACTTTAACAGAGGTGGGCAATTTAAAAACCATCTCCGTTAATATATTAATAGATGCATGTAATATAATCTGATCGGCTTCATTAATAAGGATTAGTGAAGGCGGTCATCTAAAAGAGTTCGCCTCCATTAATCCATTAATCCATAAAATGAAAATAAAACAATTCCTTGTCGTTCTTGACCCTGCGATTACAAACATAATACGCACCTAACCTAGATGCTTGCATCACCAAAATAAATCAATTGGCCTTGTTGACATGTAAATAATGACTGCACCTCCTATAAACCACAATGAATTTCTTATCATGCATCCTTGTTTATAGCATGTACCAAAAGGGTAAACACATCCGCAGGTGGCCTTTAGTCTAAAACTATATACAACACACAGAAAAGAAACTTTGCAAAAGGCAATCAAAATAACAAGTGTTGAATTGTTTCATTCTTTCTACAGAATGCACAAGATGTATTCATCTTGGTTAATTTTTCCTTGCTAAGTTATTTTAGGGGCGTGGTTGAGCCCACCGAGCCAGATCTGCTCTGGATCCAGCGCCGCGTCGCTGCCGTGGTTGAGGGTGGGAGGGAGGCCGTCATGAACTCGGCCCAAACCAGCTCCAGAACTGAAAAAGGAAAGAGAGAGGGAGCTGAAGATCGAGAGAGGGAGAGATGGAGATGGAGATACTTTTGCTTATCTCCACCGTTGTCGCCCGGCCTCGCACACCACCATGGCCACCCGTGCCACGGCGGCACCTAGCTCCGCGCGACCCCAAGCCAGCACGCCCGGCCCCGTGCTCCCGCACCACGATGACCTAGCTGCATGTCTCCGCGCCACCATGGACGCCATGCGAGGCCTGGCCGAGCGTCTGCAGAGAAAGGGGACTAGACAGAGGGAGTGTCGAGACTGGGATGCGTGTGCTGCGGTGCGGCCTGGGCTTTTGTTGGGCTTGGTCAAACGCATTCATCCCTTCTGTACTCAAACCTAACCAAAGATGTCTTACCTCTTCACTAATGTTCTTATAGAACATAGTCCTCCAGACCTACCCATCGGCGGGGTGCGTCAACATTGTATCTTTCTTACTCTCTTCATTATGCCAACGCAACAACTTGGCTGACTTTGCATTTGCAAACAACTTATGCCCTCGTGGAGCTATAGGAAATTATCATACGACATTTAAGGGCCCTCTCTTGGTCTTGCTTCCCTGATTTGACGGCCCTTGCTTGTATCGGGGAGCTTTACTGTCATACCCAGTTTTAAAGACAAAATGGGATGCAATAATCTTATGTGTGCCCAGAGATCAGTCACACACATAAGCCGACAAATTATCTAAATTGTATCATCACAAGTGTTTAATACATAGCGAATGAGTATTTAAATAATGTCTATTACAAAACAGCAGAAATAAGATAACTCTCGCGAAGCTCCATAGCACAGGGACGTCAACTGGTTGACCCCAAACCTAGTAGTCCTCTGGATACTCCTCATAACTCTGATAATCTGGTACCCATCCGGGATTTTTATACAAGAATTGAAAAGAAAGAAAGAAACAAGCGTAAGTACTTTCGTACTCAACAAGCATATATGGGGTTCATGAGGCTCAAATAGTATGACACTGGTTTACTGCGGTAAGCATTTTTAATTTGTAGCAAAACTTTATAAGTGATAGATCAAAGTTATGCTTAAATCCCCAAGTTAAATTGCATGATCAAATAAACAATGGAACAAGTAACATAATATCATGATAAAGTGATTCATAAAAGTAAACATAAGTAACCAAAGAGTTCTGTGAGTTTTCTGGGCCGCTCGTGTCCGTGAGCACGGCTATCATGATAGTTTTTAACACTCTACAGAGTTTGTACACTTTACCCATGAGACGTGTTTGCCGAAATGCCCCGGGATCATGACTCCCTTAACACTACCGAGGTGAGCGGGCCGGGGACACGATGAAGTCTTTCAAAGGGGTTCGCTGACATACCACAGACACTACGGATCCACGGGCAAGGGGTATATAGGAGCCCGTCGGTGGTACACACCCGCAGCGGTCCCCACACCAGCCGCTCCGCAACCGCTCGGCAATGGCAACTTTCGCGAACTGCCGCATGCGAGAGAGTGACCCTAATACTGAACTAAAGCCAGAGTCATGTAGCCCTCATGGTTGCACTGTATGTCCTAGCTTTTGCTGACAGAAAGGGGGTCCTAAGTCCATGTTGCTAAAAAGTCAAGTTTTACTTCAACATTTCATGTAATCATTAAACAAGATTAAAGGATCATGCTTATAAAAGTGAAGCACTAGCAATAACTACCCATATGCAACAGTAGCCCATAGGATTTCAAGGATATAGGGAAACAAATCTAAGTAAACCCTATGGTGACAGTATTAGACACATGCATATGATTTTATTGGAAAAGCTTCATTAATAGGACATCAAGGAAGATCCCATATAATACTTGCCTTGCTCAAAGAGATCCTGCTGCTGCTCCTGCTCAAAGCAAAACCCCCTGGTCTCCCACGTACTGCTCACCGTCTGCACTCGATCATCACATCACATGCAATCACGCAGAGACATAACATGCAAACAAACAAATCTATAGACTAGAACAGTACACCATACATAATAAAACAAGATTAAAAGTTTATAAAACAAATCTACGTCTCACTACGATCACAAAGACGCTTGAATCACGAAAAAACGGAGCTATAACGGAAAAGTTAGGAATTAAACGGGATTTTGAATAGAGCAAGATTAAGCATCACGGAAATAATTTTCTTTGATTTTTAAAAGTTATTAACATAGATAAAAACTGTACTACTGGATAGAGCATGAAAATACGGATCTAACGCAACTTGAATGGAGCGATTTGGATTTAACATGAACAGTTTATAAACAATTGAAAAGAGTGGCAAAACTATAAATAAGATTTTCCTTTTTATTTTAGAAATAAAACAGGCAGAAAAGGGAGGCGCTTTCCAGAACCGAAAGCGTAACTAGGAACTACGCCAACTGGACCGGGGGTTCAGTCTTTAAAAAGAGGGAGGTTTCTTTTGCAAAATCACCAGTCAAACCGGTATCGGGCTCTCTGGTGCGTCCGATTGAAAACGGACGGTAGAGATTAAAACAGAGGGGTAGGTGGCGGCGCTCGGCGGCCGGAAACAGGGGCGCGGCGGCGCCATTGCCGTGCGAGCGGCGGCGCAACGCGATACGGGGCGTCAGAGCTCCAAACTCGACGCAAAAAGGTCTGGGAGAGAGAGGAGAGCACGGCGAAGACGTCTACGGGGTTGGTTGAACGGATTATGCTCGGGACCGTGCGGTCCACGCAGCACAGCGGCTCGGTGTGGTCGGGAATCGCGGAGCAGTGCATTAGAGAGGTTAGGATGGGAGGGAGAGCTCCTGGGGGTGCTCCTTACCAGATTGCGGTGCTCGGGAAGTATGCGGATGGAGCAGAGAGACGCGGCCGCGGAGGAACAACAGCGGCGGTGGCTCTGCTAGGTTTGCGGCGGCGCGGGGTGCTGCGGCGGCTCTGGTACTGCTCTGGTTGTCCCGTGGTCGCAAGGTGAGGGCGGAGGGATGTCGGGTGCGGATTAAATAGCCCTGGTGCGCCACAAGGAAGGAAAGGGGGAGGATTCGATGCGGATCGGGTCTCGGCCGCAGGGAAAGAGCGGCGGCCGGGAAAGGAAAAAGGGGGGAGGAGAGAAAGGAAGGCGGCGGTGCTTGACTTGCTCGTCACGGTGCCGCGTTGCTAAGGAAGGGGAGGATTTCCTTGCTCCTGCTCGGATTCGGCCGCGAGAGAGCGTCGGCGCGAGAGCAAAAGGAAAGAAGAAGAAAGGGGGACGAAGGAGGGGCAGTGGGTGACTGCCATGTGGAGCCCACCTGTCGGTGACAGCACGGCGCCGAGCTGCGTGGGATGAGGGTGGGGATTAGTTGGGCCGGCCTGGTCGGGTTTAGCCCAGTAGAAAGAAAGAGGGGGAGGTTGGGCTGGGGGGAGAGTGGCCTGCGGGCCAAAGTGACAAGAGAAGGGGGAGGGAGAGGGTAAAAGCCTTTTTCTGATTTTCTTTTCAAATTCCAAGCACAAATTCCAAATAAAGTTTTGAACTCAAATTCGAAATTTGCAAACTCCAACAATACAAAGAAAAGTGCATCAGCATGAATGCAACACAAAGTTTCTACATGATGCACATTTTTATTTTATGAAACTTTAATTAATTTCCTATGTTGTAATGTCCACACAAAAATGCAATTCAATTTTCTTTGAATCTATTTTGGAAAAATGCAAGATTTTGGGTGTTACAAATCTACCCCCCTTAAAGGAATCTCGTCCCGAGATTCAACTGGTACTCACTCAAACAACTGCGGGTATGTCCGTTTCAGATCCTCTTCTCTTTCCCAAGTTGCCTCATCCACTGAATACCGATTCCACTGAACTTTGCACATACGAATGACTCGGCTCCGGGTGACTCTTTCTGATGTTTCCAAGATTCTTATCGGGTATTCCTCATAGGTGAGATCCTCCTGAACTGCCAACTCTTCCAACGGTATCTGCTCTTCTGGCACACGCAAACACTTTTTCAACTGCGACACGTGAAAGACATCATGTACCCCTGCTAGACTTTCTGGCAACTCAAGCTGATAAGCCACTTCACCACGTCGTTCCACTATCTTGAAAGGACCAACATATCTGGGTGCTAACTTACCCTTCATATTGAACCTCTTTACGCTTCTCATAGGTGACACTTTTAAATAGACATAGTCACCTACTTTGAAAACCAAATCTCTTCTGCGGGTGTCAGCATAACTCTTTTGTCGGGACTGTGCAACTTTCAAGTTCTCTCTGATAGTCCGTACCTGTTCCTCTGCACTTTTCAACACGTCTGGTCCAAACACCTGACTTTCTCCTGTCTGATTCTAGAACAAAGGAGTTCTGCACTTTCTTCCATATAAAGCCTCAAATGGTGCCATCTTTAAACTGTTCTGGTAACTGTTGTTATATGAGAACTCAGCGTACGACAAACTCTTATCCCAACTAGTACCATTCTGCAGTGCACAAGCTCTCAACATATCTTCCAATATCTGGTTGGTTCTTTCTGTCTGACCATTCGTCTGCGGGTGATAGGCTGTACTGAAGTTCAACTTGGTGCCAAGGGATCTATGAATCATCTGCCAGAAATGTGACGTGAAGTGAGTACCTCTATCTGACACGATCTTTTTAGGAACGCCATGCATACACACTATCTTTTCCATGTACAACTCTGCCAACTTGGCTCCGGTGTAGGTGGTCCTGACTGGCAAGAAGTGAGCAACTTTTGTCAACCGATCCACAATTACCCATATCGAGTCATAACCACTTTGAGTGCAGGGTAAACCCACTATGAAGTCCATACCAACTTCTTCCCATTTCCACTCTGGAATTTTCATCGGTTGTAACAATCCTGCCGGTCGCTGGTGTTCTGCCTTAACTCTCTGGCATGTATCACACACTGCCACATACTCTGCAACATCTCGTTTTAGACCATACCACCAATACTTTTCCTTCAAGTCCAGATACATCTTGGTACTTCCCGGGTGTATAGAGTAAGCTGAGTCATGAGCCTCTCGCAGAATTGTCTCACGGATCTCCTTTACTCTAGGTACACATAACCTCTTTCCGAACCAAAGGGTACCATTGTCATCCAGACTGAAACCTGGTGCCTTACCAATCACGATATTCTCAGCAATCTCTTTCAGTTTCTCATCCTCCAACTGACCCTTACGTATCTCCTGTTCTAGGGTAGGTTCCAAAATTAACTCCACAGCATTAACAACAAAACCCAAGTTGAGATGCGCTAACTGAGCACACAACTCTTTAGACTGTATATCCGGGCGTACTTCATTGGCTTAACTTTTCCTACTGAGAGCATCTGCCACAACATTCGCCTTTCCAGGGTGATAGTGGACCTCCAAGTCATAGTCCTTGATCAATTCCAACCAACGGCGTTGCCTCAAGTTCAGATCTAACTGGGTGAATATGTACTTCAGACTCTTGTGATCCGTGTAAATATCACTCTTGTGACCAATCAAGTAGTGTCTCCAGATCTTCAGTGCATGTACCACAGCTGCTAACTCCAAGTCATGTGTAGGATAATTCAACTCGTGCTTCCTTAACTGCCTCGATGCATATGCAACAACTCTACCTTCTTGCATCAACACACAACCAAGACCCAAGCGAGATGCATCACAGTATATGGAGAAGCTCTGGTTCAGCTCTGGCAAGATCAACACTGGCGCTGTGGTTAACCGCTTCTTCAACTCTTCGAAGTTAGCTTGACACTTCTCAGACCATACAAACTTAGCATTCTTCTCTAGCAAAGCCGTCATTGGTTTAGCAAGCTTGGAGAAACCTTCAATGAACCTCCTGTAGTAACCTGCCAATCCAAGGAAACTACGGATCTCAGTCACACTGGTAGGTGGATTCCAATTCAACACATCTGCCACCTTACTCGGATCCACTGCTATTCCACCATTGGATATAACATGACCTAGGAACGATACTTCCTTCAACCAAAACTCACACTTGCTCCTTTTAGCATATAACTGATGTTCTCTGAGCTTCTGCAAGACCAACCTGAGATGCTCTTCATGTTCTTCCTCATTCTTGGAGTAGACCAAAATATCATCGATGAATACTACAACAAACTTGTCCAGAAACTCCATGAACACCTTATTCATCAAGTACATAAAGTAAGCAGGTGCATTGGTTAATCCAAATGACATCACAGTGTACTCATATAACCCATATCTTGTAGTAAATGCAGTCTTGGGTATGTCAGAGGCACGGATCTTCAACTGATGATAACCCGATCGAAGATCGATCTTAGAGAACACACAAGCTCCTTTTAACTGGTCAAACAAGTCATCAATCCTTGGTAGAGGGTACTTATTCTTGATAGTCACCTCATTAAGCGAGCGGTAATCCACACACATCCGCTGTGTACAATCTTTCTTGTCAACAAAGATCACCGGAGCTCCCCAAGGTAAAGAGCTAGGACGTATGAAACCCTTTTCTTGTAACTCCTGCAACTATTTCTTAAGTTCTTCTAACTCATTAACCCCCATCCTATATGGACGCTTAGCAATAGGTGCAGTACCAGGCAAAAGCTCAATAAGAAATTCAATGTCGCGGTCGGGTGGCATACCTGGCAAGTCATCGGGGAAAACATCTGAGAACTCATCAACAACTGATTCATATTCACGACCATCATCATTCAGCTGATTCACAGTAGCTGTTGGCGGAGCTTTCGAAACAACTTCCACACTGATCTGATCCCCTTTTGGTGGAGTCAACACAACTACCTTCTTGTGGCACTGAATATCTGCCTTATACTTTTTCATCCAATCCATTCCCAAAATGAGATCAATACCAGCTGTCCTTAGCATGATAGGTTCAACCTCAAAGGCTACCCCCCTTAGAAGCACACTAACTGAAGGACTATACTGATTTGCAGTCAAAATACCTCCCGGTGAACTTACTCTTATGGGGGTTTTCATGAAGCGTAACAAAAGATCATGCATTCTAACAAAAGCGGCAGAAATGAAAGAATGCGAAGCTCCAGAATCAAAAAGTACAGTAGCGGGGATAGAGTTGATGCTGAACGTACCCATCATGACCTCAGGAATCTCCTGTGCCGTATCTGCCGACACGTGGTTCACCCTTCCAGAGTTGGGTGGTGGCTGGTGCCTTGGCCTCTGCTGGTTGCTCAGGTTCTGAGGCGTCTGCTGGTTCGGCTTGTCAGGACAGTTATAAGACATGTGTCCCTCCTTGTTGCAACGGAAACACCTGTTGGGAGCACTGTTCTTCATTGGGGTGGCACTGGTGTTCCCCTGACATGGCGCCTGTGGCACAATCTGCTGCTGGTTCTGAGCACGCGGTGGAAACTGAGTACGCTGAGAAAACTGACTGTGCTGTTGGTTCTGACCACGGTTCCACTGATTGCTCGGACCCTGGTACCTTTGCTGGAAGTTCTGCGAGGGATTGGGACGCTGGCGGGTATTGCTTCCTGAAGCTGGTCCCTGAAGCCTTCTCTTCTTGGCTTCCATCTCTTTGCGCTTGTTATCAATAACAATAGCGCGGTTCACGAGGGCTTGGAAGTTGGGGTAGAGATTGGACATGAGTTGCAACTGCAATCCGTCGTAAAGACCCTTCAGAAAGCGGCGCTGCTTGTTAGCATCATTAGCAACCTCATGCGGAGCATATCGAGACAACTGAGCAAACTTGTCTCGGTATTCCGCCACTGTCATGGATCCTTGCCTCAGAGCTCGGAATTCCTCCTGCTTGAGCTCCACAATGCCTTCAGGAATATGATAAGACCTGAAGCTGTCGGTGAATTCCTTCCATGACACCTCTGGTGCGTTGTTGGGACGTCCATACATGTACGAGTCCCACCAATCTTGAGCGGCACCCTGCAGTTGGCCAGATGCGTAGAGCACCTTCTCACGCTCATTGCATTGAGCGATGTTTAGCTGCTTCTCCACAGCTCTCAACCAGTCGTCCACCTCCAGCGGTTCTGAAGCATGAGTGAACACCGGAGGACGACCCTTCATAAATTCTCCACACTTGTCCCATGGCTGGACGGGTGGTGGTGGTACAGGTTGATTCTGAAGGTGTTGCATCATGGTCTGCATCAGCTGGGTCTGCACTAGCATGAATTGCTCCATGGTCGGTGGTACTGGTGGTGGTGGCGGTGGTGGTACTGGTGGTACTGGTGGTGCACCCCTACCACGGCCTCTTCCTCTACCACCTCGTGGGCCATCTGTCATCCAAAACACATAGTATGATCTTTAGATTAATTGTTCACATGACTGAGCATAACTTTTCTGAAATTTGATCTTTACAAGTGTACTGTAAAACAGTCATCTCACGCTCCAAAAATCAAACAAATGTGAAACTTATATGGTTGGAAAGCTTACGAAATTGCCTACAACTTTCATAATTCTCACTTTTTCAGATTCTGATTCGAACTTAGGTGAAAACAACAATTTATCAAAACTGTTTCTGAGTTCCAGACTGTGCAGAAACCTCAACTTGTAACTGTCATAACTCCCAAACCAGAACAGGTATGAACGTAATTCAAGATGAATTGGAAAGGTACTGAAGGCTAGTTGTTGCCATATAAATTTCATGAGCATTGGATAAATCATCTTTGAGATACAACCGAAAGATTACTGACTGCTCCAGAAAAACAGCAAGATAGAAAACAGGATAACCCACCCGCTAGCATTTTTATTTATATCAAACTTATATGTCTATAACTAAGGAACTTGTGGACATTCCCACAATGTTCCAGCACTCATTATAAAACTCCAAATCACTCATAATCATAATGACAACCATATAATAAAACCAAGTTCACAAGACACGACAAGACTCGACTCAACTCGCTGCTAGCGTTTTATTACATCATGGTGGTACTCATCCTATGGAAGGAAAACTGGGGGAAGCTTCTGATGGAACTTGGGCATCTTCAGGCGTCCTCTGAGCTCATCATTCTCTACACAGGCTCTCTTGAGTAGCTTGCGCTGAACACCAAGCTCATCAGTCAGCACCTCGACCTGCTGTACCAGCTCATGAGAAAAGTCGATCATCACCTTGGTGGTGTCGTCATAACCATCCTTTGCCTCGAACATGGACCATCCCTCACGGGTCTCGAAGGGAAGGTGCTGGTACTTGTCCTCCATCATGCGGTTACGACGATGAACACGAAGATCGAAGAGGGCCATACGAGCTGCATCCTCCATACACTCCATCATGTTGGCACGGCTGACCTTAGGCTCATAGACGGCCTCCACTTGCCACGATTGTGTGGCGTCCTTCCAGATGCAGACGTAGAGGGTACACTTCCAGAAGGAAGGGTCCTGGAAGTGCCTGTTCTCGTAGCACAGGTACTTCACCTCGGTCTTCCAGTCGGAGTAGTGGTTCTCCAAGGTCTCCTTCAGCAAGCCATGGTAGAAGTCCTCATCATCTCCCTCCTTGAAGTGGAAGTGCTTGGTCCATCCCAAGCGTTCTTCACCAGCTTTGGAACCACCAGACGGAGTTTTGGAGCGGTTGTTCTTGTCAGAGGGAGTCCTGGAACGACTGTTCTCAGAGCCTTCTTCTTGGGGTTCTTCTTCTTCATCCTCGCGGGGTTCCACTGGTACGACCTTTGGCAGGGGACGAGTGGACTTGCGAGCAGTCTTCTTGTTACGGGCCATCTATAGAAAAGCAAAGTTGAGTACTAAGTTAGATTCAAGATAATATAATTTTGAGATGAGTAATAGTTTTACAAATAATAACAAGGTATAAAAAGCATGAAAGGAGCATTCCTAAGAACCGATTCTATCTAGGTTTGCGTCCTACAGTCAACACGACTTTGATACCAATCTGTCACACCCAGTTTTAAAGACAAAACGGGATGCAATAATCTTATGTGTGCCTAGAGATCAGTCACACACATAAGCCGACAAATTATCAAAATTGTATCATCACAAGTATTTAATACATAGCGAATGAGTATTTAAATAATGTCTATTACAAAACAGCGGAAATAAGATAACTCTCGCGAAGCTCCATAGCACAGGGACGTCAACTGGTTGACCCCAAACCTAGTAGTCCTCTGGATACTCCTCATAACTCTGATAATCTGGTACCCATCCGGGATTTTTATACAAGAATTGAAAAGAAAGAAAGAAACAAGCGTAAGTACTTTCGTACTCAACAAGCATATATGGGGTTCATGAGGCTCAAATAGCATGACACTGGTTTACTGCGGTAAGCATTTTTAATTTGTAGCAAAACTTTATAAGTGATAGATCAAAGTTATGCTTAAATCCCCAAGTTAAATTGCATGATCAAATAAACAATGGAACAAGTAACATAATATCATGATAAAGTGATTCATAAAAGTAAACATAAGTAACCAAAGAGTTCTGTGAGTTTTCCGGGCCGCTCGTGTCCGTGAGCACGGCTACCATGATAGTTTTTAACACTCTACAGAGTTTGTACACTTTACCCATGAGACGTGTTTGCCCAAATGCCCCGGGATCATGACTCCCTTAACACTACCGAGGTGAGCGGGCCGGGGACACGATGAAGTCTTTCGAAGGGGTTCGCTGACATACCACAGACACTACGGATCCACGGGCAAGGGGTATATAGGAGCCCGTCGGTGGTACACACCCGCAGCGGTCCCCACACCAGCCGCTCCGCAACCGCTCGGCAATGGCAACTTTCGCGAACTGCCGCATGCGAGAGAGTGACCCTAATACTGAACTAAAGCCAGAGCCATGTAGCCCTCATGGTTGCACTGTATGTCCCAGCTTTTGCTGACAGAAAGGGGGTCCTAAGTCCATGTTGCTAAAAAGTCAAGTTTTACTTCAACATTTCATGTAATCATTAAACAAGATTAAAGGATCATGCTTATAAAAGTGAAGCACTAGCAATAACTACCCATATGCAACAGTAGCCCATAGGATTTCAAGGATATAGGGAAACAAATCTAAGTAAACCCTATGGTGACAGTATTAGACACATGCATATGATTTTATTGGAAAAGCTTCATTAATAGGACATCAAGGAAGATCCCATATAATACTTGCCTTGCTCAAAGAGATCCTGCTGCTGCTCCTGCTCAAAGCAAAACCCCTGGTCTCCCACGTACTGCTCACCGTCTGTACTCGATCATCACATCACATGCAATCACGCAGAGACATAACATGCAAACAAACAAATCTATAGATTAGAACAGTACACCATACATAATAAAACAAGATTAAAAGTTTATAGAACAAATCTACGTCTCGCTACGATCACAAAGACGCTTGAATCACGAAAAACGGAGCTATAACGGAAAAGTTAGGAATTAAACGGGATTTTGAATAGAGCAAGATTAAGCATCACGGAAATAATTTTCTTTGATTTTTAAATGTTATTAACATAGATAAAAACTATACTACTAGATAGAGTATGAAAATACGGATCTAACGCAACTTGAACGGAGCGATTTGGATTTAAAATGAACAGTTTATAAACAATTGAAAAGAGTGGCAAAACTGTAAATAAGATTTTCCTTTTTATTTTAGAAATAAAACAGGCAGAAAAGGGAGGCGCTTTCCAGAACCGAAAGCGTAACTAGGAACTATGCCAACTGGACCGCGGGTTCAGTCTTTAAAAAGAGGGAGGTTTCTTTTGCAAAATCGCCAGTCAAACCGGTATCGGGCTCTCTGGT
Organism: Microstegium vimineum; assembly: GCA_022036555.1. NCBI lineage: Eukaryota > Viridiplantae > Streptophyta > Magnoliopsida > Poales > Poaceae > Microstegium > Microstegium vimineum. Next base: position 44,334,554 of record CM039132.1, read on the forward strand.
GCGTCCAATTGAAAACGGACGGTAGAGATTAAAACAGAGGGGTAGGTGGCGGCGCTCGGTGGCCGGAAACAGGGGCGCGGCGGCGCCATTGCCGGCGAGCGGCGGCGCAACGCGATACGGGGCGTCAGAGCTCCAAACTCGACGCAAAAAGGTCTGGGAGAGAGAGGAGAGCACGGCGAAGACGTCTACGGGGTTGGTTGAACGGATTATGCTCGGCAGCGTGCGGTCCGCGCAGCACAGCGGCTCGGTGTGGTCGGGAATCGCGGAGCAGTGCATTAGAGAGGTTGGGACAGGAGGGAGAGCTCCTGGGGGTGCTCCTTACCGGATTGCGGTGCTCGGGAAGTATGCGGATGGAGCAGAGAGACGCGGCCGCGGAGGAACAACGGCGGCGGTGGCTCTGCTAGGTTTGCGGCGGCGCGGGGTGTTGCGGCGGCTCTGGTACTGCTCTGGTTGTCCCGTGGTCGCAAGGTGAGGGCGGAGGGATGTCGGGTGCGGCTTAAATAGCCCTGGTGCGCCACAAGGAAGGAAAGGGGGAGGATTCGATGCGGATCGGGTCTCGGCCGCAGGGAAAGAGCGGCGGCCGGGAAAGGAAAGAAGAGGGGGGAGGAGAGAAAGGAAGGCGGCGGTGCTTGACTTGCTCGTCACGGTGCCGCGTTGCTAAGGAAGGGGAGGATTTCCTTGCTCCTGTTCGGATTCGGCCGCGAGAGAGCGTCGGCGCGAGAGCAAAAGGAAAGAAGAAGAAAGGGGGAGGAAGGAGGGGCAGTGGGTGACTGCCATGTGGAGCCCACCTGTCGGTGACAGCACGGCGCCGAGCTGCGTGGGATGAGGGTGGGGATTAGTTGGGCCGGCCTGGTCGGGTTTAGCCCAGCAGAAAGAAAGAGGGGGAGGTTGGGCTGGGGGGAGAGTTGCCTGCGGGCCAAAGTGACAAGAGAAGGGGGAGGGAGAGGGTAAAAGCCTTTTTCTGATTTTCTTTTCAAATTCCAAGCACAAATTCCAAATAAAGTTTTGAACTCAAATTCGAAATTTGCAAACTCCAACAATACAAAGAAAAGTGCATCAGCATGAATGCAACACAAAGTTTCTACATGATGCTCATTTTTATTTTATGAAACTTTAATTAATTTCCTATGTTGTAATGTCCACACAAAAATGCAATTCAATTTTCTTTGAATCTATTTTGGAAAACTGCAAGATTTTGGGTGTTACATTTACACTTGGGACACGAATCCAAGTCTTTGTATTTTTCTCCACGGTACAATATGCAATTGCTGAAACACGCGTGAATTTTCTCAACCTCGAGGCTGATTGGGTAAATCATTTGCTTGACTAAGTAAGTCTTTTCTGGTAACTCGCTACCCTTCGGGAGAAGTTTATGTTGTATACCTATCAAGTTATCGAAGCCTTTATCACTCAACCCATTCGTTGATTTGAACTCTAATAGCATGATGTTGGCTTCCAGTTTGCTTATTGGGCAGGTCGGATACAATGATGTTTTTGCATCCTTTCTCATGATTGTTGACACCAGAAGTGGCAAACGGGTAAAAGACCGTAAGCATACGACTGTCAAGTGTAGCCTTCACCGGGAGTATTCCAGGTATCATATTTTCCTCAGAGAACGAGAAGCGAGTTAACTAGGAAGAAGGATATGTCCTATGATGAGACAAGGGAGACTATGATAACTGGGTTGAGAGGTTTGATATAGCAAATATATCTAATAAGGTATAGCTTGTTATACTGGCTTTATCAGCTCTTCTCTTGCAGGAGGCGATGGGATAGATCAGCAAGAGGTAAAACTCCTACCGGACTGCACCATCATGTTGTATTGAGGCCCTACCTTTTAAGAACTTATCTTACACACGTGGTGGAATACAAAGACTAGATAGGGCTATCACCACCTACTAGATACCACAAACAATCCGTGCAATAAGCGGTTTACAAAGGCAAGATTAAGTTTAGGAACCACGTCTACACTAATCTCACTACTTTAACCTTGGCCTAAGATTAAAGCACTTCACTCAGAGCAAAGCGATGAACAAGCGCGAAAAGATTTATAACAGCTAAACCAGATTTAGAATATTAAATGTTATAAAGAACTCGAGGAAGTCACTTACAAGTGTTCAACTCACAAGAGGCTCGCATCCGCTGAGGTAGAACTCCGGAGAAGATTCCCGATAGGCCCAGGGCTTTCTCCAGAAGACTTGCCTCAGTCTCCTCCAACTAGCATAGCACTACTGCAGAGCTCCGCTAAGATACTAAGGACTAGTATTTCTCCAATGAGTCATCATTACAAGTGAAGGCCTAGCGGGTATTTATATCTAGAGGTGGAGTCTAGTGCCATGTCAGCTATCCACGTCACCTCCCTCAGCCACCGTAGGATCAAACCGTCATTGTAACCGTCTTAAATCAAGGGTATAGATCAAGTTGATGCATGGCGGCATGCAGGAAGGTGGTGGAGAGATCGGGGAGGAGTTTGGGCACTTAGGGAGGTCGACTGACCTCCCTTTGGCAGGTGGGGCCTGTCCTTTCTTCTAGATGTTGTCCCATGACTTAGGGGGTCTATGGGTGGCCTCTGGGCCCACACCCCAGGTCGGCCGACCTGGAGTTGAGACCTCTGGTCTCCTCCTTCCGTGTGGAGCATGGCCCACATGTCATGGGCATCTTGGTAGAGTTTGGTATTTTTCTGAGATACTTGTGGGCCTATGAATCCTCGTACTTTGATCTAGAACCATTGAGAGGTAGCACAAAGTGGATCCAAGGGTGGAGCTTCACTCTAGAGGGTGTACATGGATCATGGACACATGGGAGGCCTTGGTGGCCCCTTAGTGGGGTCGGCCGACCCCCTAAGTGGGCCCACAGGCTCCCAAGTGTCCCCATTTGTTGTTACATGCACACAAATATTCAAGGGACATGTGGAACCAGTTATTTGATAAAATATGCTTATGATATGCTTGTCTTTCTTCTATTCTGAGGATGTTGACGGTATTTTGATAGTGACAAAAAGGGTCATTCTTACCGTCAACAATGATCTCCAGTTTTTTCAACTGTGAAGCACTAAGGAATCCGCCATGCGCATCATGCAGAAGCTGTGAAATGCTATCATTTTCCTTTGTGTCGTCAACTAATGTATTCATAAACACATCATCATTAGTAGGCATAGGGTGTTTGTAATCATCAATAGACAATAATGCATTCAGGGATACACTAGCCATGGGCACATCATCATTTCTTTCTTGTGCAACATTTTGACCAACCTCCCTATGCAAAGTCCAAATTGTAGTCTCTCATTATCCCCCTGGTGATCAAGTGCAATCGTATATGCTCCACGTTGCCCCATTTTCTCGTATTCTTGCATTCTTTGCATGGACAGAATACATGTTGTGAGTCCCTAGCATTGGCTCTAGCGAGCTTGATGAAATCATCGATGCTCGTCAAGTACCATGGGTCTATACATAACAGATCGTATATCTACCCTCACTCCATGTCTGCACAGGTAAAATGGACAGGGCAGAGGAAACATAGGAACGTAATAATAAAAGACTTTCTGAACAATATTATTTGATGAAGCACATAAGCATAATGTACAATCTGTAGCGGGCATTTAGGGTTTAGGGTTTAATAAGAGCCTTTTTGAACAATATTATTTGAAGCACATAAGCATAATATATTCTTCAATATAATTTGAAATTGGTCGCGCTACAAAAAGTGAGACAACAAATAGAAAACAATGGAGGCTTCATCGTAAACAACATTAAGGCACACCCTTTTTGAACAACAATGTAGGTGCTTGTTTAGTTCCCTTCCAAATTCTAAAACTTTACGATGTTCCACATCTCATCGAATCATTAAACACATGCATGGAGTAATAAATGTAAGTAAAAAATATAACTAATTACAAAGTTTATCTGTAATTTTTGAGACGAATCTTTCGAACCTAGATACTAAATGATTGGACAATAATTACCCGATAAAAACAAAGTGCTACAATTTTCCAAATAATTTTGGATCTAAAAGCTCCAAAAAATGGACATAAATTGCAACAACCCTCTTCTTGATCATGAACAATAGTATAGCTCCAAAGTATTGATTTGCACACAAAAGCAATGTAAACCTATAATTCAAAAGAAGTATGCTTGTTACTAACCATGAGCTAAAAAATCGTGAGCGTCAAAGAGTGTCCTTGAGCAATCCGGTGAAGAGGAGCCGCAACAATGGAGGTGAAGAGAGCAGCCGCAACAATGGAATGGAGTTCACCGTTCTGTTTCCGTTGGGACAGAGGAGGGAGGAGATCGAGATATTTATACTCTAGCCCTTATCTCTGGCGGTTTCAGCCACCAACCGACAGTGAAGCTTATCATCCCTGTCGGTTCGTGGCTTGAACCGGCAGTGAACCAGCAGAGAAGCTTCACTGCCGGTTCAAGCCACGAACCGGCAGTGACGATGTGCTTCATTGCTGGTTCGGCCCCAGTCCCAATGATTTGGGGCCTGTCAGACATAGAACCGACAGTGAAGGATCATAACTGCCGGCCCAACACAAACCGACAGTGATGGGCCGACAGTGATGTTAGAATCTGTAGTAGTGTTGGTACATGGCGACTCGGCAAGCTAGCACTCAACAACTATCCATGGCCCGCCCTTCAAATAATGCCCACAGTATAAGAAAAATATTTTTCAAAATTACTGTATGAAATATGAATAATAATAATCAAATACTAAGCAAAGGCCATCCTTGAAGTCGTAGAGGCTGACTTAGTGTGCATAAGTAGAGCTCAGTTTGCAACCAGAAGGAACTCACCGCCTCAGAAGTCAAGATCCAAGGTTTATGGCGCGCAGCGCCTCCGATCTGGCTCCTTCCTTTGTCTTCACTGACTAATCTGACCATTTCAGATACAGGCAAAATAAACTAGAGAAGGGAATAGATCTGGATCGAATTTGTGAAATAATAGGCTAAACCAATCCAACTATCTTGTCAAAATCAAAAAAGAATTAGTGACATGCATGGATACAAACAGAAAGCTAGCACGTGCCATGGTAAGCTTTGCACGCATCGGCGTCATCTATCCAGATCGAAGAGGGAAGTAAGGGCTCACGGATTTCGCGGTTATTTCGGGGTGGCTTCTGATGGCGGCCTTGCTGTTGAACTTTTTGAGGTTATCCACGGCGGCGTTCTTGGGAATATTGGGGACCCGACAGTACTTGGCCGTGCTAGCAAGAGGTGGCATCGACAAGCGGGAAGAGGATTAGCGGGAAGAGGATGCTGCGTTATGGGGACAAAGAGAGGAGTCAAGCTTGAAATTGGATCTTGCCGTCCAGATCTGGAACTGCTGCTACTACTAGCAGATATGGCAAGTGACCATGCAGAAGAAGATAGAGTTACTGGAGTGTCATGAGTGACAAAAAAAAAGGCAGCCCGGGTGACATGTGCCATGTGCCGTCCAAAAAAGCAATTAAGACCAAACCTTTTTATTTTCTAGCTACTATCTCTATCTGCTATCCTTTCTTTCACAACGGTCCATGTAACCCTCTCAAAAAAAACTTTCCCTGTAACTCCAAAATGGTGCTGTAATTTTTATAAATTTCAAAACATCAAGTGCTGCCTTTAAAAAAATTTGATTGCCGATCATAACCTCACAAGTGTACACCAAATACACACTTAATCAACAAACATATTCTTTGCTATGAGTTATGGACGTTGAGAGTTATGTCAAACACCTTTTCTCCGTAACTCATTTGTTTCGGTTCATCAAGTTGCGGCTCCAACTGTTTATCAGAGTATTTAATCATTGTATCTTTTTGGTACCTGTGCTTCTCGACAAGGAATCATTTGTGTCTCACGTACAACATCTTGTTGGATCCTTTAAGGTAACTGTAGTAGGTAATGTCGATGCAAACTACGCAGCTAGTATTCCCTTTGATCTGCCCCAACAACAAAGAGACCAGAGTAATCACATCCACCATCTCAACACCCCTTCTTCCCATAGTTTCTTCATGTCTTCCATGAGCGGCTCTAGGAACACATTTATGTCATTGTCGGGTTGCTTTGGTCCGAAAATAAGCATTGCCAGCAAAAAGTACCATCGCTTCTGACATATCAAAGGAGGTAGGTTGTAGATGGTCAGGATGAGCGGTCGAGTGTTACATTATGCGAGTTGTTAAGGTCACCGAACGGGTTCATTCTGTCAGGGAATAACACTTCATGAACATATTTATCACTAATAAGTTCCACATGTACTTGGATAGCCTTTATTTTTAGGGAATGTCATTTCAGGCCAATCAGGGGTGCTGGAAGCTCCTTTTACACATCTCCCGATGTATGATTTGAGCCAAACTCTAGAATCTCTGTGTCATGAGACTCCTGACATGTCCAGGAGCTCCCACAAGAAAGCCAAGCCAGCATGATCCATGCCAAAACTATTTCAACCCTTGGATGCAACATGTGCTTTCATTCAACGTTCCAAATTAAGTGCACAAGGATCCATGGGCCCACATCACGAGAACCAACGTGACAAACACTTCAAATGAATCATCCAAAGCTCCATGGCTAGGAATGTGGATGGATGTACACTTGTCACTCCTAATCACCCTAAGGAGGAAGAACAAGCTTTCGATCTGTCAAATCTCTTCCTCACTAGGCCCTTGGCTCTCTAAGAACTCTCACAAGCTTTCTTCAGCTGAAACAATGGTCAAGATAGCTGAAGGACCGGAAACGGTGACCAGAGGGGGGTTTGAATGAGAGCCAAATAAAAATTTCTTTCGGAAGATCTTGACCCTTGTCCCACACACTTGCAAGAGGACTGCAGAGAAGAAAACCAGCAGCAGGGCGTAGAACGCGTCCGACGCAAAACGAACAGAGAGCCTGTAAACAACACAAACCGACGGACGCTTGCGAGCGTCCGGCGCAAACTTGAACCGCGCAGACAAGGAACACGACGGACACTGACGTCAGCACGCCCCAGCGTCCAACGCAAAAGCGCAGAGCGTCCAACGCAGCGTCCGACCCTCACGAGCAGAGCGCAGGAATGCGAAAACCGCCGTTCTCTTCGCCAAATCTTTCCAAAACCAAACCAAATGATCACCAACTGTAACCAAACTTTGTAGGCATGATCCTATTGCAGTTGGGGAGCTATCCCGAAAAAATCATCGCTCAATTTGGATCGGTTAAACGAGCGTAAAAGGATTTCGGGAGGAAACCCCAAAACGAAGAACGTCAAAGAGAAAACGCCCGATCTGTGTGCTCGTGAGGTTTTAGATAAATTCCTTTGGTGCAAAGTTTCTCCTCATGAGTACGAATAACTTGGTTCAAACGGATTTTGCAAAGCTTCTCTCAATCAAGAGCTCTCATCTCGAGAACAAAGAAAAGAAAGAGAGAGCAAAAACCAAATCGCGAAGAACACAAGCAAGGGGGACTCGATCACGAAACCAACCCATATTGTTTATTGTGCGAGTCAACATTCATCCAATAATTAATAGAGACAAATTCTAACAAGCCACCCGGATACTAGTAGCACTATTTTTTTCCATGGTAATGAATAATGTCTATGACTTAACCCGTTCTCGCATTACCCGTGGTTGATGAGCACTAAATTTTGCCATGTTGATGAATAGTATCATCGACTTAATACGTTCTTGCATAACCAGAGGTTGATGTAGCAATAAATTTTGCACTTAAGTCTAGTTCACTGATGAAGATACCAAGTAACATAAACTAAGCCAAACGAGAACCCGAACCCAATAAACTGAAACAAAGCATATAGATGCCCGGCCAACTTGATACAGCACACAGCCTGATCGAAAGCCAACCATGCACATAACAAATACTGTATTGTTCAGTGCAGTTTCATTTCTGTGATTATTTTCCTTTGTTGCAGGACGGCAGACTGCTCCATGATCAAGATGGACTTTGCAGTTTTGAATATTCAAACATCAACTGACAACTTCCTTTTTGTAACTTTAAATTGTAAAAATACTTCATTTCTCTGTGACTTCGACCTCTTAACTCTACATCCAATACAAACCTAACCAAGATGCTTGCTGTACCTAATTAATCCAACGTGGAGTTTATTGTCAAGATCTCGTGGAGTGCATGGCCACAATAATCCTATAATTAACACAGGCAAAGTCAAGGAAGCTGGGTGCTGCAAATAGCGATAAATTTTATCATATGCTGCGACTCAACACGTTCTTGATGGATCACTAGTATGGCCACCCATCGACCACATCTTCAAGAATCCTATGGATCACTAGCTGGGGTACAAGTAGCATTAAGTTTAGCATGGTGACTAATAACTCAGACATAACCTGTTCTTCCATAATTAGGCGTTGATGGATGAATAAGCCCAAACAACTCCAGCATTGCAATGATGCTTTGATTCACAATTTTATATAGAAAATGCCAATTTGAACATGTGTAGGGATGCAAGCTGTTTTCTTCCGCAAACATGTAAATAGACATAATTTTGCAGTTTCTGTGAAGATATTTATTGTTACTCATAATACATTTAGATCACTGAAGAGACCAATTATTAAATGTGAAGTCAGGTTAATGCAGGTGCAGAACTAGAAAGAGTATATTTAATTTTTCAATATATATGCCCACTCTGATTGTTTCTATGTAACCCCAATACGGGGACTATGCTATTTTTAAATATCTCAACATAGTGTGTAAAATGGAAATAAAACAATTCCTTGTCGTTCTTGACCCTTCGATTACGAACGTAATACGCACCTAACCTAGATGCTTGCATCACCAAAATAAATCAATTGGCCATGTTGACAAGCAAATAATGACTGCACCTCCTATAAACGACAATGAATTTATTATCCTGCATCCTTGTTTAATTTATAGCATGTACCAAAAGTGTAAACACATCCGCAGGTGGCCTTTAGCCTAAAACTATATATACCACACAGAAAATAAACTTTGCAAAAGACAATCAAAATAACAAGTGTTGAATTGTTTCATTCTTTCTATAGAATGCACAAGATGTATTCATGTTCTAATTTTTCCTTGCTAAGTTATTTTAGGATAAATAACACCCGCTTTAGGAACCGAAGAAAAATCTTTATTTTCAGAGGTAGCTTCACAAGCCAAACATCCATATCAACTTTGACTCCCCATATTGACATGGTATCCCGGTTTGAACCAGAACTAAAGGTGTTTACTGGGTAAAAAAGGAGCGGTTGTGCAGATTTGAACTCAAGATCTGTGACTTTAGTCCTTGTGCGTTGTCATCTCAACTCCCACTGCACATCTTACATAGACAAGATATACTTTGTTTTTAAATTCACTATGGAGGCACTTTTAGTCTGGGTTCATGTCTCCAACCAGGACTAAAGCCAACTGCACTAACACTAAAAGGTGTGGAATTATTCACATTTTGTATTAAAAATCAAGATTAAATGTCCTAGGGCTCCTTTAGTCTTGGTTTGCAATTTTAGACTAGGACAAAATATTTTTTGTCCATCGATGAATGGTGATTTCTCTACTAGTGAATGGAGCATTTGGTTTTAGAAGTCAAAAGAATGTATCTCTTTCATCATGTAATTAACGTTCCCGACCCATGCTACAAGGCTGTTTTACACTAGAAGTTTGTTTCCAAGTTTACCTTCTAAATGAAACATTAAGAGGAACCATACTTAGAGTTTATGCATGTGACAATGTGAAAATCATACGAATAGATTTGTCTTGAAATATACTTTCATAAAAGTATACATATATCATTTTTAAATAAATATTTTTATAAAAATATGAAGTTAAAAGTCATGTTTTGGAGAAAGTGTCGTTGTCTAAAACAACTTCTTTTAAAATATGGAGGGAGTATATGCGTATGATACATACATATAATGGAGGTATATCATATTATACAAGTAGGCAATAATTCCCACCTTATCAAACCAGGACCACCCTTTTGCCCCTTATCCATATCATAACATAACTCATCTGCCTATAAATAGCAGCAGCAACTTCCATTCAATAATCACCTCTCAACACAAAACTAAGAAACATAGCTTGGTAACCAAGGAAGGTAGCAGCAGAAGGAGGAAGTAATGGAGGGAAAGAGGACTACCACTTTCGTGGTGATCATGTGCCTGGTCATCTTGAGCCTCACTGTTGACTCTGCCACTGCGGAATGCGGCTGCTGCATATCCGCCCAGGCAAAATTATGCTGTTCTGTTTGTATTGCTGCGGGTGGCTCCGACACAATCTGCAAGAACACTTGTTGTTTCCCATGTTTCCTAGAAGATTCTGGTAAATTCACTAAAGTCACTTTATTCAAAGCATTTGTTATGTGTACATACAACCTTTGTAGCATATCATGGACTAATACATATGTGTAGCCGTTGACTTCACTTCCCATCTGACAACTTCAGGCATATATTTCTTGCAACATGAACATAACTTATACTCTACTTGAACTATAAAATTTACTCATGCGCTAATGGGATTTCCAATATTTTTAATTTGACAGTTGTTGCTAAAATGGACAAAATAATGGGAGGTCTTGCTAAGATGGACGAAGAAGGACAAGCCTAAAACAACATATGCTTGCATGGTTACCAGCATGAGTGCCATTCATAAACATATGTTGTTTTGCTTCAAGTTATGGCCAAGTTATGTTAATGTTTATCTCCAATAAATTGTTGACCATACGTGTCGACCTCTAGTCGATCCATCTGTTGGTCTGAACTATATGTATATCGTGAATGTGTGTTCCTCATGCTACTTTTAATAAGGCTATAGCATTGTCCACCGTGATATGTGTCATCTATTGGTCTCTGGCCTTTGAAACTATATTGAAAAAAGATTAATTATTATCTGTTATGCATGTTCTTTATTTAATTTATTCTCGGCGGATTCTAGATAGTTTCCTGAGTTTTGGACTATGGGAGATAATTAAGATTATTTTCTGTGCTAAATCATATTCCGAATCCAAGTAGGAAAGCCAAAGCGGGAAGGAAACTTGGTTGATTTCAAGGCTGCTATCACTCTCCTTATTTTAACGGGCTTGGGAGACTTATAGCAATACTAAAGTCACTACATCTGAGGAAAGGCCACCTTACTCACAAGGACAAACAGGGGCGGATCTAAAGGGGGCTGGTGGGGCTCCAGCCCCCCCACCCCCCATAACTGTTGTATCAATGAAAAAATATATAGAGGTTGAGGGAAAAGAAAAGGGGAGAAAAAAAAGAAAAATGAACATATTAGAGCAAGATGAAGAGATCAACCACCTTCAATCATGTTCTGAGAGGGTTGGTGAAGAAGAAAAGGGGAGGAAAAGAAGAAAAACAAAAATATTAGAGGAAAAAGAAGAGATCAGCCCCCTTCAATCTTGTTCTGGATCAGCCTCTGAGGAAAAATAGCGGCTCAAAAAACGACAACAAAGAAATGAGGCAGATTTTTTCTTCTATCTAGTTGACCTTCTGTATTTGCATGCATAATGGGTGTGTTTCTCTTGCTAGCGTGTACATAGTGCCTTTATAGCTCGCTCATTTATATGAGATCTTTGGGCGCATCATCAAAAGATTTAACTACACCTTCGGTTTCTCTTTAGCATTGATTGTGGTATTGATCACAGTAGGGGCATGGTTGAGACCACCGAGCCAGATCTGCTCCGGATCCAGCGTCGCGTCGCTGCCGTGGTTGAGGGTGGGAGGGAGGCCGTCATCAACTCGGCCCAAACGAGCTCCAGATCTGAAAGGGGAGAGTGGAGGAGTTGAGGATCGAGAGAGAGAAGTTGATGGAGAGACTTCTGCTTACCTCACCGTCGTCGCCCGGCCTCGCACACCACCCGCGGCCACCCGTGCCACGGTGATCCCTAGCTCTGCGCGACCCCACGCCAGCACGTCCGGCCCCGTGCCCCCGCACCACGATAAGCTAGCTGCACGGCTCCGCGCCACCATGGCCGCCATGCGAGGCCTGGCCGAGCGTCTGCAGAGAAAGGAGTCTGGAGAGAGGGAGAGTGTCGAGACTTGGATGCGTGTGGTATGGTGCGGTCTGGGCTTTTGTTAGGCTCGGTAAATTAAGGAAGGCGGACACGTTATAATGCCAGACATTATAACGTGCTCACACCCAGTTTTAAGAACAAAACCAGATATACCCTATATGTGAGCCCAGGAAGTCAAATCTCATATATAGTCACAAAACAAGGTAATATCAAAAGACAATACTTAAGTATATAACATATATGGTCAAAGGAATAACCTTGAGAGAGCAAACAGCGGAAAGACACTCCGAACTTCAGGTGAAGACTCCACTCCACAGGGACCAACTGATTGGTTGATCACAAGCCTAACTGCTCAAAACTCTCGCAAACTGGTACCTATCCGGGAATTTTATCCAAAGATTGAAAAGAAAACAACAGGCGTAAGTACTTTCGTACTCAACAAATATACATGGGGTTCATGAGGCTCAAAAAGGATAGACACGGGTTTAACTGCATCAGCTTTTATGTTGTCACAATTTTAGCCTTATGGTAATATCAATGTTATCAAAAGCCCAATAACCATATGATCAAGTTAACAGGATGTAATGCTTATATAAACAGTAACAATAATAAATCACCGATAACAACTGATGAGCCATGACATAAGAACATCACATAGCAAGGAGCCCAAGCCACTCGTAACCGTGAGCACGGCTATCATGATAGTTTTTAACTCTGCGCAGAGGTGTACATCTTTACCCATAAGTCGTGAATTGCCCTTTCTCCCGAGGTAGCTAGTCTCTTACCCACTTCCAAGGTGGGTCGGCAGGGTTCACTATGAAACCTTTCACAAGTTCCACTAGTAGGTAACAACCCGCTACAAGTTACCTCAATGAGATCCCAGAAGTCACCGCAGTGCACCTTCCAGACATCTCTGAGCACTTCTTGCGCCCTCTTAGGTAAGTTGCCACAAACTAGCAAAAGCCTAATATTGAGTCAAGCCAGAGCCCATTAGCTTATGGTAGTACTGTTTTCTCGGGGTAATCTCTTACAGAAATATCCCTATGAGTGAGAACACAGGTGTGGGTTCCTGATGTTCCACCTATGATCCACGTTGCTAAAAAGTCATCTTTTATTGTCAATTCACATATCATTAATCAAGTTTACATGATCATAGTTATTCTTAAAGAGCACTAGCTTGATCTACCCAAATGCATAAATTCCCAGGGTGACAAGGTATAAGGTACAATACTAGGATAACCTCATAGGGTAACAAGGAAACACATGAATATGATTAATGAGTGATTATCATGAATAGGTCAACAAGGATAATCCCATGTAATACTTGCCTTAAAATCTTGGATCCTTTGCTCAACTGATTCTCAACTTCAGACAACTCCTTCTTGATCACCAACGCAAAACTCACCGATTGGATGACAATTAACAAATCACCACACAAGCATTCTGATCATACAAAGCATACAAACATGACTAAATTAGAACAATACACCAATCAATGAAAAGATTTAAAAGAAATCTACGCAACTCTACGATCACACAGTCGCGAAGAACACACTAAACGGAGCTACGATGATCGAGCTACAACTAACGGAAGATTTGCTTTTATTAAAAGAGAACTATAGGCTTTATCAATTTTATAACTATATAAAAGAGTGTACAAAGTATTTCAAAGAAACACCTTGACTAGATTAGGTCAAAATTGTATTTGGATTGAAAACGGAAGTTGAAACTATCATCATTTCATGTATAAAACAAGTTGTAAAGTGGTTAATCAAGTTAGGGTTTTACATCATGAAAATACAGAGCTATTAACATGGTATTAAAGATCACTAAAGAAAAGGTTACGCCGCTACGAAGCCAACGCAACTTGAACGGAACGAATCGGATTTGAAACGGAAGAGATATGGAATTAACAAGTTTTTCTATACAAGATTAATTCATTAAAAAGGATTAATCTAAACTTTATTTTCAAAATACTTTAACATAGATAAAAACTGTACCATTAGATAGGTCATGAAATTACGAAGCTAACGCAACTTGTTTGGGTCAAAACGGAGTTAAAACGGAGAAATTATAAGCATTTGAATGAGGGTGGCAGTTCTGTAATTAAAGAGAAAACGTATTAAGGTCTACCCGAGAAGATTTACGTTTTCCAAAACGAGAAAGCACCAGAGAGTGCGCCAAGGGATCTGCGGTGGGAGCTGACGGGCGCCACATGGCGAAGCGGGACAGGGTAGGTGCATGACGTGCCCGTGGACCGCGTGCGGGGCCTTGGTCCACGGGTCCACGGTGGACCGAGGGCGTACCCCTTCGGGGGGGATCTAATCTAAACCGTCTGGGCGGGATCGGACGGTTCAGAATGGACAGAGGGGAAGAGGGAAGGCAGCAGGGTTGTCGGGGCGGCGCTCCTGCGGCGGCGCGCCATTGCCAGAGTCCAGAAGCTCGCCGGAGTTCGTCGGAAGGACGATTGTGGCTGCCTCAGGTTCAACCGATAACACAGGGAGACTCCGCGTGAACTCGCGAGTGCAGGGGAGGGTTCGGGTGAGGCTGTGGCCGACTGGAGCGGGGGGTCCGCGGTGGCGCCATTGCCGGTGTGCACTGTGCACGCGAAACTCGGCAGTACAGGGTGCTAGAAGCCAAACGGAGGGTTCCGGGAGGTGTAGCGTGCTTGTGCGAGTGCCGTGGTGTGCTCGATTGAGATGATAACGCACCGGTGAGGGACGGCCACGGTGGCGCCATGGGCGGTCCGCTCGGTGCGACGAATTCGTCGTTTTGGTGGCTAAATGAGCGAACAAGGGGCACGGGGACGGAGAGGAGGATACCGCGAGGACGTTGGAGTGATTCGCAGGGTCCAGAGAGGCTCCACGGGACCGTCGATGATCGGCGGTGGCTCGGTCACAGCGGCTACGGCGGTGGCGGCGTTCGGGGGCAAGACAGGGCGAAGCGATGGCTCTGGTGGCTCGGGTGGAGGCGGTAGGAGCTAGAGCTCTGGCTTTTATAGTCCGAGGATGATCCACGGAGAAGGAAAGGAGGATTCGGGAGGCGGCGTCGCGCTCGGCAGAAAAGGAAGCATCGGTGCGGGAAAGGAAAGAGAGGGAGAGGGAGAAAGGGAAGGCGGCCGGTGGCGGTGCTCGTCTTGCACGTCGTTGGACTGCGCTGACTATGGAAAGGGGGGATCCCCTACTCCGATTCGAGATCGGCCGAGGAGCGTCGGCGCGGAAGAACAAGGAAGGGGGAGGAAGAAGAAGGAAAGAAGGGGGAGGAGAGACTGACAGGTGGGTCGGCTTGTCAGTGAAGACGAGGAGCGGGGACAGGGTGTCAGTGACAGAGAGAGAGGGAGAGGCCGTCCGAGCAGGCCTGCGCGCATGGAGGTGGGCTGGGCCGGTGGGGAGAAGGAAAAAGGCCGGGAGGGAGAGAGAGTGGGCCTCTCGGGCCAGAACAGAGGGAGAGGGGTTTTTGACTTTTTTCTTTTTATTTTGAAATTTCAAACACCTTTCCAAACTCACATTTGAAACTTGATTTAAATTTTTAAATAGAGTCACTCAACCAAAAAAAAACCAAAATGCAAGGCATGAATGATCAAACATGTTTCTACCAAAAGAAAATTTTAATTTCATAAAAAGTTTTTATCTCCTATGATTTCATGAGCACCAAAATTCACAATTAACTCAATTTAAATCCTATTTTCAAGAAATAAATTTTTGGGGTTTTACAAACGTGCTCGCCTCCATTAATCTTTAACGGAGGCGGACGTTTGGGCATCGACCCGGCGCTGGCCTGGCAGCCAATAATGCAGGCGGGCCAGAAAAATATCTGCATCCAATCTATAAAATCATGTGTCACCTAAATTCATTTGTGAACCAGTGGTAGTAGAGACCTCCTCTGTTAACATGACTTTAACAGAGATGGGCAATTTAAAAACCATCTCCGTTAATATATTAATAGATGCATGTAATATAATCTGATCGGCTTCATTTATAAGGATTAATGAAGGCGGTCATCTAAAAGCGTTCGCCTCCATTAATGCATTAACGGATGTGGTTGCTTTATAGGGACCGCCTCACGGACGACGTTACAATGCCTGCCTCCATTAAGAAATAACCGAGGCGGCCACGTTTCATGCTAGCGGAATGCACGCGGGCAGACAATAACGGAGGCGCGGATAAAGAGGTGGCCACCTCCAATCAAAAAATCCCACTGCCGCCTAAAGGAAAGCCTGTACTAGTGAAATACATATTGTTTATTGTGCGAGTCAACATTCATTCAATAATTAATAGAGACAAATTCTAACAAGCCACCCGGATACAAATTTTTCCATGCTAATGAATAATGTCTATGATCGACTTAACCCGTTCTCGCATTACCAGGGGTTGATGAGCACTAAATTTTGCCATGTTGATTAATAGTATCAACGACTTAATACGTTCTTGCATAACCACAGGTTGATGTAGCAATAAATTTTGCACTTAAGTCTTGTTCACTGATGATGATACCAAGTAACATAAACTAAGCCAAACGAGAACCCGAACCCAATAAACTGAAACAAAGCATAAAGATGCCCGGCCAACTTGATACAGCACAGCCTGATCGAAAGCCAACCATGCACAGTTTCATTTTTGTGATTATTTTCCTTTGTTGCAGGACGGCAGACTCTCCATGATCATGATGGACTTTGCAATTTTGAATATTCAAAACATCAACTGACGCCTTCCTTTTTGTAACTTTAAATTGTAAAAATACTTCATTTCTCTGTGACTTCGACCTCTCTTAATTCTGCATCCAATACAAACCTAACCAAGATGCTTGATGTACCTAATCCAACCTGGAGTTTATTGTCAACGTCTCGTGGAGTGCATGGCCACAATAATCCTATAATTAACACAGGCAATGTCAAGGAAGCTGGATGCTGCAAATAGCAATAAATTTTACCATTTGCTGCCGAGTAATGCTGACTCAACACGTTCTTATGGATCACTAGTAGGGCCACTCTCCCATCGACCACATCTTCAAGAATCCTATGGATCACGACCTGTTCTTGACATCTTCAAGAACGGGTTGTGGACTTTACAAGTAGCATTAAGTTTGGCATGGTGACTAATAACTCAGACATAACCTGTTCTTCCATAATTAGGCGTTGATGGATGAAATAAACCTAAACAACTCCAGCATTTGCAATGATGCTTTAATTGATTCACAATTTTATATAGAAAATGCCAATTTGAACATGTGTAGGGATGCAAGCTGTTTTCTTCCGCAAACATGTAAATAGACATACTTTTGCAGTTTCTGTGAAGATATTTATTGTTACTCATAATACATTTAGATCACTGAAGAGACCAATTATTAAATGTGAAGTCAGGTTAATGCAGGTGCAGAAGTAGAAAGAGTATATTTAATTTTTCAATATATATGCCCCTCTGATTGTTTCTATGTAACCCCAATACGGGGACTATGCTATTTTTAAATATCTCAGCATAGTGTTTAAAATGGAAATAAAACAATTCCTTGTCTGTCTTAACCCTGCGATTACAAACGTAGTACGCACCTAACCTAGATGCTTGCATCACCAAAATAAATCAATTGGCCATGTTGACAAGCAAATAATGACTGCACCTCCTATAAACGACAATGAATTTATTATCCTACACCTCCTATAAACGATAATGAATTTATTATCCTACACCTCCTATAAACCACAATGAATTTCTTATCATTCATCCTTGTTTATAGCATGTACCAAAAGGGTAAACACATCCGCAGGTGTCCTTTAGCCTAAAACTATATACACCACACAGAAAAGAAACTTTGCAAAAGGCAATCAAAATAACAAGTGTTGAATTGTTTCATTCTTTCTACAGAATGCACAAGATGTATTCATCTTGGTTAATTTTTCCTTGCTAAGTTATTTTATGGGCGTGGTTGAGCCCACCGAGCCAGATCTGCTCCGGATCCAGCTCCGCGTCGCTGCCGTGGTTGAGGGTGGGAGGGAGGCCGTCATGAACTCGGCCCAAACGAGCTCCAGATCTGAAAGGGTGTTGGTATTTCTTATGACTATTGGATAAATCAGCAAGCACACAGATTATATCGTTGTAGCACTTCACCTAGGAGTATTCCAAGGTATCGTAATTTATATTTTCCCAAGAGAAAGCTGGGCTAGAAATGATAATTAGAGAGAGATCCTAGAGAGCACCTTAACTTAGTACCAACTAGTATAGAGAGGTAATGATAAATGTGATAGGAAGGGGTTGATGAATGAAGAAGCTACGGTAAATGATACTTAGAACGGACTAGATAGAATAGCTAGTAGGGAGGACAACAAGAGAGTATAGGGACTCCTAAGCAATTCACTCTACTTCAATATACTTAGCCAAATAACTAGTCTAAACACTATAGTTTGTCTCCTCAATACAAGTATGCTAGACGAGGGGATAGATCAGTAGGAGGACAAAACTCCTACCGGACCGCGCCCTCATTTTACGGGGGCCTTACCTTTTAAGAACTTGCCTAGACAACACGTGGTGGAATACAATGACTAGACAAGGCTGTCACCTCTTGCTAGCTACCACAAACAATCCGTGCAGCAAGCGGTAACCAAGGATAAGATGATGTGTAAGCACCACGCTTACACACAACTTATTGCTTTGAGTATGATCTATAACCAAAGCACCCTATTATAGACAATGATCGCATACAGGAAAGGTCACAAGGATCACAGACTATGAATGTAAAGGCTATTAAAGAGCAAAAGCATATAACAAGACTATATGTAGTATAGAAAAGCTCAAAGTAAATACTAAGTAAAGTAAAGAGAAAAGATATATATTGATAAAGGTAAAGTCTTACAAAGAAGGAAAGATACAAGAGCTATACCAGACTTCCCAGAAGACAACTCCGGAAATCCCGAGCACAGCTCGACTCAACTCTAACTCTCACTCTAGACTAACTCCTAGAACAATCTAAGGAATAGAGCTTATAGGCTTCTTCACCATGTGTAGAGAGGGGGGTGTGACCCTCTATTTATAGTAGGGGGTGGAGTAGGGGCTACTCCGTCGCCACGTCAGCGATCCAGGGCCTTCCATCCTCCACCCTTGGATCAAACCGACCCTTGAACCGACCAAGGGTGGATGGTGTGGATTTCCACCATGTGTCCTTGCATATGGCGGTTGGAGGGACCCAACCGACCTATAGAGGCGGTCAGCCGACCATCCCTATGGCCAGTGGGCCCTCCTCTGGCCTCTTGGAGGTGGTCCCACTGGTCAGGGACCAAGTGGATCCTGGTGGGCCTAGATGGGGGGTCGGCCGACCCCCCCTTGGGGTGTCTAGCCCACCTCGGTCTCCCAGCTGTTGGTCCCACCTGTCATGAATGTTGGTTGTTGATTCTGAGATGGTTGTCACGTTTATCTCCTTGGTGTGGGCCCATGGATCCATGTGCTATGTATGTGAGCCGTTGAGAGAAAACACATAGTGATCCAAGGGTTGGAAATCACTGTAGGATGCTTCTCTTAGATCATGGCCGAGAGGGGAGAGCTAGAGGGCCCATAGGGTGGTCTGCCGACCCCCTATGTGGGCCCAACTGGCTCTCTTTTGCTCCATTTCTTCATTCCTGCATTCAAACACTCATGGACATGCAAGGGCGAAGGCTAGTTATGCCGGCCGGGTGCCCAGGCACCCCTAAAATCCTGAAATTTCATGAGGGTTAAAGAAATTTGGCCCAATAGGCACCCCCCTGCAGCCCAATAAGCCCATGTCGCATTATTTGCTTCGAGATTCCAGCCCAAGCAAAGATGAGTCCATCGCTGATCGCTTAAGTGGGAAGTCGATGAGTCGAACAGATGCGCGGTTCCACTTCCTTCTGCTCGACCGTGACGCCTTGCCTGCCCACCGCCCACGCCATCGACGATCGACCCATCGTAGGCATCGCAAGTTCGCGACTGTGCTGCTCGAAGATGTGACGCTGCTGTCCCTAAATCGCTGATGGCTTGATGCCCGCCCAGCTGTCCGGTGAGTTCCCTGCCTGCTTCTGTGATCAGTGATCTGTGTTCACCCTGGATTTGTGCTCAGTTAAGATAATTGTGAACTGCAATTTGATTATGATTTATGAATGAATTATACATAGGTAATCATGGAGAGATTTTTTAAACGAAAATCTCAAGACGCACTCGATGGCAATAGAATTTCATCTCTGGATGAAATTAATTGGGACGAGGAGATTAAATATGACCCCGGTTTGAGGAAAGAAATTGATTCTTATGATCCGAATCAAAGAGGAAAGGTGAGAAGAAAATATTTGGAGAATGGTCCTTGCCAGCCTCGCACATGTGATTTTCCTGTTACACAAATTGGAGAAAAAGAGAAGCCGAGAAGATTTATTCCAGAATGGTTTGATGAATTTGGTCCTTGGCTTGAGTACAGTGAGGCAAAGGATAGAACATATTTCTTTTATTGTTTCTTTTTTAGAGAGAAGAAAGATGCATGATATGATGCATTTGTGGTTAATGGTTGGAATGGTTATCATAGGAAAGAAAGGCTAAGACAGCATGTTGGTGAGGTTGATGGTTTACACTATAAAGCAATGAAGAAGTGTGATGATTTGCTGCAAAGAAAGCAACACATAGATGTTGCTTACAATCAGATCAGTGAAGTTGCTAAGAGGGCTTACTTTACTCGGTTGAATGGGTCCATTGATATAGCTAGAGTATTGTTGAAGCAAGGGTTGCCTTTTCGTGGCCATGATGAGTCAAAAGAATCCTATAATAGAGGGAACTTCAAGGAGATCTATGATTGCTTAGCTAAACACGATCCAATATTACACAAAGCTGACTACAAATGCTACAAAGAATAGCAGTTTGCTTGCTCCTGAAATTCAGAGGGACATTGTGGAATATTTTGCAAATGAGATTGTATAATCTATCCTTGAAGAACTTGGGGATGATGTCTTTTGTTTGCTAGTTGATGAGTCAAGAGATGTTTCTTGCAAAGAACAAATGGCTGTGGTCTTGAGGTATGTTGACAAATTGGGGATTGTGAAAGAGAGGTTCGTTGGCCTTGTGCATGTGACTGAAACAACTTCTTCCCACCTCAAGTCATCCATTGATTCTCTACTTGCAAAGTTTAAGCTAAGCTTAAAGCAATGTCGGGGCCAAGGATATGATGGTGCTAGCAATATGCGAGGTGAGTTCAATGGCTTGCAATCATTGATCATGAGAGTTAGTAGATCAGCTTATTATGTGCATTGCTTTGCTCATCAACTTCAGTTAGTCATTGTGGCCACCGTGAGAAAACATAAGGGTGTAAGCAATTTTTTAAACATGATTTCTATCTTACTAAATGTGGTGGGTGGGTCGGCTAAGAGAAGGGATATGATTACAGACATCAATCATAAACAAGTGAAACAAGCATTAGGTTGTGGGCAACTTGAGACCGGTACTGGGTTAAATCAAGAGCAATGTCTGCAAAGACTCAGGGATACTATATGGAGTTCTCATTATAAAACTCTGAAAAGTTTACTCAACATGTTTCGTACAATAGTTGAAGCGCTAAAGGTTGTTGAGAAGCATATTTGTCCATGCTCACCAACTGATGAAGGATGCTATAATGAGCTTCTTCCACATCTTTGTATGGTATATTGGTGCGTACTTGCCGTCCCGTGCACCCCCCTCCCGGCAGTTCTGCCCTCGTGCTGATGAACAGGCAAACCAATCTCCCTCCCATCCTTTATGTACCTCATACGCCAATTGACAAACTCCTCGGTTGTGTATGCCTCGATCATAGAGCCCTCCGGGTAAGCACAGTTATGGACATATCTGTTGAGGGTGGACATGAACTGCTCGTACGTCCACATCTGGTGTAGGTACACGGGGCCCAGTTGCTCGATCTGATCAACCATGTGTATCATTAGGTGAGGCATAATGTCAAAGAAAGAAGGGGGAAAGCACGTCTTGAGCTGGCAAAGGGTCTCTATGATGAACTCCTTCAAGGAATGCAGTTTAGCTTTGCTGATGACCTTCTGTGTGATACGGTTAAAAAAGTACGACATCCTAGTGATTACCATCTTCACGTACTCTGGACCGATAGCCCTGATAATGATGGGAAGGAACACCGTCAGCATGACATGGCAGTCATGTGAGTTGAAGCCAACCATTGTGAGGTCTTTCATGCAGACGAGGCTCTTGATGTTTGAGGAGAAACCGGTCGGTACCTTGACACCCCTCAACAAATTGAGCATAGATACCTTCTCATCGTGTCTTAGGTTATCTGATGCTCTTGGTATGTCAATTTTACCATTATGAGGCGGTCCCAGGTGAAGGTCATGCCTGATGCCCTGGTGGAGAAGATCCATCCGTGATTTGATACCATCCTTCGTCTTGGTTTTGATGTCGAGCAATACACCGATCGTGCTTTAAAAAAAATTCTTCTGGAGATGCATGCAGTCGATGGCATGGGGTGTGTTTAGTGTTTTCCAGTATGACATGTACTTGAAGAAGATCAACTTCTTCTTGAAAGGAACATGTGGTGTTTCCTCCTCCTCCTCCGTCTTGTTGTCCCGCTTTCTCTTTCTTGTTTGTTTTGTCCCCTCTTCTGATGGATTCTTCTTCTTGCCAAACTCGATGTCATCCATATCCTTCACCATCTCATACACCTTTGGACCCCAGCAAATCGATGCCGGTGGTTCACCCTACAGCTCTACCTGATTGTCAAAGTATTGATTCATACCAAGTCTTCTATACCTGTGATTTTTGCTAAGGAACCGCCTATGCTTCATGTAAACTGTCTTGTAGGATGCCTTAAGGTAAGTGTGACATGTCCCATCAATGCACTTTACGCAGCCAGTCTTCCCTTTGATCTGCCCTGACAGTGAGAATAGATCAGGGTAATCGGTGATGGTGACAAAGATGATGGCCCTTAGGGTGAACTTCTCCTTGCGATATGCATCAGTCATCTTGACCCCAACATCAAATAGCTCCTGCATTTCCTCCATTAACGGTTCTAGGAACACATCAATATCGTTATCGGGTTGCCTCGGTCCTGAGATCAGCATGGTCAGCATGAGATATCTGTGCTTCTGACACAGATGGCTAGGTAGGTTGTACATGGTGAGTATGACGGGCCAGGTGCTGTGCGAGCTGCTAAGCTCGCCGAAAGGGTTCATCCCGTCAGTACTGAGCGTGAACCGAATGTTCCTTGACTCATTGCCGAATTCCGGATATGCCTTGTCAAAATCTTTCCACTGTTGGCCATCAGATGGGTGCCGCAGCATGCCATCATCCTTTTTGCGGTCATCTAATGCATGCCAGGACATGAGCTTGGCATCCTCTGGGTTCCCGAATAGTGCACGTAGGCGGTCGATCATAGGCAGATACCACACCAACATTGCCGGACTTCTCCTTTTCATGTAGCCCTCTTCCTCCTCGTCCTGCTGAGCCGAGATGCAATTCTTTGTAGCAGTGCTCTTCTTGCCCCCTTCTTCTTCTTCATACCACCTCGCAATGACTCGTAGCCATCTGCATCCACACGACAACTAGCATTCTTCTTGTAACGACTCGCGTTGTAGTGCAGACAACTCGTCATCTACTCGTACTTAGTGCCCGGCTGATACATGATGCAAAGGTTAGGGCAGACATCGAACTTTTGAACTTTCATTGACACTGGACGAATCAACTTCTTTGCCCGATAAGTGTTCATGGGAAACTTGTTACCCTTTGGGTACGTGGTAGAAAGGTAACTTAACAGCTCATTGAAGCTGTTGTCAGACCAACCATGTCGGGCCTTCATCATCAACATGTGGAGGATAAAACGGAGCATGGTGCACTCTTTCGGACATTCGCCGCCATCCTGATATAGAGGATCAAGTGATTCTTGCTTCATCTCTCTGAAATTTTCCATCCACTTTGGGGAACCATACACAACATGGTCCTCATTGATGTGCTTCACTAAATCATCAAAAAGCTGCACATCCTCGGGTTCCTGCACGGTGGCCTCCTGACCACCATCATCATCTTCCATGTCCTCGAGTAGATCCTCCACCGTGATATAATCACAATCGTTATTGTCGTTGCAAGCTGGCGTTGCTGTGGCTGAACATGAGACGTGTGGCGCACGTGGCTCTTGGTGCGCCGTCGTTGATGCCGAGCTCACTCCAGATGCACCCCCACCACTGGGGTTGACACTTTCGCCGTGCTGAGTCCAGACTGTGTAATTCTCTACGAAACCAAACCGAATCAAATGAGATTGCACCTTGCCAACGTCGGTGAAGGCTGTCAGATTCTTGCAGTGAGAACACGGACACACGATTGTCATCTGCTTCGATCGGTCACGGTGAGCTCTCGCAGCGGCAATAAACTTTCTCACTTCGCTGAGATACCGCGGATCAAGTAACCTACTAATCTTGTACATCCATTCTGACCTATCCATATTGCCTGCAAACCGTACACATCAACAACAAAAGCTTTTAGGTATATAATATTATGAAACTATATAAAAAAGGCACAAGCTTTCTCTTTACTCCCTTAATCTAGATCTAGATGTAGATCTATAGCTAAGGAGCTCAAAAAGCAAAGAAAAGGAGAGAGAAAAGAGCATGGGAACCCTCTAAAAGCTTTTAGTCATCTAATATTATGATTTTAGATAAAAACAATAGCTTTATCTCCTTCATCCATGAAACTAGATCTAGATCTAAAGAGGTCAAAAAAAAAGGAGAGGAGAGAAAGTAGACCATGGGAACCTTTTAAATACCTCTTATGATGTCCTCCTCCTCCAAAACAACACTGAAAACCTAAATCTAATGGTTTGGTTAAAAAATCGGGCAAAGCCTCTTCCCCCACGAGTTTGGAAGAGAGAAGCCTTGAGGTAGAAGAAGGTCGGACTGTAGCTATATATAAAATACATAACCATTGCGGACATTGTAAAATGACCGATGCAGTTAAGACTGATTAACCGCAACGGTCGCCCTAATGTGACCGCTGCGGTAAATGCCATTACCGTGGCGGTCACCTTATAGCGTCCGCTTCGGTTAATCAGTCTTAACCACAGTGGTCACTTTATGCCGCCCGCTGTGGTAAATGTTTAACCGTAGCGGGAGCTTAGGCTCCCGGTCGAGCAGAGCCGGTGCAAGGAATTACCGTGGCGGGCAGGTTGGGTGTCCGCCACGGAGGGCATTTTGCTAGTGCTGTGCAAAATCATTTTTGACGTAGTGAGGATTGTGAATTTCCTCAGTTTTAGGATTTGAGTAATCTTTTAGACCAGAGATAGAGAACCAAAATTTTCTCTTGTTAAATCCACGCATGGCAGGGTCTAAGTTTATCAAACATGAATTTTCAAAACCAAGAGCAGCACTTAGATGACACCAAGTTAGACTATGACTTTGATTAAACATGTGAAAGGAAACTCCAATATTAGAGATTTGGAGGGAGCATAGGAATTCTATAGTAAGCAACTCAATTCCAAACTCTTCTTGTTATGACCGGCGCCTATTATGAGCGTCGGAAGGTCATAGGTGGCTAGAGAGATTAAGGGGGGAGGTCTAAGGACCATATTAGCAGTATTCTGCACGATAGAAGGGGGGTTATTTGCATTACTTAGCAAGCTAGTATAAATACATGTAATCAGGTCCTATTGAGATTAAGCAGAGTATTAATCTACTCGGTTTCCCTCAGGGAACCAAGAGACCTAGCCGCCACCTGTTCCTCCTCCCTCACCAACGATCACGAGCCACGGCGCCCCAGCACTGTCCCCGACCTCGCCTTCCTCCTTCCCATCCTTATAACCTGCGCAGCCTTCCTGGTAGGATTCGAGTTCCTATCAATCTGGTATCAGAGATGTCCGGATCGATCCCTTTCGCATCCCTTCCACCACCACAGCCGCCGCTGCCCGCCTCATCCCCCACATCGGCGTTCGTGGCGTCGTCGACCACCACGGGCGCTGTCATCCTTCCAACATCGTCAGTTGCTTCTCTGCAGGGAGGGTCGGTCGTCATCTTCTCCCCAGAACGACCATGGCGGCGATCGTCACGCTCAGCCACAACGCCACGTCCTCGTCCTGTCAGCCCCGTCCTTCGCCTTCCTCGACAGCATCCTGCAGGTGACGGGGGTGGTGCCCGACGGCTAGCTCCTCCTGCGGCGTGCACAGGCGGGTGAGTTGGACGCCCCCTGGCGCATGGAGTGCGGGCTGATCCTCCATGGCTCCCGCATCTTCGTGCCGGACCACGCCAACTTGTGCCACCAGGCCATCCTCCTCGCCCACACGGCGGACCACGAGGGTGTCCAGAAGATGTTGCACCGCCTTCGCCTGGATTTCTACATCTCGGAGGATCGCAAGCTGGTGTAGGAGTGGGTGCGTGCGTGCACCAAATGCCAGCGGAACAAGACGGAGACCCGGCCACTGGGGGGCCTCCTGTAGCCCCTCGACGCACCGTACTAGGTGTCGGCGGATATATCGATGGACTTCATCGAGGGGCTGCCCAAGGTGGGTGGCAAGTCCGTCATCCTGACGGTGGTCGATCGCTTCTCCAAATACGCACACTTCATCACGCTCGGCCACCCCTACACCGCGGCCTCAGTCGCCCGGGCTTTCTTCGACGGCATCGTCCGCCTACACGGTTTTCCGTCGTCCATTGTCAACGACCGGGACCCCGTGTTCACCGGCCATGTCTGGCGCGACCTCTTCAAGATGGCGGGCATCGCTCTCCGCCTCAGCACAGCCTTCCACCCGCAGATGGACGGCCAATCCGAAGTGGTTAACAAAATCATCGCCATGTATTTGCGTGGTGTTACAGGTGATCGCCCCCGAGCATGGGTGGACTGGCTGTCGTGGGCGGAGTACTTCTAAAACACGTCCTTCCACATGGCCCTCCGCGCGTCTCCCTTTGAGGTGGTCTATGGGCGCTCACCGCCACCGCTACTGCCGTACCGACCTGGGATGGCCCAGACGGACGCCGTCGACGCCATCCTCCATTCCCAGGAGGAGGTCTTGGCCAAGGTCCATCGACGTTGTTGGTATTTCTTATGACTATTGGATAAATCCGCAAGCGCACAGATTATACCGATGTAGCACTTCACCAGGAGTATTCCAGGTATCGTATTTTCCTCAGGGAACGATAAGTGATCTAACTAGGATTATAGATAGTCCTATGATGGATCAAGGGAGACTACGATAACTGGGTTGAGAGGTTCAAAATAGCACTGATGGCTAACAAGGGATAGCTGGTTATACAGGCCTTATCGGCCCTTCTCTTGCAGGGGGCGACGGGATAGATCAGAAAGAGGGCAAAACTCTAACCGAACCGCGCCGTCAAGTTGTATTGAAGCCCTACCTTATCTGACACGCGTGGTGGAATACAGAGACTAGATAGAGCTGTCACCTTCTACTAGCATCCACGAACAATCTGCGCGATAAGTGGTTTACAAAGGTAAGATTAAGCTTAGCCACCACGTCTACACTAATCTTGCTACTTTAACCTTGGCCTAAGATTAAAGCACTCTACTTAGAGCAAAGCGATGATCAAGTGTGAAAAGTTATATAACAGCTAAACCAGATTTAGAATATTGAATACTATAAAGAACTCAGAAGAAGTCACTTACAAGTGCTAAACTTACAAGAGACCCGCATCCGCTGAGGAAGAACTCCGGAGAAGATTCTTGACAGATCCGAGGCTTTCTCCAGAAGAATTCCTCACTCTCCTCCAACCAGCATAACACTATTGAAGAGCTCCGCTAAGAGACTAGAGAGTAGTTTCTCCAATGAGGCATGAAATGACTAGGGAGCTCTAGGGGTCTATTTATAGCTAGAGGTGGAGTAGGGGCTACTCCGGTGCCATGTTAGCGATCCGCGTCACCTTCATCAACCACCGTTGGATCCAACCGACTTCATAACCGCCTAAGGATCAAGGGTGATGATTTCCATCATGTGGGGAGTGAGTGAGGTGGTGGAGAGGGTGAAACCGCCATATGGGTGGTCGGCCGACCACCCATGCTGCCATGTGGGCCCTCCTGGACCTTCTAGATGGTGGCCCACTGGTCAGGGACCAAGTGGGGTCATGTGGGTCCCACCTTGAGGTCGGACGACCACATGTAGTGGTCTGTGGCCCACCTCTGCCCTCTGGTTGCTGGTCCCACCTGTCATATCTGTTAAGTTTTGGTTATGAGTTGATTTGTCACGCTGATTTCATTGATGTGGGCCCATGGATCCTTGTGATGTGAATCTGGACTATTGGTAAGAGGCACACTTAGATCCAAGGGGTAGAGAGTGTTCTAGAGGCTGGATCTTGGATCATGGGGGCTTGGGAGGTCTAGTGGCCCCACAGGGTGGTCGGCCGACCCCCTAAGTGGGCCCACTAGCTCCCAAAAGTCCCCATTTGTCATTACCTGCAACAAATAGTCATGGAACATGTGGAACTAGTTATTTGGCACAATATGTTCAGGTTATGCTTGTTTTCCTTTGAATATGAGGATGTTGACGGTAGTTTGATGGTGACAAAATAGCTCTTAATTACCGTCAACAAGATCCCCCATACTTACCTCTTTGCTTATGCTCGAGTAAAGGTTAAAAGATAACAACACTATGTTATTCAAAGTATAAAGCAAGCATAAAGATTCACTCAAGACATTTTGTCATACCAATGGGATATGTGGTATTGGCTAACATATATCCTTGAGAAGTTGAGAAATGGAACAGATCTTCGAGGCAAAGTCATCTTCCCAAATCATATTTTAGTACTTGAAGTTTTTGATAAATTTTTCAAAAGAAATCTCATAAGTCATCTTACTCCTCTTATAGCACTCTAAGTCACTCAAGGTGTATGATTCCTTACCAAGGCATAAAGATATTGCCTTCTTTGTATCTCCCTACTTCTAAAGGATTATGTGGAGCTTAGGTAGGGATTATCAATGTGGCAAACTTGCATCACTTATATTGTAAAGTCAATCCAAGGAGAAGAATGTCATAATCCTAGATCAAGATGTGCTTGTGTGTGAATAATGGTATATGACTAACATGTACTCATTAACCATGTATATGATCTCTCTAACTTTAGAATTGCTTGGGATATAAGTGATGGTATATGGCTATCATGATAAATATATTTTTTTGGTGAGCTTTGCTCATCATTTTTTATCATTTATGATAGCCATATCTCTTTTGGAAGAATATAGGGAGATATTATAACATTTATTTCAAGAGTATTTATTGGATGAACATGGGTCATGTAAATGAAAGGCATGTTTTGCGTACTTCCAGTGTAGAAGCAGCAAAAGTATGTGGCATGCATGTGATCTTGATCTTTGAACTATGAAATAATTCTCAACAAGGGTCACAAGGTTTGACCGAACTCAAAGTAATTACAAGAAGCATTTGAGGAAGGTTTTGAACATGCGTAAGTATTTATGGCTTTGGTAGGATTTTTCTCACTATAGAGGAGTAGTGAAATTATGGTTTTATGACATTTTCAAAAATTAATCTCCAAGAACTTTAAATAGAAAGGGTAAGAATCATGAGCCGAGACCATATCACATTAATCAACAACTTAGTCCATATGATCGTGTTTTCCCACTAGCATAAGCAAAAAGCAATAATTTGTCTTTTCGACGCTTTTTCCCTTTGAATGTCATAGATCATGTCACTTTTCAAAATTTTAATTTTTGGATGCAATCTTCTTGTTTTATTCAATATTAAAAGGAAATTAAACTAAGTGATGAATTTCATGGAGAAATTATTTTTATTTTATTTTTATTCTTGAAAGAAAAATGAGAAAACAAAAGAAAAAGCATAGAGGAAAGGGGAGAGATGTGACAAACTAGTCAGGATAGACGTTTTGAAGTTGAATGGACGCCGGCTGGTGGGTCGGGGCCCTAGAAGCACGGTCGGCCGACCGCTCTTCGGAGCCGTTTGGCCACTTCGAACTCTGCATTCAGATCCCTTACCTCTGAATATTGCTTTGCTTTGTCTTTTCTGAATTTTGGCCTCCGAAGTGCATCGGCCGATGCACAAAACTGGCCGTTTCGGTCCAACTTTTTTGTGGAACGTGTCATGGACGTGTACAACATGATTTAGTAGTCATTCTGGTGTTTTGACAAGTTGGAGTGTCGACCGACCTCCCCCATACTTGTTTCGGGGCATGCTGAATTCAGTGACAGGTTCTGCTGGGCAAACTACCAGCATAACCAAACTTTTTATTCAATTCAAAAACTTCTTAGGCACATGTTAGAATGATGAAGGAAACAAAATGATTAAAGAAACAAATCTAAGTGCCTATCTTATTGGTGAACTAGTGATCTATGGAGATGGAGGGGCAAAGAGATCATCTCTCTTGATTGCATGGGCTAAGCGCTTGATCTTCGCATTGGTGCTAATGTGAAGATCATTGAAACTATCCTCAAGATCTAGGCGCGCCATTCTTTCCTCTACTGCACGCTCTGCTAACTTAGTGTTGTTCTCCCTAAGTCGCATGACTATGCGAAACACTTTCTCCATGTCACTTTGTTCATCTTCATCCTCGAAATGTCCTAGAGGGCCGGAGATGGATGGCGGGTTGCTAGTCCGCCGGACTGACTTGCAAGACTCCTCCGTCTCAAGGGATCTGCGTGCCCCCTTCCGCTCCTCGGAGGTG
The DNA here is from genome assembly GCA_022036555.1 of Microstegium vimineum. Classification (NCBI taxonomy): domain Eukaryota; kingdom Viridiplantae; phylum Streptophyta; class Magnoliopsida; order Poales; family Poaceae; genus Microstegium; species Microstegium vimineum. Next base: position 44,365,094 of record CM039132.1, read on the forward strand.
AAAGGAGGGACGAGCACCTTGCCTCTTCCTGGTCCACCTTGAGCCTTCTGAATCCGCATCCCTGACGGTGTTGATGGCGAGTACGAGTGGTTGTAACCCGTGCTCGTGTCGCCATCGGTGGAGGAGATGGGTTCCTTCTTCACCCCCAATTGGCCGGTGGTCGGACTTTTGGGCGTCACTGGTCGCGCCACTGGCTTGTTGAGGTTGCGGCGAGGAGACATCGACTGGGCGATGCTCCGCATCCGCTCCGAGCTCCACTGCCCGATCGGCCAACCCCTTATAGGGGTGGTTGGCAGTGCGGGCGGTGGTGTCATGGCCAGAGGGGTGACGTCGAGGACCTCGACGGCCATGGCGTCGATGTTGATGTCTTCTTGACCCTTGGAGGGGCTTCCATTGATGGGAATGATTGGCATCTTGCCATTGTTTCTTGGTGGAGCCATGGTGGTGATCAAGGGGATGTGAAAAATGGCAAGGTGTGGTGTTGGTGTTGCTGGATGTGAAGAAGAGCAAGGTGGAAGGAGGAAGAAGAAGGAAAGGGGGTTAAGAAGGAGAAAAGCAACGTTCAGGGCCTTCGTTCTCGCTCGAATCACGATGAAAACCAAAGGATAACGTTGGCTCAACGTTCCTGTACAACGGGACTTTTGAACGAGTTTGAACCACGATCGGCTGATCGCTTTTTGAAAGCTACTGACCGACCGAGCCAGGTTTTAAACTTGTTCAGGTTAGGTGAGTCAGGTCGTGAAGTTTCGGGCTGTTTAGCCCAAAACGATGATCGGCCGACCGCCTTTAGAGGCCAAATGGGCCGATCTTTCTCGAGGGGTAAGTCAAGGCTAAGTCTAGGCCATTTCTAAAGTCATTCTTGAAATTTGAACAAAAAAGTTAAAACATGTAGATTTTAGTTCTAATTTGGATTAAGAACAAAATCTATCATATCAATTTCTTGTTCAGGAATTTCATGCTCATAGAAGACTTTAAGACGTTGGCCATTTACCTTGAAGATTTTGCCGTCATCATCCTATAGTGTGATTGCTCCATGAGTCACGGCATTAACGACGAGGTATGGCCCTTCCCATTTGCTTTTCAGTTTTCCATGACCAAAGAGCTTGAATCTTGAGTTGAATAGGAAGACTTTGTCTCCTGGGTTGAATTCCTTGACCTTGATTCTCTTGTCATGCCATTTCTTGGTTCTTTCCTTGTATATCCTGGCATTATGGTATGCTTTCTCTCTCCACTCTTCTAGTTCAGAGATTTGCATTTTTCTGAATTTCCCAGCAACTGGCAGATCCATGTTCCATTTCTTGATTGCCCAATGTGCCTTGAATTCCAATTCCACAGGCAAATGGCATGTCTTCCCGTATACAAGTTGGTATGGTGTCATACCAATTGGAGTCTTGTATGCGGTCCGATATGCCCAAAGTGCCGTTGGTAGCTTGTGCTTCCAAGCAGAACCCATCTCATCCACGGTCTTTTGTAGAATGTTCTTGATTTGTTTGTTGAATGTTTCTGCTTGACCACTTGTTTGAGGATGGTATGGAGTTGCAACATTGTGTCGGATTCCTTGATTAGTGAGGAACTGGCGGAAGCCTTTGTCAATGAAGTGAGATCCCCCGTCACTTATGACTAACTTTGGGGTTCCAAATCTAGGGAATATCACTTCATGGAACATTCTCTTTGAATTGGTTGTATCAGCTTTGCGGCAGGGTAATGCTTCTACCCACTTCGATACATAGTCTACTGCCACTAAGATATACTCATACCCTTTTGATGGAGGAAAGGGCTCCATGTAGTCGATGCCCCATACATCAAAGAGCTCGACTTGTAGGTTGTTGGTGAGAGGCATGGCATCTCGGGTATTGATGTTCCCGTGCTTCTGGCACCTTGTACATCTTTTGACAAAGTCGTGGGTATCCTTGTACATGGTTGGCCAGAAGAATCCACTCTGTCAAATCTTAGCATGAGTTCTGAATGCTCCATAGTGACCTATGTACTCTGCTCCATGGCATCTTTCTATGATCTTGATTGCCTCCTCCATAGGTACGCATCTTCTTAACAATCCATCATTGCATACTCTATAGCGGTATGGCTCATCCCATAGATGTACTCGACTCTCCTGGACTAGTTTTGTTGGTGTTATGACCCAGGGGGCCAAGACCACCGGCTAGTAAATCTGTATATTGCGTGCTCCCTCTCCCAGACGTGATGCAAGAAGAACACAAGATTTATCCTGGTTCGGGCACAGAAGGCCCTACGTCCAGCGGGGGAGGATGGATTGTATTATCTCGCACTGGAGTGCTCGTATAGGGGGGGTACAAGCAGGTTTACACGGGGGTGCTCAGGATGAGCTGAGGCCTAGGCTAGCAAGGCTATCCTAGGTGGTCGGTTGATTGCTTGAGAGGTCGATCAAGCAATGAGGTGTGTGGTGTATGCGGGTCAGAGCTTAAACGAATATGTGTTTGTATTGCCCGTACCGTTCTTCTATCCCGGCGTCCCCTTTTATAGATCAAGGGGAGGTACGGGAGTACAGAGTCCTAAACTATAGCGGCATGGGAGGCGTGTCCATGGCGCCATGCTGGCGAAGGGATGTCGATCGCTGTAGCGGCATGGCCTTCCCGTCCTTCTGGTGCTCTAGGGCATGGTGATGGCAGACTGGACGCTGCCGAACATCATGGCGCAGTGCAGTCGGCTTTCTGTGGACGGGTACGAGTCCCACAGTTGACGCGGGACGGATTGGACGGGAGCCATGCCGGAGTGGTTGGGGACGGTGGTCGAGCCCCCTGGTCAAGCGGGGGTCGAGGCTAGCATGACCTTGTCGTATCCCTGAAGACACGGTCGAGGGCTGTCCTGTTCATGGCTCGAGGGGGTGCATCTGGATTCCATACCTGTAACGTGGCTACAGCGGCCGCACGGTCAACGGAGGTCCAGGGCATGGGCGGTGAGTTGATGGATTTGACTGCGGTAGTGGGCGCCCATGGCGTTAGGCGGGGGCAGCGCGTTGGATCCCCTTTAACCCATACCTGGAGCAGGTGAGCTGACCGAGCCTCCTGCGTGCGGGTCGTTCGATCGACCCCCTGTCCGTCATTCGAGGTCGAGGCGGAGGCGGAGGGGTCATTCGTTCGACCCCTGTCCGTCAATCAGGGTTGAGGCGTTGAGGTTGAGGGATATTCAATCGACCCCTCTTCCGTCATTCGGGGGGTTAAGGCGGAGACGGAGGGGTCATTCGTTCGACCCTCGTCCGTCCATTGAGGTAGAGGCGGGGGGTCGTTCGTTCGACCCTTGTCCGTCCGTCGAGGTAGAGACGGAGGGGGAGCCCTCCTACTGTTTTTCCCGTAATGGGCCGGCCCATGACCGGACCCTGTTGCCGGTGAAGGAAACCTTTGCGTGATGGGCCTTCCTTCATTGACTCGGACGGTTGATCGGATCCTGCCTTAAAAATGGTTGCTATGTTGAGCGTTAGTTTATCGCAGGTTTAGGGTACCCCTTACCTTTGTACCCGACAAGTTTCTTCATATCTGCCCCTGGCGGGACGTGGCCTGCAACCATAAAGTTGACTATATTTGCATACCACGGGTTGGAGTCTGTTATCTTAAGGAGTGTGTCATCTCTGACGAAATCGTCGATGGGCAAATTATGTGCTTCTTTGAATTGCATTCTAGACAAATGATCGGCAACAGAATTTTCTACTCCCTTTTTATCTTTTATTTCAAGATGGAGTAGTAAGATCCATCTTATTAAACGGGGTTTAGCATCTTTCTTAGTGAGCAAGTACTTAAGAGCAGCATGATCTGTGTATACAATAATTTTTGCTCCCACTAAATAAGATCTAAACTTGTCTACAGCAAACACCACGGCCAACAGCTCTTTTTCAGTTGTTGCATAGTTTAGCTATGGCCCTGTTAACGTTTTTCTATCATATGAAGTAGCATGATGCTTCTTATCTTTGGTTTGGCCTAATACCGCACCGACAGCATAATCACTAGCATCACACATTATTTCAAAGGGGAGCTTCCAATCAGGGGGTTGAATGATTGGAGCTGAGATGAGTGTTTTCTTGAGGACGTAGAAAGAATCTAAGCACTCATCATTAAAATCAAAGGGTGCATCTTTGGCTAGCAGGCTTGTTAACGGACGGGCAATTTGAGAGAAATCTTGTATGAACCGTCTATAAAAGCCAGCATGACCAAGGAAGCTACGGATTCCCTTGACATTCGTGGGAGGTGGAAGCTGTTCTATTACTTCGATCTTAGCGCTATCCACTTCTATCCCACGTTCGGACACTCTATGTCCTAGCACTATGCCTTCACGAACCATGAAGTGGCATTTCTCCCAGTTTAGGACTAAGTGCTTTTCTTCACATCTTTGTAAGACTCTATCCAGATTCTCAAGGCAATCATCAAAAGTCTTTCCATAGACAGAGAAGTCATCCATGAAAACTTCCATGATTTCTTTGATCATGTCGGAGAAAATAGACATCATGCACCTCTGGAAAGAAGCAGGAGCATTGCATAGGCCGAAAGACATTCGTCTATAAGCATATGTTCCATGGGGGCATGTGAAGGTAGTCTTACTTTGGTCATCGGGGTGGATTGGTATTTGATGATATCCCGAATAACCGTCAAGGAAACAAAAGAAAGAATGTTTTGCAAGCCGTTCCAACATCTCATCGATGAAGGGTAACGGGAAGTGATCTTTCTTTGTAGCCTTATTAAGTTTTCGGTAATCTATACACATTCTCAAACCCGTGACGGTTCATTGAGGAATCAACTCATTCTTTTCATTTTGAACGACCGTCATACCTCCCTTCTTAGGCACTACTTGCATAGGGCTAACCCATTCACTATGAGGAACGGGGTAGATGATCCCCGCGTGCAAGAGTTTCAAGACCTCCTTCTTTAGTACTTCTCTCATCGCGTTATTCAATCTACGTTGAGGTTCTCTAGAAGGAAGATCCTCAGGTTCGATAGGAATGCGATGTGTGCAAAGAGCGAGACTAATGCCCTTAAGATCTTGCAGAGAATAGCCTAAGACTGACTGATGCTTTTCTAAGATGGTGAGGAGCTTAAAAGTCTCTTCAGGAGAGAGTTTGTCACTGATGATCATAGGGGCCTCATGATCGTCATTTAGAAAGGCATACTTTAAACTAGCTGGAAGGGGTTTAAGTTCTATAGAGGGCTTAGATGGGAGTTCAGATTTCTCCAGATCTATGGGTTCGTCTAGATCATCTTCTTCCTAGATAAAATCTTCAGGTTCTTCTTCTAGATCAGGATGAGATGATTCTAGGAGAGATGCAACCATCACTTCCTCTATGGGGTCAGATTTCGGGAGTGATTCCATCATGGTGTTCATGGAATTGGTGAGCAGAATCGAGAGTTTGATGCTACTCCCAAGATGACCAAATTTAAGAGGATATTGACTTTGTTAATTACCGTAGGAATGGTCTGTGCGATCCCACAACTCTCAACCAATTGTCCCGAGGAAAGCTTCAAGAACTTTTTGGTTGGAGTTAGAACTACCTCACCTAGGAGAGCATTAACTAAAGATTTAGACATGATGCTTACTCCTACAGCAGAATCGTAGAGAGAATCTAACTTTGCTCTATTGATTTGGCAAGGAATGGTGGTAGAGGAAGAAAGAATTCGAATTGGCTCGAATGAAGATTCGACCTCTTCTAACCACTCATTGCTCATGATAGAAGCTAGCTCTTGAACCGTCTCCTGGATATAAGCATCCTCTATGCGGCTAGGAATGTGAAGGTTTGGAGCTTTTCGAGCAGTAGACTTCTTTTGCATAGGTTGACTCAAGGCGTTTCCGAAATCGGAAAATAAATCATCCTCGATATCAAGGGGGAATTCCAAGGGATGAATTTCTTCTTCCCTTGGTTGTTCAGGTTCAATAGTAAGATCTTGAGATGTGGAGGGAAAAGTTTTAGCTATCGATGTGGTTTCTATTCTGGGGGCTAGTTTTTGTTCTTCCGTGGGTCCTTCATAATATATGTTAGTATATGGAGTGTTATCAAGAATCTTCGTAAGAAGACTCTTCCCTGTACTAACGGGTAAACTCAGGAAGGCTCCCCCGGAAGATATGTCAAGGAGTTGCGCAGAGTTTCTGCTAAGACCGCCATAAAAATGTTGTAACATTATAGCGAGATCAGGGCCTGAAGATACTAGATCTAGAAGACGGGCCCATGCATCAACTAGAGATTCTTTCTCTTTTTGCGAGAAATTTATGATCTCTTTTCGAAGATGAATGACGCAAGGGATAGGGAAGAATGCCAAACAGAATTTAGGCATCAATTTTTCCCAGTTTCCTTTCGCGTCATCTACGTGGCGAGCGTACCATCGTATGTGGACACTTAAGTGTACCTGGCCTCATTCCTATTCCCAAAAATAGCTTCCACTTAAGTGTACCTAGCCTCATTCCTTGTATGTGGACACATGAACAAAGTTGTTCAAAGTCACGTATATGAGTATAGGGATTTTCATCTTCGTCCCCAGAAAATGGTTTTTCCTGAACCATCGCTATGAGACTCGAGCGAAGCTCATAACGAACGGCCAGAACGGCCTGAGATGATTTAGGTGGCTCCAAGCTAGCGCCCGTTGGAGCACCATATTCGTAAAGTGGGGTTTGATCCATATGTGTATGTGGAGTGAAAGGATGAAGTCAAACAAAAGATGAAATAGGACCAAAGGGTACTAGTTAAAACAGCTACCGTTCCCCGGCAACGGCGCCAGAAATGCTTGTTGGTATTTCTTATGACTATTGGATAAATCCGCAAGCGCACAGATTATACCGATGTAGCACTTCACTAAGAGTCTTCTAGGTATCGTATTTTCCTCAGGGAACGATAAGTGATCTAACTATGATTATAGATATGTCCTATGATGGATCAAGGGAGACTATGATAACTGGGTTGAGAGGTTCAAAATAGCACTGATGTCTAACAAGGGATAGCTGGTTATACTAGCCTTATCGGCCCTTCTCTTGCAGGGGGCGACGGGATAGATCAGAAAGAGGGCAAAACTCTAACCGGACCGCGCCGTCAAGTTGTATTGAAGCCCTACCTTTTAAGAACTTATCTGACACACGTGGTGGAATACAGAGACTAGATAGAACTGTCACCTTCTACTAGCATCCACGAACAATCCGCGCGATAAGTGGTTTACAAAGGTAAGATTAAGCTTAGACACCACGTCTACACTAATCTTACTACTTTAACCTTGGCCTAAGATTAAAGCACTCTACTTAGAGCAAAGCAATGATCAAGTGTGAAAAGTTGTATAATAGCTAAACCAGATTTAGAATACTGAATACTATAAAGAACTCAGAAGAAGTCACTTATAAGTGCTAAACTTACAAGAGACTCGCATTCGCTGAGGAAGAACTCTGGAGAAGATTCTCGACAGATCTGGGGCTTTCTTTAGAAGAATTCCTCACTCTCCTCCAACCAGCATAACACAACTAAAGAGCTCCGCTAAGAGACTAGAGAGTAGTTTCTCAAATGAGGCATGAAATGACTAGGGAGCTCTAGGGGTTATTTATAGCTAGAGGTGGAGTAGGGGCAACTCCGGTGCCATGTCAGCAATCCGCGTCACCTTCATCAACCACCGTTGGATCCAACCGACTTCAGAACCGCCTAAGGATCAAGGGTGATGATTTCCATCATGTGGGGAGTGAGTGAGGCGGTGAAGGGGGTGAAACCGCCATATGGGTGGTCGGCCGAGCACCCAAGCTGCCATGTGGGCCCTCCTGGACCTTCTAGATGGTGGCCCACTGGTCAAGGACCAAGTGGGGTCCTGTGGGTCCCACCTTGAGGTCGGCCGACCACATATAGTGGTATGTGGCCCACCTCTGCCCTCTAGTTGCTGGTCCCACCTGTCATATGTGTTAAGTTTCGCTTCTAAGTTGATTTGTCACGCTGATTTCATTGATGTGGGCCCATGGATCCTTGTGATGTGAATCTGGACCGTTGGTAAGAGGCACACTTAGATCCAAGGGGTAGAGAGTGTTCTAGAGGGTGGATCTTGGATCATGGGGGCTTGGGAGGTCTAGTGTCCCCACAGGGTGGTCCGCCAACCCCCTAAGTGGGCCCACTAGCTCCCAAAAGTCCACATTTATCATTACCTGCAACAAATAGTCATGGAACATGTGGAACTAGTTATTTGGCACAATATGTTTAGGTTATGCTTGTTTTCCTTTGAATATGAGGATGTTGACGGTATTTTGATGGTGGCAAAATAGCTCTTAATTACCATCAACAAACGTCTTCTCTAGGCCCAGGAGCTCGCTAAGAAGTACTACGACGCCTCGCATTGTGATGTCGAGTTCGCGGTGGGGGATTTGGTGTGGGTGCGCCTTCTCAACCGTACCACCCAGTCCCTTGACCCCCGCGCCAATGGGAAGCTAGGGCCGTGATATGCCGGACCTTTCCGTGTAGCGGCACGGATCGGTCGCGTGGCCTACTGCCTGGAGCTGCCAGAGGACTCAAGGCTCCACGACGTCTTTCACGTGGGCTTGCTGAAGCCCCACCGAGGCGATTCCCCAGCCGCGCCGGGCATGGTGCCCCCGATCTTGGACGGTCACCGGCTATAGGACCCGGAGCGCGCCCTGCGAGCACAGCAGCGCCATGGGGCCTAGCAAGTGCTGATTCAGTGGCACAGCATGTCACAGGAGGAGGCGACCTGGGAGGCATTGGAGGACTTCCGGAGTGCTTTTCCTGACTTCCATCTCGAGGACGAGCTGTTTGAGCAGGCCGGGAGAGATGTTATGACCGACGCCTATTATGAGCGTCGGAAGGTCATAGGTGACTAGAGAGATTAAGGGGGAGGTCTAAGGACCATATTAGTAGTATTCCGTAGGATAGAAGGGGGTTATTTGCATTACTTAGTAAGCTAGTATAAATACATGTAATCAGGACCTATTGAGATTAAGTAGAGTATTAATCTACTCGGTTTCCCTCAAGGAACTGGAAGCCCTAGCCGCCACCTGTTCCTCCTCCCTCACCCACGATCACGAGCCATGGCGCCCTAGTGCCATCCTCGACCTCGCCTTCCTCCTTCCCATCCCTATAACCTACACAACCTTCCTAGTAGGATCCGAATTCCTATCACTTCAATTTGCCAAAAGCTAGACCAACCAATAGCGGAAAAGATAGTGTTGAATTCGTTGGTCATACCTGCGTTGGAGAGAAGATTCGGATCCAATATCCTCGTGTGCTCGAAAGATCGATCCCGAAGAGAGAGATACCTTTGGTACCTTGGTTGGTCGAACCAGGGACCGCTTTGTCGATCATAAGTCCTCATTAGGGGCACCATGAATGCCCCGATATGAGGTGCCTCTGTCGGCACTTCTTCCTCCTCCTAAGGGTGTTCTTCGGTTTGGACATTCTCCCAATTGTATCGGGCAGAACCTCCCCTTCTTCTTCCTTGGGATGTGTCCTCGGATTGGTGAGAGCGTCGGGATGAGCTCCCACTCATAGCTTGCTTCATCTTCTTGAATGCGGATGTTATCGGGTTCTTCATCTTTAGAGAGGAAGAGGCAAGACTAGGACAAGGTTGTGTGTGGAAAGAGTTTCCTAGTTTGCCTTGCGGGGAGAAGCTTGAGCTAAGAGAAGAGATCTTCTTGTGGACTAGTGAGAGCAACACTATTTCTCTTGAGAGCTAAGAACTTCTCTTAAGGAGAGGAGAGAACAAGGCAAGGAGAGGCTTGAACTAGAACTGGATTCTGGTTGAGGTGTGAGGGAATGAGCTCTCCTTGCATGGGGTTTTATAGGGGAAGGAAATGGCACCAAGGGGGTTCCATGGAGTGGTCGGCCGACCACCCTTGGGCATGCCCCTTGGGTGCCATGATCACATGTTTTGAGAGATGCCTTACACAAAGCAAAAGAGAGGGAGAGGATGACCATAGGGTGGTCGGCCGACCCCCTAAAGTGGGGATTCCACTTATGCTTTTTCTAGTGCTTGGTGAAAGGTGAAGCATAAATTGTGATGTGATCAAAAGCTGAGCTAAAGTGGTCAAAATTCTCCTCTATAAACAAAGAGTAGTGGGGGACAAAGGCATGCCATGCTTTGATTGAAAGTGATTGATGTGTTTTCTTTTTCAAAGCATGACAAAGTGAAAGTGATGGATGTCATGATTCCCCACTTTGGACAAGGAGTAGTGGGAGACAAGGATGTGTCATGCTTTAACAAAAAGTGACTGATGTACTTTAAAGAATGACAAGACAAAAGAGATGTCTCCCAACGCAAGAATTGATTTTTTTTGAAAGTCCCACTACTGAAATCACGGGATTCATGGACAAAGGATGGTAGGGAAGAAAGATGGATGAACAAGGGGATCATAGGGTGGTCAGCCGAACTTTGTTGTTACCATGTTCACATGCTCAATTGAATCCTCTGGTTTCCCAGGAATTTTACCTTGTTCTATGGATGGCATAGCTGCTGCTAATTGAGCTAATTGGGTTTCTAGCATTTTATTAAAACTCAATTGATTTTTAATGGTAGTTGTGAAGCTATCAATTTTCTCACCAAAGCTTTCAAGAACTTTATCAGTGACAATCATCTTTTTATTTATACCATCATTAATCTTTGATTGACCAAGAATAAGATCTTTCAATGAAGGTTGATTATTGTAAGAATTGTAATTATTGTAATTGCTATTACCTCCATTACCTTGGTAGAAGGGGCACGAGTTCCATCCTTCATGTTGTTGGGGTCGATACCTGTTGTTGTTGTTGTTGTTGTTGTTGCTGCTGCTGCTGCTACTGATGAAGCTCACGTCCTCCTTTGATGTCTCGGGGCAATTGTTGCCCGAGTGATCATTTCCTCCGCACACCTCGCACCATGGATCAGCTTCAATAGCTTGTGCAGTGGCGACAGGGTAGATGGCCTCTCGTTCCTTCTTGGAACTTTCTTCTATCTTCTTCATCAGGATTTCCATCTTAGCGGAGAGCATGTCCACCTCATTGACGGTGTGCATGTAGAATCATGGACCCTTGCGTGTTTAGGTGATTAACGACAATACTAGCTCACTTTGACTAACGTGTGTTTTGCAGAGACAAAGTTATTTATGTTAGGTCATGAGTGATGTATTTTGAATGGGCTTAATGGATATTCATGCCCCCAAGATGGAAATCGTTTCGGTTGCAAAGGATGGAGATACACGACGAAGACTAGGCTAGTTCTTAGTGCCATAAGGTTGAGAAGGGCACTAAGTTTAGCTAGGGCTTTTGTTTTTCCTTTGACCGTACTATAAAGAGGGGTATGAGGTTAGTAGCTTGACCTAGGAGAGTTTAGGAAAGTGGGTATATGCACACTTGTCACAACTAGTCCTAGAGACCTTGCTCTCAGCCCTTGATAAACCCTAGAAGTGGTAGGAGCAAAATCCCTTGAGAAACCTCAGCGAAAACGGTTGAAAGAGAGGGAGAAAGAGGCTCCGGACCACTCTGCTAAGTGAGCACCGGACCAAGGAGAGTAGTCCGGTGGTCCCTGACTTAGGCAGATTCTCAGCTCGAGGAGCTCCGAACCACCTGTCTGGAAAGCACCGGACCATAGGAGAGCAGTCCGGTGGCTTGGTTCAGAGAGTCAGAAGGCTCCGGACTAGTCCGACGGTGTGTCCGACGGCTAGTCCGACGCCTCAAGACAGGAAGTTTGGTCTATGCAGAGAGCACCCTGGCTCCGGACCAGAGCGTCGGACCAGGGCACCGGACCAAGGAGAGTGGTCCGGTGGTGTGTAAAAGAGAGATAGGTTTTCACTCAGAGAGCACCAAGGCTCTGGACCAGAGCGTCGGACCAAGCAGAGTAGTCCGACGGTGCCTGAGTTTGGAACGAGAGTAAGCTCCGGACCAGTGTGCATGGTCCGGTGGTGTGAGCTCCGGACTAGTCTGGTGGCTTCGCAGAGAGAAGAAAAAGTAAAAAACGGCTAGTTTTGGAGGTGGGGACTATATATAGTTGCCCCATTTGTCCTTAGAGGGAGTCTTGGCCATTGTTTCAGCTGGTGACACCTTGAGAAATCTTTTGGAGAGCCAAGAGTCTAGTGAGGGAGAGATTAGAGAGAGTTCATCTTGTTCTTCCCTCCTAGAGTGATTAGGAGTGACTTGTGTGCATCCATCCACCTTCCTAGCCTTGAGTGGGTCAAGTGAAGGTCTTGTGCTTGTTACTCTTGGTGTTCGACAGCACCTAGATGGTTTGGTGGTGTTCGGAGGAAGTGACCGCCGGGAGATTGTTGGCGGCTCTTCTCCAAGCTCTTGTGATCGGTTGTGGGCGATTCACCGAGCCGGAGTGGCGAAGAATCAGCCCGTAGAGAGCACTCTACCCTTGCGCGGGTAGAGGGGGAGCGATACCTTGCGAGGTGCTCCAACGAGGACTAGGGGGGTGTGTCGACACCTCGATACCTCGGAAAAAAAAATCGCTGCATCCATGAGATTTTCTTTTCCCTAGCTCTTTACTTTTCCGTCTTGTTTTTACATTTCCTACTAGAATTGCTTAGGTTGTTTTTATTTCCTATGAACTGTTACCGCTTTCTAGTTAGGACACACGGATGGTAGGCACTAGGGGGTGATTGGCATTTGATAGGTTTTTATATTCGCTTTAGAAATTTAAAACAAGCCCAATTCACCCCCCCCCCTCTTGGGCATCTTGATCCTTTCAATTGGTATCAGAGCCTGGTTGCTCCAAATTAGGCTTCACCGCCTAGAGCAAGATATCCCATGGGGATGGACCGCCACCCATGTTCGATGGAGATGACTTTTCATATTGGAGAGTGCGGATGGAGGCCTACCTTGAGGCCGTGGATGTCGGCGTTCACAAAGCCGCCACCCAAGGTGGATCCGTGTTCGCCGAGGACCCATACTTTGAGAAGAACAATGCCAAGGCAAAGAATATTCTTTTCCGTGGCATTTGCAAGGATGTGTTCAACCGTGTGCGGAATTGCAAAACCGCGCATGAGATTTGGACAAACATTTGTGCTCTACACGAGGGCACTAAATGTGAAAGAGAAGAGCGCTATCACCTTATCATTGCTAAGTTAAATGCTTTCACCATGCTATCTCATGAAAATGCTAATGAAATGTATTCTCGCTTGAATGTGCTTGTAGAGGAGTTGAATGGCCTTGGACTCTCTCAAATGACACCGGCCGATGTGGTGCGCAAGATACTTTGTGTCCTTCCAATAGACAAGTATAGCCACATCATCACGGTTCTTCATCAAGGCGAACTCTCCGCACTACACCAACGCAAGTGTTGGGCAAGATCAATGCTCATGAGATGTACATGAAGATCAATGATGGAACTTCATCATCCTCCAAGAAGAAAGAGAAGGAGGAGAAGAAGGACTTGGCTCTCAAGGCATCCTCCAAGGAGAAGTGCAAGATTCAATATGTCGTTGAGAGTACAAGTGATGATGATGATGAAGACAACATCGCTCTCATGGTGAAGAAGACCGCCAAGATGTTGAAGAGGCTAAACAAGAATGGAGTCAAGTTTGACTCAAAGAAGAAGAAATTCTTCACAAGCTCTTCAAGGAAGCCAATCTCCCAAATGAAGTGCTACAATTGCGGCACTCTTGGTCATCTAGCCCATGCGTGTCCCGAAGAGAAGAAAGACAAGTTCAAGAACAACAAGTTCAAGAACTTCAAGAAGAACAAGGGCGGCAATGATGACTCAAGTGATGATAACAAGAAGCAAGACAAGCCATACAAGAAGAAGAAGAACTTCAACTTCCACAAGAAGAAGGATGGCAAGGCTTACATTGTGGGTGATTGGCTCACCGACATTGATGATTCAAGCGACTCCTCCGATGATGAGAGTGAAGAAGAGAAGGTGGCCGCTTTGGTGATTGGTTCTTCGATTCCACCGCCACCTCCTCCTTCGCCGCCGGGCTCATCCTCTACACACCTATGCCTTATGGCTAAAGGTGACAAGAAGGTACAAAAAGAGGATGATGGTGATGATCTCTCTAGTGATGATAGCAATGATGAAGAAGCACCTTCCTATGATGAACTAATTAAAATTTGCAACAAATATGCTAGCATCATAAGGAAGTACAAGAGTAAAAATGACAAACTTCTTGAAATCAAGGAAAACTTGCATGACAAGCTTGATAACTTGTCTAGTGCTAATGATGATTTGAAGCTTGAGATTAACTCTTTCACATCTAGCACTAGGGAGCTCAAAGCCTCTCTTAAGCAAGCCAATGAGAAACATGATAAGCTTGAGAGGTCATCCCAAGAGCTCCTCACAAGGTTTAACTTGCTAAAAGATGACTACAATCAAGTGAAAAGTGATCATGGCACACTAGTGGTAGCAAATGAATTACTTACTCAAGATCTTACACATGTTGCTACTAACTCGTGTGCTAAGTGTGCAAGTGCTACCTCTTATGATATCGAGCTTGATGATGTGGCTCTTGAGCAAAGTTCAAAGTGCAATGGCAAGAGAGTTGTAGAAGCCGACAAGTATGATGATTATGTGAAGATGAGTGAAGAGAACTCAAAGCTCAAGGAAGAGCTAATCAACCTCAAGGCAAGCAATCCTTTCACCATCAAGCCGGCTCAAGAAGAAGACAAAGATGCTATCACCTTGATCAACTCTCTTCGAGAAGAGATTGCCAAGCTCAAGAATGATAAGACCAAGCTTACAAGTGGCCTTGAAAAGTTCACCAAGGGCCATAATCTCCAAAGTGAGCTTCTGATGAGCACCGTCATGAAGAGTGACAAGATCGGTATTGGGTACAAGGAGAACCAAGTGATGAAGGCCAAGGTCAAGATTGAAGCCAAGAACTACTACAAGAACAAGTACAATGGTTACAATCAAGAGAAGCCAAAGCCGAAGCCTAAGAGGTGCTTTGGATGTGGACAAATTGGTCATCTATCATTTCAATGCAAGACTCCACTTCCCAAGACCTTGCCCAAGCACACTAGGCCATTTGCTCATGATGCTCACTATGTCATCAACAAAGATTCCAAGGGTAGACCACTTGTGGTGTTTCTTGGACCACCAATGAAGAATAAGTCTAGGGTTCTTTGGGTTGCTAAGGAGTTGGTTGACAAGGCAATGGGACCCCGCACTAAGGGGTTCCCAAACAACAAGCTTAACTCCAAGTTGCTTGTGTGTAGGTGAACTACAAGACCGGTGGGAGCCATTGGGTAATTAATAGTGGTTGCACTCAACACATGACCGCGACCCCCGGATGTTCACCACACTTGATGAGGATTGTGCAAATCAAGACAAGATTACTTTTGGGGATAATTCAAAGGGCAAAGTTCAAGGCTTAGGCAAAGTGGCTATCTCCCAAGATCAATCAATCTCAAATGTCTTGCTAGTACAATCATTGAGCTTCAACTTGCTATCGGTTGGTCAACTTTGTGATCTCGGGTTTCATTGTCTCTTCACACCAAATGAAGTGATTGTGACCAAGATTGAAGATTCATCAATGATATTCAAAGGGTTCCGGCACAACAACCTCTACTTAGTGGACTTCACTTCAAATGAAGCAAACTTGCAAACTTGTCTATTCTCCAAGAATTCTTTGGGTTGGCTATGGCATAGAATATTATCTCATGTGGGCATGTCAACCTTGAAGAAGCTAGTCAAGAAGGAAATGGTTAGAGGAATCAAGGATGTGGTGTTTGAGAAGGACAAACTTTGTAGTGCATGTCAAGCCGGCAAGCAAGTGGCAAACACTCATCCAACCAAGGCTTTCATGTCAACCTCAAGAGTCCTAGAGTTGCTACACATGGACTTATTTGGCCCTACCACCTATGCTAGTCTTGGAGGAAATCTCTATTGCTTAGTGGTAGTGGATGACTACTCTCGGTACACTTGGGTGTTCTTTCTTCAAGACAAGGGAGAGACACAAGGCATCTTCAAGAAGTTTGCTACAAGAGCTCAAAATGAATTTGATGTGAAGATCAAGAAGATTAGAAGTGACAATGGCACCGAATTTGTGAACACAAAGATTGAAGATTATTGTGATGAAGTTGGGATCAAGCATGAGGTGTCCGCCACATATACTCCACAACAAAATGGTGTCGTAGAGAGGAAGAACCGGACACTCATAACTCTAGCAAGGTCTATGCTTGATGAGTACAACACTCCCGAGAAGTTTTGGGTGGAGGCAATCAACACCGCTTGCTATGCGGCAAACCGTCTCTTCGTTCAAAGGCTATTAAAGAAGATTCCCTATGAGCTTGTCAATGGGAAGAAGCCGGATATTTCATTCTTTCGGGTGTTTGGTTGCAAGGTGTACATCTACAAGAAGCGCCAACACTTGGGTAAATTCCAACGGCGGTGTGACATTGGTTTCCTTGTTGGTTATTCACTCAAATCCAAGGCATACCGTGTATTTAACAAAGCCACCGGCTTAGTTGAAGAAACGTATGACTTGGAGTTTGATGAAACTAATGGCTCCCAAGGAGCGCTTGAGGATATTGATGTAGGTGATGAACCCTTGAGGGAGGCAATGAAGAATATGCCAATTGGTGCTATCAACCCGCAAGAGGTGGAAGAAGTTGAAGATGAAGCAAATCAAGATCCTTCTCCACCTCACACGCCTCAAGTTGATGAAGGAGATCAAGTGAGGGAAGCTCAAGAAGACACTCACATTCCTCAAGATCAAGCCGAGGCCGAAGCAAGCAATGTTGAAGCACCACATCCTCCTCCTCAAGAAACAAATAGAAAATCAACATCCATTCTTCAAGCTCACCCCCATGATCAAATCATAGGGAGTCCATCAAAGGGAGTAATGACTCGCTCTAGACTTGCATCTTATGTTGAACATCACTCGTTTGTTTCCTTTGTTGAGCCTACTAGTGTAGAAGAAGCACTTGCGGATCCGGATTGGGTGAATGCCATGCATGAAGAACTCAACAACTTCACCCGAAACCAAGTGTGGACACTTGAAGAGAAGCCAAAGGATGCAAGAATCATAGGCACCAAGTGGGTGTTTAGGAACAAGCAAGATGATCAAGGCGTGGTTGTGAGGAACAAAGCAAGATTGGTGGCAAAGGGGTTTTCTCAAGTAGAAGGACTCGATTTTGGAGAGACCTTTGCTCCGGTTGCAAGACTTGAAGCTATCCATATCCTTTTGGCGTATGCTTCACATCACAAAATGAAACTCTTTCAAATGGATGTGAAGAGCGCCTTCTTAAATGGTTTCATTAATGAACTTGTTTATGTCTCACAACCTCCCGGTTTTGAAGACCCAAACTTGCCTAATCGTGTGTATAGGTTGTCCAAGGCACTCTACGGTTTGAAGCAAGCTCCAAGAGCTTGGTATGAGAGGCTAAGGGACTTCCTAATCAAGAAGGGCTTCAAGATCGGGATCATCGACACTACACTATTCACCAAGAAGCTTAATGGAGAGATCTTTGTTTGTCAAGTATATGTCGATGACATTATATTTGGGTCAACAAACCAAGACCATTGCAAGGACTTTGGTGACTTGATGTCCAAGGAGTTCGAGATGTCTATGATTGGCGAACTAACCTTCTTCCTTGGCTTTCAAGTGAAACAAATGAGAGAAGGGACCTTCATCTCTCAAGAAAAGTACACTTATGATCTACTTAAGAAGTTCAAGATGGAGGATTGCAAGCCAATCAAGACCCCAATGCCTACAAATGGGCACCTCGATCTCGATGAGGGAGGTAAACCGATTGACCAAACTCTTTATCGTTCTATGATCGGTAGTTTACTTTACCTCACCGCATCTAGGCCGGATATCATGTTTAGTGTGTGTATGTGTGCTAGGTTTCAAGCAAACCCTAAGGAGTCGCATCTTTGTGCGGTTAAAAGAATCCTTAGTTACTTAAGGCACACCCCTAGCATGGGTCTTTGGTATCCCAAAGGAGCTCCCTTCCAACTAGTTGGCTATTCCGATTCGGATTATGCCGGGTGCAAGGTTGATAGGAAGAGTACCTCCGGCGGGTGCCACATGCTAGGAAGATCACATGTCTCTTGGTCCTAAAAGAAGCAAAACAGTGTGGCATTGTCAACCTCCGAGGCGGAATACATTGCCATGGGAGCAAGTTGTGCACAAATCATATACATGACCCAAACACTCTTTGATTACGGCGTGTTTTTAAAAGAAGTTCCACTATTGTGTGATAATGAAAGCGCCGTAAAGCTTGCTAACAACCCGATTCAACACTCTCGCACCAAGCACATTGATATTCACCATCACTTTCTTAGAGATCATGTAGCTAGGAAAGACATCACACTAGTTGGAGTTAAGAGTGAAGATCAATTGGCGGATATCTTCACTAAACCACTCGATGAAACAACCTTTTGTAAGTTGAGAAGTGAGTTGAATGTGCTTGATCACTCTAACTTAACTAAAAGATGAGCTTGTGTGAATCATGCATTCATATGTAATATAACATGTTTAAATTGGTAATGCACATAGGCTTGGCTAACGCGGTTAAGATAACCGCCCTCAAAGCGTGTGACAAAGCTTAACCGCGGTTTAAACTTGCAAGCAACCTAGATTCAAATACCGTTTTGCATTGCATATGCATAAGTGTTGCTTCTTCGTTTCTTTTCGGTTAAGTTTGTTGGTCATCATTAGGTTCAACACCTAGGGGGAGCAATTCAACACTCTAGCTTCAGCTAATACCCCTCTAGTGCCCCTAAGGTGACCCTTGGAGCTTTATTGAACTATTTTCTTATGAAAACTAATTCTAGCCTATGGCAAACTACTTCTAAAATTGCGGATTTGAGAGATGGTTCTTATGTTAAGTCCAACAAGTGTTCCTCTTTGCTCTTTTGTGTTGGTACTTGGCTAAGAGAAAATATTGGATAGAAAAATAGGAAAATTCAGAGCAAAATTAAGCACCGGACCACCCTCCGGACCACTTTGCATTGGTCCGACGCAGTGGTCCGACGCCCTGTCCCTCACTGCATAAATCTTCTCCAGCCAAAGAATCCGTCGGACCAGCGTCCGACGCTGCACCGGACCAATGTCAAGTTGTCCGGTGCCTCTGTCATTCTGATCTCTTCACCGTCGGACCAGTCCGGTGCTCCATCGGACTAGTCCGGTGAGTCGTCCGGCGCAGTAGATCGGTGGTCGGTTGCTCACTGGATTCCTTTCTCTGGTACCGTCGGACCACCCGTTGGACCAGCCACCGGACCAAGCGGAGTGGTCCGACGCTTTGAAAATTTGCGGATAACCCCCCGCGAACGGCTCTGTTTCAGTCGCGTCTTCTTTCTCCGTTGACCGTACGCCGCCGCACTGTCTTCGCCACCATTCCGCCTCAGCGCCCGCGCCGTGATTCTCGCTGCCGGTGAGACTCCCCTAAGCTCCGCCGCCTTGCACCGCCAGCAGGGCCGCCCTCCATCGCGCCACAGTCCCGCCGCAGTGCCTCCACCACTTCACCATCGCCGCGCCGCCGTCCTCCACCTTGCCGCCGGCGCACTGCTCTGCTCCACCACCGCCTTGCCAGCCTGAGCAAGCCCCCTAGGGATCCCCTCCTCTCCGTTGTCCTTGCATTGCAAAATCACGGACCTAGGGTTTGCCCTAACCCTAGGGTTCGGGGTTTTGTCGTTCGTCCTCGACCGAATCCATCTTCGACACGTTCGTCCTCGACCGACTTACTGTCATCGTCGTCGACCTCTCCACTTCTCGCTAGGGTATGGTCTCAATCTTCGACATCGCGTTTTGTCGAGTCGTAGATAGTGTTGACACCGTTTTTCGACACGTGTCAAATGGGCTGAGGCTTGACTGGCTAGTGACTATTCTCCATCGGCATCGGTAAAGTATGAGTTGATTCGTCCTTGGAGTGTGAAGAAGTATTGTTGCTTGAGCTTGTGTTCTTCAGGGCAGCCGAAGGTTGAAGACGAAGGCTGGGAGGTGAAAGTAAAAATGGGCTCGGGTAAAAAAAAAAGGTAGTGTGGATCCCGGTAACTTTTATAATCCTGTTTAGGGGTATTTTGGGGTTCTGTTCCACACTGTGCAGGAATGTAGAGAGGCCCGCGGTAGATACGCGCAGTGGTCGAGGTGGTCTGTAACTGTTCATGCTACAATCGAGGGATTTTATTATTAAATTGCAGTTCCACATGCGGGGATCGAGGAAACCGTACGTTTATCTCGGGGGTAACGGCTACAGCAACGGCTACAGCAACGGCTACAGTGGAGAGAATTTCGGCACGTAAAGTTATACGCTCCGAAACTGGGGGCATGTGTTGACACCGTTTTTTGACACGTGTCAAATGGGCTGAGGCTTGACTGGCTGGTGACTATTCTCCATCGGCATCGGTAAAGTATGAGTTGATATGGCCGATGGGAGAGTGCTACAGAAGGCCAAGTATGTTGCCGATGGGAGCTGGATGGTCTTTGCCGACAAAGGGTTTATTGGTGGTCTTACCGATTGCTGATGAGCTGCTATTGCTCATTGCCGATGAAGACTCTTTGCTGATTGCCGATAAAGACTCGTTGCCGATTGCCGATAAGGGCTCGTTGCCGATTGCCGATGGAAGATAGTTGCCGATTGCCGACAAGGGTTTATTGCCGATTGCCGACGAGGGGATGCTACCAATCGGGAAAAGTGTTGCCAATGCCGATGAGCGTAACTTAGCGCTTGGGGGCAGCTGAAGGTTACCGATGGCCCAAAGAAGGAAGGTGCGGATTAAAGGGATCTGCCGATGGAGAGTTTCCATCGAGAAGTATAAGGAAACTGGTGTTTTGTGCCAGTATTATTATAGTAGTTTGAGTCCGGCTCTTGCGTGGGTCGTTTATTTTCCTTTAAAATAGGTGTGTTTGTTTAGGAAATAAATATTGTTATCCGGCTCCTGCGCGAGTCAGTTTCCTTTAAAGTAGGAGTTTGTTTTAGGAAAGATATGTGTCGTGTCATTGTACAACTCTCCATGCGGGAGTATAAATATGAGCCCAAGGGCTATGGAATCAAATGAATCCAATTCAAAACAAACCAATTCTACTTTTTATCTTACTTTTACCGCAATTTACCTTTATTATGCATTAGTTATAGCTTAACGAGTTCTTCAAGCTTTCGACGGGCTGCATCACCCTGATCTCCGTCAAAATCCTTGCTAGTTCCGCGTGGGAGTACCTCTAGGCTTTGGCAATCCGGGCGCATCGCTGTTTGCCTCGTCTAGCTCTGCTCTAGTTATCCGTGATCAATCTGAGCCTTGACGTCCGGGCGCATCGCTGTCGTCTCGTTCAATTTGTCATAGTTATCATCCTTGTCGATTGATTGGTCAAATCGACTGGCACGCCCTCGACATCGAGCTTTGGGTAATAGCCCGAGGTGTTCACGGATCTGACGCTTTTTTGTGTCAACACCTCTTTTGGCACGCCCAGTGGGACCTGGTTATACAAATCTACACATCCGGCATGGCTGATCACGCCGATGTTAATCAGAGGAATGTCATTGAAGTGTCTGAGGCCGATCTGAAAGATGATCAGAAGCAGGCCATGGAGCGGGCTATGGAGGAATACAGGCAGTTGTATCTCAAATCCTTCAGCCTCAGCAGGAGCAGCGAGGCAATTCAGAAGCAAGATCCGCCGTTGCCACGGCAGGTCACGTACGACGCCAACCTTGGCAAGCTACAAGAGATGGTTAACGCCGCTGTAAGTCAAGCTTTGATTAACCACTCTAGCGTGCTGTCCAATACTGTCTACAATGCTGTTGCACAAACATTCAAAGAAGGACATGCACCGCGATATGCCGGCCCAGCGTACCATCAGCCTGGGATGGCATCTGCAAGCCCATCGGCGGCTCAGATGGCGTCTTCCACCCCGGTGGAACCGTCTGCCGATGTGGCTACATCACCAAGACCGAACGCCGGCGATGCCACCAAGTTCAACGCAGATCCAGCCGCGTCGGCAACTTCAGGACCAGCCCCCGCTAACTGGTGGGGATACGGTATGCCTCCGAATCTATATGCTGGCTCTAACCTGGTGCAGGGAGACGGTTCAACCTGGAAGAACTCTATAGCATCGGCAGCACAGCCACAGACGATGGCTCATGTGATGCACAACTTCGCGCCTGCTCCAACCATACAAGTGCCATCAGACGATCTCCAAGTGATCCCCAACATACCTCTGATGCCACCATCGGCGAGCTCTGTGCCGATGCAACACATTATAACTACCGGTAGTCAATCCCTGGCGGCAAACGCTCAAGCCGGAGCTCCGTATCCCCAAGGCAATCTGGTGATCAATTGCTCCAAGATTCAAGAGCCACATGCTCCGGTCAGCTATCAACCATCGGCAAGTCACATGCCGATGCCTTACAATATGGGATGGGTCAACCAGTCACCAGCTCAGCAGCCCGGCGCGCCAACGTGTTATTATGGAGGCCCAGCTTATATCCAAGGCAGATCATCGGTACAACAACCGATGAACGTAACAGTTCAGCCTACCCCGCCAAGCATGCAAATCTATCCATCGGTAAATCAGCCGATGCATAGCGTCCAGATGACTGGTGCTGCGCCCGCAACTACTGCACATCTCCAAGAGGCGCGTCAGCCGACTCCACCAGTCGATAATCAGCCAATGAATCGGCAGGAGCAGGATGTGTATTGGGTCGGCAAGATTGCCGAAGTCATGAAGGAACAATTCGGTATCAAACCCAAGGTCAATACATACTCCTATCAGACCCCGTACCCGCCTGCATATGACTTGATTCCTCTCCCAAATCGTTACAAGGTGCCTGATTTTACCAAGTTCTCCGGCCAAGACGACACGTCGATGATGGAGCACATCAACCGCTTCATTATCCAGTGCGGGGAGGCTGCCAGCAGGAGGAATTAAGGGTGAGATTGTTCTCGTCATCATTGTCTGGATCGGCTTTCACATGGTTCATATCATTGCCTCCAAATTCTATAATTACATGGGCCGATCTGGAGAGGCAATTTCACAAATACTTCTTTGCTGGCATACATGAGAAGAAGCTTACCGATTTGGTTAAAATGAGACAGCGCAACGACGAATCGGTAGAAAGTTTTGTGCAGAGGCTGTGGGATGTGAAGAACAAGTGCTACAGTCTGGTGCTTGATGATCGGCAACTAGCAGATTTGGCCTTCCAGGGGTTACTGCCGCACATCAAGGACAAATACGCATCCCAGGAGTTTGAGAGCCTAAGTCACCTGGTGTAGAGGATTACCGATCAGGATATCAAAGCCTTTGAGCCCAGGAAGACTTGGAACAAGAAGGTGACCTTCATCGGGAGAGAAGAAGACTCTGGATCGGATGAAGATCTGAGTGTCGATGCGGCCGAATGGGTGAAAGATAAGAAGCTTGTGTCTTGTCCATTCGGCCAAAAGGAAACAGAAAGGTTCACCTTTGATATCACCAAGGCCGATAGGATGTTTGACCTATTGCTGCAAGAGGGGCGAATCAAGTTGGCGCCCAATCAAGTGACTCCATCAGCCGAAGAGCTCAAGAAGATCAGGTACTGCAAGTGGCATAATGCAACTTCACACAGTACCAATGACTGCAAAGTATTCAGGCAGCAGTTGCAGTCGGAGATTGAGTCTGGG
Organism: Microstegium vimineum; assembly: GCA_022036555.1. Lineage (NCBI taxonomy): Eukaryota > Viridiplantae > Streptophyta > Magnoliopsida > Poales > Poaceae > Microstegium > Microstegium vimineum. The sequence goes on from CM039132.1 coordinate 44,388,580, forward strand.
CGCATTAAGTTTGAAAACTCTAAAGCCCAGAAGCCGATGAAGATAGATCAGCACCCGTTCCCAAACAACATGGTGGAAATCAATGACAAAACCAAAGTGCTGACATCGGAAGCTGCTAGAAGGAATTCATTGGTAGATCCTGACTACCAAGTGCCTAAGCGCGACGCAGGAAAGTTTGCCGATGACAGAAAAGGTAAGAAGGATGCCGATGAAGGCAACAGCGCCAACAGAGGTCCCGGAGAGGTGATTACTCACAAACAGCCAAGGCGATATCATCGGCAATCACGTGAGGAACGGTATCGGCAAGAAGAAGAGGAGCATCGGGAATGGCTTCGACATAAAGATCACTGGAGGTGTGCCTTCTTTGTTCATTGCTAGGAAGAAGGCATCAAGCTGCCCACTGCCGATAACTGTCTGGAATGCAATGGGTACTACACAGCCGATCAGTCAGGTAAGCGACCTTGTTTTGATGATCAGGCACCTAGGTACGCCCGGCCGCTCAGAGAAGACAGATCGGCACATGACCGACTGGGGGGCAAACTCAGTGCCCATGATCGGCTTGGCAGGCGCGTTGACCAGAGGGAGCTCGAGGAGATGGCCAACGCTAGAGCGCCCGACGAGGAGATATTCTCCGGGGAGCCCAACATCGGAAGAAGTGCCGATGTAAGCAGTGAGAGGCAGCATCAACCTGTCTGGAAGACCAAGCTTCCTCCCTGGTGTCCTAAGGGTTTGACTAAGACTCAGAAGAGGAGAATTCAGCGCCAGCGCCGCGACGACCTATATGACAGTGCAGAACCCCCGGAGGAGAAGCAATGGAGGCCGAAGCGCAAGGACAGAGGCCCATCGGCAGATATAAACATGGTTGTCATGTTGCCGATGGAGTTTATGGCACCCGTCAGCGATGATGAAGAGGTTGCCGAGATGGCACAGTTGGTGCTGGACCCGATGGCGGCTATCTTCGAAAAGCCGGCCGAAGACGAGAGGCAGCACCTGAGGGCTCTGTTTGTTAAGGGCAGGGTGGATGGTCAGCCGATGACCAAAATGCTAGTGGATGGCGGCGCGTCGATCAACATAATGCCCTATGTCGTGTTCAGGAAGCTTGGTAAAGGCGATCAGGACTTGGTCGAGACCGACATGAAGCTCAAGGACTTCGAAGGCAATGTGTCAACCGCCATGGGGGCCGTATGTGTTGAACTAACCATCGGCAGCAAGACTTTGCCGACAACATTCTTCGTAATCAGCGGCAAAGGCACCTATAACTTACTCCTTGGGAGGGACTGGATTCATGCTAATTGCTGTATCCCTTCTACTATGCATCAGAGCTTGGTACAGTGGATTGGGGATAGGATTGAAGTCGTCCGCGGTGAGGCCCCATCTACTGTTGCATCGGCGGAGTTAGACACTTATGAGCAGACCAGGTGCATATCTGGTGAAGCCTGGGACAAAGAGTTCCTCAAAGTCGCCGATTACCGCATCAAACCGATCCAAGCAGTCGGTCCTGAGGAGGAGTATTGATGGATCAGTTCGCCGATGACGGAAAGCTGGGGCAGGGCTTCACGTCCGCCGATGACTTGCTCGAGGTTGACATCGGCGATGGTAGTAAACCTAGGCCTACTTTTATTAGTGCTAAGTTAGATTCCCAATGTAAGCAGCAGTTAATTGATTTATTAAAAGAGAATAAAGATTGTTTTGCTTGGGACTATACAGAGATGCCTGGTTTAGACCGATCGATAGTTGAACATCGGTTACCCATCAAGTCTGGTTTTCAGCCACATCGGCAGCCGGCGCGCCGATGCAATCCTACCATCTTACCCGACATTAAGGCTGAGATTACCAAGTTAATCGAGGCTGGATTCATTTGGCAATGCCGATATGTCGATTGGATTTCTAATGTGGTTCCTGTGTATAAAAAGAATGGAAAACTTTGTGTTTGTATTGATTTCAGGAACTTGAACAAGGCTACGCCGATGGATGGCTACCCGATGCCGTTGCCGATCTGCTGATCGATGCTGCTGCCGGACATCAAATTATTAGCTTCATGGATGGTAATGCTGGGTACAATCAAATATTCATGGCTGAAGAAGACATACCCAAGACTGCTTTCCGATGTCCGGGTCACGTCGGCCTGTTTGAGTGGGTAGTCATGACTTTTGGCTTGAAGAACGCCGGTGCCACTTATCAGAGGGTGATGAATTTTATCTTTCATAAGTACATCGGCACAATTGTTGAGATCTACATCGATGATGTGGTGGTTAAGTCTGGAGACTTCAAGAACCATCTTGCCGATTTGCAGAAGATATTGGAGTGCACAAGGAAGCATGGGCTGAAGATGAATCCTAACAAGTGTGCGTTTGGCGTATCGGCAGGGCAGTTTCTGGGCTTCATGGTGCATCAAAGAGGCATTGAAATCGGCAGAAAATCTATTAATGCAATTAACAGGGTAGTTGCTCCCAAAAACAAGACTGAGCTGCAGTCTCTGATCGGCAAGATTAATTTCATTAGAAGATTTATATCCAATCTGTCTGGTAAGATTAAATCTTTTAGTCCTCTGTTAAAGTTGAAAGCCGATCAGGAATTTATATGGCGAGAAGAGCAGCAGTCAGCCTTAGAAGAGATTAAAAGGTACTTGGTGAATCCCCCAATCTTAGTTCCACCTCAGCACGGGAGGCCTTTCAGGTTATATTTGTCTGCTGATGACGGTGTTATCGGGTCAGCCTTAATTCAAGAGTTTGAAGGGAAGGAGCGTGTAATATATTACCTGAGCAGAAGGTTGGTGGACGCTGAAACCAGGTATTCGGCCACAGAGGGAATGTGCTTGTGTTTATATTTCTCTTGTACTAAATTAAGACACTACTTACTGTCGGCCGAATGCACTGTTGTCTGCAAAGATGATGTGGTCAAGTACATGTTGTCAATGCCGATTTTGAGTGGGCGAATCGGTAAATGGATTCTAGCATTATCTGAATTTGACCTAAGGTATGAATCGGCAAAGGCCGTTAAGGGTCAGGTGATGGCCGATTTTGTCACTCAGCACTGCAATATGGTGGGCTTTGTTGAAATTGCCCCTTGGGCTCTGTTCTTTGATGGGTCTACGTGCAAGGATGGAGCAGGTATCGGTATTCTGTTAATTTCACCCCGAGGACAGAGATACGAAATTTCTTTGCCGATTGTTGCTACTTCAAAAAACAATCAGGCTGAGTACCAGGCTTTGCTTAAAGGGTTAGAACTACTCAGGGAAGTGCATGCCGATGCCGTTGAAATCTTCGGTGATTCCATGTTGGTGATTAATCAGCTGATCGGGACATATGAGTGCCGAAGTGAAGTGTTAATTGCAGCCCATGAGCGGTGTCTGCGGTTGTTAAAGGAGTTCAAAGAGTACGGCCTTGAGCACATTCCAAGGTTGAATAATGAAGAGGCTAATCGGCTGGCACAGAATGCCTCAGGATATCAGCCGATTCAGGAAGTCACGACATCGGTAACAAATGCCGATGACTGGAGAAAGGGGATTGCCGATTACTTGAGGGATCCATCCAGAAAAGTTGAAAGGCGCCTAAGGTTCTAAGCCACTAAGTATGTGCTCCTTGATAATGAGTTGTATTATCGGACAATTGACGGAGTTTTGCTCAGATGTCTTGGCAAAGAGGAATCAAGGGAGTTGATGGGTGAGATCCATGAAGGTGTATGTGGAGCGCATCAATCGGCATTCAAGCTGAAGTGGATGATTAGGTGGAATGGATATTATTGGCCAACAATCCTGGAAGATTGTTTCAATTATTTCAAAGGGTGCCAAGATTGTCAGAAGTTTGGTAATGTGCAAAGGGCGCCTGCATCGGCAATGAATCCTATAATTAAACCTTGGCCGTTCAGAGGATGGGCTATTGATCTCATCGGCCAGATTTATCCGCCGTCGAGCAAGGGGCACAAGTTCATACTTGTTGCTACCGATTACTTCACTAAATGGGTTGAGACAATTCCGTTGAAAAAGGTGACATCGGCAAACATGGTGGATTTCGTTAAGGAGCATGTTGTTTACCGATTTGGTATTCCTCAGACCATTACCACCGATCAAGGGACTATGTTCACATCAGGAGAGTTTGATGACTTTGCTGCTAGCATGGGTTTCAAGGTGTTGAATTCTTCTCCTTATTACGCTCAAGCTAACGGTCAAGCCGAAGCGACTAATAAGGGAGTCATTAAGCTTATAAAGCGCAAGATTGAAGAAAACCCTAGAAGGTGGCACGTGGTGTTGAACGAAGCTTTATGGTCATATCGGATGGCTTGTCATGGTGCAACCAAGGTCTCGCCGTATCAGTTGGTTTATGGACACGATGCTGTCCTACCTTGGGAAATTAAAACTGGTTCTAGGCGATTATCTTTTCAAGATCAGTTGACGATCGATGATTACGTTACTCTGATGAAAGATGAGTTAGAAGATTTGGCAGGTCATCGGTTGAGAGCGTTAATTAATATTGAAGAGAACAAGAAGAGGGTTGCCTGATGGTATGATAAGAAAGTGAAGGTAAAAGAATTTGCCGATGGTGATTTGGTTTGGAAGTTAATTTTACCGATTGGGACTAAGAGCTCTAAGTTTGGAAAGTGGTCCCCTAATTGGGAAGGTCCTTATCGGATAAAACAGTCTGCTCCTGGTAATGCGTACATTTTGGAAACCCTCGAAGGAGTGACGTTTTCTAGGGCATTAACGGAAAATACTTGAAGAGATATTACCCTAGCATATGGGTAGACGCATGATGCTTAGTCAAATGCCGATGAAAAGTAAACTTATAAAGACATCGGTAAAAACAAAACAAACTGGTGTTATATTACAGGACAAAATCGAGTATCGAGCTACATTCTTGCCGATACTACAAGCATTAGAACAAGGAGTGAATAACGTTTATCGCACGCAGGCGGATTTGGTCTATTTCGTCTAACTCCTTGGCGTCAGCATCGGCAGAGCCCTCAACCAGCTTGATTTTCTTTTTCCACGAGATAGCTTGCCGAGCGTACTGATCCCTTTCTTGCTGTAAAGTCCCGATGGAGTCGGACAGTTGGGTCTTTTGTTGGTTGGCTGCCGTTAGACCCTCTTCAACCTGTTGCAGCTCTGCCAGCAGTTCCTCTTTCCTCGCCGATAGTTGAGAAATTTCCTGGTCAAGGTTGCCGATGGAAGTTTTGGCTTGACCGATGCTTCTGTGTTTCTCATCGGCAAGGCTTTTAAATCTGAGCTTCTCCTCCTCGCTCTTGGCTTGGGCCGCTCTATCGGCAATACGACGAGTAAGCCGCTGGTACTGGATTTGTTTGACGTCAATGGAAGCTGCTTGGAGGATGGTTTCTGCTGCATCGGCGGAGAGATGGCTTTGGATATCTTTGAATATAATCCTTGTCGCTGATGAGTCCTGAATAAGTTGGGAGGTGTCTTGCAGCAGCAGGGAGAGCAATTCTTCAAGTTTGGATTTGACTTCCGCCGATAGAGCCGGGTGGGAGATTTCCTCTTCATCGTCATCGGGGACGTCGACGGCAAAAGAGAACAAATTGTCTGCTCGGAGGCGGCTTGAGCGCTCATCTTCGTTCTGAAGGTTTAGGCTGTAAGAGAAGAGGCTGTCCGGAGAGTCCTGGGCCTGAAAACAAAGGTTAAAATATGCCGACTGCAAAACTATACTATGATCTTTATGGTAATCCACTTACCGTCTTGAAACGGATCTCCTGCCTGGGGCTTGGTATGCTAGACGGTCCGGCTTCATCTTGAACATCGGCGGCAGATGCCGATGACTGAGCCCGTGTTGGGGAGGTAGCCGACGCCGCTGGTCTTGGTGTAATCGTTGCTGGCGGCGCCTCCGATGTAGTGACGGTTTCTTGTGGTAGCACTCTGTCATCGGGGACTTGGGTCGATGGTGCCGATGCCGACGTTGTTGCTGCTACGAAGGCTTGAGTAGTTCCTTCGTCAGGTAATCTGGCTGGCGATGCTGACGCTGATGCTACCTCCGCTGCTACGACGGGAGTTGTTTCTTCAGTCACCATAGCCGGTGCCGATGCTGATGCCGTTTCGATCGCCGCAGCAGCCACTATCTCCTGGACGGGGGCGTCATCCATCGGCTGTTCAGGTATGGAAGTCAATGGAACTCCTACCGATGACCCGTCGGCAGGTGGTGTGACTGGAGCCAGAAGCTCTGCTGGCGGCGCATCGGTAGCTGATGGTGCAGTTGGAGCCGATGGCGGAGGGGAAGTCAGCCTCAAGCGCCTTTTCTTTGTCGGCGCAGCAGTAGGAGAGCCAATCCTCTTGGATGAAGACTGGGGGGCATCGGCAACAGGGTCAGAAGTTAGTTGTATTCTGTGAGCAGATGCCGATGACCATAATGCCTGAAAATACAAAGCGAGTTATGCAAGGTAGATGTTGCCGATGAAACAGTGTATGATCGGTACAAGTAAAGAGTTTACTGCATAAGTTTGCGTGAAGGCAACAGCGGTAGCCGATGTAGCCTGAGCTGTTGTAGGCATCGGCAGGGCTACCTGTTGAGGTGTGAAGGCGGCCAACGTCGGGGCTTTGTTGCCGATGATCGATATAGGGCCCATCATCCGAAGTTTGAAGAGTCTGCCACTATTGCTCATCGTGGGGACTGGATCATCGGCCTGTCAAATACAAAGGTGCAGAGGAGTGATGATACTGATGACAAATAAAATAATGAAAGTACATCGGATAGCGAACTTACTGCGTCGTCGGGAATGAGGTAATCGGCGTCGATCAAGTGCCGATAGTAGTGCGAAGACTTGGCGAGTAGTTGGCACTTCCACTCTTGCCACCAAGACTTGAACTCGTTGGTAATGAAGGAGGTCGGCATCCAGGAGGACAAGTCAAGGTCTGACAAATCGGCATCGGCAGGGAGGTTGATGACTTTGTTCCAATCCAGATTGCTGGAGATTGTCTGTCTGGGTCTTACTACCTTGGAATAGCACAGCTTGATTGGAAGTTGGCCAAATGCCAGTTGTCTTGCCGCTGCCGATGGATAGTAAAACTCGTACGATGGCGGGGCATTCTTCCCAGATCCAAAAATGTTTACCGGAAGGGCTCGGGGAGTGATGCTAGCCCTCATGATTGCTTGGTTCTCAGGCAAGCTTATATCGGTCAAGTTGAAGAGCAGTGGGAACTAGTTGTGTTCATCAAGATATGGCCACCAACTCCGTTCTGAGGAGGGAAGTCCGTTGTAAAACCTCTGGAAAAAGTAGCCGAAGTGCTCTACATCGGCATCGGTACCCGGCAGCATTATGATGGCTTCTCCAAAGTTAAGCGGAGCTCGAGTTGCCGATTCATCGTCATCATATCGGTAATCTTCTGATAGCTCTCTCGGGAATTGTTGCGCAAATAGGTCGAACTCGAGGGCCTTGTGCATATGTGCATTCAACCAGAGGTTAATGAACCACCAAGGGCCTCCGAGATTGCCGATGGGCTCTCCTAGCAGCAGTTTATTGGATACCTGGTGCAGCAATCGGTAAACTGACCCGAGGAGGTACCTGCCCAAAGGAAGCCTTGTGTCGTGGGCGAGCAGTTCGGCCGCGGGGAGGTGCATAGTGGTCGGGCCGATGGTTTTGCCACAGAAGACAAACTTCTCTAACCACATGTTTAAAAAGATGGCGTGCTCCCGTTGGCTTACCGATCTGGTTTTCTGGTGTTCTTGGATGTAACCTATCCAGCCGCCGATACTGCGGGTGTTCATCTTGTACTCAGCTTTTCTGTTAAACAAGCTGAGCGTATCGGCAGAGGTAATATTCAAGCCGGTCAGCATATAGACATCGGCAAGGGTGGGAGTAGTTGGTTCGTGCCTGAAAAGGAAGACGTTCATACTGTCGGACCAAAAATATGAAGCTGCTATCATCAAGTTCTCATTCTTCTCTGCATCAGCAATTGAGAGCCTAATACATTGATCTAAGCCACGCTCCTACCAGTATACTTGCTGTGACCTGGCCAACCTCAAGTACCAATTTTTCCATCCTTTGGTATGCTTGGGCCATGAGCGGAATGTATCTTTCCACAATCCCAGACCAAAACTTTCGGATCTAAACGGTATACGGTTGGTTTCTGCGTTGATGATGGAGGTGGGGTCTGGATTGCCCATTGGGCCTAGGCAGCTAAGATTGGAACCGGCAAGGGGGATGATGACTTTGTTGTACAACTCCTAGGGTTCGAGAAGGGGACGAATTAGAAAGAAGAACAGGGATGAAACCAGGTTTTTTGCGGAGAAAAGAGAGGTTAGATTGGATGAGGAATGAATCTTACCTTCGGGATGTCAACCTGGATCGCCATTGGAGTCAGGAGAATGCTTGATTCGTCCTTGGAGTGTGAAGAAGTATTGTTGCTTGAGCTTGTGTTCTTCAGGGCAGCCGAAGGTTGAAGACGAAGGCTGGGAGGTGAAAGTAAAAATGGGCTCGGGTAAAAAAAAAGGTAGTGTGGATCCCGGTAACTTTTATAATCCTGTTTAGGGGTATTTTGGGGTTCTGTTCCACACTGTGCAGGAATGTAGAGAGGCCCGCGGTAGATACGCGCAGTGGTCGAGGTGGTCTGTAACTGTTCATGCTACAATCGAGGGATTTTATTATTAAATTGCAGTTCCACATGCGGGGATCGAGGAAACCGTACGTTTATCTCGGGGGTAACGGCTACAGCAACGGCTACAGCAACGGCTACAGTGGAGAGAATTTCGGCACGTAAAGTTATACGCTCCGAAACTGGGGGCATGTGTTGACACCGTTTTTTGACACGTGTCAAATGGGCTGAGGCTTGACTGGCTGGTGACTATTCTCCATCGGCATCGGTAAAGTATGAGTTGATATGGCCGATGGGAGAGTGCTACAGAAGGCCAAGTATGTTGCCGATGGGAGCTGGATGGTCTTTGCCGACAAAGGGTTTATTGGTGGTCTTACCGATTGCTGATGAGCTGCTATTGCTCATTGCCGATGAAGACTCTTTGCTGATTGCCGATAAAGACTCGTTGTCGATTGCCGATAAGGGCTCGTTGCCGATTGCCGATGGAAGATAGTTGCCGATTGCCGACAAGGGTTTATTGCCGATTGCCGACGAGGGGATGCTACCAATCGGGAAAAGTGTTGCCAATGCCGATGAGCGTAACTTAGCGCTTGGGGGCAGCTGAAGGTTACCGATGGCCCAAAGAAGGAAGGTGCGGATTAAAGGGATCTGCCGATGGAGAGTTTCCATCGAGAAGTATAAGGAAACTGGTGTTTTGTGCCAGTATTATTATAGTAGTTTGAGTCCGGCTCTTGCGTGGGTCGTTTATTTTCCTTTAAAATAGGTGTGTTTGTTTAGGAAATAAATATTGTTATCCGGCTCCTGCGCGAGTCAGTTTCCTTTAAAGTAGGAGTTTGTTTTAGGAAAGATATGTGTCGTGTCATTGTACAACTCTCCATGCGGGAGTATAAATATGAGCCCAAGGGCTATGGAATCAAATGAATCCAATTCAAAACAAACCAATTCTACTTTTTATCTTACTTTTACCGCAATTTACCTTTATTATGCATTAGTTATAGCTTAACGAGTTCTTCAAGCTTTCGACGGGCTGCATCACCCTGATCTCCGTCAAAATCCTTGCTAGTTCCGCGTGGGAGTACCTCTAGGCTTTGGCAATCCGGGCGCATCGCTGTTTGCCTCGTCTAGCTCTGCTCTAGTTATCCGTGATCAATCTGAGCCTTGACGTCCGGGCGCATCGCTGTCGTCTCGTTCAATTTGTCATAGTTATCATCCTTGTCGATTGATTGGTCAAATCGACTGGCACGCCCTCGACATCGAGCTTTGGGTAATAGCCCGAGGTGTTCACGGATCTGACGCTTTTTTGTGTCAACAGATAGTGTCATGCCTTAGTTCTTATTCCTTGCAAATCATGTCTCCATAATTCAATCCAATTCACTAAGTCAATTGCCAATTATGATTCGCAACTGGTATATCCCGTTCGGAGAGTGCTTTGGTACTTGAGATTGCTTTGAATAGCTACGCTCTCTTACCTCAGGTATCATGTCAGTTTTCATTCTATCACTTGTCTAGATGCTTGCTTCTATACGGTCTCTTATCTCTAGATGTTATATATGCTTATGTATACCCTGTCTATTCTATCCAGCAGCAGTCAGTGGCAGTTAAACTCGGGGCAAAGCTCGCGAGTAAGGATTGAGGCAAAGCCTCAAGAGGTTCACTCCAGTGGCTTGGAGGCCCCTCTGTCAGTGGTACTTTGTTTGATCAGTTGACAATTGTTACTTGCAGCGATCAGTGTTTCTTGTGACAGAGATCAGTGGTTCTTGAGGCAGTATACTAGTGATCTGTCAGTGGTTGCTTGTCAGTGGGCAGTGATACTGTGATTGTTTCAGTATGACTCGCAGCACTCGTGCTCAGGCAGCTAGGTCTGGTGGTGATGCTCCTCCTCCTCCACGTCCTTCCAGAGACAAGGGCAAGAAGCCAGTGGTTGAGAAAGCTAAGAAGAAGAAGCGCAAGCTTATAGAGGCTGAGAAAGCCGAGGCAGTGGCCGATGCAGCGGACCGCGCAAAGCGAGGCGGTCGCCGAGATACCGTGAGACTCGGCACCCCTCCGCTGGATCTTCCCACTTCTCCTCCAGCTGGGTCACACACTGAGGACACTCCACAGGAGCCAGAGCTTGTCACAGAGGCCCTGGGTACACCATTGGCACCTACTTCCTGGGGGCGCTCCACCCGCTCCCAGTCTGCTCAGTCACCTCAGTCAGCGGCTCCCACAGCAGCTTCAGCCTCAGTTCACCTCGATCTGAGGAATCTTACAGCGAAACAAGTGAAGAAGCTCAGATTCGTTGCTCTAGAGAAGTGGTGTCCGGATCAGAGAGACCCCAGAGCCTCACCAGGTTGGCATACACCTCTCATGGAGGATTTCTACCGAGCAGCTCAGTTGACCAGCATTCAGATACAACCACACAGGGTTTGCTCCTTAGAGAGCATAGTTGAGCTAGCAGGTGAGGAGATCAGGCCGTTCTTGACCTACCAGCCGGGACTCGCCGATTTACTCGGGCATTCTGGTAACTATATAGAACGATGGGTCAGAGAGTTCTATGCATCAGTTTGGGTGGATCTGGAGCACAAGTATGTGCAGTACACCTTCAGAGGCGAGAGGTACAGGCTATACTTGACCAGACTCAGAGAGATCTTTCGCTTCCGTCAGGAGGGTGGTGAGTTTGACTTGCACTACGAGTGTTACCAAGGAGCTTCAGTGCCTCGCAGAGCTCGAGGAGGCCGTACTTTGTCAGTGCAGGAGGTGGCTCCTCTGTTCAAGCCACCTTTATTAGAGGGCTCCAGGCGTAGCCCAGCAGAGCTCAGGCCTACAGTTCATAAATTGAACGAGGTGCTTCGTTGTACTCTGCTACCTCGCATGGGGTACAAGGAAGGACTGACCAACATGCAACAGCTTCTCCTTCAGACCCTGGTATCTCAGACACCATTTGATATTGCAGACTTTCTAGTGTCAGAGATAGAGGATGTGATAGCAGATGGCATGAGGGCCCGATGACAGTTTCCCTATGCTCACTGGATCTCTGCGATTATTGCTATTGAGCTAGAGGGAGCACACCCTAGACTCCGTGCTCTATTGGATCAGTCGCCTACTTCTTTCCCAGATTATAGAGTCCTGGGGTCGTTTGATAGCCGGTTTGGAAACCGGGTCCTCCGTCTTGTCAGAGAGAGGACAGCACCAGCTGACAGAGCAGAGGTTGATGCTCAGGATGAGGCCATTCGTGGTGTTGAGCAGCAGGAGCTACATGGTCTAGATACAGGAGCTGATGTGACTCCAGAGGATACTTCTGACAGCTCAGACGCAGACTTCCAGCCGGTTCCACAGATGCCCCCACGGGCGCATGACACTGAGGCTGGCGGCTCTGCCTCTGCCACCGAGACGATGATGCTCAAGCTCCTTGACAGGATGAATGAGCAGCAGAGCTCTCTCGTCACTGCAGTTACACAGGTCCAGCAGAGACAGGACGAGATGCAGTGACAGTCAGAGGAGCGTCACTTCGAGATGCAGCGACAGATGCTCGCCATGCAGCTAGAGTCCCAGTGACTTCAGTTACAGTCACAGCAGCTGCAGCAGCAGAACATGGCATTTATGGCACACATAATGAAGTGGACTGGCGCTCCTCCTCTAGAGTTCCCTGCAGCTCCACAGATTCAAATGATGAGCACTTCTCAGCCCTCACAGTCAGTTGGCAGCTTGGAGGGCCCCAGTTCTTAGTAGGACCTTCACTTGGCCCCTTAGTGGTCCCTTCGAGCTCCGTCGGTCAGTCAGTCACTCCCACCCCAGCCGTACAGTCCAGTGGACTTCAGGGTGCTGGATTGACCACCCCGTTCCAGTCACCGGCGACTCAGATGACTCAGTGGTTGGACACCTTTGGACCTACTCAGCAGTTCACCCCTCTCACTACTGGTTTCACTCCTCTTACCGCTATGATGGGTGCTACTGCTAGAGATCTGTCAGCGTCCTTCAGTGACATTACCGGTCAGCCGTCCCCCACTGGTCCTCAGATTACAGCAGAGGTCGAGGCCGAGCTTGTAGCACCGACAGGTGATCAGCACCGCTCCTCAGTAGCTTCCTTAGAGGCTACCCACGATAGTCGGGCTCCAGCCGTGTCTACCCCTCCGACAGCTGCAGTCGCTACCGATGCTACAGTTGTCACCTCCACTCCAGTCCAGCCTCAGCAGCCTCCGGTTCTTCAGGCTCCAGACGAGTCAGTGCATGAGGCACCACCGGTCACAGCAGCTCCTGAGGCTCCCACAGAGACACTAGCACCGGTTACCGTTCCTACTGCTTCTCTAGCTACTGCTCCCGAGTCTTCGACCGCAGCAGCCCTGTCAGCTTCCGAGCCCCAGACCGCTCCACTACCAGCTACCGACAATCAGGGGGAGGATTCAGATGATGAGACCTATCTGGCAGCTTTCAGGGTCCTCGACCGCTCCACGGCTGCTTCCACTCCACCTCCAGACGCTTAGTTTAGGTGTTTCGACGCCAAAGGGGGAGAGGGAGAGTCGAGTAGATGGGCTAGCTTTAGGGGGAGCTAGTAGGACTCGTTCTTTTGTTGTGTATAAACTCTTTTGCATCATGCATCACATTTACCGTCTTATTGCATTGTATGATATGTGTGATGGTTGAGACTTGATGGTTGTGTGACATATGTGGATATTCCTATATATATATATATATCATGTCACCTGGTTATGCTATGTTGCTTCTGCGCTAATCTCTGATCTTTTGGCTAAAACATATCCTTTTTGAAATCAAGTACTATGTTCATTTCATATCTATTGTGCTTGTCATGGCTTGAATGGTTAGGCATGTACTTGTCTTTCTTATAACTAACCCATGCCTATCTCATGTCAAGTCATGCTTTCTCTTATCAAAATTCACTCATTATTCTCTACTCGAGCTTCTATTGTCGTCAATCACCTAAAAGGGGGAGATTGTAGAATCATGGACCCTTGTATGTTTAGGCGATTAACGACAATACTAGATCACTTTGACTAATGTGTGTTTTGCAGAGACAAAGTTATTTATGTTAGGTCATGAGTGATGTATTTTAAATGGGCTTAATGGATATTCATGCCCCCAAGATGGAAATCGTTTCGGTTGCAAAGGATGGAGATACACGACGAAGACTAGGCTAGTTCTTAGTGCCATAAGGTTGAGAAGGGCACTAAGTTTAGCTAGGGCTTTTGTTTTTCCTTTGACCGTACTATAAAGAGGGGTATGAGTTTAGTAGCTTGACCTAGGAGAGTTTAGGAAAGTGGGTATATGCACACTTGTCACAACTAGTCCTAGAGACCTTGATAAACCCTAGAAGTGGTAGGAGCAAAATCCCTTGAGAAACCTCAGCGAAAACGGTTGAAAGAGAGGGAGAAAGAGGCTCCGGACCACTCTGCTAAGTGAGCACCGGACCAAGGAGAGTAGTCCGGTGGTCCCTGACTTAGGCAGATTCTCAGCTCGAGGAGCTCCGGACCACCTGTCTGGAAAGCACCGGACCATAGGAGAGTAGTCCGGTGGCTTGGTTCAGAGAGTCAAAAGGCTCTGGACTAGTCAGACGGTGTGTCCGACGGCTAGTCCGATGCCTCAAGACAGGAAGTTTGGTCTATGCAGAGAGCACCCTGGCTCCGGACCAGAGCGTCGGACCAGGGCACCGGACCAAGGAGAGTGGTCCGGTGGTGTGTAAAAGAGAGATAGGTTTTCACTCAGAGAGCACCAAGGCTCCGGACCAGAGTGTCGGACCAGTGCGTCGGACCAAGCAGAGTAGTCCGACGGTGCCTGAGTTTGGAACAAGAGTAAGCTCTGGACCAGTGTGCATGGTCCGGTGGTGTGAGCTCCGGACTAGTCCGGTGGCTTCGCAGAGAGAAGAAAAAGTAAAAAACGGCTAGTTTTGGAGGTGGGGACTATATATAGTTGCCCCCTTTGTCCTTATAGGGAGTCTTGGCCATTGTTTCAGCTGGTGACACCTTGAGAAATCTTTTGGAGAGTTAAGAGTCTAGTGGGGGAGAGATTAGAGAGAGTTCATCTTGTTCTTCCCTCCTAGAGTTATTAGGAGTGACTTGTGTGCATCCATCCACCTTCCTAGCCTTGAGTGGGTCAAGTGAAGGTCTTGTGCTTGTTACTCTTGGTGTTCGACAGCACCTAGACGGTTTGGTGGTGTTCGGAGGAAGTGGCCACCGGGAGATTGTTGGCGGCTCTTCTCCAAGCTCTTGTGATCGGTTGTGGGCGATTCACCGAGCCGGAGTGGCGAAGAATCAGCCATAGAGAGCACTCTACCCTTGCGCGGGTAGAGGGGGAGCGATACCTTGCGAGGTGCTCCAACGAGGACTAGGGGGTGTGTGTCGACACCTCGATACCTCGGGAAAAAAAATCGCTGCGTCCATGAGATTTTCTTTTCCCTAGCTCTTTACTTTTCCGTCTTGTTTTTACATTTCCTACTAGAATTGCTTAGGTTGTTTTTATTTCCTATGAACTGCTACCGCTTTCTAGTTAGGACACACGGACGGTAGGCACTAGGGGGTGATTGGCATTTGATAGGTTTTTATATTCGCTTTAGAAATTTAAAACAAGCCCAATTCCACCCCCCTCTTGGGCATCTTGATCCTTTCAGTGCATACCTCTCCTCTTTGGCGGGAGACGTTCCTGACCCCATCCTTGGTTGATTACCATCTTCTCGATGAGGTCCTTAGCATTTCTCACTGTGTGTTGGAGAAATGCCCTCCAGCGGCAGCATCAAGGTGACTACGGGCCATGCTGGTCAGCCTGTGGTAGAATTCTTGGATCAAGAGCCAGTCGTCTATCCCATGATGAGGACAGGCACAAATGTACTTCTGGAGACGCTCCCATGCTTCAGGAATCGTCTCGTCAGATTGTTGTTGGAAGCTTGAAATCTTTCCACGAAGGGCATTGGTTTTGCCCATCGGGAAGAACTTCTTGAGGAATGCATTAGCACACCTCTCCCATGTAGTGGCCTCTTCTTTGTGGGCGTAGAACCATTGCTTCGCCTTCCCCAATAGCGAGAATGGGTAAAGACGAAGGCAAATGGCGTAAGACGCCACTCCCTTAATAGTGAAAGTGCCACATAACTCTATGAAGTGCTGGAGATGAGCATTGGCATCTTCATGGGGCTTCCAGCAAAACGGATTGGCCTGCACCATGTGGATCAAGGCGGGCTTCAGCTCGAAGGTGGCATCCCCGAAGTTGACCTCGGGACCCTGAGCTACGTGGGTAGCTAACGGAGCCGAGAAGTCAGAGATCGCCTTCTAGGCCATAGCTTCCTTGAGTTGTGGTGTAGAGACTCCTTCCTTGAATGGATTCTAGTTTTATAGAAACCTCTGAGGGGAACTTGACGACGTCTAGTTCTCCTCAACAACTGCTCGGGATCTTCTAGGTACTTTTCCGGTAGTTGAAAACCGCTCATAAACTGTCTGGCTTCACAAGAAAGGAAGACACAGACAGGGGTAAGCCCCTATGACTAATTGATAACTAAGTTAATGAGAATCTCTGGATTCAATCTAATTAAAATTTCTAGGCTAAGCATTCCTCGGCAACGGCGCCAGAAATGCTTGTTGGTATTTCTTATGACTATTGGATAAATCCGCAAGCGCACAGATTATACTGTTGTAGCTCTTCACCTAGGAGTATTCCAAGGTATCATAATTTATATTTTCCCAAGGGAAAGTTGGGCTAGAAATGATAATCAGAGAGAGATCCTAGAGAGCACCTTAACTTATTACCAACTAGTATAGAGAGGTAAACGGTAAATGTGATAGGAAGGGGTTGATGAATGAAGAAGCTACGGTAAATGATACTTAGAATGGACTAGATAGAATAGCTAGGTGGGAGGACAACGAGAGAGTATAGGGACTCCTAAGCAATTCACTCTACTTCAATATACTTAGCCAAATAACTAGTCTAAACACTATAGTTTGTCTCCTCAATACAAGTATGCTAGGCGAGGGGATAGATCAGTAGGAGGACAAAACTCCTACCGGACCGCGCCCTCGTTTTACGGGGGCCTTACCTTTTAAGAACTTGCCTAGACAACACGTGGTGGAATACAACGACTAGACAAGGCTGTCACCTCTTGCTAGCTACCACAAACAATCCATGCAGCAAGCGGTAACCAAGGATAAGATGATGTATAAGCACCACGCTTACACACAACTTATTACTTTGACTATGTTCTATAACCAAAGCACCCTATTACAGGCAATGATCGCATATAGGAAAGGTCACAAGGATCACAGACTATGAATGTAAAGGATATTAAAGAGTAAAAGCATATAACAAGACTATATCTAGTATAGAAATGCTCAAAGTAAATACTAAGTAAAGTAGAGAGAAAAGATATATATTGATAAAGGTAAAGTATTACAAAGAAGGAAAGATACGAGATCTATACTAGACTTCCCAGAAGACAACTCCGGAAATCCCGAGCACAGCTCGACTCAACTCTAACTCCCACTCTAGACTAACTCATAGAACAATCTAAGGAATAGAGCTTGTAGGATTCTTCACCATGTGTAGAGAGGGGGGTATGACCCTCTATTTATAGTAGGGGGTGGAGTAGGGGCTACTCCATCCCCACGTCAGCGATCCAGGGCCTTCCATCCTCCACCCTTGGATCAAACCGACCCTTGAACCGACCAAGGGTGGATGGTGTGGATTTCCACCATGTTTCCTTGCATATGGCGGTTGGAGGGACCCAACCGACCTATAGAGGCGGTCGGCTGACCGTCCCTATGGCCAGTGGGCCATCCTCTGGCCTCCTGGAGGTGGTCTCACTGGTCAGGGACCAAGTGGATCCTGGTGGGCCCAGATGGGGGGTCGGCCGACCCCCCCCCCTTGGGGTGTTTGGCCCACCTCGGTCTCCCAGCTGCTGGTCCCACCTATCATGGATGTTGGTTTTTGATTCTGAGATGGTCGTCACGTTTATCTCCTTGGTGTGGACCCATGGATCCATGTGCTATGCATGTGAGCCGTTGAGAGAAAGCACAGAGTGATCCAAGGGTTGGCAATCACTCTAGGATGCTTCTCTTGGATCATGGCTGAGAGGGGAGAGCTGGTGGGCCCATAGGGTGGTCGTCCGACCCCCTATGTGGGCCCAACTGGCTCTCTTTTGCTCCATTTCTTCATTCCTGCATTCAAACACTCATGAACATGTGGAACTAGTTATTTGATAAATTATGCTCATGATGTGTTTGTTTATCCTTGATCCTGAGGTTGGTGGCCACATTTTAGCTATGTAAACGTTGCTCATAATTTGTGCCAACAAAGGGGAGAGTGAGGGAGCTGAAGATCGAGAGAGGGAGAGATGGAGATACTTCTGCTTACCTCCACCATCGCTGCCTAGCCTCGCACACCACCGTGGCCACCCGTGCCACGACAACACCTAGCTCTGCGCGACCCCATGCCAGCACGTCCGGCCCCGTGCTCCTTCACCACGATGACCTAGTTGCATGTATCCGCACCACCACGGATGCCATGCGAGGCCTGGCCGAGCGTCTACAGAGAAAGGGGACCAGGCAGAGGGAGTGTCAAGACTGGGATGCGTGTGCTGCGGTGCAGCCTGGGCTTTTGTTGGGCCTGGTCAAACACATTCATCCCCTCTGTGCTCAAGCCTAACCAAAGATGCCTTACCTCTCCACTGATGTTCTTATAGAACATAGTCCTCCAGTCCTACCTATCGGCGGGGTGCGTCAACATTGTATCTTTCTTACTCTCTTCATCATGCCAACGCAACAACTTGGCTGACTTTGCATTTGCAAACAACTTATGCCCTCGTGGAGCTATAGGAAATTATCATATGACCTTTACAGGCCCTCCTCTAGTCTTGCTTCCCTGATTTGACGGCCCTTGCTTGTATCAGGGAGCTTTACACCTGGGACACGCATCCAAGTCTATGTATTTTTCTCCACGGTACAATATGCAATCGTTGAAACACGTGTGAATTTTTTCAACCTCGAGGATGATTGGGTAAATCATTTGCTTGGCTAAGTAAGTCTTTTCTGGTAACTCGCTACCCTTCGGGAGTAGTTTATGTAGTATACCTATCAAGTTATCGAAGCCTTTATCACTCAACCCATTCGTTGATTTGAACTCTAATAGCATGATGTTGGCTTCCAGTTTGTTTATTGGGCAGGCCGGATACAATGATGTTTTTGCATCCTTTCTCATGATTGTTGACACCAGAAGTGACAAACGGGTAAAAGACCGCAAGCGTACGGTTGTCAAGTGTAGCCTTCACCGGGAGTATTTCAGGTATCGTATTTTCCTCAGGGAACGAGAAGTGAGTTAACTAGGTAGAAGGATATGTCCTATGATGAGGCAAGAGAGACTATGATAACTGGGTTGAGAGGTTTGATATGGCAAAGATATCTAACAAGGTATAGCTGGTTATACTGGCTTTATCAGCTCTTCTCTTGCAAGAGGCGATGGGATAGATCAGCAAGAGGTAAAACTCCTACCGGACCGCGCCATCATGTTGTATTGAGGCCCTACCTTTTAAGAACTTATCTTACACACGTGGTGGAATACAAAGACTAGATAGGGTTGTCACCACTCACCACCTACTAGCTACCACAAACAATCCGTGCAATAAGCGGTTTACAAAGGCAAGATTAAGTTTAGACACCACGTCTACACTAATCTCACTACTTTAACCTTGACCTAAGATTAAAGCACTTCACTCAGAGCAAAGCGATGAACAAGCGCGAAAAGATGTATAACAGCTAAACCAGATTTAGAATATTAAATGCTATAAAGAACTCGGAGGAAGTCACTTACAAGTGTTGAACTTACAAGAGACTCGCATCCGCTGAGGTAGAACTCTGGAGAAGATTCCCGACAGGCCCGGGGCTTTCTCCAGAAGACTTGCCTCACTCTCCTCCAACTAGCATAGCACTACTGCAGAGCTCCGCTAAGATACTAAGGAGTAGTATTTCTCCAATGAGTCATCATTACAAGTGAAGGCCTAGCGGGTATTTATAGCTAGAGGTGGAGTCTAGTGCCATGTCAGCGATCCATGTCACCTCCCTCAGCCATCGTAGGATCAAACTGTCGTTGTAACCGCCTTAAATCAAGGGTATAGATCAAGTTGATGCATGGCGGCATGCAGGAAGGCGGTGGAGAGCTCGGGGAGGAGTTTGGGCACTTAGGGAGGTCAGCCGACCTCCCTTTGGTAGGTGGGGCCTATCCTTTCTTCTAGATGTTGTCCCACCACTCAGGGGGTCTATGTGTGGCCTTTGGGCCCACACCCCAGGTCGGCCAACCTGGAGTTGAGACCTCTGGTCTCCTCCTTCCGTGTGGAGCATGGCCCACATGTCATGGGCATCTTGGTAGAGTTTGGTATTTTTCTAAGATACTTGTGGGCCCATGAATCCTCATACTTTGATCTAGAACTGTTGAGAGGTAGCACATAGTGGATCCAAGGCACTCTAGAGGGTGTACATGGATCATGGACACATGGGAGGCCTTGGTGGCCCCTTAGTGAGGTCGGCCGACCCCCTAAGTGGGCCCACAGGCTCCCAAGTGTCCCCATTTGTTGTTACATGCACACAAATATTCAAGGGACATGTGGAACCAGTTATTTGATAAAATATGCTTATGATATGCTTGTCTTTCTTCTATTCTGAGGATGTTGACGGTATTTTGATAGTGACAAAAAGGGTCATTCTTACCGTCAACAATGATCTCCAGTTTTTTCAACTGTGAAGCACTAAGGAATCCGCCATGCGCATCATGCAGAAGCTGTGAAATGCTATCATTTTCCTTTGTGTCGTCAACTAATGTATTCATAAACACATCATCATTAGTAGGCATAGGGTGTTTGTAATCATCAATAGACAATAATGCATTCAGGGATACACTAGCCATGGGCACATCATCATTTCTTTCTTGTGCAACATTTTGACCAACCTTCCTATGCAAAGTCCAAATTGTAGTCTCTCATTATCCCCCTGGTGATCAAGTGCAATCGTATATGCTCCACGTTGCCTCATTTTCTCGTATTCTTGCATTCTTTGCATGGACAGAATACATGTTGTGAGTCCCTAGCATTGGCTCTAGCGAGCTTGATGAAATCATCGATGCTCGTCAAGTACCATGGGTCTATACATAACAGATCGTATATCTACCCTCACTCCATGTCTGCACAGGTAAAATGGACAGGGCAGAGGAAACATAGGAACGTAATAATAAAAGACTTTCTGAACAATATTATTTGATGAAGCACATAAGCATAATGTACAATCTGTAGCGGGCATTTAGGGTTTAGGGTTTAATAAGAGCCTTTTTGAACAATATTATTTGAAGCACATAAGCATAATATATTCTTCAATATAATTTGAAATTGGTCGCGCTACAAAAAGTGAGACAACAAATAGAAAACAATGGAGGCTTCATCGTAAACAACATTAAGGCACACCCTTTTTGAACAACAATGTAGGTGCTTGTTTAGTTCCCTTCCAAATTCTAAAACTTTACGATGTTCCACATCTCATCGAATCATTAAACACATGCATGGAGTAATAAATGTAAGTAAAAAATATAACTAATTACAAAGTTTATCTGTAATTTTTGAGACGAATCTTTCGAACCTAGATACTAAATGATTGGACAATAATTACCCGATAAAAACAAAGTGCTACAATTTTCCAAATAATTTTGGATCTAAAAGCTCCAAAAAATGGACATAAATTGCAACAACCCTCTTCTTGATCATGAACAATAGTATAGCTCCAAAGTATTGATTTGCACACAAAAGCAATGTAAACCTATAATTCAAAAGAAGTATGCTTGTTACTAACCATGAGCTAAAAAATCGTGAGCGTCAAAGAGTGTCCTTGAGCAATCCGGTGAAGAGGAGCCGCAACAATGGAGGTGAAGAGAGCAGCCGCAACAATGGAATGGAGTTCACCGTTCTGTTTCCGTTGGGACAGAGGAGGGAGGAGATCGAGATATTTATACTCTAGCCCTTATCTCTGGCGGTTTCAGCCACCAACCGATAGTGAAGCTCATCATCCCTGTCGGTTCGTGGCTTGAACCGGCAGTGAACCAGCAGAGAAGCTTCACTGCCGGTTCAAGCCACGAACCGGCAGTGACGATGTGCTTCATTGCTGGTTCGGCCCCAGTCCCAATGATTTGGGGCCTGTCAGACATAGAACCGACAGTGAAGGATCATAACTGCCGGCCCAACACAAACCGACAGTGATGGGCCGACAGTGATGTTAGAATCTGTAGTAGTGTTGGTACATGGCGACTCGGCAAGCTAGCACTCAACAACTATCCATGGCCCGCCCTTCAAATAATGCCCACAGTATAAGAAAAATATTTTTCAAAATTACTGTATGAAATATGAATAATAATAATCAAATACTAAGCAAAGGCCATCCTTGAAGTCGTAGAGGCTGACTTAGTGTGCATAAGTAGAGCTCAGTTTGCAACCAGAAGGAACTCACCGCCTCAGAAGTCAAGATCCAAGGTTTATGGCGCGCAGCGCCTCCGATCTGGCTCCTTCCTTTGTCTTCACTGACTAATCTGACCATTTCAGATACAGGCAAAATAAACTAGAGAAGGGAATAGATCTGGATCGAATTTGTGAAATAATAGGCTAAACCAATCCAACTATCTTGTCAAAATCAAAAAAGAATTAGTGACATGCATGGATACAAACAGAAAGCTAGCACGTGCCATGGTAAGCTTTGCACGCATCGGCGTCATCTATCCAGATCGAAGAGGGAAGTAAGGGCTCACGGATTTCGCGGTTATTTCGGGGTGGCTTCTGATGGCGGCCTTGCTGTTGAACTTTTTGAGGTTATCCACGGCGGCGTTCTTGGGAATATTGGGGACCCGACAGTACTTGGCCGTGCTAGCAAGAGGTGGCATCGACAAGCGGGAAGAGGATTAGCGGGAAGAGGATGCTGCGTTATGGGGACAAAGAGAGGAGTCAAGCTTGAAATTGGATCTTGCCGTCCAGATCTGGAACTGCTGCTACTACTAGCAGATATGGCAAGTGACCATGCAGAAGAAGATAGAGTTACTGGAGTGTCATGAGTGACAAAAAAAAAAGGCAGCCCGGGTGACATGTGCCATGTGCCGTCCAAAAAAGCAATTAAGACCAAACCTTTTTATTTTCTAGCTACTATCTCTATCTGCTATCCTTTCTTTCACAACGGTCCATGTAACCCTCTCAAAAAAAACTTTCCCTGTAACTCCAAAATGGTGCTGTATTTTTTATAAATTTCAAAACATCAAGTGCTGCCTTTAAAAAAATTTGATTGCCGATCATAACCTCACAAGTGTACACCAAATACACACTTAATCAACAAACATATTCTTTGCTATGAGTTATGGACGTTGAGAGTTATGTCAAACACCTTTTCTCCGTAACTCATTTGTTTCGGTTCATCAAGTTGCGGCTCCAACTGTTTATCAGAGTATTTAATCATTGTATCTTTTTGGTACCTGTGCTTCTCGACAAGGAATCATTTGTGTCTCATGTACAACATCTTGTTGGATCCTTTAAGGTAACTGTAGTAGGTAATGTCGATGCAAACTACGCAGCTAGTATTCCCTTTGATCTGCCCCAACAACAAAGAGACCAGAGTAATCACATCCACCATCTCAACACCCCTTCTTCCCATAGTTTCTTCATGTCTTCCATGAGTGGCTCTAGGAACACACCTATGTCATTGTCGGGTTGCTTTGGTCCGAAAATAAGCATTGCCAGCAAAAAGTACCATCGCTTCTGACATATCAAAGGAGGTAGGTTGTAGATGGTCAGGATGAGCGGTCGAGTGTTACGTTATGCGAGTTGTTAAGGTCACCGAACGGGTTCATTCTGTCAGGGAATAACACTTCATAAACATATTTATCACTAATAAGTTCCACATGTACTTGGATAGCCTTTGTTTTCAGGGAATGTCATTTCAGGCCAATCAGGGGTGCTGGAAGCTCCTTTTACACATCTCCCAATGTGTGATTTGAGCCAAACTCTAGAATCTCTGTGTCATGAGACTCCTGACATGTCCAGGAGCTCCCACAAGAAAGCCTGGCTCCAAAGGAGTCAAATCACGGTTGGTCGATCATGCTTTGGACCCTTCTGGCTAGCCAAGCCAGCATGATCCATGCCAAAACTATTCCAACCCTTGGATGCAACCTGTGCTTTCATTCAACGCTTCAGATTAAGTGCACAAGGATCCATGGGCCCACATCAAGAGAACCAACGTGACAAACACTTCAAATGAATGATCCAAAGCTCCATGACAAGTGGGACCACGTTCTAGAAGGCAGTGGTCGGCCCAAGACCCTTAGGGGGGTCGACCGACACCCTAAAGGGGGCAACCACCTCCCACTAGGTCCCTGACCAGTGGGGACACCTTCTAAAAGCCTGGGGCAGGGCCCACCTGCCATAGGGGGATCGGCCGACACCCCCTAGGCCCCCTAAGGCTCCCGGTGAATCCCCCACGCATTTAACACATGCCGGAGATCAAGACCCTCCATTCCAAGTCGGTTTAGAGGCGGTGGATCCAAGGGCTCAAGATTGAAGCCTCCCGGATCGATGACGTGGCGGTGGAGTAGCCCCTACTCCACCTCCCACTATAAATAGAGGCTCACACCGCCCTCTTCACTCATGGTGGACAAGCCTACAAGCTCAAGCACTTAGAATTATCTTAGTAGTTAGTATAGAGTGGGAGTTAGAGTTGAGTTGAGTTGTGCTCGAGATTTCCGGAATTGTCTTCTGGAGAGTCTAGTATAGCTCTTGTATCTTTTCTTTCTTGTAAGACTTTATTTTATTCAATATATTACTTTTCCTCTACTTTACTTAGTATTTACTTTGAGCATTATTATACTTGTTATATTATTGTTGTGTACTTTGGCTTATCACTAGCCTTTACATTAACAGTCTGTGATCCTTGTGGCCTTTCCCGTATGCGATCATTGCCTATCATAGGGTGCTTTGGTTGTAGATCACAATTAAAGTAGTAAGTTGTGTGTAAGCGTGGTGCTTATACATCATCTTACCCTTGGTTACCGCTTGCTGCACGGATTGTTTGTGATATCTAGCAAGAGAGTGACAGCCTTGTCTAGTCTTTGTATCCCACCACGTGTTCTTAGGCAAGTTATTAAAAGATAAGGCCCCCATAAAAAGAGAGCGCGGTCCGGTGGGAGTTTTTTCCTCCCACTGATCTATCCTCTCGCCTAGCATACTTGTATTGAGGAGGCAAACTATTATGTTTAGACTAATTAATTGGCTAAGTACACTAAAGTAGAAGTGAATTACATAGGAGCCCCTATCTCTCTCGTTGTCCTCCCACCTAGCTATACTTACTAGTTATTCTAAGTTATCATTTACCTTGGCTTGTTCATTCATCACCCTTCTTATCACATATTTCGTTTACCCCCCTTTACTAGTTGGTACTAAGTTGTGGTGCTCTCTAGGATCTCTCTCTAATTATCATTTCTAGCTCTGCTTTCCCTTGAAAAAATATAAATTACGATACCTTCGAATACTCCTAGGTAAAGTGCTACAACGATATAATCTGTGCGCTTGCGGATTTATCCAATAGTCATAAGAAATACCAACATTGGGACATTTGGTAAAGAGACAAGCATTTACCGAGTGTCTCTTTGATCGTTGCACTCGGCAAAGGCTTGTTTCTTTGCTGAGTGTCTTGCATGTGACACTCGGCAAAGCCTCGACACTCGGCAAATAATTGTAGGTGCCCATATTTAGGTCACTTTGCCGAGTGTAGTGACTATAACACTCGGCAAAGGCAGCCTTTGCCGACCTTTGTCGAGTGTAACACTTAGCAAAGTTACAAAAACAGACTTTTTATTTGCGTTTTTACATTCCATCCAAACAATCATTACACATATATCATATATATCATAAACATACCATATACTCCCTCTATACCTAAAAGAATTAATTCCTAGAATTTGCGTCCGTCAAATTTTTTTAACTTTGACTAACTTTATAGAAAAATATAACTACACCTATGACTTAAAATGAGCATCATGTGAAAACATGTTCTAGATAAATCTAGTGATATTAATTTGATGCCATGAATTTTAATGTTTTTCTCTAGAAATTTGGTCAAAGTTCAAAAAGTTTGACTTAAGACAACTCCAAAAATTTATTCTTTCAAGGACAGAGCGAGTATATCACAAACACCATATCACAGTATACCCGAGTAGTTCTCGGTTTTGCACGTCGCTTTGCTCGGTGTCTTCATTGTGCACCTTGTTGCTAAGGCCCACTTCTCTGTAGTACGGCCTATGGGGAGACCGTTGAGTTCCCCATCGACAAACCTCCACGTATGATATCACGAGCACTTGACAAAATCATGATTTTCAAACCCCATTTACTTTTTATACAATTTTAAACTAAGTTGGGCATACGTTTGTGGTCATGTTTTGTGAACAAGATTTTTAAAATTTTATTTAGTTTTCCGAATAAGACCTCACATTAGATTCAATAACATGAATATCTTCAATTTATTCCATTATTCGAATGACTTGCGGTTTAAATTTGACTTATCCCAAAAAATTCAATCAAGTAAAATAAATAAATTAAATATAGCAAACATATAGAGAAATGTGCTAAATTAAAACATGTAGTTCCATGTACTACAAGAGTACAAAAAAAAAGGTTTAAGGGAAGTAAGGAAAAATAAATAAAAATGTTTGCCAAGTGTCATGCTAGACACTCGACAAAGAGGCTACATTGCCGAGTGTCTGCCTGTAACACTTGGCAAAGCCGTCAGCTGCTAACATAATTTGCTGAGTGTTAGACTTTATTGAGTACCCTACATTCGGCAAACCCTTACACTCGGCAAACACTCTCTTTGCCTGGCACTTGGCAAATGGACTCTTTGTTGAATGTGTGTTTTTACGGAGTGTAACACTGACAAACATACTCTTTGTCGAGTGTCTGATATAAAACACTTGGCAAAGAGCATGTCTCCAACAGTGAATGTGGTTCGCAGAGAACGGACACCCTACAATTTCTAGTCACTTGATTAGATAATAATCTACCTGCTGAAAGTCAGATGAAACCTGACATGCTATTGTTTTAGCAAAAACTATGCAAACTCTGCTTAAAAGTTAGGTACTTTTGTTTCGGCAAAGACGAATTAGTGAGAGGACCGAGATTTATTATTCCCATAAAATTTGCACGATCAATTAGACAACTGTGGAGTGTGGAGTCGCGTTGACTTTTTTGGTTGACACTACGTACGAACTGCCACACACTCTTAACAAATTCGGAATAACTTATGAAAAGGTTTCAGAATATACTAGCAAATGTGTTCGTGCGGTTGCAACGGGAAAAAAAACTGAATATTAATTAAAAATACACGGAGTATTACATATTCATTTATATTTTCTATTTTTCTATTTTTTTTTCATCATCAACTCATTGAATTGCTATTTTCTGAGCTAAATATATGTTCTTTTCTATTTAGATTCGGATTAGAATTAGGATCCCTATTCATCCTGCTCGGAGGTATTTCATCATGAGCCATGTTGGAATAAAAGTTGTATGAAAAGTTGGTTGTTTTCGAGTTCAGGTCATATATGCAACCCAATAGGTTTTGGAATCGAACTCCGTATCATGCTAAACAAGAGCTATTGAAACTTGTATAAACACGAATTATATATATATAATTAGAAATAAATCTCTGCTCTCGCCTTTTACTATTTAGATTAGGATTAGGATTAGAACTCCTATTCATCTTACTCGGGCGTATTCTATTTGATTTAGATTAGGATCCTTAAATATACTCGTGTCTAATAATCCCTATATATAAAAATAGGTGGTTGTAGTATACAAACGATTAGAAACATTTGCATTCACGCTGTTAGTTAGGAAAGGTCATGTGTCTGTGCGTTACAACGGGAGAAAAGAATTGAAGGTCAATGAAAAACACATAGAATTATTTCATATTTATTTATGTTTTATCTTTTTTCTATATCTCTTTTAACATTTTCTCATCTTATTGTATTGCTATTTTTGAGCTACATATTTGGTCTTTTTAGAGTCTCGAATAAAAGGAGTGCATGGTGCAGTCCATTACTATTTATTTTTTATTTGTATTTTTTCTCTATAATATATGTCATTACTTTTTTTCCTACAAACCAGAAAATTTCATTATGTTTTTATTACTATTGTTTTCCCCTATAAGCACGATTGTTTTTTCCTATTTCTTTCTGCTCGTCTCAATGAAATGAAGAGTCTATCATGGAGTCCATATGTATTCTTTTTTATTTACATATATTTCTTTTTCTATTATATAAACTTTATATATAAACTTTGATCTCGCGTGCGTTGCAACAATATGAAGTATTATATAGTTACCTGGTCTATTTGCAACTCGAAGATTTATTCAATGACCGCGTGCTCTAATCCAATGTCTTGTATCAAACTCCATGGCTAGAAAGGAGTAGCTCGTTAATTCGCCATACTGAATTACTGATGTTCCATGTATAGAAACAATTAATGTCATTAGTTCAGAATATGTATTAGGGGGACACCTTTTCTTCCTTTTCATTGAAGACCAAATTGCAGCATGTTAGAGAGTTGGTATATAATACGCTCTTGCAAGATAGGTAGCCATGTGCATGGTGTACTAACTGAAGCCATACATGCCTGGGGCCTCGCGCTCAGATCAGCATGGGGAGTTGGCAGAGAGGCTCTCGTCCAGGTAGAAGGCCCGCAGCCTAGAGCTCAATCCGATCCTGCTGCTGGTGTTGCTAGCAACAAAGCCACTGCTGCGCTGCCTCCGCAGCCACCGGTACTGCCTTCGTGGCTTCCGTCGCAGCACGAGCTCCGCGACCACCGTGGCCACCCGGCGCGTGGGAAGCCGGACGGAAGCAGGAGCACCAGAGCCAGTTGGGCAGCGACCAGCCGAGCGGCGCGAGTACAAGGTTTTTTTTTTTTTTTGAGAAAATCTGGAGGGACCGAAGTCCCTACAGTGCTTTATTAAGACAACTAAAGGGTCTCAGCCAAGAACAAAAGAGGGAACAACAGAAAAAGAGGAGAGGGAGAGGAGAAGGACTAAAAAAAAAGAAACAAAAGGGAGACAGCAAAAAACATAACAGAACAACAAATTACAACAGATTTTGTAACCAAGAAGAAAACCGATCAGCTTGACTTGACTTGATCCTGTATCCAAGAAGCGATAGCTCCCTCAGGAACTCTCTTTTACAATCATCCAAAATCATTTGGACGCCTCTGAAGATTAGGTCGTTGCGAGCCTTCCAGATAGTCCAGCAGAGGAGGATTAGAGCTTCCATGAAAAAGACAGAGTTGATTTGAGCTCTTATCAAGGTTACCAGCTCGGGGAAGCCCTCATTCAGGGGAATGTCAACCCCAATCAAACTCCAGCACAGTCTGGCAAATGGGCAGTCTGAAAAAAGATGATCCACAGTTTCTTCAGTTAACCGGTTGCAGATGACACAGTTATAAGAGTCAAGATGCATATGCTTCCTTCTAAGGATATTCCTGGTGCTTAGCCTGTCTTTGATTAAAAGCCAAAAGAAGACTTTGTGGTTTGGTTGGCAATTGCATCTCCAAAGCCATTTATAGGCCAGATGGATATCTGAATGGCCCACCAACAATTTGTAGACTTTGGGCGAGGCAAAATTGTTAGATCCCTAAGTATAGTACCACTGATCTTGTTCGCTATTAAAGTTCCCAGACTCCATCAAGTTTTGCACATCAAGCATCTGGAGGAAGGCCTGCTGGGAGAAGGGAGGTGAAACAAATCAACAAACTCATCCTGACTGCGAGCCTGCTCCACTGAAATCAGTTTGTTTTTAGCAAAGGAGAAGAGCTCAGGAACTATTTGAGCCAGATCCTGATCATTCCATTTATCATGCCAGAAAAGAGTTGTTTCCCCACAATTAACATGTGGTTTGGCGATATTCTTAAAAGCAGAAAGGAGTTTTAGATTGTCACGCCACCAGAAAGACCCCTTCTTAACATTGCTGGCCAACTTGCCATTACTGTAATGTTTTTCCCAGACAGGATGCACCCAAGGAATATCCACCTTGCTGAAGAACTTGTGCCAATTCTTCATGAGAAGAGATTTGTTCTGTTTTTCAATATCAATCACCCCTAGTCCACCTTCATTCTTAGGTTTCTGCACAAGATTCCAAGCAGCTTTGGGGGGCTTTCTTGCATTTATGTTGGATCCTCTCCAAAGGTATGCCTTCCTGTACTTATCAATTTGCTTAATGATGCCTTTAGGGAGGACCAAAGAGCACATGTGGAAGGTTGGGAGGGCAGAGAGGACAGCATTTGTGAGTTGCAATCTACTAGCAAGGTTGAGAAAGGTTGAGATTCCTGAGAGCCTTCTTTCACATTTATTCACCAGAGGCATCAAGTCATGAATTCTTGGTTTGGAGATGCCAAGAGGAAGACCAAGGTAAGTGAAAGGAAGACCTCCAATGGAACAGCCAAAAGTTGCAGCCAGAATACCAAGCTTCTGGTCAGGAATGTTGATTGGGACCATCATTGACTTATTATAATTGACCTTGAGCCCAGTAGAAAGGGAGAAGTTGTTAAGCAAGGACTTGAGAAAGAAAAGTTGCTTCACCTCTCCCTCCATCACAATTAAAGTGTCATCAGCATACTGTATAATGGGGAAATCAGCAGTGCTTTGGAGTGGGATTGGCAGTCTGAGAAGGCCCATATCCTTTGCTTTGTTGATCATGGATTGCAAGAAGTCAGCTGCTAAAACAAAGAGGAGGGGGGACAGGGGATCACCCCGTCTGACACCTCTTCTACAGTGAAAGGTCTTCCCAGGGACTCCATTGAGGAGAACAGCAGATGTTCCAGAAGAAAAAATGTCTTGCATCCATCTTAACCACCTTTCACCGAAGCCTTTGGCTCTCAAAAGAGTAAGCATGGCTTGATGCTCAATTTTGTCAAAAGCCTTCTTAAAATCTAACTTAATAATAACAATCTCCTTTTTTGAGTGATGGCAAAGGTGGAGGTATTCAAAAGCCCAAGCTAGGCAATCCTGAATTGTCCTTTTTCTGATGAAGCCATATTGATTTTTATGCACTAGGGTAACAATTTTATCCTGAAGCCTAGTTGCCAACATTTTGGTAATTAACTTTACAGAGGAGTTGAGAAGGGAGATTGGCCTGAAGTCATTGACTGTCCTTGCACCATCCACCTTAGGGACCAAAGTAATGTGGGAAGAATTTATACTTCTCAGGCAGACATGACTGCTGTGGAAAGCATTACGGAGTTCAAAGAAATCAGGCTTAATGACGGGCCAAAACTTCTTAAGAAACCCATTGCTGAAACCATCAGAACCTGGAGATTTATCATTAGGCAGAGTCTTTATGGTATTATCAATTTCCTCTTCAGAGAAGGGATCTTCTAGAACAGCCAAACCATCATTACTCTAAATGAAGAATGAAGGATCAACAAAGAATCCATTGAAATCAGAAGTGCCAAGTCTGTCCTTGAAATCATCCCAAAGGATCTGCTCTTTCTCTTTATGATCAACAAAAGATACCCCTTCGTGGTTGATCAATTCCTTGATTGCATTTCTTTGGTGTCTAACAGTGGCGTTTGCATGAAAAAATTTAGTCCCTGCATCCCGGACTCGCCAATCCGGATATATATGATGTGGGGACTCAATCGGAGAGAGATCGACGAGGCATGGACTCCCGACAAAAGACTATATCATGCACAATCACTTGGAGCTTGTTTGATTTGACCTCTCGTAAGCGACACCGACAATGATGTCCGACATGTTCTTGGGCAAGAAGCCTAATTTGGTGCCTATATCTGCACGACGCGCTCTAGCGCGCTGCCTCTCGTCCGTGATGTTGTCGATGGTGCTAAGTTGGAACCGGGGGGGTCGTTGAAGAAGAGACATTGTGCTTTCATGGAGCACGACGAAAGCGCCACCGTCGCCGATGTAAGCCCACTCCAACAAAGCGTTACCGACCAGCGATAGGATCACGACCGTCGATGCTCCCAGCGCACCGGACGTACGGGTCATCTCGTCGTAGGCCACTTCAGCAGCGCACAGGGCAGACATGACGCACAGCGGGAGAAGACGACAGCGCGCATCCACATTGGACCACTACCACAATCTAAAAGTTCTCCTAGTGAGTTAGAGTTATCCTTGTGTTTTGGTAGTCAAAATTTAGTACAATCTTTCCCTAGTAAATGTCTCCTAGTGAGAATTCTCATGTGTTATGACTAGTTGTAGTGTTTTACTACTAATTAGAAAAACTAGGAGAAGTCCACCATTCTAAGTAGTGGACTCTGTGTATATGCGCCGACATTGTCCGCCACGCCGACGACGTACGCTGACCTTAGCGTTCCCGAAGTGTGATCATGCCATGCAACGGCACGTAGCATGACGCCCACACAAATCATTAGCGGAGGGTTTGGCGAATCTGCCCTAGCTTCTCCATCGTCGCTGCCATGGTCTCTTGCCTTGGTAGTTCGGCACTGTCACGTACGGGTGGCGCGTTTGCTGTCTTGGATCGCTTGCTCTTGTAATTCGAAATTTATAATCCAAATACCAATCTACCGTGCAGATGTTGGACTCGGAGACCAAGATTGATAAGGTGATGGGAGATTGGTAGTCTTATTTGCTCGAGCCCGACATGCTTACGAGGGGAGCGGGGCATCTGACCATATATAGAAATAGAAAAAGGATCGAAATTCTACTTCTATTTATCTTTTTCTCTATTTCTAATAAATTATAATTCCTATATTCAACTTACTTGAAGGGACCTATAATTGATTAGGATTCATTGCAAGAAAACAGGAAGCTAGGATATAGACAAACTAATAGAAATAGTTTCCATATCCATAGAGTTCATTAACGAGAGGTGAATCGAACTCTATATCGGTCTCGACGCGAGACACTCTAACTCGTATATGGGTAAGGGTTATATATATAAATCTGGACGGAAGAAACTCTTCGTTACCAGGTAGTTAGGATGTAAAAAGAATGGATGGACCAAAAAAAGAGGCTAAAATTTTGCCTCTTTATTAATAGGTAATAGTAATATACTATTATTAATAGGTAATATAATATAATATAATATAGATAGTATTTTATTTATGACAAGTGATTAAGAGAAATTTGAATGGTGAAGCTTCGGTAAAAGTATTTTCGGCAAACATATTTTCACCTCCGTCCCAAATTATGTTCAAAACTTTGACAGGAGGCCCAAGGCCCAGCCGCCGCCGCCACTCCATCTCGGCATCACGCCGCCCGCCTTGCGCGCGCAAGCGCAATATATATAATGCCATCGATCCCCATCTACCTGCGACAGCCGCGCTCTCTCTTTCAAGCGATCGGGGAGCTCCGCGGACTCGTCGTCGTCAGGGTCACCCCGCTTGCAGTTGCAGTCAGCGACGGCGCTCTGCTCTGATTCGGAGGTTATCAATCAATAAGCGATGGCGCCTCCACCTCCACCTGCAGTGATCCACCCCGCCGACCGCCTCAGCAAGCTTCCAGAGGAGATCCAGGCGCAGATCCTGTCGTTCCTGCCGGCGCAGGACGCCGTACGAACGTGCGTCCTCGCGCGGACTTGGCGCCACGTCTGGAAGTTCACCAGACACCTGCTCATCACGGGCAACTCCGTACAGGAGGTCCGGCAGCTCGTGGACCGCCTGATTCGCGTCCGCCACGACGGGCTCGACGTCGCGTGCCTCGACGCGACCGAGATCAGGTTCCATCCGTCCGAGGAGGATGACGACGAGGAGTACGTGTACGGCTTCCTCGGCATTGTGGACATGTACAGCATCAACACATGGATCCGCCGTGTTCTGAAATTGCGAATCCAGATGCTCCGGATCGACATTGAGAGCTGTCACTGTCTGGGCTACTTTGCAGCACATGTTCAGCAACGACATGCCACTCCTCCTCGTCTCCTCTCGAGCCACTTGACCAGGCTAGAGCTCACAGGCTTACGGCTCCTTTGCCGTTGCCTCAACCTGGATGGCTATCCTGCGTTGGAACATCAGGAGATTGATGAGTGCTTCTTGGGTGTGAGGAAGATCATGTCCCTGTCGCTTAAGCGCCTCGCCATCACATCCTGTGAATCTAATAATGAGGAGGATCAGAAACGCATTCGGATTTGTGTTCCACGTCTAGTTTCTTTGTGCCTGGATAACACAGATCTCAGGACTCCCCTGCTCCAGAGAATGCCTGAGTTGGTGGAGGCAGAGGTCCGGATTGCCACATGCGATCTGGATATCTGCTATTGTGACGATCTCATGGCTTGTTATCACGTCACGCGGGCTGGTGACACTTAAGGTTCAGGTGATTATAATGATGTACAAAACACCACAAAATGTGTGGTTCTTGAAGGTTTAACACAAGCTAAAGATCTAGTGCTCATAGCTTATCACTCAACGGTACATCACTCAAACGTATATGCCTTCATCCCCATCGATTATTCACAGTTAAACAACATATGTGTTTCCATCCAGTCAGAAAATTGTCTCCCTACTGATAGGGATTTTTATATTTCCACAGTCGTGCATTCCCACCATATGAACTTTCGTTCTAAGTAAATTACATATCTTCATGTCCACATAGTCCAGATAAAAACAAGTTTTATTTTACCCTCTTTTATTCTGTTTGCAATCTGTCTGTCCAGTATATTTTCAGAAGGGATTTGAGTTGGTGCCCCACGTTTTCCAAGTTGAAGACTTACTCAATCACGTTTACTGGTGTCAGCCTGCTGATTGCAGTACACTAGCGTGTATTCTTGAACATGCACCACTTTTAGAGAAGCTCACACTTATTTCAGACAAGGTAAACTATTTCTAAATAGGGAACCACGGTTGTATTGCTGACGGATAGTCGTTGAACTTGCTGACTTCATTTCAGGTAGACTGGGCTGGACGCAAATATAAAGTGCAAATGAAAGGATACCCTGATGCAAAAGTGAAATCGACCAAAATATCGCAACACCTTCAGATAGTCGAGATCAATTTTGAAGGTGTCAATGAAAGATTCCTTAATCTCCTTCATTTTCTGGGTACACTAAACATACGTAAGATAAAAATCAACTCTGCTTATTTTACTCTACATCATTTGTATGTTTCATATTAGCAATACGGTAGCAATACAATACTGTGTGTTGGTAAATTTTATGCACATCTGATGAAACATGGTACAATTCTACAAATAAAAAAACAGTAATAAAACAACTCTATGCTTTAACACAAACATGAGCATATAAAAAAACCCTTTGGAGCTGTTTGGATCCTTTCATTTTGGAGGAATTTGAATTTTTTAATAGATTAGACTATTTAGTTTAGAATTTGACATTTGACAACTATAATTTTTTCCCTTGTATATGGCTATCTTAAATTCATAGGGTAGGAGATAGAATTTAATTATATAATTACCATGCTATATCTCCCTTGTATGGCTCATAATATCATTCAAATATATTTCATATGCAACCATATTAACTTATCTATAGGAATTCCCTTATCTATACCTAAATTTTTAGAATGAATTCAATTTTAAGGAACCAAACAATGTGAACTTTGGAAAGTGGTGGAATGTTACAATCCAAGTCAAATAGCCTAGTTTATCAATTAGATTTCAATTCCTCCAAATGAAGGGATCTAAATGGACCCAATAGTATAGTTTGTCCATGGAGAGAGTGTCCAAGCATTCACCAAAGAACAAGCTATGTCCATGCACACTACTAGAATGAGCTATATGCAGGGTTCTCAACTATAGTATATTTTGTCGGATGGTGTCGTTCTTGCACCTGCCCAGAATGAATTGTTGCCACTTGGGGTGGTCATGAAGGTGGTCTATTTTTATTTATTTTTTTGAGACGTCATGAAGGTGGTCTTTTACAAGGACATATGTGTGATAACACTATCCGAACCCAGTCACATTGTGCTACTCGCAAGGCAAGTGGCGCCAAGATGTGGATTGCCAAGACAAGATACATTCTGATGATAAGGATGTCAAGAATGAGTGTTTGCTCCAAGCCTTTCCAGTGAGCTAGACAACAATGAAGAATATTTTGGGGCTATTTTGGGCTGAGATAGAGTACTTAAATAGATTAGGATTTTTGCAATTTCATAGTTTGGGAACACAGGTGCGCATCACATAATAGTTCAGGCACCAACCTTGTATTTATGATCGAGCTATGAACCCACATGTATGGTTCCACGCTAAAGCACACATCAGTTAATTTGTTGTGATGTGACTCTTTGGCCCAAAATTAGGGTACTTAAAAGTATAGGGACCTAAGTATACAGTTTTATAGTTTTCGACGAAGATGAGAATACGTAGTAGTTTATGGAGTGCCAGTGTATTTTACTCTATATTCTATTAATAAGTGATGGCAATTTTTTTATTCTATTAGAAAAAGATGACAATTTTCAAGAATGTAAATCTCTAAGGAAGCATTTGTATTTTGTTGAGACTTATTGAGTAGTTATCTTAGGTATCAATTATACTCCATTCCAGTAAAACATTTGAGTGATTAGCTTACGGTTAATTTTTCAGGAAGTAAATTCTTATGCACTGAATTCTTTTCTTGTATAGATTCTATCAATGTTTCACTATCGCTGTGGATGCCCTCTTAACTTATCATCTTCTCCTGGTTGTGCAGGTTTTGAGATTGGAGTAACAAAATATATGCCATAAAAAGGAAAGCCACCTTCATCAAGGGAACCACCATACTATCAGGATCATACTGTTTGCCTGTTTGTCTGTTTGGTTTTGGCATCCAGATTGCCTAGCTAATAGGGCTCGCTCAATGTTCCTATCCGTTTCATGTTATGTTGCAAGAACCTACTAGAGTAGTATTTGGTTTACTAATTAACCTGTCCTTATGTGTTATATTGGATACTTCATTTCTTCTTTAAGCGAATCATGATATCTTCAATGTTCTTGTATTACAGCAGTATTTGAAACATTAATGTTGTTCTAGGCCTTGACCTTTGAACTATGATGATGTAGCTCAAGTAATCGAAAGAGTAACAGGTGACGAAGGACGAATGGTACGAACAAAGAATGCTTGATTCTTGACTACCGAAATGACGGGAACTGGTTACATCATACGAGAATAATTAAGGTTTCATTCGTCCTCCCCTTACAATCCCTTCAAGGGAACTATTTATACACGTCCATTGGCTTTTATTGAACACTAATACCAAAACAACTACTTCATATTTCTGGCATATTCTGTCTTTTTTCGGGTATCAACCCCCTATTGGGATATTGCCCCCTCGGGTTGCCACCGGCTCCAACCTTCATCGCCCAGTCCCGCATCATGTTCTCCCTTCCAAGCGCGTAGGCCCCGTTGGGTAAAGGCGTGCAAGCGCTTTGTTGCCCCCGACGACCAGCACCGGCGAAGAACCTGCAAGCATGATAACTTGTTGAACTCCGGGTCAGAACACACCTTCCTCTTCGACCCACTACAGGTCGTGTGGACATTTATTGAGGCGAAATGTTGGATTTGATGGCGGCCCCCTTCCGTTGCTCAGCTACCGTAAGTTCTTAACGCAATCGTTGGGCGCCAATTCGCCCGATCAAAAATACAATGCGGGTAACCAATGTGTGCTTCGTCAATGGACCACGCCATAACACTATTTTGCATAAGCAAACTGGCGTCATGTTGAGCTGACTTCGCCCCGCCTGGTTTCGTCAGCCAGGACATTACTTTCGCCCAAATGAAATGCCAACGCCGGTTGCCTTCCCATCTAATATGCTAGCAAAATTTGCCATTTTCATTCGTGCGGAACCATAGTACAAGTCGCAACGCCGGTGCTTGAAGGCGGACGATAGGATGGGGTTCCGAGGGTTTGACCTTGCCCCCAACAATTAAGATATATATATATATCATGGCATTATTCAAGTTAATCATTCATGTAAACTTTTCTTCCATGTGAATATTGAATTTGTCATCATTCAGACATAAATTCACACACATCAACATGAATATTTCTTACACATGCATGAAAGTGCTATGCTTGGAGCTCAGTGAAATCTGCCGCAAGAAAAGGGGTCATGTTGAAGTAGCAAAAATGGTGGGTAAATAAAGAAATCCACCACTTAAGTCGGTAAATAAAGAAATCTGCCACTTAAGTCTCCGTACCTCCACGATACATAGTCAAATGACACATCATATGATTTTACAAAGAGTGAATTGGTTTATAAAATTTTCCCCATTTCTCACCTAGGTTCATAAATTTTTGGCTCCTCTCGGTCCATGAACTTTGGTTACCTATGTTTATGCTTGTTAAATAGTTAAAAAGGTGTTGAAATGGAAAATATGTTTCCATTGCCTTTTGATGATGTTGTTATGAATTTTGAAGACTTAACATCACCATGTTGTTGCATAAAATTTTGAGCTTTAGATTTATCTTTGAACCACTTGCTTTCTTGTAAATTAAAATTTATTTTTATTGTAGTAATTAATCTACTAATTTTAGGCATATAATATTTTTAATGTAACAATGTTTTTTTATCATTTATAACCCATAAAAATCTCAGCATCAAATTAAATATTTTGCACACCATTAAATAATAACTACTTCATTCGTCACAAATTATAAAATGTTTTGACATTTATAAATTCATATCTTTTACTATCTATCTAGACATTATATATAAAAGCCAAATATCTTATAATTTGGAATGAAATAATTATTTATTAACTATTAAACAAGCATAAAATTAGTTAAAGCTATAGGTCAAGTATACAATGAGTAGCCTACCATGTACTCCCTCCGTCCTATAAATAATGATGTTTTGGATGTTCGTGCCACAAGTTTGACTCGATTTATTGAAAATATGTGTAACATTTGGATCTCTAAATAAATTTATTAAAAAACTAGATTCAAAAATCTTTCCAATGATATATTATAAATATTAATAATTTTTAATATATAATTAATCAAAGATGTTTTTTAGAAGCGAAAACATCATTCTTTCTGTGACGGAGGGAGTAGGTAGCAGATGTGGCTTGCTTTGGATGGCGGGTAGGATGTAGACAAAGTTTATGGACCCATATGAATGAAAAAAAGTAATTAGACCTAGAACCCACGACACAATTCACTCTTTTACAAATACTTAAAAAAAGAATATATCCAATCGATATATATTAATTAAGGACCTACGGCAAACTATGAATTTTCATGGATTTATACACCATCACAGATACTTCACAGGCTAAGGACATTTGTGTATCACTGGTGGATGGAACTAGCAGCGCATAGCATTTTTCAAAATTCTGGTGTACAATTCATCGTGCGAAGTTTAAAATTCTAGTGTAGAATCCATTGGGCACCCTCTCCCCAAGCCGGTCCTAGGATCCCTGCGGGTGTACTCATGACACAAAGAGAAGATCAAAATAGGAAGGCTCATCTTAATCTGTTTCTTTTTTTGGACAACAGAGACCGTCAGACTGAGCTTTGGCGATTTGTTTGCCGAACGTTCAAT
This sequence comes from Microstegium vimineum, assembly GCA_022036555.1. Lineage (NCBI taxonomy): Eukaryota > Viridiplantae > Streptophyta > Magnoliopsida > Poales > Poaceae > Microstegium > Microstegium vimineum. The sequence continues at coordinate 44,427,580 of CM039132.1, forward strand.
GCAATTTCAATCCACGGAGGATTAATTCACATGATGAGGCCATCTTACCTGTCTAATGCTAGAATCAAAGTATGCTGGAAGCATAATAATCAGAAACATGACCTAATGTGTCGGTTCCATCTAGGGTAATCCAAAGTTCTGGACATTAATTCTGCCAATACACGTTCCAATGACTACAGTTCTAGAACTGACTCTAGGAATACCCAATTACCCATTAACGCAATGAAGCCTTGGACTTGTGTTTCGTAACAGTGAAACAGTAGATCCATCAACACTCAGTCAGCCCAACTTTTATGTCTTTGTCTTTACTCAAAGCTGAAATCTGTACAAAATGAGAATACACAATCAGTTTATATACACATATAATAAAAATGTATTGCTAGACAATAAAACTTGAAATGTTGTTAAAGACTTTTGTGAATTCAATACATCTAGCTAATAGCCCCTTGAGAAGAATTCAGCTGAACTGTCAGATTTTGTGTGACAAAATTTCTTTCTTGTTCAGGATATTACTAGATTGACTAACCAGACAATAAATCGCTTATTTAAGTCAGATTCAGAATAAATGCAATTATTTGAAATTGACTGAAAAATTACCGTTTCCATTGGCAGTGGCCACCTTCTAGCAATTCTAAAATTAGACCATTATTAAGAACATGAAAAGGTTGAGAACACCAAACCTATGTTTGAAAATTCAGTTCTTCTGTTAGTAAGTAAAAACTATACTCCTTGTAGAGACAGTTTAAGTAGTTGTGTATGGGAAGGAAGCAAAACTTGGTCTATGTGTGACAAGCTAGAATCAATTGAAATATTTATCAGACAGGACTGCGACCTGGAGGAAAGTACATCCATCAAAATGTTTTTTTTTAGCTTGGTTGCTACAAGACTATATGGCAGGCCAGGCCTTTCTTCCGAAAAGAATAACAAAAATGATTGCTTGTTGAGGTTAACAAAAACTGATTGGGTGTAGAGGATTTAATCTTTTCCTGTGGTATTTGTGCTCTCTAATCTGTACGTAGCATTAATATTGATTATTGAATTTCTTTGAACTTGTTGAAAAGGTTTCAAACCTTTATGAACTTGTATCTGTCTGCGAACCTGCATGCCACTTACAATGGAATCTAAATAGAATTTAGGTCTCACTAAAACAGCATGAGACAAAACTCTAGGATTACATTTGTTTATTATGGTGACTATTCTACGTTGTCCATAATAAAGAAGACACATGAGCGATATGCTCTTCTTCAGAAATGAAAAGGTTTTCTCAACACATTAGAGTTCAAACTTTCAAAAGAACGGATTTTTTTTTAATGTTTTGTTCAAATGCAACACGATGGACCAAAAATAACAGCACATGTGCTATTTTCACAAATGTGCATCCCTTGAAAAAAACAGTTAAATCAAAACACCGAACTTGGGGGAATAAATACTTCTACACATGAGATCAAGGTCAGATTAGTGTCACAAGCAACTGCAGAGGCACAGAGCAAAAAAAAAACTGAAATAAAAAAAGGAAATGAAAAGAAAAGAATCCTGATACGTAAGTGATAATAAAGAAGTTATGTACAAATTCCCTAGAAAAAGAAAGATAATTGAAGCTGATAAGTCTGCTTAGAATAATAAACATGTAGACATTTGTGATATTATTAAAAAACTAATCATCAATTGAAAATGTGTCCATACCAAACTAATCAACAAATAACATTCAGAACTACTCTAGATATCAGCATACTGTCTTACTGCTTGTATCATGCAATTCAATGTTCAGGATGCTATCTGTCAACAAAATGTCCATACAACACAAAGCTCAAATTTATCTCTAACTTGGCATCCTAGATCCTGCCATTCATAATTTTCTAACAAACTTAGAGCATACTTTCTTTCACACAAATGAATGTGATGGTAATTGTTAGAAAAAATATAGAAGCACAAGGAGCATTGCCAGTTAGCTTACATATGTTATATGTAGACAGGAACTTCAAAACTTTGAGAACGCTACCATCAACTACTTCACACTTGAGTTCCACTTTCTTAAGGCATTCTGAAATTGCAGCTGATCTCTTTGTCGAACTGACACATAGTTTCATCTCCACTTTAGGCTGCGGCCTCTGCACAGAACAAAAACATTTCAGGAGGATCAACTGATGATATGTAATAATTCTACAATGTAGGCGTTGAGCATTAATAAAGTGTGAACCTCTTGGTAAAGCTCAAGAGTGAGCTTCTCTAGAACGGGTGAGTGTTCAAGGATACAAGCTAATGCACAGAAGTCATCTGGCACACACCAATAGTCATTGAGCAGCAAGGTCTTTAACTTTTGAAACATAGGGCACCATCTCAAAATCCTTTTGAAAATAAACTGCATAAAGAGCAAGAAAAAAGGATTGCAACAACTGTCATTATGAACATGATGACTCAGGATTAGCCATTAGTGGTGGTAATTCATGCAAAAAAAAAGGCTGCCTAAGTGATATGTATCAAATAGCAAGAATGATATAGATAATTCAGAGTCCTAAGATGATATGGATAGTGCAGCACAAGCTGAATGACTTAATAATGCATCAGACGTAACGTAAGGTATGAAATTGTGGGTATACCGTGTTAGATCTAGACATCAGCGCCAAATTCTTGGCCTCTGACACACCTTTCAGGAGAGCACTGGTGCTACTGTTATCACAGGCCTCACAATCACAAGTTTCAGAGTTTGTGCCATTGCAGCGATCCGTAAACTAATCATCTGTTCTGACAACTGCCTCCACTAGTGATGGCATGCTATAAAGCATGGGAGTCTCACCGAGGCAATCAAGAATTCAAGACTCAGTGAAACCAGATTTGGGGCATAAATGTGGATGCGGGAATCACTATTGAGCACAGAATCTTTGATACACAGATATTTGATGGAGTCAGACGAGATCTTAGTGACCAAACCCAAATCACAGGAGTCAATCTCTAGATGTTCCAATGCTGGACATCTTGAGAAATTAACCAATCTGCACTGTACCATCACACCATAAAGCTCCAACCTCGTCAGGTGCTCAGACACAAGAGGTAGGTTGTCTAGTTCAAGCCACGAATGGCTTTGAATATCACCAAGCATACAGATCCTTAGCATCCGAGCTCTGCACATCACAGCCTGCCGGAACCAGAGGTTCACGTGGAGCACATCGTCCCCGCCGCTGAAGCCTCCAATTGTGAACTCGCATGTGTCAAGAGGCGAGCCTTGGCGGAGGACCAGCAGATGATTCACTAGGCTCCGGAGCTCCTCCACGGACATTGGATCTTTGTCAAGGGGGCGCCCGATGCGCAGGCCAGTGGCGGATTTCCAGAGGTTACGCCAGCGCCGGGCGAGCACAGACGTCTGCACGGCCTCAGCAGACGGAAGAAAGCCAAGTATGTGCTCGAGGACGCCGTCCGGCAGGGATTCTATGCTTCCTCCGCTCCCAGCCACCGGAGGTACCGCCCTCTTTGCCGGTTGCTCCGGAGGCATTCCGTCGAGCAGGCGGCGGGCGTCGATACTCTGTGGAACAAGAAACGATTATCGAAGTTGTGAGGGTCAGTGGAGCCGGGGCAAACCGAGAAGACAAGAGGAGGACGACGGAGTGCCTTGCAGGGTGCCGCGTGGCAGCCTCACCTCGCCGGCGCCGGCTGCAACGGTGGTGTGGTGTCGCGGCAACGCGCGGCAGCTCCACGTTGCGACGAGCAGCCAGCCGGCAGGACAGGAATGGGAAATGGCGGAGACAAGCAGAACAGAAATCGGTGGTTTTACATTTTGACCGACAAATTGGCCCCACATACGCTCGGTTTACCCCATCTGCCTGCTTCCAATCCAATAAAATTAAATATAGATATTTGTATTCACTTCCGTTTCTCATATGCATACTAAAATTATTAGTCTTCCAAATTACAATTACAAGTCATTTTGATTCTTAGATAACTACATACGCCCTGTTCGTTTGGTCGTTTCAATGGCTCATGCTTTTTGACTGTTTTTTTTTTAAGATAAATACATTGTTTCCGTGGATGATAAGTAGATACTCCATCCGTTTAAATTTATAATTTGTTTGATTTTTTTTACATCAAGTTTGATCACTCGTATTACTCAACAAATTTATGTAAACATAGTCAAATTTAAGTTATTTATGTAAACCATTTATTAAAAGATTAAGTCCATTTTTAACCTGTCAACTATTATGTTTGTCTAACTTTAACCCTCAACTACCAAACCGTCTAGTATCAGTATCCCAAATGTCAAACCCATTTACTTTTAGCATCTAGACAGAGGTGAGGCTGTTTTGACCGACGTTGAGTGGTTTTGACCGCGCCATACTAGTGTTGACCGTCATGTAGGACGTTGGCATGTATCTCAGTGACATCTGGGCCCACATGTCACCCACTCATTCCCTTCCTCTTCTACGAGGAGTGCGAGGACGCTACTGCTGCTTCTTCTGTCCGGCGAGGAGCGATGTGGTGTCGCTCACCTCCTGCTGGTGCTGGTGCTGGTGCTGGTGCTGGTGCTGTACACAAGGGAAGCCGGTGGGGCAAGGCTGGTACGGCAGCGGCAAAGGTGGGCCCTCGTCGTGGTCGCGAGGTGGCAGCGGGTATGCCAGCAGCTGACATTGGGGAGGGACCAGCGAGTCGCGTCGACGACGTGAGGCTGGTACGGGAGATGCATGCTGCTGCTACAGCTGTAGAGGCGGCGGTGGCGGGAAGTGCTGGTTGATGGCGGCGGCGGCGCGTGGAGGTTGCTGCTGCTTGGTGTGACGGGAGATTGCTGCTGCTTGGTTGATGGTACGGGAGATGCTGCTGCTGCTACAGCTGTAGTACTAGGCAATGACGCTCACGCCAACCATCAGTCCGTGGCCATGATTCAGGCCCTGTTTGGCACCGGCTCCACCAGCTCCGGCTCTCTACTGTTTGTTCCTGTTTTCCCCTGTAGCGTGGAGCCGGCCAGCTTTTTCCATTGCAAAAAACAACGTCCAAACCGAGGAGCCGGTGAAACTTGCAATTTGGTGCCCCTGCAGCTCCGCCACAGTGCTGCTACAGTGACCGAAGTTGAAGCTGCAGGAGCTCCACCAAAGAGGCCCTCATATTCCTCGTGCTAATCAATAATAAGCCAGAACCCTGTGGCCGACAGGGTAATACACTTGACACAAGCAAGATGCTGGAGACCGAGTGAGGCAAACCGTCGAACATGCCTTGTGCATTCGGCCGTGGTTGTCGGGCACGTAGTAGGCGACGGTGTCCGGGTGGTCCCGGTGCATCCACACGACGCTTCCCAGTGGCCACGCGTCCGCCAGGTCGCGCCGCAGCACCACGTACTGGACCAGGACGTCCACCGCCTCCTTCCCGCCCTCCTCGACAACGGCGGTAGCAGCAGAGTGCTGGTTGACGGCGGCGGCGACGCGTGGAGGTTGCTGCTGCTGCTGCAGCGGCGAGCACATCGGCGGCTACAGCACGCGCTGAGGTGGCTGCACAGATTAGGAAGAAGAAGCAAACACCACGGATTGGGCGACGGCTCGAGCTTGCCGCCGTCCAGCATGAACATCACAAGGGAGTGCAAGGGAGGGGATGAGTGGATGACGTGTTGGTCCCACATGTCGCTGAGATACATGCCAACGTCCTATATGGCGGTCAAACACTAGCGTGGCACGGTCAAAACCACTCTACGTTGGTCAAAACAGCCCCGCCCCTGCCCAGGTGTCAAAAGTAAACGGTTTTGGCATTTGGGGTACTGATACTAGACGGTTTTGTAGTTGATGGTTAAAATTAGGTCAACACAATAGTTGAGGGGCTAAAAGTGAACTAATCTTCTATTAAATGAGCAAGTGACACCAAAAGAAATTATATTTTACATAAAAATTTGAATAAGACGAGTGGTCAAACTTGAGGTTAAAAAGTCAAACGAACTATAATTTAGGACGGATGGAGTACTAGACTATGTTAAGATGTATAGGAAAAAAATATATACCCTAGAAAAACTAAAATAACTTGTAATTTATTAGAACGAAAGGAGTATTAAATATATATTCATATTAAACATTTTTTTTCATAACATTTCTCTATCCAATTCCAAATATGTATTCAAAGGAATATGCACATGATAAAAAATTATTTAAAAGTTAAGTTTACGATTACTAATGATATTAGTTTTAGTATTATTAATGATGTGTTCGATGAAACTATATACAATCTCTCTCTGACAAACGATTAGTAAGGATAAAATATTTAGTATGCATATAACAATATTAACTTTGATTTAGTATTTTTATGATTTATTTTGATGCTTATATTTGTTGCTATAAATTATATTTAAATATAATATTTAATTTTCTATTGTCAATACTATTTTATATACTTTAATCTATTTATTGTCTAATACATATTTTTATGTATGATTAAATAATTAATTATATATATAATAATAATAAGATTATTTATTTGATGTTACGTTATGTTAAATCATTGTACTACCTGTGTTATGTACTTCTAGCTTAATCTCTACTTTGCATAATGATACCGTTCTTTCAAAACCTCACGGGTGTCGAGTCAGTACATATGTGACCACTAGTACTCGAGTAAATAAGAGTGCCACGATCATTTGAGTCATGTACCCTTGATCTTCAGGTATATGTACCAGAAGATTCGGACACCGTACAGATATTAAGTACTCCCAAAATACTTGACCTTTTCGAGCTCATGTTTAAAGGAGCCGAAGCCGGTTTTCTTCCTTCTACATTATGCTGTAGTACCACCCAACCGTGCTACACAGTGTTTTGAGTGCTGGAGCTGGTGCACCCTCCAAACGGACCCTTAGATTAGTATTTTTAAATTGCTTGTGTAGATTATTTGGAAAACATCAACCTACATATACACATACAAAACTTCAAACTTTCACGTTACAAGAAAAATAAAACTCCATTCTTTTAAGTCAGAACTCAGAACATCATTGAATGTCATTTTACACATCAATGTTACAATCCATGGGCATTAAGTACCGGTCCACATATCTGTCTCATCTGGGAAGAACAAGGCAATAGACATGCACATAACAAGAAGATATATGCAACTGGGTTGATCTGGCATACTAACAGGAAATGAACAACTAGGCACCATGAGCAAGTTGCAAAGAAAATGTTGCAAGAAACAACATAGCACGGTAAACCAGGTCTAGCAAAGTTGGCAGTACATAACATTGGTAGAACTGGGAAACAATCCCAGAGACAAAAGGCAACAAGCTTACTCAATGTGCTTCCCAGGTCCAAGTAGATAATCTTAACTTGGTACAACAAGTGGAGGAACTTAAAACAATCCCACAGGAGAAGGCAGCATTCTTAGTGATAGCACTTGTCCGTGGCTCTTACTTCCTAAATCCTAATGTAATTAAGTGGCAGAAGATCCGTCTTCAGCTTTAAGCTTCAATTGGGGGAAACTAAAACCTATAAAATCAAAAAGATAGTAAGTTCCAGGGGTATCATCTTACAAATGATTGAGCAACTAAAATACAAGAAAAGACTAGCATATGGAATTTCAAGTGATAAACAGGAATATTAGAAAGCTGGAGTTGTGAACAACTAAAATTGAGCTAAAGTAGAAAACTTAATCAATTACTTCCCATGACATCTTCAGGACATTGGAAGTCTTTGACATGCAGCTCCGAATTTTACATAAATAAGTATCATGGTATATAATTGTAGTTTTGTTTTTGACATGCCATTTCGACTGCCACCTTTTAAATCAAACATGTTTGTACAGAATTATAAAATGACTGACCAATCTAAACATTATTTTACATATTTCATATATTTATAGATGGAGGCAGTATTTTCATTAGTTTTGAACTAGCATCTTCACTACAAACACAACTAGCATGGAAATTAAAATATTCATTAGAGGCTGATAGCCCTTAATGCAGAATCCTAGATGACAAGGTGGATAGCAAAGCTGAGAAATTAAAGTAGTCAAATGGAAATGGAAATGGATTTGGGTATCGTATCCTTGCATAGAACTCGTCTACTCTCATAACTGTTAAAATAGCACCTGGATACAGCTTTGTAGGATTGTGAAAACAGATTCAAGGGTCCAAAGTATGATAGTGGTTAACCCAACAATAAAAAAAAATGAAACAAGGAGCGAAACAGATAAGAATATTCTACTAAGACACTCATACCCTAGCTAGTGTGAGAGAGGGAGGGAGGCGGGAGAGACTTCCAAAGAAGGGATTATGAACTGAACTTCTAAAAACAACAGTTAGTACAACTTAAGAAATTACATATACAGCAGGACCTATTAAAAACAGACATATGGACATATTTATGTTATGGTACAGAAATAATTAACACATTATACTACTGTTCTGCCCCAAAAATTAGTGCACATGTTTTCTTTCTTTCTTGCTGAGTACATCACTTTCCTACTGTCATGTGCAGGCTGCACGCGCGGAGGCGCTGGGCAGGCGCAAGCGCAAAGGAGTCCCGCTGGGCGCTGACTCCGCGAGCCTCTAGGCCGCGAGCCTCACGCGCGATGCGTTGGGCGGGCGTGGGCGCGGGGGATGAGGCGAGGTGCTGCTGACGCGCTGGGCCAGCGCGCGCGAGACTACACGCGAGTCGCGCTGGGCGCGGCGCCAGGGAGTCGCGCTGCACGCGGACTCTCGCGCAGAATGCGGCCACCACCCGTGGTAGAGACGTGCAGGACCAGGCCTCCAACCGTGGAAAGTTAGGAAAGAAGTTAGCGTAGCTTTCTATTTTCAGTTCCTGATTCCCAGGAGAGATTAGCTCTGCTCGGTTGAGGCCCTTGGCCATATATATTCCTATACACGCACATTGGTTAGGCAAGAAATAATATTATCAATCTACTCTCTCTATCTCTTCTAAACAACCAAGCTTGCGGCGTTGGGGAAAACCTCATCGAAGAAGACACGGACTTGGCCATGAAAAGCATAGCCTAGGTCTAGTTATCCCATGGACCCAATCTCCATGACACCTACAGCTAGGAATTTCTTTGCCGCTTTATCTTTCCCACTTACAGTGGCAAACAATTGTAATATGGAAGCATGGAGAGTGAGTCTATGTGTACAAACACCTGTGAATAAAATGGATCAGATGGTATTTTTCCACTTCCCATCACCAAAATGTGGTGCGAGATTTTCATTTCCGCAATAATATGGTTACCCAAATCACTGCTTAGTAACTAATATAGAGTTTCTTCATTGCTTGACACTCTAATCTACCCATATGTTATACCAAACAAGAGAAATATAGGATGCAAGAGAGTGTTGCTAGCTAACTTACTGATATTAAGTTTGCTTAGGAACTGCAAAATTTTAAGAACATTTCCATCAAGCCCTCCACCTCCACAAAGAATTTCAACTTCCTTAAGGTGTGATGATATGGTTGGTGGTAGCTCCTTTGGATTGAACCTTCCTTTAATTTGCACACTATCTTCAAGTAGGTGAATCTGCATTATCATAAAGATTTCGCCATGATCAACCAACAACCTACATTAAGTTCTACAATGCAGAAGTTGCCAATTTAGAAATCGTTTACCTTCAAATACATAATAAAAGAAAGCTTCTCTAAAACTGGTGAATGTTCAAGAATACATGCTATTGGATACTCATCAGGCACACACCAGTTTTCATCGAGAGACAAATACTTTAATCGATTAAAAGTAGGGCAACCTTTCAAATCCCTTCTGAAAATGAACTGCACAGATAGCAACCAGATAGGTCAATGAACTTTTACTATAAACATAATGTTTGAAAAAATGTGAACAACAACAAGATGATTTGAGGTCCCATCAAACCGTGTCCCAGGAAGCCATCAACACCAATTCCTTTGCTTGGGACACAACATGGAAAATCACACAGGCAGTGTCATCTCGTGTGCAACCTCGGCAGCTCTTATCACTGTTAGTCGCTGAATTCTCACACTAGGAAGTAGCAGAATTCTTACTCTCATCGGAAAGAGAATGGCACTGAGAGTTTGGGGCAATTTTATGTTTTTCTTACTCACAAACACAAACACACTGCCATACCCCTGCCTGAAGGGTTGGGGTACATACTTATAGGCTGCTAGCTAGCTCGGAATATGCCAAATGCTAGTCTGAGATGCTAGTCTAAAGCGCTGTCCTCTGTAGGACAGTGAAGAATCATGGCCCTAGTTGGTTTCGGCGATTAACGACAATTAGAGGTTATTATGGCTAACGTGTGTTTTGCAGAGGCTATGCGTAGCTTAGCCATAGTGATCGATAAGAATGGGCACTAATGGCCATCACTTAGCCCCCAAGATGGATATCGTTTCGGTTTTCAAGAAGACATGATGAAGACCCTAGAATGATAGGCTAAGTGCCATAAGAAGATGAAGGGCACATAGAAATAGATAGGGCTTCTCTTTTTACCTTTGACCGTACTATGAAGAGGGGTTGAGATTAGTAGCTTGACTTAGGAAAGCTTCATGTCTTAGGTGTGGTGCACACTTGACTTCCTTAGCTCTAAGCAAGCCTATAGTGACCATAAGATAGCATAGAACAACTTCCATATTCATCGCGACGAAAAACGAAGTTGATAAAATCGTTTTCTGGGCGTCGGACGCTCCTGGCAGGGGCGCCGGACGCTGTCCGTCGTGACGGACAAAGGCGCCGGACACTGGGTGGTTGAGTCCACAGCGTCCGTCGGCCTTCCAGAGGGGATGTTTTTCTGGCTAAGTGTTTCAGGGTCCGTCGGACGCTGTCCGTCGGCCAGGCGTCGGACGCTGGTAAGAGCGTCCGTCGACCTTCGAGAGAGGGTGTTTTTCAACCCTAGCCAGAGCGAAGCGCCGGACGCTAAGGATGAGCGTCCGTCGCCCAGTGACGTAGCGTCCGTCGCTGGGAACAGTGTGTCAGAACTAGCCGTTGGGCAGGGCGTCGGACCGTCCGTCGCCTAGGCGCCGGAGCGTCCGTCGCCCAAACTATGAACAGAAACTGGCCGTTGGGCATGCGACGGACCGTCCGTCGCCTAGTCGACAGAGCGTCCGTCGCCAACTTAAAACGCCAGCCCGAGGCAGTTTTCAGAGGGTCTATTTATAGCCCCTCCCACTTCTCTCTCACCTGGCCTTTGCTCATTAGAGTTGCTGAGTTTGTTGAGAAGGTTGGGAAGAGAGCAAGAGCCCTAGAGAGAGAGTGATTCGCGAATCCATCCATCCTCTCTCTAGTTCATCCAAGATTTCAAGTGTGCATCCTCTAGTTGTGAAGCTTGAGTGAGTCAAGCGAAGATCGAGGCTTGTTACTCTTGGTGATCGACATCACCTAGACGGTTCGGTGGTGCTCGGAGGAAGGTGATCGCCGGAGGATTGTCGGCGGCCCTTCTCCATCGACATTGTGATCGGTTGTGGGCGATTCACCGAGCCGGAGTGGCGAAGAATCAGCCCGTAGAGAGCACTCATCCCTTGCTCGGGATTGAGGGGGAGCTATACCTTGCGAAGTGCTCCAACGAGGACTAGGGGGAGTGTCGACTCCTCGATACCTCGGCAAAACATCGCCGTGTCAAGCATCTCTTTCCCTAGCTCTTTATTACCGCATTACTTTCCGCACTTGTCTTTTAATTCATACTAGAATTGTGTAGGGAGTTTTCGCTTTCCATTGACTTGCTACCGCTTTCTAGCTAGGACACACAAGCGGTAGGCACTAGGGGGTTAATTGGCTCTTTATAGGTTTAATTCTTGTTTAGAAATTAAAAAGAGCCCAATTCACCCCCCCTCTTGGGCATCTTGATCCTTTCAATTGGTATCAGAGCCAGGGTTCTCTAAATTAGGCTTCACCGCCTAGAGCAAGATGTCCCATGGGGATAGACCACCTCCCATGTTCGATGGAGACGACTTTCCTTATTGGAAAGTTCGTATGGAGGCCTATCTAGAGGCCGTTGACGTGGGCGTGCTCAAAGCCGCCAAAAGGGAGGCACCCTCTTCGCGGAGGACCTCAACTTTGATAAGCACAATGCCAAGGCTAAGAATATTATCTTTCGTGGCATAAGCAAGGATGTCTTCAACCGAGTGCGTAATGCCAAAGACGCATTTGAGTTGTGGACCACTATTTGTGCACTTCACGAAGGCACAAAGAGTGAGTGTGAAGAACACTATCACTTGGTTATGGCTAAGCTCAATTCTTTTTCTATGCATACAAATGAAAATGCAAATGAAATGTACTCACGACTTAACATTATTGTAGAGGAATTGAATGGGCTCGGTCTCAACCAAATGGAACCGGCCGATGTGATACGCAAAATTCTTTGTGTCTTGCCCATTGAGAAGTATGGCCACATCGTCACGGTGCTTCACCAAGGAGATCTCTCCGCCGCTACACCAACACAAATTTTGGGCAAGATCAATGCCCATGAGATGTACATGAAGATTGGTGATGGTGGCTCATCTTCCTCCTCCAAGAAGAAAGAAAAAGAGAAGGAGGAGAAGAAGGACTTGGCACTCAAGGCATCTTCCTCGGAGAAGTACAAGATGCAAGTCATGTATGAGAGCACAAGCGATGATGATGATGATCTCGCTCTCATGGTGAAGAAAACAGCCAAGATGTTGAAGAAGCTAAGCAAGAATGGAGTCAAGTTTGACTCAAAGAAGAAGAAATTCTTCACAAGCTCTTCAAGAAATCCCCTCTCCAAGATGGATTGCTACAATTGTGGCAAACTTGGACACTTGGCTCATGCTTGCCCCGAAGAAAAGAAAGACAAGTACAAGAACAAGAAAGCTAACAACAAGTTCAAGTACAACAAGGGCAACAAAATTGAGTCAAGTGATGAGGAGAAGAAGGATGACAAGCCATTCAAGAAGAAGAAGAACTTCAACTTCCACAAGAAGAAGAAGAATGGCAAAGCCTACATTGTTGGTGATTGGCTCACCGACATTGAAGACTCAAGTGACTCATCCGGAGATGAAAGTGAAGAAGAGAAGGTGGTCGCCTTGTTGATTGGTTCATCTACTCCACCGCCACCCCCTTCATCTTCTCCGGGTTCATCCTCTACACACCTATGCCTCATGGCTAAAGGTGACAAAAAGGTACAAAAAGAGGATAGTGATGATGAGGCTAGTTCTAGTGATGATAGTGATGATGAGTTTGAAGCACCTTCCTATGATGAGCTAATTGTAATTTGCAACAAATATACCAAGCTCATTAGGAAGTATAAATGTAAAAGTGAATCACTAGAGAAAGAAAATGATAACTTGCATGATAAGCTTGATGACTTGTCTAGTGCTAATGATGAATTGAAGCTTGAGAACAAATCTCTCACATCTAGCACTAGGGAGCTCAAAGCCTCACTCAAGCAAGCTAATGAGAAACATGATAAGCTTGAGAGGTCAACACAAGAGTTCCAAACAAGATACAACTTGCTAAAATATGACTACAACCAAGTTAAAAATAAACATGGCACACTTGTGATAGCTAATGAATTGCTTTTAAATGATCTTGCTACACATGTTGCTATTAACCCGGTTGTTAAGTGTGATATAGCTACTTCTTGTGAGGACTTGCTTGATGAAGTTGCTAGTGAGCAAAATGCTAAGTGCAAGGGCAAGAAGGTAGTTGAGGCCGATAAGCATGATGACTATGTGAAGATGAGGCAAGAGAACTCCAAGCTCAAGGAAGAGCTAATCAACCTCAAGGCAAGCAAGCCACTCACTATCAAGTCAGCCAAACAAGATGACAAAGATGCAATGACCTTGATAAACTCTCTCAAAGAGGAAAATGCAAAGCTCAAGGTTGAGAAGATCAAGCTTACAAGTGGATTGGAGAAGTTCACCAAGGGCCACAACCTCCAAAGTGAGCTCTTGATGAACACTATCATGAAGACCGACAAGACCGACATTGGGTTCAAGGAGAACCAAATCATGAAGGCCAAGGTCAAGATAGAAGCCAAGAACTATTACAAGAACAAGGCCATGAGAAGCAACTATGATGCACCAAAGCCCAAGCCCAAGAAGTGCTTTGGATGTGGTCAAGACTATCACTTTCAATCCCAATGCAAGACTCCACCTCCCAAGACCTTGCCCAACCACATAAGGCCTTTCGCTCATGATGCACACTTCATCATCAACAAGGACTCCAAGGGTAGACCTCAAGTTGTATTTCTCGGTCCCAAGATGAAGAACAAGCCTAAAGTGCTATGGGTTGCTAAGGAGTTGGTGGACAAGGCCATGGGACCTCGCCAAGTGTGGGTTCCCAAACAACAAGCTTAACTCAAAGTTGCTTGTGTGTAGGTGAACTACAAGACCGGTGGAAGTCATTGGGTGATTGATAGTGGATGCACTCAACATATGACCGGTGACTCCCGGATGTTCACCACACTTGAGGAAGATTGTGAAGGGCAAGACAAGATTACCTTTGGGGACAATTCAAAAGGCAAAGTGCAAGGTCTAGGCAAAGTGGCTATCTCAAATGATTAATCAATATCAAATGTCTTGCTAGTACAATCATTGAGCTTCAACTTACTATCAGTGGGACAACTATGTGATCTTGGTTTCCATTGTCTCTTCACTCCAAATGAGGTAGTTGTGTCCAAGATTGAAGATTCATCATTGATATTCAAAGGGTTTCGGCACAACAATCTCTACCTAGTGGACTTTACCTCAAATGAAGCTAGTTTGCAAACATGTCTATTCTCCAAGAGTTCTTTGGGTTAGCTATGGCATAGAAGATTAGCACATGTGGGAATGTCAACTTTGAAGAAGCTTGTCAAGAAGGAATTGGTTAGAGGTGTGAAGGATGTGGTGTTTGAGAAGGACAAACTTTGTAGTGCATGTCAAGCCGGCAAGCAAGTGGCAAACACTCATCCAACCAAAGCTTTCATGTCAACCTCAAGAGTCCTAGAGCTACTCCACATGGATCTATTTGGACCTACCACCTATGCTAGCCTTGGTGGCAATCTCTTTTGCTTGGTGGTAGTTGATGACTACTCTAGATACACTTGGGTGTTCTTTCTTCAAGACAAGGGAGAAACTCAATCAATATTCAAGAAGTTTGCAACTAGAGCCCAAAATGAGGTTGATGTGAAAATCAAGAAGATAAGAAGTGACAATGGGACCGAGTTTGTGAACACCAAGATTGAAGACTATTGTGATGAAGTTGGGATCAAGCATGAAGTATCCGCCACCTATACTCCTCAACAAAATGGTGTAGTAGAGAGGAAGAACCGGACACTTATCACTCTTGCAAGATCAATGCTTGATGAATACAACACCCCCAAGAAGTTTTGGACCAAAGCAATCAACACTGCATGCTATGCGGCCAACCGGCTATTTGTCCAAAGGCTTCTCAAGAAGACCCCCTATGAGCTTGTGAATGGGAAGAAACCGGATATATCCTTTTTCCGAGTGTTTGGTTGCAAAGTGTACATCTACAAGAAGCGCCAACATTTGGGCAAGTTCCAAAGAAGATGTGACATTGGTTTCTTAGTTGGATATTCACTTAAATCCAAGGCATACCGTGTATTTAACAAAGCCACCGGCTTAGTTGAAGAAACGTATGACTTGGAGTTTGATGAAACTAATGGCTCTCAAGAAGAGCATGAAAATCTTGATGATGTAGATGATGAACCCTTGAGGGAGGCAATGAAGAATATGCCAATTGGTGCTATCAACCGACAAGAGGTGGAAGAAGTTGAAGATGAAGCGAATCAAGATCCTTCTCCACCCCACACGCCTCAAGTTGATGAAGAAGATCAAGTGAGGGAAGCTCAAGAAGATACTCACATTCCTCAAGATCAAGCCGAGGCTGAAGCAAGCAATGTTGAAACACCGCAACCTCCTCCCCAAGTGATTAATAGAAGATCTACACCTATGCTTTAAGCTCATCCACAAGATCTCATCATAGGGAGTCCATCAAGGGGGGTAACAACTCGATCTAAACTTGCTTCTTATGTTGAACATCGCTCCTTTGTTTCCTTTATTGAGCCTTCTAGTGTGGAGGATGCACTTGCGGATCCGGATTGGGTGAATGCCATGCACGAAGAGTTGAACAACTTCACCCGGAACGAAGTGTGGACACTAGTAGAAAAGCCCAAAGGAGCAAGAATCATTGGCACCAAGTGGGTGTTTAGGAACAAGCAAGATGATCAAGGCGTGGTTGTGAGAAACAAGGCAAGATTGGTGGCAAAGGGGTTCTCCCAAGTTGAAGGCTTGGATTTTGGGGAGACCTTTGCACCGGTTGCAAGACTAGAAGCCATACGTATCCTTTTGGCATATGCTTCACATCATAAAATGAAACTCTTTCAAATGGATGTGAAGAGTGCCTTTCTTAATGGTTTCATTAATGAACTTGTTTTTGCCTCACAACCTCCCGGGTTTGAAAACCCAAATTATCCTAATCATGTCTATAGGTTGTCCAAGGCACTCTATGGATTGAAGCAAGCTCCAAGAGCTTGGTATGAGAGGCTAAGGGACTTCCTACTCAAGAAGGGCTTTAAAATCGGGAAAGTGGATACCACACTCTTCACGAAAGTGCTAGATGGAGAGATCTTTGTTTGCCAAGTATATGTCGATGACATTATATTTGGGTCAACAAACCAAGGTCATAGCAAGGAATTTGGTGCATTGATGTCCAAGGAGTTCGAGATGTCGATGATTGGCAAGCTAACCTTCTTCCTTGGCTTCCAAGTGAAGCAATTGAGGGAGGGCACCTTCATATCTCAAGAGAAGTAGACTTATGATGTGCTCAAGAAATTCAAGATGGAGGATTGCAAGCCAATCAAGACTCCAATGCCTACTAATGGGCATCTCGATCTCAATGAGGGAGGTAAACCGATTGACCAAACTCTTTATCGTTCTATGATCGGTAGTTTACTTACCTCACTGCTTCTAGGTCGGATATCATGTTTAGTGTGTGTATGTGTGCTAGGTTTCAAGCAAACCCTAAGGAGTTGCATCTTTGCGCGGTTAAAAGAATCCTTAGGTACTTAAGGCACACCCCTAGCATGGGTCTTTGGTATCCCAAAGGAGCTCCCTTCCAACTAGTTGGCTATTCCGATTCGGATTACGCCGAGTGTAAGGTTGATAGGAAGAGTACCTCCGGTGGGTGCCACATGCTAGGAAGATCACTTGTTTCTTGGTCCTCAAAGAAGCAAAATAGTGTGGCATTGTCAACCGCCGAGGCGGAATACATTGCCATGGGAGCAAGTTGTGCACAAATCTTATATATGACCCAAACACTCTTTGATTACGACGTGTTTTTAAAAGAAGTTCCCCTTTTGTGTGATAATGAAAGCGCCGTAAAGCTTGCTAACAACCTGGTTCAACACTCTCGCACCAAGCACATTGATATTCGCCATCACTTTCTTAGAGATCATGTGGCTAGGAAAGACATCACACTAGTTGGAGTTAAGAGCGAAGAGCAATTGGCGGATATCTTCACTAAACCACTCGATGAAACAACCTTTTGTAGGTTGAGAAGCGAGTTAAATGTGCTTGATCACTCTAATTTCACTAAAAAATGAGCTTGTGTGAACTATGCATTCATATGTAATATAACATGTTTAATTTGGCAATGCACATAGGCTTGGCTAACGCGGTTAAGATAACCGCCCTCAAAGCGTGTGACAAAGCTTAACCGCGGTTTAAACTTGCAAGCAACCTAGATTCAAATTTCGTATTGCATAGCATATGCATGTGTGTGTTGTTTGCCTTTTCTTTTCGGTTAAGTTTCTTGAGCATCCTCTATGATAGTCCACTTAGAGGGAGCATTCCAAGCTCAAGTCTCTTCAATACCCCTCTTGTGGCCATATGATGACTCCTTGGTGCTTTCATTCGAATATTTTGAGCTAAAAACTAAATTTAAGCCTATGGCAAACTAGTTGAAAATGAGTGTTTGAGGGATGGTTCTCATATCAAGTCCAATCAAGTGTTATTTGGATCTTATTGGGATTGGAACTTGGTTGGGAGAAAGCCGCAAAAAGAATTTTTGAAAAATTCCATTTTTAAGGCGTCGGACACTGCCGACGGACGCTCGGTGTCAATTGCCTCAGCGTCCGTCGCGATCGTCCAGAGATTATATTTGCCCGTTTACAGGGCGACGGACGCTCTCCCCAGCGTCCATCGCGGTCAATGCGATTGGGCGTTTCAAATCGGCTTTGGAAGCCCGACAGACGATGCCGTCGGACGCTCTCCGAGCGTCCGTCGCATACCGACGGAGCGTCCGTCGCGAACTTAACGGCGAATTTTTTTTAAAACTCCCGACTCTTCCTCTGTTCCTCCGTTCGCCGCAGTACTGTTTTCCAAACCCTAACCGCCGCCGTTCTTCCACCGCCGCCGAGCACCTCCTCGCCGGCGAGATTCACCTCGACCCAGCGCCGCCACTCCACCTCCCTGCGCGCCACCTGCCACAGCACTGCGCCGTCACCCCCTGCGCCGCCGTCCTTCACCCTCTGCGCCGCTGGCTGCTCCACCGCCGTCGCCCCCTGCATCACTAGTCACCACGCCCAGGATCTTCACCTCAGCGCCAAAGCCTCTCCACCTAGCCGTGCAGAAGTTCCTTTGCCGACGAGCTCTCCTCCAAGCCCTGTTGGAGGCTGCTTAATCACGTTCGCGCGTCAAGGTGATTTTCAACTTCTGTGATCTTTCCCTCTCTGATTTGCAAATCACCTCACCAATTCTCTATCACCACACCTAAACCCTACCTTGCCTTGTTTAGCGTGCGGATTGCGGTTGATTGATCGAGGAAATCTCTCCTCTTCTCTCTTTTCTGATCAGGGTTTGAGGTATGGCCGTTGTCTTCTCGATCTATACTTACCTTATTTCATGCTTCCATAGACCCTTACCTCTAGTTAAATGCTTATGGTATAATCCTATCTATCTCTCATGAGCAGGGTCAGTTTGTCAGTGGTTCCGAGCATCAGAGGGTCAGCAGGCAGTGTCAGTGAACTCGGGGCAAAGCCTCGCGAGGACAGTCCAGAGCCGGCGTGCCACTCTTGGTTGGTCTGCGGATTGTCAGTTTGTCAGAGGATCAGTGACAGTGGCCAGTGAGTCTGTGGTGTGATTCTTGAGACGTTGTTTGTCAGAATCTTGAATGCAACAGGTTGAAGTATGGCAAGGACAAAGAATGCAGGTCCCGTTCCCGGTAGTGGTGGTGACCCTCCACCTCCACCGTGTCCACCCACTGACCGGGGAAAGGGAAAGCAGAAGGTTATCTCTCGGAAGCGCAAGAGGCCAGCAATGGATCCAAATTCGGTAGCCGCGCTCGCAGTGGTAGAGGCAGCTGAGTTGGCAGAGCGAGGAGGACGTCGCGCCGGCTTGAGGCTCTCGCCTCGCCGTGGAGCGCGTCGTGAGTCCCCTCCACCTCCAGAGGCAGAGCCCGTAGAGGCTACAGAGGCAGCAGAGACAGAGCCAGTCCTAGAGACTGCGCCGACAGAGGCCGCGGGCCATTCGTCCATTGGAGAGCTAATGAGCCGTCGAGTTACCCGTTCCCGAGGCTCAGGTGCACCACCCAGCCCTCCAGGACCCCGGCTCCCAGACCCCGTGAGGCACCAGGTCAGAGTACTTACAGCGAAGCAAGTTCAGCTGCTTCGATTTGTTGACTTCCAGTCCTAGTTCCCACCTCAGAGGGACCCCCGTGCTGGACGAGAGTTCTATACTACAGTGCACGAGGCCTTCTACAGAGCATATGTAGACACTGATGCTCCTCTCAGGGCCCACAGGGTGTGCCCATCAGCTCACATAGAGGGGATCGGTGGTCCAGAGATCCTGCAACACCTCCAGTATATCCAGGGTCTGATAGATCTCATGGGACGGTCAGGGGCATATCAGAAGGATTGGGTATATCATTTTTACGCCTCTCTGTGGATCTCACCTGATCACGAGTTCCTCCACTTCGCATACCAGGGACGTGACTTCAGGGTTACAGCTGCCAGATTCAGAGAGCTCTTTCACCTCGAGTCCTCTCCTCCGAGGATACACAGTCTCTGCTATGGGGATCAGGAGGCCCCTCGCCGACCTCACGATGGTATAGTGCCATCCACGGACTTCGTGAGGCCGTGCTTTCAGTAGTCGTTTACTGAGGGTTCGAGCCGTACGCCACGTGACCTCACTCCTTTAGCTCGGATCCTCCATGAGGTTCTCAGACGTACTATTCTACCCTAGATTGGAGCTAGGGATACTATCACTCGTCTTCAGCTTTGGCTCCTAGCTCACATTGTTCGGAAAGAGAAGTTCGACCTCTGGGACTTGATAGTGAGCGAACTCGAGGATATTATAGCTGCTGGGTTCAGAGGTCATTGGCAGCTGCAGTTCGCCCATTGGATTTCATATTTGATGGTTGCCAAGACTGGGTCAGGTGTCATGAGAGTCACTCTTACGAGGTTAGCTACAGAATTCCCAGTCTACTCGATGAGTCAGCTTGTGGCTCATGGACAGTTGCCTCGCCCCAGCAGAGCCTACCGACCAGGCACTAGGCAGGCCGGAGTGCCCCCACAGTCGGCCGAGGTCACAGATGCGACAGTTGAGCAGATTGCTCAGGCAGAGCTGGCAGACTTGGATGCCGAGATAGATACCGCTGCTGAGATAGTCTTTCGAGAGGACCTCAATTCCGACAGCTCTGACGAGGACTACCAGCCCATGCGTGAGTATACACCGATGACCCATGACCACGAGGCAGGTGGGTCAGGCACAGCTGCAGCAGCTCCAGCTCCAGGCTCCAGTTCCTCAGAGGCTACCTTGCTCTCTATTCTATCGAGGATGCAGGAGGAGCAGTCTCGCCAGGCAGAGGAGCAGAGGCGACAGGCTGCAGACTTACGGAGGCTTACTGAGCAGTAGCTGGCAGCTCAAGAACAGACACAGGCCAGACAGGACGAGTTCCATCGTCAGTTCTTGGCCTATCAGCTGCAGCAGGCAGAGATTCAGAAGACTCAGACACTTCTTCTTGAGCGTCTTCTGGCTTCCAGCTCCGGGCAGACCGCCACGCCACAGTTTCAGTTGCCCGGTGTCTCACGACAGCAGCAGTTTACCTCTCCTCCACAGCAGCCTCCAATGGTCGTGGTGCCAACTCCAGCGTTATCGTCCAGAGGACAGCAGAGTCAGGCACCAGCTACACCTCCGTTCTAGCCGGCAGCCTCTCCTGAGTACCAGACTCCGAGGACCCAGGTGTCCTCTTGGATAGCTTCACCCGGAGACTTCCAGACAGGATTCACTCCTACCCGGGGAACTACCTTAGCAGAGGCCTCGAGAGATCTGTCAGCTTCCTATCTAGAGATCACGGGAGAAGACTCCCCAGGAGCAGCTCAGCCAGTCACGCCAGCTCCAGAGACTGCAGTCGATCCTCCGGCGACAGGCACTCACATGTCCTCAGTTGCTTCATCGGAGATCGCTCCAGAGCAGTCAGCACAGACAGTCACTACTCCTCCAGCTGCAGTTCATGTGGAATACGAGGTTGCTACGCTAGCCGGAAAACAAAACTTTTCGACCTCATAAACCAGGATCTACTGCTAGTTACAGGTTACGGGATTACCACTAGACGCGCAGGTGCAGCGGAAGACAACTTGATGTAGTCGTGCGCGTCGCAGCAGGCAGTGCAGTTGCGTGGTCGTTCGTCTCAACGTCCCCTTCGCGCGGTTCGTCCTTGTGCTCCAGATGCAGCACCTCCGAGGAATCCCACACGTGCAGGGAGGAAGCGTTGCGCCTCCGGACTGCTAGGTCCGCGAGGAGCAAAAGGCGCGAGCGTGGGGAGGCGATGGCGGCTGCAAAAAGCGTGGATCAATAACGCGCCGCACCCACCCCTTGCTTATATAGGCGTCCTAATGAGCTCCCACGGTGGAGGCCCATTAGAAACCCTAAACCTAGTCCCCGAATTAGGCTTCCAGCCCCTTAAGCGTGCGACCCTATGGGCTCACGCATACATAGACATGGCCCAAGTACTCTTACTCGACCAATAGTTGATAGCGGCCTCTAGCAAGGCGTGTCAACTCCTATGCATACGCTATGATCATATCAGACGAACCACTATGACCATGTACAAGTTATTCCCTTCGCCACTCGATATATGGTTCAACTCGTGGGTTAACACTTAACCCAAGCACGGCCATGCATTTGTTGATCCAATCACATGAGTGATCCAGTGATATCTCTCTCACGAAGAGAGGGGCAAATTCCATCTTGATTGTCTATGTCTCACAGCATGTTTCCCGACCACCCAAGGACCACCTTTATAACTACCCAATAACGGAGTAGCGTTTGATAGTCTCTAAGTAGATCATTTCACATCTTGAGTACATACCACAATCTCAGGTCTAAGGACATAACGTACATGACATGAATAGAGACTTTCTCTTGTTGGGTCAGTCCAGCCTACATGTCTCACATGTGCCCACATTATTAGTTTGACATCTCCATGTCTATGACTTGTGAAACATAGCCATCAACTAATACATGTGCTGGTCTAATATTCAAGTGTGCTCTTACAAGAATGCTGACCAGGGACAACTTTTAGAATAACCATTCAGGTAATTGAGTTCCACAAACAATTCACATAATTGTCAATCAATACTAGTTGTCTATAATGGATATTCAAAGAACACTTTATTAATCATGGATACAATCGGAATATAATCATCCACATGATTAGCTCTAGGGCATATTCCTAACAGTTCAGACGGATGCCATATCCCTAGCAGAGGCAGTTATAGTGGCAGTGTCTTCTCCAGTTCAGACTCAGCCTGCAGAGGTTGCAGCAGCAGTGTCCCTAGTGGCACTTGCAGTGACACCGTCCCCCTCGCCTCGAGTTTTCACTCGTCGGGCTCCCAGGCCCGCTACCACTGAGGCCGGACCGTCAGAGGCACCAGCTGAGCCTCAGGGGGAGTCAGTCGAGACCACAGCTCCAGAGGTGCCAGTGATAGCTCCAGCAGATGATGAGTCAGACGAGTCAGACCTTCAGGACTTCATCATGCTGGATCGCCGAGCTGCAGCTTCTTCACCTTCTTCTCCAGCCCCAGACTCTTAGTTTTTGGTGCTAGACTCCAAAAGGGGAGAGAGGGTCGAGTATAGAGATAGGGGAGGGATTTGAATCTTTGTATGCTTATTGTCCCCATACTCTTTCATCATGTCTACTTTTATGCATTTGTCTATATGTGTGATGTGATGATGGTTGATGTTTATATGGTTGCATGTGACAAACTCTTTGTTTATCACTAATATATCTTGTGAGTTGTCTCATTGTTCATGATATATCTCTATGCTTAACTTTACTTGAGCTTCCACGCTTTACTCTGATACATCTTTGAGAATATCATGAGGTACCTCTTTTACATTCATATCCATAAGTACCATGTTTTTGTGATTTGGCTTGGGTGAGCAAGTATGCTTCATTACAATCTCACTAACCCTTGCTCAACCATTCCAAGTCACCTTTGAATTTCAAATATAACTCTTATTCATACTCGAGGATCTATTGTCGTCAATCACCAAAAAGGGGGAGATTGAAGAATCATGGCCCTAGTTGGTTTCGGCGATTAACGACAATTAGAGGTTATTATGGCTAACGTGTGTTTTGCAGAGGCTATGCGTAGCTTAGCCATAGTGATCGATAAGAATGGGCACTAATGGCCATCACTTAGCCCCCAAGATGGATATCGTTTTGGTTTTCAAGAAGACATGATGAAGACCCTAGAATGATAGGCTAAGTGCCATAAGGAGATGAAGGGCACTTAGAAATAGATAGGGCTTCTCTTTTTACCTTTGACCGTACTATGAAGAGGGGTTGAGATTAGTAGCTTGACTTAGGAAAGCTTCATGTCTTAGGTGTGGTGCACACTTGACTTCCTTAGCTCTAAGCAAGCCTATAGTGACCATAAGATAGCCTAGAACAACTTCCATATTCATCGCGACGAAAAACAAAGTTGATAAAATCGTTTTCTAGGCGTCGGACGCTCCTGGCAGGGGCGCCGGACGCTGTCCGTCGTGACGGACAAAGGCGCCAGACGCTGGGTGGTTGAGTCCACAGTGTCCGTCGGCCTTCCAGAGGGGATGTTTTTCTGGCTAAGTGTTTCAGGGTCCGTCGGACGCGGTCCGTCGGCCAGGCGTTGGACGCTGGTAAGAGCGTCCGTCGACCTTCCAGAGAGGGTGTTTTTCAACCCTAGCCAGAGCGAAGCGCCGGACGCTAAGGATGAGCGTCCGTCGCCCAGTGACGTAGCGTCCGTCGCTGGGAATAGTGTGTCAGAACTAGCCGTTGGGCAGGGCGTCGGACCGTCCGTCGCCCAAACTATGAAGAGAAACTAGCCATTGGGCATGCGACAGACCGTCCGTCGCCTAGTCGACAGAGCGTCCGTCGCCAACTTAAAAACACCAGCCCGAGGCAGTTTTCAGAGGGTCTATTTATAGCCCCTCCCACTTCTCTCCCACCTGGCCTTTGCTCATTAGAGTTGCTGAGTTTGTTGAGAAGGTTGGGAAGAGAGGAAGAGCCCTAGAGAGAGAGAGAGTGATTCGCGAATCCATCCATCCTCTCTCTAGTTCATCCAAGAGTTCAAGTGTGCATCCTCTAGTTGTGAAGCTTGAGTGAGTCAAGCGAAGATCGAGGCTTGTTACTCTTGGTGATCGACATCACCTAGACAGTCCGGTGGTGCTCGGAGGAAGGTGATCGCCGGAGGATTGTCGGCGGCCCTTCTCCATCGACATTGTGATCGGTTGTGGGCGATTCACCGAGCCGGAGTGGCGAAGAATCAGCCCGTAGAGAGCACTCATCCCTTGCTCGGGATTGAGGGGGAGCTATACCTTGCGAGGTGCTCCAACGAGGACTAGGGGGGAGTGTCGACTCCTCGATACCTCGGCAAAACATCGCCGTATCAAGCATCTCTTTCCCTAGCTCTTTATTACCGCATTACTTTCCGCACTTGTCTTTCAATTCATACTAGAATTGTGTAGCGAGTTTTCGCTTTCCATTGACTTGCTACCGCTTTCTAGCTAGGACACACAAGCGATAGGCACTAGGGGGTTAATTGGATCTTTATAGGTTTAATTCTTGTTTAGAAATTAAAAAGAGCCCAATTCTTAGGCATCTTGATCCTTTCAGACAGCAGCACTGTCCTAGTGCGGTTAGAATGTTGTCCTCGCAGGGACAGCAGTGCAGGGACAGCAGTACAAACAACCAGTCCAAGATACCAAGATGCTGTCCTCGCAGGGACAGCAGTACAAACAACCAGTCCAAGATGCCAAGATGTTGTCCTCGCAGGGACAACACCTTTACAGACCCACAACAGGCCACCAACAGACTTATCCATCATTCTCCCCCTAAGTCTTGTGCGCCGTCTTATGGGAAGGTTGGACCATCCCGATCTTGGAGCAAAGCTCGAGAAACGTGATCCTCCCAAGGGGCTTGGTGAGTAGATCCGCGAGCTGATCCTTGGTGTTGATGTAGCTCGCCTTGATGCTCCCATCGTCCAAACAGCCACGGATAAAGTGATACCTCACTCGGATGTGTTTGCTCCGTTCATGGAAAACGAGATTCTTTGCCAGGGCCAGGGCGGATTTGTTGTCCACCCTGAGTTCCACCGCTTGAGCATCTCTCCCGAGGAGATCACCCAGCAGCCGAGGAAGCCAGAGTGCCTAAGTCGAAGCGGTGGAGGCCGCTATGTACTTGGCCTCACAGCTGGACAGGGCCACCACCTGCTGCTTGGCCGACTGCCAGCTAACAAGGCACTTGCCGAGGAAGAAGAGAGTCCCGCTGGTGCTCTTGCTGGTGTCGATGTCGCCGGCGTGGTCGCTGTCGCTGTACCCGATGAAGTGCGCTGCGCCGGGACACCTCGGGTAGTAGAGACCGTGGTCGAGGGTCCCCGCAACATAGCGGATGATCCTCTTCACAGCCTGCTGGTGCTCCGTCGTCGGTCGCTGCATGAACCGACTAACGTAGCCGACAGAGAACGCCAAGTCCGGGCGTGTGTGGGCGAGGTAGCGAAGGCTCCCCACAAGGCGCCGGTACTGCGTAGCGTCCACCTCCTCCATCGTGCTATCACGGCTGAGCTTCAGCCTCTCCTCCATCGGAGTGAGAGCTGGATTGCAGTCGGTGAGCCCAGCTAGCTCAACAACGTGCTTGCATAGGCAGTCTGTCGAAGCGTGATCCCAGAGTTTCCCTGGTGCACCTCGATCCCCAGGTAGAAGGAGAGGGGCCCCAGGTCACTCATCTGAAAGGTGGCCTTCATCTGTTCCTTGAACGTCGCCACCTCTTTATCCTTGACGTCGGTGATCACCAAGTCGTCGACGTAGACACCCACCAGCAAGGCATTTCCCCCATTGCCCCGCTGGTAGATAGCCACCTCATCTGAAAGGTGGCCTTCATCTATTCCTTGAACGTCACCACCTCTTTATCCTTGACGCCGGTGATCACCAAGTTGTCGACGTAGACACCCACCAGCAAGGCATTTCCCCCATTGCCCCGCTGGTAGATAGCCACCTCGTGCGGGCTTTGCGCGAAGCCCATCCCCTTGAGCGTGGAATCCAGCTTGGCATTCCACGCCCTCGGTGCCTGCCGCAAGCCGTAGAGGGCCTTGCGTAGGCGGAACACCTTGCCCTCCTTGCCGGGGATTGTGAACCCCGGCGGCTGGTGCACGTAGACCTCCTCCTTCAAGTCGCCGTTGAGGAACGCCGACTTCACATCCATGTGATGAACACGCCAGCCCTCCTGAGCAGCTAGCACGAGGAGGAGTCGCACGGACTCCATATGTGCCACAGGAGCGAAAGCATCGTCGAAGTCGATCCCCTCCTGTTGCACAAAGCCGCGTGCCACCAAGCGTGCCTTGTGCTTGACGATGGCACCGGCTTCATCCCTCTTTAGCTTGAACACCCACTTAAGGGTGATCGCGCGATGACCAACTGGAAGGTCAGCCAGCTCCCACGTCTTGTTCCGCTCGACAGCGTCCATCTCCTCCTGCATCGCGGCACGCCATGCCGTGTTTCTCTCCGCCTCGGCGAAGGAACGAGGCTCGCCGTCGTCCTGTGCGAGGTGCAGCTTCGCCTCGAAGTCGCGCTGTGCCGGTTCAGGGACCGGCTGCTCACCGAGGAGGTCGTCCATGGTACGGTAACGCAAAGGCTCGCCGTCGTGGTAGGTGTCGATGCGATCCTCGTCGTTGGACAGCAGAGTGGCGAACTCCACCGTGCGCTGTTCGTCGTGGGCTGAAGCTGCCGGTGCCAAACCCGAAGTAGGTACCGGTGTAGGAGAATGAGACATAGCCGGCGGTGGACTCGCCGGAGCCTGTGGACTTGCCGGAGCTGGTGGTGGAGGTGGTGGCGGCGAATGAGGTGGTGAGGTAGGTGAGCTCGGTGAAGACGAGCTGCTAGCCCCCCCTCCCTTGAAGTGGACGTAGTCGACGACGAAGTCGCTCGTCGTCGGAGTCGAGCCGTCGTCCACCATCTTACCCCACGTCCAGCTTCGCCCTTCGTCGAACATGACATCGCGCGTGATGCGCACTCGGCGTGTCACCGGGTCGAGGACGCGGTAGGCCTTGGCACCCTTCGCCTACCCGATGAAGACCCCTGGCGTACTCCGGTCGTCGAGCTTGCTGACGTGGTTGAGCTCCTTAATGAAGACCAGGCAGCCAAAGACGCGAAGGTGGCTTACCGAGGGCTTGCGCCCGTGCCAGGCCTCGTATGGCGTCTTGCCGTCTAGGGCCTTAGTGGGGGAGCGATTGAGCAAGTGAACAGCAGTCATCACCGCCTCACCCCAGTAGATCGCCGACATCCCTCTCTACTTGAGGAGGGCACGGGGGTGGCCACCACTGTCTGGTTGCAGCGCTCAACAACGTTATTCTGCTGTGGAGTGTACGGCGCGGAGAAGTGGCGGTGGATCCCCTCATCGGCGCAGTACGCCGCGAACTCGGCCGCCGTGAACTCGCCGCTGTTGTCCGTGCGTAGGACCCGAAGCTTGCGTCCGCACTCTGCCTCTGCAGCAACTTGAAGGCGCTTGATGGAGTCCGCCGCGGCTGCCTTGACGTCGAGCAGGACAACCCACATGTAGCGGGACAAGGACGTGACAATTAGGAGTTAGGGCTTCTAATGGTGTTTTTGCAAAGTTTAAATTTGAAACGGACCATCGGGTCATGACAATGAGAAGCCAGAAAAATCTTGTAGTGGGATCTCTTATTTAGGTATAGAAGATATGCATATCTAGTTAAATGAGCCAGCGACATACTAATCTTTCTATAAGAGATGTCTACTAATTAATAAACAGGACTACCACGGTGATTTGAGTTCCATACTAATACATTCAAAACATCAGTAATGGTAGTTTTTTTTTCCAGAGAGGGAGAGAGACACACACACACAGAGTATAATTTTAGTTGGAGGGTTCAAAACTTCAGATGCTGCTTGTTTTAGTTGTACCGTGTAAAGTGAGTCTTGTCCCGTTACGATGTTTCAGGATCAAAATAGTACTCGCTTCATCCTAAAATAAATACACATCTCGCTTCCCAATATGTCAAACTTTTTAAAATTTGACTAAACATATACAAAAATATACTATTATCTATGATGTATAATAACTATTTTATTATATTATACATTACTTCCATAATATATTTATTTAGAGATATAAATATTAATACTATATTCTATATTTTTAAAAAACTTAAAAAATCTTGAGTACTCATAAAACTTTTATGAGATATGTACTCCCTCCATCTAAAAAACAAGACATCTCAATAATCTTGGAGAGTCAAAGCATCTCATTTTTTTTTCTTAATTTAGGAGAGGAAATTGTTTGATCATTTTTTATAACCAGTAGAAGTGAAGAAGGTGCAAGCAATTTGTGCAATAATATAAGATCAGTTTGCAATATGTGCATCCGAATCATGATCATTTCATTAATTGAACAGGGTAACTAGAGAAGTCGGGAGATTATTTGAAAAATAGGACCTAGATAGTACATACACAAGACACGAAACTCCAAATTTTTAAGTTAGAACTTAGAACATCATTGGATTCCATTTTACACATCAAAGTTACAATCCATGGGCAATAAGTACCGGTCCACATATCTGTCTCATTTAGGAAGAACAAGACAATAGGCATGCACATAACAACAAAATACATACAACTGGGTTGATCTGACATACAATTGGAAATGAACAGCTAAACACCTTGAGCAAGCTGTGCTCAGGAAAGATTGCAAGAAACAGCATAGCACGGTAAACCAGGTCCATCTAGATAATTAGAACAACTAATTAATCACAGATTCTTAAGTTGTCATTACATTGGTAGAACCGGGAAACTTCCCAGAGACAAAAGGCAGCATGCTTACTCAATTGGTAGATAAGTGATTCCCCGGATGTAACTTGTCAGGTCCAAGTAGATAATCTTAACTTGTACAAGTGAAGGAACTTAAAACAATCCCAAAGGAAGGGCAACATTCTTAGTGATATCAGTTGGCAGTGGCTCTTAGTTTCATAATGTAATTAAGTGGCAGAAGATCCATCTTCAGCATTAAGCTTCTATTTCGTGAAAACTAAAGCCTGAACAAATTGAAAAACATAGTAAGTGCAAAGGGGTACAATCTGACAAATTATTGAGAGGTGAAAAAAATACATGTATACAGGAAAAGACTAGTATATGAAAATTTCACTTGACTAATCTGTAGTGAACTGGAATATTCCAAAGTTGAAGTTATTAACTAAAATGTACCTGCAGTAGAATCCTTAATAAATTACTTCCTTCACTCAAGGGCATGTCATCTTGAGAATATTGAAAGTCTTTCACATGCAACTTTGAATTTGACCTAAATAAGTATCTTCGTATGCTATTGTGTTTTTGACATGCAACTTTGAATTTTACCAAAAAAAAAAGTATCATAGTATATAATTGTGTTTTTGTTTTTGACATGCAATTTTGAGTCCCACCTTTTAAATAAAATATGTATGCACAGAATTGTAAAATGAGTGACCAATCTAAACATTATTTTTCTATATTTTATAGATGGAGACATTATTTTCATTAGTTTTGAAGTAACATCTTCACTACAAACACAACTACTATGAAAATCAAGATATTCAACAGAGGTGGAAAATCCTTAACGCAGAATCTAGATGATAAGGTGGGTAGCAACAAAGCTGACAAATTAAAGTCAAATGGAAATGAATTTGGATAAATCCTTGCATAGAACTCGTCTACTCTCATAAGTGTTCAAACAACACCTGGATACAACTTTCTAAGATTGTGAAAACAGATTCAAGGGTCCAAAGTATCATAAGGGTTAACCGAACAATTTAAAAAATGAAACACGGAGGGAAACATATAAGAATTAGTTAACTACAATTCAGCGCAGGTTTGCAGATTGTGAGCCTATCCACGTCGGTAAATTTTTTACGCCGTCCAATTACCAAGATTAACGTCCTAGTTTCACTCACGTTTGTTTCGTAACCATTTCACTGTACCCCCCGCTTACCATTGGTTGGACTGTAAAAAATATCTCACCCTCACCTGCCTCCCCTCTGTTTCCCTCTCCCCTTCCTCTCTCTCTCCCACTCCCTTTCATCCCGATGTGGCGCCGGACCCAAGGCGACGGCGACGACGACTGCTGCAGGTGGCCTCCTCCCTTCCCCCATCCGTGCGGCCGGCCCCCACGGCACGCTGCGGCGTGGCCGCCGGCGCGTGCGGCCTGGCGCGGTGGACAGGTGCGTGCTGCCACCATCGGCGGCTCGGAGCGTGCGGGTGAAGACTCCATAGTGATTTTGGTAATTGATGAAGCCTAAGTACTAACCTATCTCTAAGTGGTTGAGTAGGTTTAGTACACTAAGAAAAAGTGACAATGAACAAGTGATGGAGCAAGGATGGAAGCTAAGGAGAAAGCAAATCAAAAGCTCACACTTGGAGAAGAAGAGAGAAGGAGGAGACCCTAAGAGCTATACAAGGCAAAGGTATAAGCTAGGGATTTTTGGTTTAGTGATCAAGACACCTAGTGGGTGTGATCACATTTAGGATAGATAACCGTACTATTAAGAGGGGAAAATAGTTAGTGGTTACAACTATCAAGTGCCATTAGGTTGATCATAATTGCATTGCATCTAAAACCTAATGAGCAACCCTTGTAAAACTTGTTAAAATATGCCACACACATGCACAAGTCAGTGAAACACTTGGTGGTGGCACATGAGATCAAGGGAAGCAAAAGAGAAGAAATTCAGAGCAAGAAAGAAGCTCTGGACCAGTTTGCATAGAAGCTCCGGACCACTCTGCAATAGTCCGGTGGTGAGGTCCAACGGTGGAGTCCGGTGGTCGGGTGCTCACTGCATAAAAACGTCGAGACTCGGAGGAGGCTCCGGACCACTCTGCAATAGTCCGGTGGTGAGGTCCGACGGTGGAGTCCGGTGGTCGGGTGCTCACTGCATAAAAACGTCGAGACTCGGAGGAGGCTCCGGACCACTCTGCAATGGTCCGGTGGACTAGTCCGGAGGTCAGGTCCGGAGCACAGGTGCTTACTGGATACAGTTGTTGGCTGAGGCAGAAGTGTCGGACCAGGCGTCGGACCAAGGCGAATGGTCCGGTGGTCACTCCCAGCGCGCCAACGGTCGGATTTTCAAAAGCACCGGACCACTCTGCAATGGTCCGGTGGTGGCGAGTGAAAGTGGTCCGGTGGCTACGTTTCAGCTGCTCCAAAAGGGAAAAACGGCTAGTTTCTTTGAGGAGACTATAAAAGAGTGTGTGGCTGGTTCAAAGAGGCTCTCTTGCACACTTGGACATTGCATACACTTTGTGAGCTTGTGACACACTCTCCCACTCATCTCTTAGTTGATTGTTCATCCATTTGAGAGATTTGAGTGCATCAAGTGCATTGCATGAAGTGATTCATCTTAGTGGCACTTGGGATTTGATACCGCTGCTAGTTTCTTGTTACTCTTGGTGATTGCCATCACCTAGACGGTTTGGAGCAAGCGGTGTGGATTCGAGAAGCTTGGTGATTGTGCTTCGTCGACCACAAGTGAAGATTGTGAGGGGTTCTTGTGCCTTCCCCGCGGGAGATCGCAAAGGTAACTCTAGTAAGTTGCTCGTGTCATTGAGTGCCCTCATCTTGTGTTGGTTGTGCGGCACCCGGTGACGGGTTTGGCGTGTGATGCCAATTAGCGCGTGAACCTCCAAGTGAGTAAGCCGACACAACGGGGACGTAGCTAGTTGGCAAACTAGTGAACCTCGGGTGAAAAATCAAGTGTCAATCTCTTGTTCATTATTGTGAGTGATTGTATTGATTGGAGCACGCTTGAT
The DNA here is from genome assembly GCA_022036555.1 of Microstegium vimineum. Lineage (NCBI taxonomy): Eukaryota > Viridiplantae > Streptophyta > Magnoliopsida > Poales > Poaceae > Microstegium > Microstegium vimineum. Next base: position 44,459,772 of record CM039132.1, read on the forward strand.
TGGCTCATTACCTCGACACAGCGGTATTATCACTCTCCCTATCTTTGCATTACCTTATACATTCTTATCTTAGCATATTAGGTTGTGCCTAGAGGGCTACTAGACTTGAGTAGGATTTGAGTGATCCTAGAGTTATTAGGATAGCAATTGTGGTTAGAAGGCTTCGCATCCCTTAGTTTGCTAGAGCAAGACGAGCTTCGCCTCATTTGTATCTAATTTGTTGTTGAGTTTGTTTTTAAGTTTTCAATTTAGGCTATTCACCCCCCCTCTAGCCTTGGGATAGGACCTTTCAAGTGGTATCAGAGCTAGTACACCGTCAATTTAGGCTTAACAACCTACGGTGTGATCATGGCTCAAATCAACAACATGAATAAAACACCCAAGTTCGATGGCACCAACTATGGCTATTGGAAAGTCAAGATGACCGCTCACATCAAGTCAATTAGTAGAAAGGTGTGGCTTGTGGTGGACAAAAAGTTTGAGGTTGAAGATGAAGAAGCTCCCACTCCGCAAGAGGAAGAAAAGTTGCAACACAATGATATTGCTCTAAGTGCTATTCATGAAGCACTTGATGAAAAAGTGTTTGAGCAAATCAAGAATCTTGAGAGTGCTCATGAGGCTTGGAAGAAGCTAGAAGAATCATTTGAAGGCACCCAAGCCGTCAAGAGTGCAAAGGCATACATCCTCAAAGAAAAGTTTGCAAGTTTCAAGATGGAGGATGATGAGAATGTGTCGGAGATGTTTCATAGGCTACAAGTGCTAGTCAATGATCTCACGGCCCTCGGAGAGAAGGTTGAGGACAAGGACTTTTCTCACAAGTTCTTGAGAAGTCTCCCATCTCAGTTTGAGACTCTTGTGACCTTGATTGTGAGAGGTGGATTGGACACCGTGACTCCCAACCAAGTCTTGGGAGATGTGATGACACAAGAAGCTTACCGGGACAACAAAGAAAAAGATGTCAAGAAAGAAGAAAAGAAAGATGAGAAGAAGAAGAGCATAGCTTTCAAAGCTACTTCATCACACAAGAGCAAGGGCAAAGCCAAGGTTGAAGAATCTAGTGAAGATGAAGGCTCAAGTGATAGTGAGATTGATGAAGAAGAAATGGCTCTCCTTGTGAGAAAGTTTGGAAGATTCATGAAGAAGAAGGGATATCATGCAAGAAGGAAGAGACCATCTTCCAAGAACTTTGATGAACCAAGGAAGTGCTTCAAGTGTGGAAGCTTTGATCATCTCATTGCTCATTGCCCATACAATAGTGACAAGGATGATGATGATCACAAGAAGAGAGACAAGAAAGAGAAGAAGCCCATTTTTGACAAGAAGAAGAAGAAGGGGTACTCTCACATTGTGACATGGGATAGTGATGCTTCTAGTGGTGAAGATGATGATCAAGAAAATAAAACATCCACCAAGAAGAAGGCTTTTGCAAGCATTGCAACGAGGGACAAGATCTCTCTATTTGACACTTCATCATCATGCTTCATGGCCAAATCCGCTAAGGTACTTTCTCATGATGAGAGTGAGAGCGATAGTGATAGTGAGGATCCCTCAAAGGAGGAACTCATGGACATGCTTGAAGAAGCTAAAGAATACATAGATAAGAAGAGGAAGGAATGCAAGGAATTGCGCAAGACCAATGTGGCTCTTGAGCAAAACCTTGATGAGGCCGTAGCATCTCATGAGAGGCTAATGGAAGCCCATGAGAAGCTAGTGAAGTCTCACACTAAGCTTGAAAGAGCTCATTCCTCTCTCTTAGATCAAAGTAAGAAAGAGATTGTTCAAACATGTGACATGGGAGTTACGTGTGATATTATTGATGAATCATTATATGCTCCTATTATTGTTGCTCCCACTAACCCCTCTTGTAGCACTACCACTTCTACTTTATCTACTAGTGATGGCTCTACTTGTGATGCCCCACTAATGGTTGAAAATGAAACACTCAAGAAGGAGGTTGCAAAGCTCAATCACTCCTTAGCTAAGGCTTATGGAGGTGAGGACCGCTTGCTTATGTGCTTGGGTAGCCAAAGAGCTTCTCTCTACAAAGAGGGATTGGGCTATACCCCCAAGAAAGGCAAGGTCGCTTTTGTTTCTCACAAAACTCGTTTTGTGAAGAACACCGGTAGCTATTGCAAGAGTTGCAAGCAAGTTGGTCACAATGAGCAAGCATGCAAGAACAAGAAGGCCAAGCAAGAAATATCCTCTATTAGAGTTGATTCATTATATGTTCTTTCCAAGGGTACTAATGGTGTTCATTCCAAGTTTGTTGGTACACCATGGATGGCTTCCAAGAAGTCCATTTGGGTACCAAAATCCTTGGTAACTAACCTTGGAGGACCCAAGCAAGTTTGGGTACCTAAAAAGAATTAATCTCTCTTGTAGGTCAATTACAAAGCCGGAGGGAGGCATTGGGTGCTTGATAGTGGGTGCACTCAACACATGACCGGAGATGGAAGAATGTTCAACTCAATCAACCAAGATAGTGACCATGGATTTGATAATATCACATTTGGTGACAATGGAAAAGGCAAGGTGAAAGGGCTTGGAAAGATTGTTATCTCAAATGATCTTAGCATAAGCAATGTGCTTCTAGTTGAAAGGCTTGAGTTTAACTTATTGTCGGTGGCTCAACTATGTGATCTTGGTTTCAAGTGCATATTTGGAGTGGAGGATGTGGAAATCATAAGTGTGGATGGCTCTAATATGATCTTCAAGGGTTTTCGGTATGAGAACCTATATCTTGTTGATTTCAATGCTAGTGAGACTCAACTCTCAACATGTCTCATCACCAAATCAAGCATGGGTTGGCTATGGCATAGAAGACTTGGACATGTTGGCATGAAGCAATTGAACAAGTTAGTCAAACATGATCTAGTGAGAGGCTTGAAGGATGTCACATTTGAAAAGGACAAGCTATGTAGTGCATGTCAAGCCGGAAAGCAAGTTGGCAATACTCATCCAAAGAAGAGCATCATGAGTACAAGAAAAGCATTTGAGTTATTGCACATGGATCTCTTTGGGCCAACTACATATGCAAGCATTGGTGGGAACAAGTATGGTTTTGTGATAGTTGATGACTTCACAAGATACACATGGGTATTCTTCATAAGTGACAAGAGTGACACATTTGATATTTTCAAGACATTTGTCAAGAGATGCCATAATGAGTTTGAAACAACTATCAAGAGAGTAAGAAGTGACAATGGAAGTGAGTTCAAGAACACAAGAATTGATGAACTTTGTGATGACTTTGGAATCAACCATCAATTCTCTCCAAAGTATACTCCACAATCAAATGGAATAGTTGAAAGAAAGAATAGAACCTTGATTGACATGGCAAGATCAATGTTGAGTGAATACAATGTGAGTCATTCCTTTTGGGCCGAAGCTATCAACACGGCTTGCTACTCTAGCAACCGTCTCTATTGTCATGGGATGCTTGAGAAGACTCCATATGAACTCTTGAATGGAAGAAAGCCAAACATTGCTTACTTTCGGGTATTTGGGTGCAAATGCTATATATTGAAGAAAGGAAAAAGACTAAGCAAGTTTGAGAAGAAATGTGATGAGGGATTTCTACTTGGTTACTCTACATCAAGCAAGGCTTATAGAGTATGGAACTCATCTAGTGGAATTCTTGAGGAAGTGCATGATGTGGAATTTGATGAAACACAAGGCTCTCAAGATGAACAAGAAAACTTGGATGATGTGAGAGGTGATAAATTGGTCAATGCAATGAAAGATATGGATATTGGTGACATTAGACCAAGACTAGTACAAGATGAAGATGAGGATCAAGTAACCATCCCCTTACAAGAAGAAGCAAGTGGCTCTCAAAATCAAGATCAAGCAAATGCTAGTGAAGATCAAGTTCAATATCAACAAGAGGCTAGTCCATCATCATATCAATCAAATGCTCAAGATTCTCACATGCAAGTACTCCAACCTACCAATATTGCAAGAGATCATCCTCTAGATCAAGTTATTGGAGGCATTCAAAGTGGTATTCAAACAAGATCAAGATTGGCTTCATTTTGTGAGCATTACTCTTTTGTCTCATCGTTCGAGCCAACCAAGATTGATGAAGCTTTGAAGGATGTGGATTGGATAAATGCTATACATGAAGAACTTAACAACTTCACAAGAAATCAAGTTTGGGAACTAGTGGATAGACCAATAAATCACAATGTCATTGGAACCAAATGGGTATTCAAGAACAAGCAAGATCAAGATGGAATAGTAGTGAGAAACAAAGCAAGACTAGTTGCACAAGGGTACACTCAAGTTGAGGGTCTTGACTTTGAGGAAACATATGCTCTGGTGGCAAGATTAGAGGCAATAAGGATTCTATTGGCCTATGCTTGTGCACATAACATCAAGTTGTACCAAATGGATGTCAAAAGTGCATTCTTGAATGGGTACATCAATGAGGAAGTGTATGTTGAGCAACCACCCGGGTTTGAAGATATAAAGAAGCCCAACCATGTATTCAAGCTCAAGAAAGCTCTCTATGGATTGAAGCAAGCACCTAGAGCATGGTATGAGAGGTTGAGAAGTTTTCTCCTCTCTAAGGGATTCAAGATTGGTTTGGTTGACACCACTCTATTGACTAAGAAGATTGGAAGTGACTTGTTTTTCTTGCAAATCTATGTGGATGACATTATCTTTGGGTCTACAAATCAAGATTTTTGTGAAGAGTTTGGTGAAATAATGGCAAATGAATTTGAGATGTCCATGATTGGTGAACTTAGTTACTTTCTTGGACTCCAAATCAAGCAAATGAAGAATGGTACATTTGTGAGTCAAGGCAAGTACATCAAGGATATGATCAAGAAGTTTGGATTAGAAGATGCTAAAAGCATTAGTACTCCCATGGGGACAAATTGACACTTGGATAGTGACACAAGTGGCATGATGGTTGAGCAAACACTATATCGGTCAATGATTGGAAGTCTACTCTATGTAACCGCATCACGATCGGATGTCATGTTTAGTGTATGCATGTGTGCTAGATTTCAAGCATCTCCTAGAGAGAGTCATTTGAAAGCCACAAAGAGGATATTGAGATATTTAAAGCATACACAAGAGGTTGGATTATGGTTTCCCAAGGGGTCAAGATTTGAATTGATTGGATATTCGGACTCCGATTATGCGGGATGCAAGGTTGATAGGAAGAGCACTAGTGGAACATGTCAATTATTGGGAAGATCACTAGTCTCATGGTCATCCAAGAAGCAAAATAGTGTGGCACTCTCTACCACCGAAGCTGAATACATTAGTGCGGGGAGTTGTTGTGCACAACTATTATGGATGAAGGCCACCTTGAATGATTATGGAATAAAATTCAAGAAGGTTCCCTTGCTATGTGATAATGAAAGTGCGGTGAAACTTACAAGCAATCCCATCCAACACTCTAGAACAAAGCACATAGATGTGAGACACCATTTCATAAGAGATAATTAACAAAAGGGTGACATTTACATTGACAATGTGGGCACCAATGATCAATTAGCCGACATATTCACCAAGCCACTTGATGAGAAGAGATTTTGCAAGTTAAGGAATGAGTTGAATATCTTGGATTTCTCCAACATGAGTTGATGCAACCCCATGTATGACATGCCTCTACTCCAAGATAGCAAGGTACAATTGTTTGACATGTGCATTCATCCTTTGCTAGACTTGTGTAGAACATATAGACATCACTCATTTAGGCTCATTCATGAAAAATAAAATAATTTGTATGTGCATATGCTACCACTCTTGCTTCTTTGACTTGTTTGTCCAAGTGGTATCATATGGCATGTTGATAAGCTTGCATCTTCACATGTTTAGTCTAGAACATTTGCTCTTGTATTTAACCAACATGGATAAGATAACCATTGTAAGATGTGTGAAAAAGCTTGTCCATGGTTTAAACCGTGTTAAATATATAGGACAAGTGATCTAGAATGAACAAAAATAGTTAATTTTCACCCCACCTCCTTTATGAATTGACTTGATATAACTCAACAAGTGGTCCCTTTGTGGTAATTTATGACAAAGGGGGAGAGAAAATGATAGATATAGAGAAAGTAAAGGGGGAGAGAAAGTAAAGGGGGAGAGAAAGTTTTTTTAAGTGAAAAAATTAAAATTTGAGCACACAAGTAGGGGGAGCAAGCCTATGAACAAGTTGTTGCATTTGAATGTGCATTCACACATATGTTTGCTTGCATTGTACTTCAATTCAAAATGACTTGCTTGTGTGGTACATGCCTAGTATAATCTTGATTGATGAATTGATCACTAGCATGTATAGATGTTAGCTAGAACCATAGATATTTTCATGTATTTCCATTGGTATCAAGCTAACCATGTTGCTAAGGAAGGTAGTTTGGCGCACTTCGATTGGTATCACGCTTCAAAGGTCCATTTCTTATACCTTAGCATCATGTCATAGTTTGCAAGTAGTTTACCCCTCCCAAAAGATCTATCTAAGCATATGTGCAAAGCTTTGATTCATAATCATAAGAAGTGCACATATGTAGGGGGAGTAAAACACTTTCAAACCTTGTGAGGATTCAAAATCATATTTCCTATCATTTATATTGGGTTGTCATCAATTACCAAAAAGGGGGAGATTGAAGACTCCATAGTGATTTTGGTAATTGATGAAGCCTAAGTACTAACCTATCTCTAAGTGGTTGAGTAGGTTTAGTACACTAAGAAAAAGTGACAATGAACAAGTGATGGAGCAAGGATGGAAGCTAAGGAGAAAGCAAATCAAAAGCTCACACTTGGAGAAGAAGAGAGAAGGAGGAGACCCTAAGAGCTATACAAGGCAAAGGTATAAGCTAGGGATTTTTGGTTTAGTGATCAAGACACCTAGTGGGTGTGATCACATTTAGGATAGATAACCGTACTATTAAGAGGGGAAAATAGTTAGTGGTTACAACTATCAAGTGCCATTAGGTTGATCATAATTGCATTGCATCTAAAACCTAATGAGCAACCCTTGTAAAACTTGTTAAAATATGCCACACACATGCACAAGTCAGTGAAACACTTGGTGGTGGCACATGAGATCAAGGGAAGCAAAAGAGAAGAAATTCAGAGCAAGAAAGAAGCTCTGGACCAGTTTGCATAGAAGCTCCGGACCACTCTGCAATAGTCCGGTGGTGAGGTCCAACGGTGGAGTCCGGTGGTCGGGTGCTCACTGCATAAAAACGTCGAGACTCGGAGGAGGCTCCGGACCACTCTGCAATAGTCCGGTGGTGAGGTCCGACGGTGGAGTCCGGTGGTCGGGTGCTCACTGCATAAAAACGTCGAGACTCGGAGGAGGCTCCGGACCACTCTGCAATGGTCCGGTGGACTAGTCCGGAGGTCAGGTCCGGAGCACAGGTGCTTACTGGATACAGTTGTTGGCTGAGGCAGAAGTGTCGGACCAGGCGTCGGACCAAGGCGAATGGTCCGGTGGTCACTCCCAGCGCGCCAACGGTCGGATTTTCAAAAGCACCGGACCACTCTGCAATGGTCCGGTGGTGGCGAGTGAAAGTGGTCCGGTGGCTACGTTTCAGCTGCTCCAAAAGGGAAAAACGGCTAGTTTCTTTGAGGAGACTATAAAAGAGTGTGTGGCTGGTTCAAAGAGGCTCTCTTGCACACTTGGACATTGCATACACTTTGTGAGCTTGTGACACACTCTCCCACTCATCTCTTAGTTGATTGTTCATCCATTTGAGAGATTTGAGTGCATCAAGTGCATTGCATGAAGTGATTCATCTTAGTGGCACTTGGGATTTGATACCGCTGCTAGTTTCTTGTTACTCTTGGTGATTGCCATCACCTAGACAGTTTGGAGCAAGCGGTGTGGATTCGAGAAGCTTGGTGATTATGCTTCGTCGACCACAAGTGAAGATTGTGAGGGGTTCTTGTGCCTTCCCCGCGGGAGATCGCAAAGGTAACTCTAGTAAGTTGCTCGTGTCATTGAGTGCCCTCATCTTGTGTTGGTTGTGCGGCACCCGGTGACGGGTTTGGCGTGTGATGCCAATTAGCGCGTGAACCTCCAAGTGAGTAAGCCGACACAACGGGGACGTAGCTAGTTGGCAAACTAGTGAACCTCGGGTGAAAAATCAAGTGTCAATCTCTTGTTCATTATTGTGAGTGATTGTATTGATTGGAGCACGCTTGATTGGCTCATTACCTCGACACAGCGGTATTATCACTCTCCCTATCTTTGCATTACCTTATACATTCTTATCTTAGCATATTAGGTTGTGCCTAGAGGGCTACTAGACTTGAGTAGGATTTGAGTGATCCTAGAGTTATTAGGATAGCAATTGTGGTTAGAAGGCTTCGCATCCCTTAGTTTGCTAGAGCAAGACGAGCTTCGCCTCATTTGTATCTAATTTGTTGTTGAGTTTGTTTTTAAGTTTTCAATTTAGGCTATTCACCCCCCCCCCCTCTAGCCTTGGGATAAGACCTTTCAGCGGGGACCGTCGACGTCCGCGGTCGCCCCCTCTCCACGCGACCTCCTACGGCTCGTCAGCACGGCTCTGCTCTCCCTCGACCTGTCCGTGCTCCCGAGCGCTCTGGTGTTCCTCGCGTCCTCCCCTCCTCGGTTTGGTCCCTCCCTCTCTTTCTTGTCTCTCCCCGTGGGGTCTTCCTCTCCCAACGCTTGCGGAGGCTGATTCCCCTTCGTTGTGGACTACGATTTATATGTAGGTGAGTTGTTCGCCACTACGTCAAAAACGATTTTGCGCAGCGTTGCCAAAAAGGCCTCCGTGGCGGACACCAATTGTTGCCCGCTGAGGTAAATCCTATGATTTATCGCAGCGGACATTTTTTATTTACCGTGACGAGCACTTTTGTCCGCCACGGTAAATAGATTTCCCGCAGTGGGTTTTTTAAGATGACCGTCACGGAAAATACGCTATTTACCGTGGCGGACGTCTTAAGAAGCCCGCTGCGGTAAATTGACTAACCGCGGCGGGCATCCTATAAGGCCCGCCATGGTAAAAGGCCGAGGCCCACCTGGCCCAAGATAGGCCCGCTAGCCGTCTTGGTCTATATACGAGACCTAGGGTTAGACACTCACTCCCCCCCTCTCTCTCTCTCTCCCTCCCTCCCTCTCTCGGCCGCCGCTCTCTTCTCCTGCCCTCTACTCTCCTGCCCTCTCCTCTCCGACGGCGGCTCTCCCCTCCCCTGCCCCGCGGACGGCGGCTCTCCAAAGGCAGCGTGAGTCGGCGGCGCGGGCTTGCGCATGCGAGCGCGAGGCAGCGACCGGCCGAAAGGGAGCGGGCGCAAAGGTGAGAGGGCTTTTATTGATTTCTTTTCTTTTCGGTTCTTGTTCGATGGCGTTCTCTCTGATTAGTTGTTGTGCTTGCGTACAAGTTACAATCTCTCTCGCTCGCTCTCTCGTGCTATCCTTTCTGTCGGAACCCTCATTTGTTCGGTACATCTTCTGCTGGTTCTGCCGTGAATTCTTCGTGTGCGACTGTGCGGTGAATTTCTTTATTTCTTTCTTCTTCTCTTCATCGTGGCCCTTTTGTGTTTCTGATGTCGTAGTGAATTCGTCATGCTTGCAGGTAACTAAGCAGGCCGCTGTACAGGCCTGGGGTGCGGGGCGTCGAGCCAGAAGGACGTCGGGGCGGCCCGGAGACGACTGGGGAGCGTCGGCGACGTGGTTGTCTTCCTCCCTGGCCTCTGGGTGCCGAGGGCCGTCGACTTCGCCCAGGCGCTCGCCGGCTGCTTGGCCAGGAGCACCGTCGACCGGGTCTCGGCTCTCAGATCGCGAGTCGTCGAGATGGCAATGCAAGAATCGGCGGCGGCGCTCAAGCCCAGGCAGAGGCGGCGGAGCTCCTCGCGGCCCGCCGCGGGGTCGCGGCTACGCAGCGACCGGCGACGGCGGCGGCGCTGCAGCGACCGGATCGACGGCGACGACTTCTAGGGGTTTTCTTTTTTTATTATTTTTTTTATGATTAACCGCAGCGGGCATTATAGTGTGCCCGCTGCGGTAAAAAGCATTAACCGCAGCGGGCGTCTTATGTTGCCCGCTGCAGTTAATCCGTTTTTCGCAGCGGGCACCAGTGACTTCCATGGCAAACGCCACATTTACCGTGGCCTTGTCATCGCAGCGGACGCCATTGCCCGCTGCGAAAAACGGATTTTGACCGACACGAAAAATCGATTTTGTACTAGTGCGCTTCGAATCGCAAACCCTAGCTTGATTTCGGCTTCAGAAAGCCGTACCTAGGTTGGTATACATGAGTTCGACTTCAACAAATTGGGTTTCCCTTACTTTCACCTCTTCCTAGCTTCAACAGATTGGATTTCCGTGACTTTTACCTCTTATCTTACTAAAAGTTGTACGCGACTACTGGTAAGCGAGTCTCCTCAGCCTCATTCATTTCTTGTTTTAGTTAATGATATTTCTTAGGTGATTTTGCTGTTACAGGTTCCATATATTCAGGTAGTCTATGAGAATTAGCCTTATTTTTCCCTCATTACCATATCCTGGATTGGGTCTCATTGTCATAAAATAATTATTATGAATGCATTTTACATCATGCCCCACAAAAAACATGGTACTATTAACGCGTAACTATATTTCTGACAATATATCCAAAGTATTTTTGTTTTTTATGCTTGCAAACGTCTACAATAACATTTAGCTTGCTTTCTACGAATGATTCATCACAGGGACAAAGGTTGACGAACAGCAACATCAATTGGCTACAAATTTTCGACGAAGAGGTTACCTGCATGTGCGACTCATAACTGCATGGTCAGCTCATGGATAATGACATGCGATACTTACATTCTCAGCCTTTCAAATTCATTAGTGATTTCAGGTAATGCTCATGATTTGATATAGGCATTTTTTAAGCAATTAGGCATCCTGTGATAGGGTGACGAGAAGACGGATAAATGGATTTTGCTTTTTTTAGGTTGCAGTATGACTATATCATAGATGATGCTGATGGCCAACAAGTTTGAAAGCGATATCTGAATATCTGATGATTTTTTGGCAACTTACCTTCCAGGTGATGAAAGCTAGCTAGCTGCTGTTTTGTCTTCTTGCCTCTCATTCCTGATTCTGTGATATTATAGTATAGGCTTAAAGTGCAGAAATAGAAAGTATCGGTGCAATTTGGTGATGCTCAGTCCATACAATTTTTAATTTCTTTCATCACACATCTGATTCCAAATCAGAACAATGGTTGATTTGTGGTTCAATGGTTCGTACAGGCACAAGTTTACTTGACTTTGCTATTGCTAGGTAATTTATTGTGCATTTTGCTACACGTAGCAGGTTTTAGCACCGTCCTTTTTCTATCATGACACTGCGCTTTAGCCTTCGAACTATAATGTCTCATGCTTTAACAAAGTTGCTACATGTACAGAAAGTGGTATCTGGCTCAGAGTTAATAAATTGTATCCATATATATAGAAATATGACACTACATTCTTGTGTTTTTGCATTCTGTGTTACTATTGTTGGCGACATTGTGGATGTTAATTTTCCAGACGTTTTGATTTGGCCTATCTTATTATTTTATTTTGTCGAACATGAATTTCAAGTGTCTGGGATATTACAGTGCCTTATGTCAACCTGCCTATCTTGTGCTGAACATTGCTATGCATGGAAGCAGTTTCCTTTACAGTCTGAATGCTAAGAATTAAAGTGTTTTGCATCTAAATTTATCCTCTCATATGGTTAATCACTTTAATTTTATTTGAAATTAGTTACGCAGGTCTTTGAGAGGTGTCAATGCGCAAAGATTGTGCAATTTACACGAATTTGATTTTACTGCGAGCTTTTATTAGCCTTATACATACATGTTTAGGCCTTGCTTGAATGCAATGTCTCATTGCTATTTGGATACAGTGGTCAATTGCTAGCTTAGCTCAAAATTAGATCTAGCACATCCAACCATTGCTAATTTAGAATGATTTTTAGTCTTAACTATATTATTCACAGTTCCTACTGCTCTATTTGTGTAACCTACATTTTTTATTTATTATGGGATTAACGGATTACATTTCTACTCTTTTTGCTGGGATTAGAACAACTAAATAACTTTATTTACCAAGTTTAGGCTGACTTACAGGGTACTGTTGTGTGGGTTCAGAATAGGTTTGGCGGCACTAGCCAGGATACTCTTATCTCATATTTGGTTTTCACGACATAGCAGAAGAAGATGACCAGCAACTTGATATAGTGAAGGGAGGCCAATTCTAGCAAGTAGAAGATTACCTTGGTGACCCTAATAGTGATTAGGGTACAATCTGACACACTTATTAAGGTATTCCTTGTTCTCAAATAGTTAACATTAGCCAAGATAATCTTCTCTGATATTGGGTTTCGTTGCCATCTTATCCCAACACAACAAAGGAGATGAGCAGCAGCTTCATACAGTGGAGGGAGGCCAAATCTAGCAGATAGAAGATGAACCTGGTGATGGTAATGACGATTAGGGCGACCATCGGTCAATGCGACCCACTTATTAAGGTATTCCTTGATCTCCATACTTCCTACATACATACATCATGAACGTTGTCATGGTCTATCACATGCACGCTCCACGGTTTTTTGAATGTTGTCATGGTCTATCACATGCACGCTCCACGGTTTTTGGGATTTAGTTCACACACATACTGACTCTAGCATAACCAAGTTTGTGAACAGATTCATCCAGTATTCACACCGCAGTGTCCCTGGACAACGACCTCTCCGACCACGAGTCTAAACACTAGATAGCTTGTCTCAGCCACCTCGCTATCAACAGATGCCTACAATATTTGTATAATTATGCTCGGATTCCTTACTCTCTATTAACCATTTACTAAACACAATGTATAAGGTACCTATCCTAAAAAACAATGTATAATGTTATGTACCGAGATATATTTGAGGGATAAGGGGATAATTAGGTCTTATGCTTTGCTTAGAGCTTAGACCTTATGCTTTGTCTAGAGCTTGAGAGATTGAGAAAGATTAGATTGTTTCATAATTCATTGCTTGATCCTAATGACAGACCTTGCCTCTCTTTATATAGAGAGGGGACTAACCCTAAACCTAACTTAGCGGTTAAGCTAATGACTCTTGGGCCGCTACTGACGCTTGGGCCTATTCGGCCGGTGGCAGCCCGCTGGCTGCCCATGACATCTCCCCCGCCCTTGGAGACCCAGCTCATCCTCGAGCTGGATAGTTGTCGTAGGCTTATTTGACGCAACTTAGGGTAAAGCCTTTTACATCTCGGCTTACCATTTTTATTTAAAACTAAAATATAACTATTTCCTCCTGGATCCCATGGGAAGAGCACCTCTGCTGGCGTCATGTGGGCTGAAGGGTGGAGGTTGAAGCAGCCCGCTCCTATGTTGGATTTGTTGAGCACCACCACAGGAACGAGGATGAACGATATGGTGTTGCGTGGTCGCTGCACTAGAAGTGCCCATACTTGGACCTCCCCTTCACTTGGAGCAGCAGGACGTACTGGTGCGGCCAAGTGGAAGAACACGCACGACAGCGATGAGCTGAGGAGCATGCGCATCTTCTGCATCCCACGGCGGACAAGGAAACCTCGCCCTGCAGCTTGTAGTCGCAGCGCGGCTTGCTCCTCCGATGCCTTTGTGGCACGAAGAGCCTGCGCTCGACGGCGTGCCAGGAGTCCCCGTGCTGCTGCCTGGAGGCGTACAGCCGTCCGACGTTCACAGTCCTCCTTGTCTTTCGCCTCGTGGCGCGTCCGGAGGCGATCCAGTTGTTTGGATACCTCAGCAAGGATGTGCAGGGAGTTGTCGATGCGAAGGGTCACCTGATGGAGCAGGTTGGGGGACGGGGCTGATTTGAAGCGCCGGTGCAGGAGCTCGGTGAAGCGACGCCACGCCGTGGTGCCTGCGTCCTCCTGGACTTGGAGGAACCAAACTCGGGCGTCACCTTCCAACTTGCGGGAAGCCATCCATACCTGTTCTTCCACCATGATGCGCTCTCGGTGGAAGTAGAGCTCGCAGTTGTTGACGAAGGCCGCCGGATCGGAGGTCCCATCAAACTGAGGGAAATCCATCGAGGGGCCGGGGCGGTGGCTGGATGCGGCTGCTTGATGGAGGTGGCGCGTGGCTACGCGTAGAAGACCGACGGCGGCGCGCAGAAGACCCACTCGCGGGGGGGTCGCGCGGACGACGCGAAGGAGGGCCCGCGGACGGCGCGAAGAACCGCGCTGACGGCGCGGAGTGAAGCCAGCGAGGGGGGGACCCGCCGTGATGCGTGGTGGTGGCGGCGCAGAGGCCTCGCGGGCGCAGAAGATGCGCCGACGGGTCGACGACGGAACCCTGCGGAAGAACGATGGGGTGGCCCGGCGGTCTGGATCGACGAGGCGGCGGCTGATGGCGGCGGCGCGAAGGGTCGTACTGACGGCGCGGAGTGAAGCCGGCTAGGGGCCCGCAGGGGAACGGCGCGGCGATGCAGGTGGTGGCGCGGGTGTCGATCTGGATCGAGGCTGCGGTGGTGGAGAGGCGGCGCGCGGCGGCTGTGGTGGTAGCGGTGGTGAATAAGAACAAGATGCTAGTACATCACAAGATCAAGGAGGTGTTGAACACCCAAGACTACGCCAAACCAACGGGATCACCCTGTTGACAACATTCTTGGAAGCATCCGCAAGGGGGTAACAACTCGTTCTTATATAGCAAACTTTTGTCAATATTACTCGTTCGTTTCCTCCTTGGAACCCTTGAAGGTAGATCAAGCACTTGATTACCCGGATTGGATTATGGCAATGCAAGAAGAGCTAAATAACTTTGAAAGGAATCAAGTGTGGACTTTGGTGGAAAGGCCCAAGACCAATGTGATAGGCACTAAATGGGTATTCCGCAACAAGCAAGATGAGAATGGTGTGGTGACAAGGAACAAGGAAAGATTGGTGGTTCAATGGTTCACTCAAGTAGAGGGCTTGGACTTTGAAGAAACATATGCACCGGTGGCAAGACTTAAAGAAATTCGGATGCTTCTAGCTTTTGCCACCCATCATGATTTCAAGTTATATCAAATGGATGTCAAGAGTGCATTTCTCAATTGCCCAATACAAAAGTTGGTTTATGTTGAGCAACCACCCGATTTTGAAGATCCCAAGTTCCCCAACCATGTCTTCCAACTCCAAAAGGCACTCTATGGGCTTAAGCAAGCACCAAGAGCATGGTATGAATGCCTTAAGGAATTCTTTCTCAAACAAGGCTTTGAAATAGGCAAAGCCGATCCTACCCTCTTCACCCATAAGCTCAATAAAGATATCTTTGTGTGCCAAATATATGTCGATGACATAATATTTGGTAGTACTAATGTTTCATTTTGTGAAGAATTTAGTAGGACTATGACTAAGAGGTTTGAGATGTCCATGATGGGTAAGCTCAAGTTCTTCCTTGGTTTTCAAATCAAGCAATTGAAGGAAGGGACTTTTCTATGTCAAACCAAGTACACTCAAGATATGCTAAAGAAGTTTGACTTGGTGAATGCGAAGCCCATCAAAACTCCTATGCCAACCAATGAACATCTTGATCTTGATGTTGAAGGGAAAGCCATGGACCTAAAGGTATATCGCTCCATGATCGGCTCTCTCCTTTACCTTTGTGCATCTAGGCCGGACATAATGCTTAGTGTGTGCATGTATGCTAGATTTCAAGCTAACCCAAAAGAGTACCACTTGGTGGCGGTTAAGAGAATCTTGAGATATTTATTACACACTACTAACCTTGGCTTGTGGTATCCTAAGGGCTCCAAGTTCGATCTACTTGGCTATTCGGATTCCGATTATGCCGGTTGCAAGGTAGACCGAAAAAGCACTTCGGGGACGTGTCAATTCCTTAGACGGTCCTTAGTGTCTTGGGGTTCTAAAAAGAAAAATTGTGTAGCCCTTTCCACCGCCGAGGCCGAGTATGTTGCAGCCGGTGCATGTTGTGCTCAACTACTTTGGATGAGGCAAACCTTAAAATATTTCGGATGTCAATTCACCAAGATACCTCTCTTCTGTGATAACGAGAGTGCCATTAAACTTGCAAATAACCCTATTAGTCACTCTAGAACAAAACACATAGACATCCATCATCATTTCTTGAGAGACCACGAATTAAAAGGAGATATCGCAATTCACCATGTGAGCACCGAAAAGCAACTAGCCGATATCTTCACTAAGCCTCTTGATGAGGCAAGGTTTTGTGCTTTGCGTAGTGAGCTAAATATTCTTGACTCTCATAACCTTGGTTGGACTATAGCACACATTTGTTTGCCAACCTAGCGACATAGGAAAAGCTTTATGAAAATCCTTAATAATGTGTTTCAAAACCTTTTCAAAAGACCAACTAAGGCTCATGACCATTGTCTGTAATGTTGAATGCTTACTGGTCATGATTCTTAGGAATATATGTCCATATCTAATATAAAGAAGAGTCCAACTAGATTTAGTCCAGTAGCTGTCTGTCACCCAGGTCCGCAGTGCCGACCTCTGTCCCTTGGGCAGAATCGGGTGATTCTTTCGTGGACTCGTGGGCCCTTATAAAACCTATCCATTACTTTATGCCCACAACCACGCCACCGCCTCTTCGTCCAGAACCTTCCCCACCTCTTTTCTCCTCCATAGAGGTGCCCTAGGAGCTCCATTGCCGTCCCCTTGGCTGGCATTGCCACTCCTCAACCCTCCACCATCGACTTTCTGTGAGATTGGTGGACGTGCTGCTTGTGGAAGGCAGCCCTCTCCTCTTTCCTCTTCAATCCTACGTTTTGAAGCAAGGTGAAACCCTAACCTAATCTTTTTTGGTTTGATCTATGCAATGTGATGGTTCTAGTTGAGGATTTATGTTTCTGGGAGGTGTATGAGGGGATTGGAACTAGGATTAGGGATTGGATTTGGTGGATTTGGATTCACCCATCTCGGATGAACCGGGGCAGGTCGGCAATGCTGACCTGGATGTCGGCAGTGCCGACCCCAGCAGATTCCATATGCCGAGCCTCAGTTTTCTGGGATGGGTAGGCCCAGATGTGTCAAATCCATACCCTAGCTCAAAGTTTTGGTCTCTGAATATTTTCTACCCTTCATATCCTTGGCTAGGGCATCATATTCTATTTCACAAGACTGTGATTCTGAAATTTTGACAAGGTGTAGAAGTTGTTGAAATCAGGATTTAGACAGGGAAAGAAGTCTGGAGAAAATCCAGTGGAGGTTCTGAGGCCAGCAGTGCCGACCTCAGAGGGGCAGCAGTGCCGACCTACATATGTTGATTCAAACAGCAAGCTTCCAATTAGTGTTTTCTCTTAATGTGTTCCTCTATTTAACCCCTGCTTTTAATTTCATCTACACTGTCATATACAGTTTCTTATCTAGTCTCTATATGTGTTGCGTAGATGAATCCCGGAGGTGAAGGAAGTGCAGCCGGTGGCAGGAGGAAGCGGGTTGGCAAGGTGCCAAGTCGCAAGGCCAGTGGGAAGATGCAGATGTTGTTTGACAGAGATGCAACCTTCGAGCAAGAAGAGAGAGATCAGATGGAAGGCTACATCATTCCTGAGTGGCCAGAGACACCCATGCACATCACTAAGTATTACCATGGGTACATGCAGGAGGTCGAGGGTGAGTATGAGCTTACAACACCTCAGGATACAGTGCAGCATGCTATCATTGACTATGCTAGAGCCTGGAAGGCCACAGAGGAGGCAAGATCTGTCAATCCCTACACAACGCCAAAGATGAGAGGTATTGACTACAGGTTTTGGAATGTTTTCCATTCCAACTTCTATGCTACTGCTATCTTTTACAGGCCAGCGAGCAAGATATGCAAGATGCAGTACATTGACTTTCCAGAGCTTGAGAGCAGGGAGGACTTGCAGCTGACTGGTGCCATCAGGGTATGTGACCGCTTTCAGATGACTAACCTCATGAGCTTCAGGTATGATTGGAACACAAAGATTCTTGCTCAGTTCCATGCTACTTATCATTAGGATCAGGAGGCAGATGAGATACACTGGATGGCAGATGGTCGCCAGTACCGCTGTGATTATGTCACCTTTTGTTGCATACTTGGTTTTGGCCGTGAGCACAGGGAGCTACCCAGTATTCACTGGGGTCCTAGAGCTGATCCACAGTCAGTGAGTTTTATGTGGGAGGATCAGATTGAGGGGGAGCCAAACTAGTCTAGGACCAACCTTAGGAGTCTCTACTACTTATTGAACAACTTCATCAGGGTGACTCTCAACCCCAAGGACAATGCCACTGATCTGAATGGATATATCACAAATGTCTTTGCTCAGTTTCCCAATGGTGAGAGGTTCATCATTCTGAGGTTTGTGTGGGTTGAGTTGGCTACTGCTTTAGATAAAGCCAACAGGAGGCTTCCATATGCTCCTTACCTTTAGTTTGTGATAGAGAGGGTCACTGGGAGGATTTATCCCAAGGATTGTGAGCACACCATGTGTGTGATCAAGAAGACCAGAGGAGGTGCACCACCAGCTACTGCTCCATCAGTTCCACCTTCTATAGGTGGTGGTACCTTTCAGAGACAAAGGGACATCCCAGAGGCTTCTCGTTCTCGCTCTCGCTCACATGTCAGATCCAGGAGCGGGAGGAGGATGAAGAAGTTTAGAGAGTGGATCAAGGCCATCTTTACTACATGCACATATTAGGCCAGGATCACTTATGAGGAGCAGGTGGCGAATAGAGAGGCTATCGGGGGAGCTAGGGAGTTGGCCGGTCTCCCACTGCTTGCACCAGTGGAGACCCCTCCCATGTTTCCCAACCTGCCACGTTTATCAGTTTCTAGTGATGATGAGGAAGATGATGATGAGGATGAGGATGATGAAGTACAGAATGCAGAGATTGGAGATCAGACTCAGTGGGTTCCCACTGATAGAGTCTACACCAGGAGGACTCGCCGTCACCAGCAGCAGGTTGAGGAGGAGGTTGCAGGGACTTCTGCCGCTGCACCACCACCTCGCCGTTCAGCCCGTCAGCGCTTCACACAGACTACACACAGGGTTGGTCGTGCCATTGTCTCCAGCAATGATGAGGAGTGATTGGTTTCCCTTCTCTTTTCTTCTCTTTCTAGCGCTTGATGCCAAAGGGTGAGAAGTTTAGGGGGTTCAAATCTTTTTCGCTGCAGCGTTCTTCATGTCATATCCGTTTGAGAGTTAGTTTATTAGCTTGTGAGGTTGAGTGCCGCCGCAAAACTCTATTTTATGTAATAAGGCACTAGTTTGACTCTATTTGTGTTGGATATGGACATGTATTTATGAATTTCGATTTAGCTTATCATAATCTGTGCTTGAGTTATTTTAGACCTGTTATTTCTTGTGTAGAAACCTGTCTATGACCTGACAGGTGTAGCCAGGTCGGCAGTGCCGACCTTCCAGGGCGGCAGTGCCGACCTCTGCTGCAACAACCAGGCTTGGGTGATTTTATTTGATATAAACTGTCATACGCATTACGTTTTATCCTGTGACACATATTTTGTTCACCCCACAGCAAGCATGGATGTAGAGGGAGGCCCCAAATCACTTTGAATATGTGAAACTTGGTTTCTAATACCAATTTGAGAATTCAAATCTCAATTCACATATTCAGGGGGAGTTCTCTACACCTATGACTTGCAAATCTCAGATTATTGATTATCTTTTGTAAGCTTGAATTGAGTTGTCATCAATCACCAAAAAGGGGAGATTGAAAGTGCAATCAAGCCCTAAGTGGGTTTTGGTGTTGATGACCGCCTAATTCAAGGACTAATGAGATCTATTGAGACAACATGCAGGTAATAGCAAAAAGAGGAAGAGTTAGAGAAGGTGGAGGTACCCCAATTCTTATAGAGGCTTCTCTACTCATCAAAGGTTTAAATTCATTTATGGTTTAAACTTTGAGTATAGGGATGTCATACTGTTAAGGGGGATTCTAGTACTGTTATGGTCAAATGTGAATCACATGCTCAATCTTTGTCCATGACATACACTCAGCTAGCTCAGAGTCTTGTCCAAACCTCATATCCAGCAGACTCTCTGAGCCCAGGTCGGCAGTGCCGACCTCCCTTTCCAACAGATTTTCTCGACTATAAATAACCGTTGGAAAGCTCTCCACCTCACCAGTTCAGTACCCCTTCGTCTAGGGCTTTTACCTGTATACCTTTAAAAAAGATGGTGGCCTCCCTCATGCCCTGAAAAGATCGTGGTCATCTGTATAGGCTTCTCGAACTTAATCGCTACCCACACACCCTTTCGTCAGATTTGGAGACTAACGGTGGTTAACGGCTTGAGGAAATGACTATCTTATCCTTAGATTTGCTAGAACGTCTTAACTTTTTAGTTTCCCCTGTAACCTTGCCGACTGCAGAGCACATGGCGGCAAACAGGCCACGCACACGCACTGCCCTGCACGCACACCGCCGCTGCACGCACACGCACACGCAGCGCACCGCCGCTGCACACGCACAGAATAAAATTTGATGCAGCCCACGCACACGCACACGCACCGCCGCTGCACGCAGCGCGGCCGGCCGGCACCGTACGACCGGACCGCACAGGCCACGACATCGACTCTCATCACAGCCGGCACCCATATTTATTCGATCGACGACGACGACGTCACATCAGAGATGGTGTGTGTTTTTTTTAAAAAAAAAAAAAACTTCACTCCCAATGTCATCATCGGTAATTGTTCTTCACTTTGCTGAGGTGGTCGTCCATCAATCCATCCCCACCATTCAGAAAAAGAGATCTCGGTGCACTAATATTAAATTTATATCTTTGAATAGATTTACTAAAAACAATTAATAGGCCTATAATTAATCTAATACTCCTAAATACTTATATCTTAGTAACATTTTTATAGATTTAGATCAAATTGGAAATTATTCCGCTGCTCGAAAGAAAAAATAAGATTGTACACCTTCGTCCCAAATTAACTGTCATTTTGGGTTTCCGTGTCATAACTTTGACTATATTTATATAAAATACGTGCAATATTTGTGTCTCCAAATAAATTTATTAAAAAACTAGATCAAAAGATCTATCTAATGATTTCAATTATGTATCATAACTATTAATAATTTTTTATACAAAATTAATCTAAGTTTTTTCTCGGAAAGTGAGAAAGACAGATATTTTGAGACAGAGGGAGTATATCTTTACGGTAGAAAGAGTATAATAGCTGATTTTTTTTTAAAAAAAAAGACTTGCATTGTTCGCTTTTTCAAATGAACCATAGTATATGTAGAAAAAAAATGGAAGAAAATGGTGACATGGTACTTGAAGAATCATTGCCCTAGTTGGTTTCGGCGATTAACGACAATTAGAGATTATTATGGCTAACGTCTGTTTTGCAGAGACTATGCGTAGCTTAGCCATAGTGATCAACATGAATAGGCACTAATGGTCATCACTTAGCCCCAAGATGGATATCGTTTCGATTTTCAAGGAGACATGATGAAGACCCTAGAATGATAGGCTAAGTGCCATAAGGTGATGAAGGGCACTTAGAAATAGATAGGGCTTCTCTTTTTACCTTTGACCGTACTATTAAGAGGGGTTGAGACTAGTAGCTTGACTTAGAAAAGCTTCATGACTTAGGTGTGGTGCACACTAGACTTCCTTAGCTCTAAGCAAGCCTATAGTGACCGTAAGATAGCCTAGAATAACTTCCATATTCATCGTGACGAAAAACGAAGTTGTTAAAATTGTTTTCTGGGCGTCGGACGCTCCTGATAGGGGCGCCGGACGCTGTCCGTCGGCATCGGACAGAGGCGTCGGACGCTGGGTGGTTGAGTCCACAGCGTCCGTCGACCTTCCAATGGAGATGTTTTTTGGCTAAGTTTTTCAGGGTCCGTCGGACGCTGTCCGTCAGCCAGGCGTCGGACGCTGGGAAGAGCGTCCGTCGACCTTCCAGAGAGGGTGCTTTCAGCCCAAGCCAGAGTGTAGCGTCGGACGCTGGGGTTTGAGCGTCCGTCGCCCAGTGACGTAGCGTCCGTCTCTGAGAACAGTGTGTCAGAACTAGCCGTTGGGGCAGAGCGTCGGACCGTCCGTAGCCTAGGCGCCGGAGCGTCCGTCGCCCAAACTATGAACAGAAACTAGCCGTTGGGCATGCGACGGACCGTTCGTCGCCTAGTCGACAGAGCGTCCGTCGCCAACTTAAAATGCCAGCCCGAGGCAGTTTTCAGAGGGTCTATTTATAGCCCCTCCCACTTCTCTCCCACCTTGCCTTTGCTCATTTGAGTTGCTAAGTTTGTTGAGAAGGTTGGGAAGAGAGCAAGAGCCCTAGAGAGAGAGAAAGTGATTCGCGAATCCATCCATCCTCTCTCTAGTTCATCCAAGAGTTCAAGTGTGCATCCTCTAGTTGTGAAGCTTGAGTGAGTCAAGCGAAGATCGAGGCTTGTTACTCTTGGTGATCGACATCACCTAGACGGTCCGGTGGTGCTCAGAGGAAGGTGATCGCCGGAAGATTGTCGGCGGCCCTTTTCCATCGACGTTGTGATCGGTTGTGGGCGATTCACCGAGCCGGAGTGGCGAAGAATCAGCCCGTAGAGAGCACTCATCCCTTGCGTGGGATTGAGGGGGAGCTATACCTTGCGAGGTGCTCCAACGAGGACTAGGGGGGAGTGTCGACTCCTCGATACCTCAGCAAAACATCGCCGTGTCAAGCATCTCTTTCCCTAGCTCTTTATTACCGCATTACTTTCCGCACTTGTCATTCTTTTCATACTAGAATTGTGTAGGAAGTTTTCGCTTTCCATTGACTTGCTACCGCTTTCCAGCTAGGACACACAAGCGGTAGGCACTAGGGGGTTAATTGGCTCTTTATAGGTTTAATTCTTGTTTAGACATTAAAAAGAGCCCAATTCACCCCCCCCCCTTCTTGGGCATCTTGATCCTTTCAATTGGTATCGGAGCAAGGTTTGCTCTAAATTAGGCTTCACCGCCTAGAGCAAGATGTCCCATGGGGATGGACCGCCTCCCATGTTCGATGGAGACGACTTTCCGTATTGGAAAGTTCGTATGGAGGCCTATCTAGAGGCCGTTGACGTGGGCGTGCTCAAAGCCGCCACAAAGGGAGGCACCCTCTTCGCAGAGGACCTCAACTTTGACAAGCACAATGCCAAGGCGAAGAACATTATCTTTCGTGGCATAAGCAAGGATGTCTTCAACCGAGTGCGTAATGCCAAAGACGCATTTGAGTTGTGGACCACTATTTGTGCTCTTCACGAAGGCACAAAGAGTGAGCGTGAAGAACGCTATCATTTGGTCATGGCTAAGCTTAATTCTTTTTCCATGCATGCAAATGAAATGTACTCACAACTTAACATTATTGTAGAAGAATTGAATGGGCTTAGTCTCAACCAAATGGAACCGGCCGATGTGGTACGCAAGATCCTTTGTGTCTTGCCCATTGAGAAGTACGGCCACATCGTCACGGTACTTCACCAAGGAGATCTCTCCGCCGCTACACCAACACAAATCTTGGGAAAGATCAATGCTCATGAGATGTACATGAAGATTGGTGATGGTGGCTCTTCTTCCTCCTCCAAGAAGAAAGAAAAAGAGAAGGAGGAGAAGAAGGACTTGGCACTCAAGGCATCATCCTCGGAGAAGCACAAGATGCGATTTGCTTATGAGAGTGCAAGTGATGAAGAAGATGATGATGATCTCGCTCTCATGGTGAAGAAGACAACTAAGATGTTGAAGAAGCTAAGCAAGAATGGAGTCAAGTTTGACTCAAAGAAGAAGAAATTCTTCACAAGCACTTCAAGGAAGCCTCTCTCCAAGATGGATTGCTACAATTGTGGCAAGCTTGGACACTTGGCTCATGCTTGCCCCGAAGAGAAGAAAGACAAGTACAAGAACAAGAAAGCAAACAACAAGTTCAAGTACAACAAGGGCAACAAAGATGAGTCAAGTGATGAGGAAAAGAAGGATGACAAGCCATTCAAGAAGAAGAAGAACTTCAACTTCCACAAGAAGAAGAAGAATGGCAAAGCCTACATTGTTGGTGATTGGCTCACCGACATTGAAGACTCAAGTGACTCATCCAGAGATGAAAGTGAAGAAGAGAAGGTGGCCGCCTTGGTGATTGGTTCATCTACTCCACCGCCACCTCCTCCATCGTCTCCGGGCTCATCCTCTACACACCTATGCCTCATGGCTAAAGGTGACAAAAAGGTACAAAAAGAGGATAGTGATGATGAGGCTAGCTCTAGTGATGATAGTGATGATGAATTTGAGGCTCCTTCCTATGATGAGTTAATTGAAATTTGCAACAAATATACTAAGCTCATTAGGAAGTATAAAGGTAAAAGTGAATCATTAGAGAAAGCAAATGATAACTTGCATGCTAAGCTTGATGACTTGTCTAGTGCTAATGATGAGTTGAAGCTTGAGAACAAATCTCTCTCATCTAGCACTAGGGAGCTCAAAGCCTCACTCAAGCAAGCTAATGAGAAACATGATAAGCTTGAGAGGTCAACACAAGAGCTCCATAAAAAAATTCAACTTGCTAAAAGATGACTACAACCAAGTTAAGAATGAACATGGCACACTTGTGATAGCTAATGAATTACTTTCAAATGATCTTGCTACACATGTTGCTATTAACCCGGTTGTTAAGTGTGATATAGCTACTTCTTGTGAGGACTTCCTTGATGAAGTTGCTACTGAGCAAAATGCTAAGTGCAAGGGCAAGAAGGTAGTTGAGGCCGATAAGCATGATGACTACGTGAAGATGAGGCAAGAGAACACCAAGCTCAAGGAAGAGCTAATCAACCTCAAGGCAAGGAAGCAATTCACTACCAAGTCGGCCAAGCAAGATGACAAAGATGCAATGACCTTGATCAACTCTCTCAAAGAGGAAAATGCAAAGCTCAAGGTTGAGAAGATCAAGCTTACAAGTGGATTGGAGAAGTTCACCAAGGGTCACAATCTCCAAAGTGAGCTCTTGATGAACACTATCATGAAGACCGACAAGACCGGCATTGGGTTCAAGGAGAACCAAATCATGAAGGCCAAGGTCAAGATAGAAGCCAAGAACTACTACAAGAACAAAGCCATGAGAAGCAACTATGACACACCAAAGCCCAAGCCCAAGAAGTGCTATGGATGTGGTCAAGAGGGTCACTTTGAATCCCAATGCAAGACTCCACCTCCCAAGACCTTGCCCAAGCACATAAGGCCTTTCGCTCATGATGCACACTTCATCATCAACAAGGACTCCAAGGGTAGACCTCAAGTTGTATTTCTCGGTCCTAAGATGAAGAACAAGCCCAAAGTGTTATGGGTTGCTAAGGAGTTGGTGGACAAGGCTATGGGACCTCGCCAAGTGTGGGTTCCCAAACAACAAGCTTAACTCCAAGTTGCTTGTGTGTAGGTGAACTACAAGACCGGTGGAAGTCATTGGGTGATTGATAGTGGATGCACTCAACATATGACCGGTGACTCCTGGATGTTCACCACATTTGAGAAAGATTGCGAAGGGCAAGACAAGATTACCTTTGGGGACAATTCAAAAGGCAAAGTGCAAGGCCTAGGCAAAGTGGCAATCTCAAATGATCAATCAATTTCAAATGTCTTGCTAGTACAATCTTTGTGCTTCAACTTGCTATCGGTGGGACAACTATGTGATCTTGGTTTCCAATGTCTCTTCACTCCAAATGAGGTGGTTGTGTCCAAGATTGAAGATACATCATTAATATTGAAGGGGTTTAGGCACAACAATCTCTATCTAGTGGACTTCACTTCAAATAAAGCTAGCTTGCAAACATGTCTATTCTCCAAGAGTTCTTTGGGTTGGCATGGCATAGAAGATTAGCACATGTGGGAATGTCAACCTTGAAGAAGCTTGTCAAGAAGGAGTTGGTTAGAGGTGTGAAGGATGTTGTGTTTGAAAAGGATAAACTTTGTAGTGCATGTCAAGCCGGCAAGCAAGTGGCAAACACTCATCCAACCAAAGCTTTCATGTCAACCTCAAGAGTCCTAGAGTTACTTCACATGGATCTATTTGGACCTACTACCTATGCTAGCCTTGGTGGCAATCTCTTTTACTTGGTGGTAGTTGATGACTACTCTAGGTACACTTGGGTGTTCTTTCTTCAAGACAAAGGAGAGACTCAATCAATATTCAAGAAGTTTGCAACTAGAGCCCAAAATGAGTTTGATGTGACGATCAAGAAGATAATAAGTGACAATGGCACCGAGTTTGTGAACACCAAGATTGAAGATTATTGTGATGAAGTTGGGATCAAGCATGAAGTATCAGCTACTTATACTCCTCAACAAAATCGTGTAGTAGAGAGGAAGAACCGGACACTTATCACTCTTGCAAGATCAATGCTTGATGAATACAACACCCCCGAGAAGTTTTGGGCCGAAGCAATCAACACCGCATGCTATGCGGCCAACCGGCTATTTGTCCAAAGGCTTCTCAAGAAGACCCCCTATGAGCTTGTGAATGGGAAGAAACCAGATATATCCTTTTTCCGCGTGTTTGGTTGCAAAGTGTACATCTACAAGAAACACCAACACTTGGGCAAGTTCCAAAGAAGATGTGACATTGGTTTCTTAGTTGGATATTCACTTAAATCCAAGGCATACCGTGTATTTAACAAAGCCACCGGCTTAGTTGAAACTAATGGCTCTCAAGAAGAGCATGAAAATCTTGATGATGTAGATGATGAACCCTTGAGGGAGGCAATGAAGAATATGCCAATTGGTGCTATCAACCGACAAGAGGTGGAAGAAGTTGAAGATGAAGCGAATCAAGATCCTTCTCCACCCCACACGCCTCAAGTTGATGAAGAAGATCAAGTGAGGGAAGCTCAAGAAGATACTCACATTCCTCAAGATCAAGCCGAGGCTGAAGCAAGCAATGTTGAAACACCGCAACCTCCTCCCCAAGTGATTAATAGAAGATCTACACCTATGCTTCAAGCTCATCCACAAGATCTCATCATAGGGAGTCCATCAAGGGGGGTAACAACTCGATCTAAACTTGCTTCTTATGTTGAACATCACTCCTTTGTTTCCTTTATTGAGCCTTCTAGTGTGGAGGATGCACTTGCGGATCCGGATTGGGTGAATGCCATGCACGAAGAGTTGAACAACTTCACCCGGAACGAAGTGTGGACACTAGTAGAAAAGCCCAAAGGAGCAAGAATCATTGGCACCAAGTGGGTGTTTAGGAACAAGCAAGATGATCAAGGCGTGGTTGTGAGAAACAAGGCAAGATTGGTGGCAAAGGGGTTCTCCCAAGTTGAAGGCTTGGATTTTGGGGAGACCTTTGCACCGGTTGCAAGACTAGAAGCCATACGTATCCTTTTGGCATATGCTTCACATCATAAAATGAAACTCTTTCAAATGGATGTGAAGAGTGCCTTTCTTAATGGTTTCATTAATGAACTTGTTTTTGCCTCACAACCTCCCGGGTTTGAAAACCCAAATTATCCTAATCATGTCTATAGGTTGTCCAAGGCACTCTATGGATTGAAGCAAGCTCCAAGAGCTTGGTATGAGAGGCTAAGGGACTTCCTACTCAAGAAGGGCTTTAAAATCGGGAAAGTGGATACCACACTCTTCACGAAAGTGCTAGATGGAGAGATCTTTGTTTGCCAAGTATATGTCGATGACATTATATTTGGGTCAACAAACCAAGGTCATAGCAAGGAATTTGGTGCATTGATGTCCAAGGAGTTCGAGATGTCGATGATTGGCAAGCTAACCTTCTTCCTTGGCTTCCAAGTGAAGCAATTGAGGGAGGGCACCTTCATATCTCAAGAGAAGTAGACTTATGATGTGCTCAAGAAATTCAAGATGGAGGATTGCAAGCCAATCAAGACTCCAATGCCTACTAATGGGCATCTCGATCTCAATGAGGGAGGTAAACCGATTGACCAAACTCTTTATCGTTCTATGATCGGTAGTTTACTTACCTCACTGCTTCTAGGTCGGATATCATGTTTAGTGTGTGTATGTGTGCTAGGTTTCAAGCAAACCCTAAGGAGTTGCATCTTTGCGCGGTTAAAAGAATCCTTAGGTACTTAAGGCACACCCCTAGCATGGGTCTTTGGTATCCCAAAGGAGCTCCCTTCCAACTAGTTGGCTATTCCGATTCGGATTACGCCGAGTGTAAGGTTGATAGGAAGAGTACCTCCGGCGGGTGCCACATGCTAGGAAGATCACTTGTTTCTTGGTCCTCAAAGAAGCAAAATAGTGTGGCTTTGTCAACCGCCGAGGCGGAATACATTGCCATGGGAGCGAGTTGTGCACAAATATTATATATGACTCAAACACTCTTTGATTACGGCGTGTTTTTAAAAGAAGTTCCACTTTTGTGTGATAATGAAAGCGTCGTAAAGCTTGCAAACAACCCGGTTCAACACTCTCGCACCAAGCACATAGATATTCGCCATCACTTTCTTAGAGATCATGTAGCTAGGAAAGACATAACACTAGTTGGAGTTAAGAGCGAAGATCAATTGGCGGATATCTTCACTAAACCACTCAATGAAACAACCTTTTGTAGGTTGAGAAGCGAGTTAAATGTGCTTGATCACTCTAATTTTACTAAAAGATGAGTTTGTGTGAACCATGCATCATATGTAATATAACATGTTTAATTTGGTAATGCACGTAGGCTTGGCTAACGCGGTTAGATAACCGCTCTCAAAGCGTGTGACAAAGCTTAACCGTGGTTTAAACTTGCAAGCAACCTAGATTCAAATTTCTTATTGCATAGCATATGCATGTGTGTTGTTTGCCGTTCTTTTTCGGTTAAGTTTCTTGAGCATCCTCTATAGTCGTCCACTTAGGGGAGCACTCCAAGCTTAAAACATTTCAATACCCCTCTTGTGGCCATATGATGTCTCCTTGGTGCTTCCATTCGAATATTTTGAGCTAAAACTAAAATTAAGCCTATGGCAAACTATTTTGAAAATGAGTGTTTGAGAGATGGTTCTCATATCAAGTCCAATCAGGTGTTATTTGGATCTTATTGGGATTGGAACTTGGTTGGGAGAAAGACGCAAAAAGAAAATTTGAAAAATTCTATTTTTAAGGCGTTGGACGTTGCCGACGGACGCTCGGTGTCAATTGCCTTAGCGTCCGTCGCGATTGTCCGGAGATTAAAGTTGCCCGCTTACAGGGCGACGACACTCCCCCAAGCGTCCGTCGTGGAGCATCCGTCGCGGTCAATGCGATTGGGCGTTTCAAATCTGTTCTGGAAGCCCGACGGATGATGCCGTCGGACGCTCCCCGAGCGTCCGTCGCATACCGACGGAGCGTCCGTCACTCCATGTCGGGGCGTCCGTCGTGAACTTAACGGCGAAATTTTTTTAAAAAACCCCGACTCTTCCTCTGTTCTTCCGTTCGCCGCCGCACTGTTCTCCTAACCCTAACCGCCGTCTCGTCGCCGCTGAGCACCAAATCCACCCCGCCGTCGGTGAGGTCTGCACTGCTCCTGCGCCGCCTCTCCTCTCTGCGCTGCCCTGCGCCGCCGTGGCCCTCTCAGCACCGCTGCATCACGTCCCAGCGTCGCCGCCTGCCCTGCAGCACCACCCTCCGCAGAGCTTTCACCCGCCAAGTCTCAACTCCACGCTAGAGCTCCTCCACTGCACCGCCTTCGTTTCCTTGCCCTAGCATTGCCGCTCCTCTGAGTCCTTCAACTTGTGCTGGTCATTCTTTGCCAAGGGGCTCTTCGTCAAGGAGGTGCCAAGGTGAAATTCAATTTCAATGACTCTCACTCTATTTTGCAAATCACCTTGCCAAACCCTAAACCCCTCTCACTGCCTTGATTAGGGTGCGGATTGCGGATTGTGTTGATTGATTGGAGGATCTTTCCCTTTCTTTCCTTTTTGGTCAGAGGTTCGAGGTATGGCCGTTGAATTCTCGATCTATCCTTACCTTTGTTCATGCTTCCATAGACCCTCACCTCTAGTTATATGCTTATAGTAATATCCCTATCTATCTTACGAGCAGGGTCAGTTGGTCAGTGGATCAGAGAATCAGAGGGTCAGTTGAGCAGTATCAGTAAACTCGGGGCAAAGCCCGCGAGTACGGATCGAGGCAAAGCCTCCCAAGGACAGTCCAGGGCCGACGTGCCACTCTTGCAGTCTGTGGTTCTGAGGATTGTCAGTGGTCAGTGGTTCTTGAGCTTGTGACTTTTGAGGCTTGGATTGTCAGAGATCAGTTAGCAAAGTCTGAAAATGGCCAGAACGAAGAATGCAGGCCCAGTTCCCGGTAGTGGTGGTGACCCTCCACCTCCACCGCGTCCACCCACTGACCGGGGAAAGGGAAAGTAGAAGGTTATCTCTCGGAAGCGCAAGAGGCCAGCGATGGATCCAGACTCGGTTGCAGCTCTAGCAGTGGCAGAGGCCGCCGAGATAGCTGAGAGAGGAGGACGTCGCGCTAGCTTGAGGCTCTCGCCTTGTCGTGGAGCGCATGGTGAGTCCCCTCCACCTCCAGAGACAGAGCCCGTCGAGGCTACAAAGGCTGAGGAGACAGAGCCAGTCCTAGAGACTGCGCCGATAGAGGCCGCGGGCCACTCGTCCATCGGAGAGCTGATGAGCCGTCGAGTTACCCGTTCCAGAGGCTCAGGTGCACCACCTAGCCCTCCAGGACCCCGGCTTCCAGACCCAGTGAGGCACCAGGTCAGAGCACTTACAGCGAAGCAAGTCCAGCTGCTTCGATTTGTCGACTTTCAGTCCTGGTTTCCGCCTCAGAGGGACCCTCGTGCCGGACGAGAGTTCTACATTACAGTGCACGAGGATTTCTACCGAGCTTACATAGACACTGATGCTCCTCTCAGGGCCCATAGGGTGTGCCCATATGCGCATATAGAGGGGATCGGTGGTCCAGAGATCCTGCAACATCTCCAGTATATCCAGGGTCTGACAGATCTAATGGGACGGTCAGGGACATATCAGAAGGACTGGGTATATCAGTTTTACGCCTCTCTGTGGATCTCACCTGATCACGAGTTCCTCCACTTCGGATTCCAGGGACGTGATTTTAGGGTTACAGCTGCTAGATTCAGAGAGCTATTCCACCTTGAGTCCTCGCCTACGAGGATACACAGTCTTTGCTATGGGGATCAGGAGGCCCCTCGCCGACCTCACGATGGTATAGTGCCATCTACGGATTTCGTGAGGCCGTGCTTTCAGCAGCCGTTCACTGAGGGTTCAAGCCGTACACCACGTGACCTTACTCCTCTGGCTCGGATCCTTCATGAGGTTCTCAGACGTACTATTCTCCCTCGGATTGGAGCCCGAGATACGATCACTCGCTTACAGCTGTGGCTCCTTGCCCATGTTGTCAGGAAGGATAAGTTCGACCTCTGGGACTTGATAGTGAGCGAGCTTGAGGATATTATAGCTGCTGGGTTCAGGGGTCATTGGCAGCTGCAGTTTGCATATTGGATTTCCTATTTGATAGTTGCCAAGACCGGGTCAGGTGCCATGAGAGTCACCCTTACGAGGTCAGCTACAGAGTTCCCAGTCTATTCGATGAGTCAGCTTGTGATACATGGGAACTTGCCTCGTCCCAGCCGAGCCTACAAACTAGGTACTAGGCAGGCCGGTGTGCCACCACAGTCGGCCGAGGTCACAAATGCTACAGTGGAGCAGATTGCTCAGGCAGAGCTGGCAGACTTAGATGCAGAGATAGATACAACTGTCGAGACAGTCTTTAGAGAGGATCTCGACTCCGACAGCTCTGACGAGGACTACCAGCCCGTGCGTGAGTATACACCGATGACCCATGACCACGAGGAAGGAGGGTCAGGCACAGCTGCAGCAGCTCCAGCTCCAGGTTCTAGCTCCTCAGAGGCCACTTTGCTCACCATTCTGTCGAGGATGCAAGAAGAGCAGTCCCGTCAGGCCGAGGAGCAGAGACGACAGGCTGCAGACTTACGGAGGCTCACTGAGCAGCAGCTGGCAGCTCAGGCACAGACACAGGCTAGGCAGGATGAGTTCCAACGCCAGTTCCTAGCCTATCAGCTGCAGCAGGCAGAGATTCAGAAGACTCAGACACTGCTACTTGAGCGTCTTCTGGCCTCTAGCTCCGGGCAGACTTTCACTCCGCAGTTTCAGTTGCCCGGAGTATCTCAGCAGAAGTTCACTTCGCCTCCACAGCAGCCTCCAGTGGTTGTGGTGCCGACTCCAGCGTTACCGTCCAGAGGACAACAAAGTCAGGCACCAGCTACTCCTCCGTTTCAGCCAGCAGCCTCTCCTGAGTACCAGACTCCGAGGACCCAGGTGTCCTCTTGGATAGCTTCACCCAGAGAGTTCCAGACAGGATTCACTCCTACCCGGGGAACTACCTTAGTAGAGGCCTCGAGAGATCTCTCAGCTTCCTATCTAGAGATCACGGGAGAAGACTCCCCAGGAGCAGCTCAGCCAATCACACCAGCTCCAGAGACTGCAGTGGACCCTCCGGCGACAGGCACTCACCTGTCCTCAGATGCATCATCGGAGATCGCTCCTAAGCAGTCAGCACATACAATCACTACTCCTCTAGCTGCAGTTCAGACGGATGCGATATCACTGGCAGATGAGGCAGTTACCGTGGCAGTGTCTTCTCCAGCTCAGTCTCAGCCTGCAGACGTTGCAGCAGCAGTGTCCCTAGTGGCACTAGTAGTGACACCATCCCCATCGCCTCGAGTATTCACTCGTCGGGCTCACAGGCCCGCTACTACTGAGGCAGGACCGTCAGAGGCACCAGCTGAGCCTCAGGGGGAGACAGTTGAGACACCAGCTCCAGAGATCGCTCCAGTTGCACCTACACTTGCAGAGACCGAGGCAGATGATGAGTCAGACGAGTCAGACCTACAGGACTTCATCATGCTTGATCGAAAGGCCGTAGCTCCTCCACCTTCTTCTCCAGCCCCAGACACTTAGTTTTTGGTGCTAGACGCCAAAGGGGGAGAGAGGGTCGAGTATAGAGATAGGGGGAGGGATTTGGATCTTTGTATGCTTAATTTCCCCGTACTCTTTCATCATGTCTACTTCTATGCACTTGTTTATATGTGTGATGTGATGAATGCTTTGATTGATGTTTATATGGTTAATGTGACAAACTCTTTGATTATCACTAATATATCCTGTGAGTTGTCTCATGTTTCATGATATATCTATATGCTTAAACGTTATTTGAGCTTCCGCGCTATACTCCGTCATATCTTTTGAGAATATCATGAGGTGCTACTTTTACATTCATATCCATAAGTACCATGTTTTGTGATTTGGTTTGGGTGAGCAAGTATGCTTCATTACAATTTCACTAACCCTTGCTCAACCATTCCAAGTCACCTTTGAATCTTAACCATAACTCTTATCCATACTCGAGGATCTATTGTCGTCAATCACCAAAAAGGGGGAGATTGAAGAATCATTGCCCTAGTTGGTTTCGGCGATTAACGACAATTAGAGATTATTATGGCTAACGTGTGTTTTGCAGAGGCTATGCGTAGCTTAGCTATAGTGATCAACATGAATGGGCACTAATGGTCATCACTTAGCCCCCAAGATGGATATCGTTTCGGTTTTCAAGGAGACATGATGAAGACCCTAGAATGATAGGCTAAGTGCCATAAGGTGATGAAGGGCACTTAGAAATAGATAGGGCTTCTCTTTTTACCTTTGACCGTACTATTAAGAGGGGTTGAGACTAGTAGCTTGACTTAGGAAAGCTTCATGACTTAGGTGTGGTGCACACTTGACTTCCTTAGCTCTAAGCAAGCCTATAGTGACCGTAAGATAGCCTAGAACAACTTCCATATTCATCGCGACGAAAAACGAAGTTGTTAAAACTGTTTTCTGGGCGTCGGACGCTCCTGATAGGGCGCCGGACGATGTCCGTCGGCATCGGACAGAGGCGTCGGACGCTGGGTGGTTGAGTCCACAGCGTCCGTCGACCTTCCAGTGGGGATGTTTTCTGGCTAAGTTTTTCAGGGTCCGTCGGACGCTGTCCGTCAGCCAGGCGTCGGACGCTGGGAAGAGCATTCGTCGACCTTCCAGAGAGGGTGTTTTCAGCCCAAGCCAGAGTGTAGCGTCGGACGCTGGGGTTTGAGCGTTCGTCGCCCAGTGACGTAGCGTCCGTCGCTGGGAACAGTGTGTCAGAACTAGCCGTTGGGGCAGGGCGTCGGACCGTCCGTCGCCCAAACTATGAACAGAAACTAGCCGTTGGGCATGCGACGGACCGTCCGTCGCCTAGTCGACAGAGCGTCCGTCGCCAACTTAAAATGCCAGCCCGAGGCAGTTTTCAGAGGGTCTATTTATAGCCCCTCCCACTTCTCTCCCACCTTGCCTTTGCTCATTTGAGTTGCTAAGTTTGTTGAGAAGGTTGGGAAGAGAGCAAGAGCCCTAGAGAGAGAGAGTGATTCGCGAATCCATCCATCCTCTCTCTAGTTCATCCAAGAGTTCAAGTGTGCATCCTCTAGTTGTGAAGCTTGAGTGAGTCAAGCGAAGATCGAGGCTTGTTACTCTTGGTGATCGACATCACCTAGACGGTCCGGTGGTGCTCGGAGGAAGGTGATCGCCGGAAGATTGTCGGCGGCCCTTTTCCAT
Source organism: Microstegium vimineum (assembly GCA_022036555.1). Lineage (NCBI taxonomy): Eukaryota > Viridiplantae > Streptophyta > Magnoliopsida > Poales > Poaceae > Microstegium > Microstegium vimineum. The sequence continues at coordinate 44,494,308 of CM039132.1, forward strand.
CGACGTTGTGATCGGTTGTGGGCGATTCACCGAGCCGGAGTGGCGAAGAATCAGCCCGTAGAGAGCACTCATCCCTTGCGCGGGATTGAGGGGGAGCTATACCTTGCGAGGTGCTCCAACGAGGACTAGGGGGAGTGTCGACTCCTCGATACCTCAGCAAAACATCGCCGTGTCAAGCATCTCTTTCCCTAGCTCTTTATTACCACATTACTTTCCGCACTTGTCATTCTTTTCATACTAGAATTGTGTAGGAAGTTTTCGCTTTCCATTGACTTGCTACCGCTTTCCAGCTAGGACACACAAGCAGTAGGCACTAGGGGGTTAATTGGCTCTTTATAGGTTTAATTCTTGTTTAGAAATTAAAAAGAGCCCAATTCACCCCCCCTCTTGGGCATCTTGATCCTTTCAGTACTATCGAAAAAACTTTCTATATAAGCATACAATATTACACACCTACTTCATAGATATACTCACAAGGATTCCAAAACATATTCATTTTTTGTTTTATGATTTTTCTATGAATTTTAGAAGTTTCATTGACCCGGAGGGCAAAAAAGTCATTTTTTCACCTGGGTCCCACACTTAACGGTCAAAACATAACAAATTGCTGACGGAAGGGTGTGTGGGTAGCGATTAAGTTGGGGAAGCTCATACAGGTGACCACGATCTTTTCAAGGGTACGAGGGAGGCCACTATCTTTTTTAAGGGTATACAGGTAAGAGCCCCCCTTCGTCTTCCTCGAATTCTGACCGTTGCAAACAGAGCTCTCTCTCCCTCTCTCGCACTCTATTGTTGACCTTCAACCTCCAAGCAATCCCACACTTCCAACCATAGATTCTTGAGGTAAAAGGCAGCAAAAGACTCCTAGAGAGCGGATCTACTACTTCCCAAAGTCTAAGAGCTTGTGGTTATCGTTTGGCCGGCGGTGCAAGGGTTTGTTACCCTTGGAGCTTGCCCCTCGCTTGTGGTAGCCTAGGGAGGTTTGTAATCGCTGTGTGAAACTAAGAGATTACCCCTCATCTCAAGGATTCACTTCCTTGACTTGAGATTGAGTTGGAGTTGCAAAGCTCCAAGCCTTTGTGTCACCTGAACAACGTGGACTTAGGCAAGCCTTGGTGGCGAGCTGAACCACGGGATAAATCATCTTGTCACGTGTGCTGGTCCCCTAGGGTTTGTTTCTTGTAATATATCTTGTGCTAGAGTTTGTGTTGGTGATTCGAGGAAAGGGAGCATTTCTGTGGTAACCAGTCTTCGAGCTGGTTCTTGTGTTGATTTTGCAGGGACGAACTCTTCTTGGTGCCTAGTATCTCCCTACCAAAACTTATCTCATTCTGTTTATTCCTCTTAGGTCGGTAGTGCCGCCCTCTGCTCGAGTTGATTTTTGACAGGCCTATTCACCCCACCCCCCCTCTAGGCTATTTACCCTTCTTGAGATCCTACACCTTCATCGTGGCGCCACAACTTTGTTTTCACTAGGGTTTAGACAACATGAAGGGAATGGAAGGGAAGAAGGGATAAGGTTGGGAGAGGGTAACTTTAATATTATTATTTCAGTAGTATTATAAAGATACTTAAACATTAAATTAATCTTAATATTTTTCTATTTTAGTTTAAACCTAATATATTTGTTGTTTTCAACTATTTTAATTTTTTAATTAATTTATTTTTTTCTAATTTTATTTATTTTATATAATTTATAATTTCATGGCAAATATTATATAAATAGTTATTGATCAATTAATATATGTTAGATCCACGTCTAACGTATAGTCAGCGAGCCACGTCAACTTATAGAATGGTTATAGAGTGGTTAGATTATATTTGGACCAAGATGAACTACCGGCTAAGTTTAATAATATGCGGTGATCTAATTGAAAGTTCAGAGACTTGATGTCACTGAGACGACACTTACAGCCAAGTTTAGAGACCCACAGATATCACTAAAAATTCATACACTTAGGGCCCCTTTAGATTGCATGATAGGAAAAGGATAGGAAAAGGAAAAACTTAGGAATTGAGATGACATACTTCTCTAATCCTATGAGAATTGAAAACAAAGGAAAAGCAAATAAGATGGCCTTTGGCAAGAGCTTTAGGTGAAACACAGGAACTGTCCTTTGGCAAAAGCAAATGATGAGGCAGTGGACGGACGTCGTCACGCCTGAGGACTGCACTTTGTTTTTTTTAGCTTCCCTCGTGTCCTTTAGTTTTTATTTGCCAGAAGACCCAAACCAGCCCTGTAACGTGACAGATGCGACGGCGTGCAATTTCTTCCCGCCAGGAAACTTTCCATCAAGTCTGAGCTCATGTTTCTTTTCCTATGGAATGGAGGCATAGGACGAATATTTCCCTTACTTTTCCTATGAACCAAAGGGTAGGAAAGGAAAAATTCCTTAGAAAATCCAATCCTAGAAAATTCCTTTGTTCACCCTGAGAACCAAAGGGGCCCTTAAATGTTACCTTGAGCAAAGTTGAATTTTGCTCTTACATAAACCAGGTAGCATATATATACCACCCCATCGCCCTAAACAATCGCACCGAAGACGAACCAACAACAGTAGCTAGACATCCACCACAGCAAAAGCAGAGCTACCTAGCACAACATCTGTTCTGCTTCTGCTCTCTGCAGCAGGATCGTCGGACGACCCTCCCTCGACTAGCTAGCTAGCCGAACTTGTTCTCAATGTCAGTGCCTTCGAGCTCGCCTTCCAGGTGCAGCAGCTTGACCATGGCCATGAGCAGCTCGGGCCACTCGCAGTAGAGGACCTCCTCGATGCCGTCGTCGTCGTTGTGGTCATGCAGGTGGCTCCTGACGTTCCTGTTGAGCCGCAGCAGGTCGGACTGGGTCCTCCTGTACTCGTGCTGCACGTTCATCACCCACTCGTTGATCCGCGCGTTCGCCCTCGCCGTCTCCAGCCAGTCGCCCTCGTACGGCAGCCCGGCGAGGATCCTCCTCTTCTTCGCCTTGTCCGTCCGCCCAAGGTGCTTCACGATCCTGTCGTGCAGCATCAAGAACGCCTCCGTGCTGCCATGCCAACACAAAAAAGCATCAGTGGAAAAAACTTGTTTTTTTCTTCGAAATGACAGACTGACAGTCGTCGGAAATTAAACAAAGGTCTCACCGGTTTTTCATGGGTAGCAGCGCGGCGTTGTTGACGATGAGGAACTCGTCGTCGACGGCGAGGGTGGCGCTCCCGAGGAGCGCGAGGAACTCCCGGTAGTCCGGCGGCAGAAGCCTGGCGATGGCGGCGGCGTCTCCACCGGAGGAGATTCTGATGATCGTCAGCAGGAGCCTGGAGAGCTGCTTGTAGTCATCTCTGACGCGGTCGATGCCGAAGCCTTTGTCGGTGAAGCTGACACCTCTTAGCTTGACTACGACGCCGGCGCTGCCGATCCAGACGTTGGACACCTGCAGCGGGGCCGCCAGGTGCTTGCCGACGGCGTGGTGGTTCCTCAGGATCAGCACCAGCTTTCTGGTGATCCGTGTCGCCTTGTCGGATAGCCGCCAGAACTTCTTGTTGGCTGTTCCAAGCACGGCGACCTGGATCAGCAGCGGGTTCGCCTTCGCGTAGCTCTTCGCGCTGCATAGGCCCTCGGCTGATGACTCGTCGATGTCCTCGGCGCTGTGATTTGGAGATGGATAGATAGATAGCGAAATGAGTCTGTTCTTCTGTCGCCATGGATGGAGCAGGAAGCAACAAAGAGCAGAGGAGAGAGGCATCTCTCACTTGGATTGGTACTGAGAAGCCACCACCACTCTGCTGTCATGAAGTAAACTGCTCCTCTGCTGGTGTCCGGTGTTTGGACCACCAGCAGCCTGCCAAAAATTACCCAATTTTAATATATCCAGGTGAAAGGACTGTACCAACTGCTCTCAGCTCAGTCACAACTCAAAACTCACAACACATGGGTACAGGACGATTATCCTAATCAGTTTCTTCTCGAATAAGAATAATCTGCTACGTATATTTTTTTTTTACAAAAATCTATCTTAATTCTGGAGCTGTAAACATACTTTCGAGGATTTGATTGACATTCCACTAGTAATAAAATGGCGACAGTGTGAGCTGCAGCCGGCAGTGTATGCAAGAACAAGAACATAGTACACATTAGGTGAACAAATTAACCAAAGAAAGGGGAAGAGAAACAGAGGAACAGCTAGCACTGTATCGATCTGTATGTATGTTACTGGATGTGGATTGGAACCTGCGTGAGGGGGACGAAGGTGACGAAGCCATTGGGGGCTGCTAGACCCTGCTGATGAGGCCGAGGAGGAGCAGCGGCGGGTGGATTTGGATCACCACCACTGTGGCTGTAGTACTGCGGCTGGTAGTAGGGGTAGCGCTCCCTGCGCCCGTGGAAGTAGCCGTCGTCTTCTTCTTCTCCCCTGAAGCACCTGTTGAGGGTGTTCCCCATGGAGGAAGCTCGCTCACTGTCTAGCTGCTGCCGCTGGTGCTGCTTTTCGCTTCTTCAGCAACCGAGCTTAAAGCTAGCTAGCCGCCGGAGGCGAGGGAGAAAAGTAAGCCTGAAAGTGGGTGTGCTACCGGACAAGAAAGAAAGGAAAAAAAAACAAAAGGAGACTTGACCTGAGACCTTGCACTGTTGATGATGGATTGATGGGATGGGGATGATCCAATGACTAATCCATATTCAGATGAAGGACTAAATATAATTTAATTATAAAACAAATTATATAAGCCGTGACTAATTTACTAGATGAATCTATTAAATCTAATTAATTCATCGTTAACATATATTTACTATAGTATCATATTGTTAAATTATGGACTAATTAGGTTTATTAGATTCATCTCATAAATTAGTGTTAATCTGTACAATCAATTTTTAATTAGTCTGTACTTAATACTTTAAATTAGTGTATAAATATTAAATGTGACAAGAACTAAACTTTAACACAGAACCAAACACCCTACCTCTAAATACTCCCACCTCTATACATTTTAGATTCAACTAAAATATTCGTATCCGTTATCGTTTGATCACCGTATACTTATCGAACGCCTCGTCGTGCATCGGTAGAAGTAGAAAAGCCACGGAAATCACCTCTATACATTTTAGATTCAACTAGTATACTTATGATTTTTAAATTAATTTATTTCCCAAAAAAATATAATTTTAGCTATGAATCTAGACACGCGTGTGTCCAGATTCATAGCTAAAATTGTGTTTTTTTGACAGAGGAAGTAATTCATAATTAATTTAAAATAATTGTATTTATTTAATTATATAAATATTTACATATTTATCTATCATTAATATATTAAAATATGAGATACTCCCTGTCCTAAATAACAATCGTTTCCGATTCTTATGAAATATCTTTAACTAAATATATATTAAAAATATTAAAAAATATGATATATAATTAGTATTATTAGAAAGATCTTTTAATTTATTTAGATATACAAATATTGTATATATTTTATATAAATCAAATTAAATTTATGGTACGAATACTAATAATAGAGAGTAATATATCTCGATTGACTTGAGACGACCATTCGAGTGCTTTAAGGACGGCCGTCCGTACCCTGCAGGTGGGAAGTGGGACCCGGGGACATGGGGCTTGTCATGCCTCATGCCATTTTATATTTTCTGCTAGTACCGGCTCAACAACCGTCGAGCACGGCCTGGCAACATGTGAACCTACTCATAAGAGAATGAGAAAAAATAAAAAATAAAAAAATATTTACATGTAAAATTCATATAATAAGATGATAATAACATGGCATGTATTAAATAGCTGCTATCTTATTCTGTTGAAAATACCTTAATTTGAAGAAGAAAAAAACCCAACTATAATATACGTGACTTTACTTTTATATATACACTGTAAATTAATTTATCATAAAAATACATTTTATAATTAATCTAATATGTTTATTTTGATATAAAAAATATACTTTTAATTAACAATTAATTAAATTTGATATTATAAACCATAACACCAGAATTATATTTTTTTTTCTTTAACACTGGCAGCCTGGCATGCAGAGGAGAGAGCATGTGATGTGAGCTCTCTGTCTCTACTCCTTTTCGAAAGTGTCGTTTGAAAAGCGTCTCTACTCCTTTTCGAAAGTGTCGTTTGAAAAGCGTATTCTCTAATGACATTTTAATGGGAAGGAGGGAGTGCTTGTTTGTCGTTTTGATCCGTGTTCTACTACTGAGACAAAAGCGAAGCTCACGCCAGAGCACTGCTACGTTGGATTTTCAAACGAATGGAATCGTTGCCTCAGTTGGACATGACGAGACAAGGAGTCCATGTCACCAGCGCGCTCTGCTGCACTCTGATGGCGTGCCGCCTGCGACATCATCAGCCGCCTCGAGCGGCGATGCCCGCAGCAGCCGATTTCCGTGGCTTTTTCTACTTCTACGGATGCACGACGAGGCGTTCGATCACCGTGCATGTGGGCAAGGTTGCGAGAAACCGGATAATGGTAGAACCAGGTCCAGCTAGATAATCAGAAATTCTGAAGCTGGACCAAGGATTTGTGATAATCAGAAACTCTTAAGCTGGCTGCCACTACAGGTTCAACTGAAAAACAAATCCTTTGAGAATGGAGATAAAGGCAGCTACTCTCTTGGCGATATCCATCTATGCTGTGATTACACATAAACGAAACAGCTGCTGTGATTACCACAAGTAGTAACTCTTTTAACTTGGCCCAACAAGTGCAAATGTAAATAAATGATAGTGATATCAGTTGTAATCGTTTCCGCTGATGCAGCTTTAGTTTCCGCGCGCTAGATCCGTCTTCATCAGCTTTAGGCTTCAGTACCAAGAGAGCCCGTAATATGATCTCAGAAATGGTTGGGGAGAGGAATTAAAAAGGGTAACTAAACATCAAACACAGGAAAAGACTAATGTATACAAATTTCAACTGACCAAACTGTAGCATAATGGAATATGCTAAAGCTGATTACTTCAACTGTTCAAGAACACGACCGCTTGAGACATTGTTTGTTCTTAACATGCATGCAACTATGAATTGCTCTAACTTGGAGTTGAGCTCTACAGCCATGCCAAACACCTCCTAAATTATTATGACACTGTTGTGTAATTACAATTTTTTTAAGACGAAGGTAATAGGTACGTACCAGGTGAAATTTAGCTTCCGTTATGGCTTTATTTGGGTACAATTGCACACTTTAATCTATATGTATTAAAGTGGACTACAATGAAAATTAAACTAAATTCCTCTAATTCGTTTCAAAACCGTGGTTTGAAGGTGGATATGAGGCCGGCCTGCCTGCAGGGAGAGGTCTCTGATAGACGTGATCAGTCGATGTGTGCGGTCTGCCCCTCCAGGCCACACACTCAAGTAGTCAAGTACTCTAGTGCGTATATCTCTCTTATACGTGACCTGCAGTAAAAAAAACCTTTTCCTCTAAATGCACCTAGATAAAGTCCTCTTCAGCGCTAAATCATGGTCGTAGTTCAATATCACGTTGTTGATAGAATAGAAGTCTAATACACAGTTTAAAGTATATACTTTCTCTAATAATTATAGGTGCTTGAGGTCATAACTTTCGTATGAATAATAAAATCATCCTACACTGATATGGTAAAAAAAAATTCTAGTATCTCAAAACAGTACACCTTTATGACCCTGTATTAAAACGTTTCGGTCCATTGGTTAAACCGGAATAGGCTCCGGAATGGGAATTAACACGTTCAAGAGCTCAAGGACAATCTGGCATTCTATCCATTTCCTAGATGAAAATTGAAACTAAAAGGCTTGAGTCGCAGATGACCCAAAGTGGTAATATAAGATTGAAGTACCCTTATTGCCATGTTACAAATTATACAGTTTCCATCTTATATGGAAATAAAATGTCAAACTACATTTTTCTAATAATAAACAAATTACTATTAGTGAGAAGATCTAAGGACAGTACATTAGAGCATTATTAGGAGGACAATCAACAAGTTTAATGTACCACAAAATGGTAAAGCACTGTTCTTGGCACATAAACAGGATAGATACAAAACTGAACATAGCACAGTATATAAGGACCATCTGAATGATCTAAACAGCTCATACTGATTCCAATTAAGTTGTAATTCCTAGTTTATTACAAGCACAACGAACATGAAAAGTTCACATACAAAACAGACAACCAAGGTAAAGCACTGTCCTTGGCACAAACAGAATACAGATACAAAACCGAACATAACACAGTATACAAGGCCCATCTCAATGACCTAAACAGTTCATACTGATTCCGATTAAGTTGTAATTCCTAGTTTATTACAAGCACAACCAACATGAAATGTTCACATACAACACATACAAAACACACAACCCTTGCAGAGCAAATTCAACTTTCCATTTCTTGATGCAATCAAGAGGTAACTGATACATCTTTTCCCAAAGCCTCCTCATCTTCCGTCAAAATTGAAATCTATGCAATATGAAAAGCACAATAAGTTCACACACAAGTAACAGGTGTGACATATGAGGAACAAGATATCTGAGTCACTTGGCAAGGAAATTTGAAATGAATATGTAGAGCTTGATGCATACGAATTTAACTTAAGGAAATTGCAGCATTATGTAAGGGAAAAAACTGATTCGGGCAACAATTTCTATTGACCAAAATGTTAACATTTTGGGACGAACATGGCGCTAATTGAGAACTAAGCAACATGTCAATATTTCACAAATACACAAGTTGACATTTTGTGCTCACTTATTTTTTAAGGCTATAATATTAATACACCTGTGTGCACATATTTATAGATAATATTTGCACTTTTGCAGAAGCATTAACAGCATATAGACAATTTTTTATTTCTTATATGATAGTTTCCTAACAAACACAGGAGATTCTTCTTTAGCTTGCTTTAGTTTCAAATATGATCACAAACTGCAGACATTTTGTGCTCACTTATTTTTTAAGGCTATAATATTAATACACCTGTGTGCACATATTTATAGATAATATTTGCAGAAACATTAACAGCATATAGACAATTTTTTATTTCTTATATGATACTTTCCTAACAAACACAAGAGATTCTTCTTTAGCTTGCTTTAGTTTCAAATGCGATCACAAACTGCAGAAATGTAGAGACTAGTGAGCAAAACCTATGTTGAGTTTTAGCAGGAAGTTCAAAACTTTCCGAAGTCCCTCGTCAGCCACTTCAAATTTGACTTCAACAATCTTAAGGTTTTCTGATATTGCAGCAGATCCCTCCGTCGGACTGTAGCTTCCAATAATTTCATACTTATGTTTAGGTCCCTATGGTAAAAACATTTCATCAAGATAAATTGTTGAAACAAAATACTAGCAGCATTTATCAAATAGAAAATATATGTACCTTGGAAAAAAATTGAAGTGTGAGCTTCTCTAGAACTGGTGAGTGTTCAAGAAGACAAGATAGTTCACAGAAGTCAGGAGGCACACACCAATATTCATTTAGTAACAAAGTCTTTAACATTCTGAAGATGGGGCACCATTTCACATCTCGTTTGAAAATGAACTGGAGAAAGTATACAAACAAAAAATATCAGGCAATCTTCACAGTGAACATAATGACTTAAGAACCCAGCTAGTGGCAATATATCCAAAACACAAATGTCTGTAAAGATGAGATTCATCAATGTCCTACAACTGATACAAAGGAATTAAAGGCTAAAGTGTAATATAAAAGAATTAAAGGCTAAAGTGTAAGTATACCTTGTGGGATTCATCTATCAAGACCAAACTCTTAGCTTCTGATAAACCATTCAGAAGCACAGATTTGTTCCTTTTGGCGTCGTTGGCAGTGCTACCATTAAAATTTTCACCTTCCAGGCCATAACACCCATCACACCACTCTTCATAACAATCCCCAGATTCAGAATTGTAGCACTCATCCAAAGACATACAATCAGTGCCAAATCTGACAAATGCCACTGCTAACAATGGCATGCTCCCAAGAACAGGAGTCCTGTCCCATGGGTCCTCTACTCGCAGTGAAACAACATTTGGGACATCAATTATAGTGCGGACCTGCTCATTGAAGCTGGAATCGATGACAATCAGGTGCTTCACAGACTTAGACGAGATCCTCTTGGCATGGACAAAGAGACCATTGTTGATATATAGATATTCCAGTACCGGACATCCTGATAAATCAAGGAAGCTGTCATTCAATCCTGTGTCGTTCAGCTCTAGCCTTCGAAGGTGCCTGGAGACAAGGGGCAGGTTGTCGACATGAAAATGAAGGCCCCTGGGGTCCTCCGCCCGGGTGATACTGAGCTCGAGCCGCCGGACTTTACACCGGATGACGTGCCGGATCCAGAGGTTGACGTGGGCCACGTCCACGTCGTCGCGCACATCGAACAAGAACTGGCAACTGTCGATCGGCGCGCCGCCACGGAGGAGGAGAAGGTGGTCCACGAACTCCCGAAGCTCCCCCGAGGACACCAGGTCGTCCGGTGCGCACGGCGGCTCGGGCACGTTGGCGGCGGTGATGCGCAGGCCGGCCGCGCTCTTCCCAGAGTCGGCGCCAGCGCCGAGCCAGGACACACGTCCGCACGGCCGGCTGCGCCGGGAGGAAGGAGAGGACGTGCTGCAGTATCTCGTCCGGGAGGGCGGCGAATGCGTCACCCGCCGCGGCGGCGCCAGCCGTACTGGTCGGTTTCTTTGCCGCCGGCCCGTCAGGCATTTCGTCGAATAGGTAGCGGGCGGCGGCGCTCTGTGGCACAACGACGTAACTGTTACTACAAGATAAGGGGTCAACAGGCGGCGGCAATGCGGAGAAAACAATGGAGATCTCCCGGAGGGTACCACCTCACCTTCCTTTGGAGTTTGGAAGCCGCCGCCAGCAGGTTCACGAGCTTCGAGGAGCCGCGGAGTCTGGGAGACGGGAGGCCGCAAGAGGCCAAGGCGCAGCCGAAGAGGTTGTTTCACACAACGAGTCCTTTTTTTTGGTTTCACACAACGAGTCGGCGGCAGAGAAATGGACTTGATGACATCGATGAATAGTGGGGTGGGGTCCATCAGCAGCCATCCGAGTTCAATACAGTGGTGATTTTTTTTCCAGCCGACTTGTAGAAACAAGGCCAGTAATTCCCTTTGTTCCAAAGTGGAGTAAATGCACATTTCACCTATCAATAAGTCGATATTTGAAAGTTTCACCGAATATATATAAAAATATATACTAATATTTTATGATATTTGTTAATTATATATTTTTTATAATAAATTATTTGAAGCTACAAATATTGATATAATATTCTATGTTTCTAGTTAAATTTAAAAAATTCTGACTCTTTATTTGGAAAACATTATGTGTATTTATTATGGAAAGAGGAGAGTAACAGTTAGCCGTTACCTATAAGTTTGAATCCACTGGCTAAAAAATCAATGCATTTGTAGTTCTATCTCCATTTCATTTTCTATTTGCTGTTAGTAGGGCATTTTTGATAGGGCAGTGTCTTTTTCAATCTACTCTCTCCATATTAAAAGGGTGCCATTTTAGGTTTTTTTAAGTTTGACTGAGAAAATATTATTAATATTTATATCTCAAAATACATTAGTTGTGAAAATATATTCTATAATTCATCTATTGATACTTATTACATTCCCATAAATATTAGTGACTTTTTGTACTGGCTCATCAAAAAGTAAGAATGACATTTTTTTTTTGAGACGGAGGCAATATTATGGTAGGTAAAACACATGGTGGGTAGTTATCTGTTTATTAGTATTTTTTACAAAAAGCACCCTTTCTTCAATGATGTGAAAGAGTAGAGTCGTCGTTTTGTGAGCCAACGGGGAGGGCATGTGCCCCAGGTTGAGACATTGACCGAGAGCAGCATTGTACGGCTCGCATTGTCTCTGCGAGGGCGCTACATCGAGATGTGGTGAGTGCTTTTGCTTGTTGGATGCTAAAATCCATCCGACGAGCATTCTTGATGGCAGACAAGGCGGATGACAACATCAGTAGGGGAGGAGGGAAGCGGAGCGAACATGGCACTCCTTCAGATACACTCGCTCATCCTCCAACTGCTATGCGAGGTCTAATAACTAGAGCTCAAATGTGTTAATTAAATCTACGTGAGTTTTTTTTTCATAGTTTTAATACAATAGATTGCTAACTAATCGTTATCATGCTTAGTATGGATTTATCATAGGTCAGGTCAACCCATTGGATAGTCTACCCAGCCTTAAAAAACAAGGCAAATGGGTTATAGGTTAGCCCTAACTTCCAAAATGGGTCAATGGGGAATCTATTGACCCAATGGATATGTTGGGTCAACCCATTTTGCATTTTTTTTAATTTCTTGGTGTTCTTCATTTTTTGAATAATCCTTATTGCCATGTTGCAAATTATACGATTTCCAACTTATGGAAACGAAATGCCAAGCTGCATTTTTCTAATAAGAAACAAATTACTTTTAGTGAGAAGATCTAAGGTCAGTACATTAGATGTTAGTAGGACAATCAACAAGTTTATTGTACCACAGAAAGGGAAAGCACTGTCCTTGGCACATAAACAGGAGAAAATACAAAACCAAACGTAGCACATTATACAAGGCCCATCTCAATGACTAAACAGCTCATACTGATTTTGATTACGTTGTAGTTTCTAGTTTATTACAAGCACAACCACAAACATGAAAAGTTCACATACAAAACACAGAACCCTGGGTAGAGCAAATTCAATCTTCCATTTGTTGATACAATTAAGATGTAGTAGATACATCTTCTACCGAAGTCTCCTCTTCTTCATCAAAATTGAAATCTATGCAAATATGAAAAACATAGTAAGTTCACACACAATTAACAGGGGTAACATATGAGGAACAAGAGATTTGAGTCACTTGGCAAGAAAACTTGAATTGAATATGTAGAGCTTGATGCATAAGAATTTAACTTTAGGAAAGTGCAGCATGATGTAAGGGAAAAGACTGATTCGGGCAACAATTTCTACTGACCAAGATATCAATATTTTGGGACGAACATGGCGCTGATTGAGAACACATCAATAATTAAAAAATATACACGTTGACATTTTGTGCTCACTTATTTTTTATAAGCTATACTATTATTTTATTAATACACCTACGTGCATAGATTTTGTAGATGATATTTGCAGAAACATTAAGAGCATTTATAGACAACTTTTGTATTTCTTATTTGATAATTTCCTAACAAACTCAGGAGATTCTTCTTTAGCATGCTTTAGTTTCAAACAAGATCAAACTGCAGAAATGTAGGAAGCACAACCTATGTGAAGTGTTTGCAGGAAGATCAAAACTTTCAGAACTCCCTCGTCAGACACTTCAAATTTGACTTCAACAACCTTAAGTTTTTCTGATATTGCAGCAGATCCCTCCATCTGACTGTAGCTTCCAATAATTTCAAACTTATGTTCAGGTCCCTAGGTAAAAGCATTTCATCAAGACAAATAGATGAAAGAAAATACTGTAAGCAGCAGTTGTCAAATAGAAAATATATGTACCTTGGAAAAAATTTGAAGAGTGAGCTTCTCTAGAACTGGCGAGTGTTCAAGAAGACAAGCTAATTCACAGAAGTCAGGGGGCACACACCAATACTCATTCAGTAACAAAGTCTTTAACATTCTGAACATGGGACACCATTTCACATCTCGTTTGAAAATGAGCTGGAGAAAGTATAGAAACAAACAATATCAGGCAATCTTTACAGTGAACATAACGATGCAATCTTTACAGTGAACATAACGATTTAAGAACCCAGCTAGTGACAATATATCCAAAACACAAATGTCTGTATAGATGAGATTCATCAATGTCCTAAATTGATATAGAAGTTGTGAGTTATTATAACATGTAAAATAAAAGAGGTAAAGGCTAAAATGTAAGTATACCTTTTGGGATTCATCTATCAAGACCAAACTCTTAGCGTCTGATAAACCATTCAGAAGGACAGATTTGAACTTTTTTGTGCCATTGGCAGTGCTACCACTAAAATTATCACCTTCCAGGCCATAACACCCTTGACAGTTCTCATCATCACAATTGCCAGATTCAGAATTATAGCACTCATCCAAAGAGATAGGACTGGTGCCAAATCTGACAAATGCCACTGCTAACAATGGCATGCTCCCAAGGACAGGAGTCCTGTCCCATGGGTCCTCTAGCCGCAGTGAAACGACACTTGGGACATCAATTATAGTGCGCACCTGCTCGTTGATGACAGTCAGGTGCTTCACAGATTTAGACGACATCCTCTTGGAATGGACAAAGTCACCATTGAAGATATATAGATCTTCCAGTCCGGGACAACCTGATAAATCAAGGAAGCTGTGTTAACACTGGATTTTGGTGCATTTAGGGAGATGACAGGTGGACCAGTGCGCGGTAAATATTTAGAGGCGGGTATTCGGGGTATTCGGCAAGTGTTCGTGCAGTCGCCTAGTTTCCTGAGGTTCGGCTAGTAATAGTGCGGTCGGCTATTCTGGGAGTAGCGGTTTTCCGTTGAGGAAAGCGACAAAAGCGACAAGTAAGAGCCGAATCGGGTAACGGAGATTGCGACAATTAAGGAAATAAGAAGGGAATTGAAGACAAAGATATCATGTTTTTCCTTTAATATTTTGTAGTCGTGTCATTTTAGGACTCATGTCATGACCAAGGTATAAATATAAACCCTTGGCCATTATAAAAAAAAAATTGTTCACAACCAATACAATACAACCGGCCCCGTGCCAACTTCGAGTCCTTTGTCGTGTCGTCGAGTTCTTAGAGAGGAATTATCGATCCGTCGACCTCCGTAAGTCCCGGCAACCTTGTTATCAGGTCTAGTATCATGCGGTGGATTTAGATGTTGATGCAAGTAGTCTTGTTTGTTTTCAATGATCGTGCAGCGGATCTTTGCTTGACAATCAAGAAGTCTTCGCTTATGTTTCGTTTATGAGTACACACCGTGCGGCAGGTGTTTGCTCGATATGCTTTGCAAAAGCAAGATAGTTATCAACTCTATTAGATTTGGCAAGATCTAGTAGATTCATCAAGTTACTACGTGTTGCATGTTTTATATTTGTTATATATTTGTAACATTCTTTTGCCCAATCTAGATTGATACGGTTCGACTTTATCTTTTCTTATAGATCTATTCTTGTTTTAATAGTTAATCATATTGTTCATACGAATAGATCTCACGGTCATAGTAGCCGAATTAGTTTAGATCTAGATTGTTACGTGTTGTGGGTTCATACATGTTAACCACGTTTAAGCTTTGATAATGTTGGGTGTCGTGCGGCAGACGCGGACTTTAGATTAGTCTAATCGTGTTTACTTATATGTTCATTCATCATGGACCCCAACTCGGTTGGATTGCCGAGTTTGGTTATACTTTAACTCATAGTTAATTATGATTCGTCCATACGTACTTTTTTATGCATGCACGTTCGGCTATCAACTTATTCACATGTTTTGCGTTTGCTTTAGCCGAACGATCTATAAGACCTGTTGACAGATAACTTCTATAGCTATATGTCGTTGTAAGTGGTTTCAGGGCCGTATATACGAAACTGTCTGGTCTCACCCGATATGTTCCAGTTTTATATTTAACTGACTGACACGTTTCCAAACTCCGAAACACCCGACATCCAATTAAAACTACGCTTTCCGGCTTGCTGTGTGTTAGACACAGTACGTCACATTTTGTGTCAACAAGCTGTCCTTCATTCTTGTGTCCTACAGCTCGAGCCTCCGCAGGTGCCGGGAGACAATAGGCAAGTTGTCGACATCAAAATGAAGGGCCCTATCATCGTTCCCCCGGGTGATACTGAGCTGGAGCCGCCGGACTTTACACCGGATGACGTGCCGGATCCAGAGGTTGACGTGGGGCACGTCCACGTCGTCGCGCACATCGAACAAGAACTGGCAACTGTCGATCGGCGCGCCGCCACGGAGGAGGAGCAGGTGGTCCACTAACTCCCGAAGCTCCCCCGAGGACACCAGGTCGTCTGGTGCGCACGGCGGCTCGGGCGCGTTGGCGGCGGTGATGCGCAGGCCCGCCGCGCCCTCCCAGAGTCGGCGCCAGCGCCGAGCCAGGACACACGTCCGCACGGCCGGCTGCGCCGGGAGGAACGAGAGGACGTGCTGCAGTATCTCGTCAGGGAGGGCGGCAAAGGCGTCACCCGTGGCGGCGGCGGGACTGGTCGGTTTCTTGGCCGCTGTCTCCTCAGGCATTCCGTCGAACAGGCAGCTGGCGGGGGCGCTCTGTGGGACAAAGCCGCTACGGTGCAGGATAGGGAGTGAACAGGCGGCGGCAATGCGAGGAGGAGAATGGCGATCTCCCGGAGGGTACCACCTCACCTTCCTTTGGAAGCCGCCTGCCGCCAGCAGGTTCACCAGCGGCGAGGAGCCGAGGAGTCAGGGTGACAGGAGGCCGCAACCGCAAGAGGCCGAGGCCCGACTCCCGAGAGAGGCGCAAGAGCCCAAGAGCCCAGGAGGTTACAACGGAATGAGTCGGCGGTAGAGAAATGGGCACAGGCACATGATGCCGGCATCGATGAATGCTGGGCCCATCAGCTCGCATTCAAACGGTGCCAAAAAAAACCACTCTATTTTTGTACTCTCTCCATCTCTGAATAACTATCGCTGTTAGTGTTCGTGTTATAAGTTTGATTTGATTTATAGAAAATACGTGCAACATTATATCTCCAAATAAATTTATTAAAAAAATAATTTAAATTTTCCAATGATACTAATTATATATCATAAATATTTATATTTTTAATATATATTTAGTCAAAAATATTTCTTGAAAAGCACAAACAATAGATATTTAGGAACAAAGGAAGTAAGCTATAGCAATAGCAACGAAGACAGGTAACACCTCCTCCTTCCATAGCAAAAGATGTCACTACCAGATTCATGCTATGAAACTTTCTTAAATTATTAAGGTCATAAAATCTCTCCCTTTCAAATTATAAGACATTTTAAAAATCTTAGCGAGTCAAAACATCTCAAAGTTAATCAAAATTATAGAAAAATATAAAAATTTATGATACCAAATATATATATATATATATATTAAAAAATATAATTGATAAAAAATCTAATAGTACTTAGTTGACATTATAAATATTATTATATTATCATATGAATTTAGTGAAACTTAAAATGCTTTGACTCTTTAAGATTCTTGGAATGCCTTTTAATTTGGGATAGAGGAAATACTATCAATGTTGTATCTCTAAAGAAGTTTATTAGTTTAACCAATAATATTAGTTATATATTATAAATATTAATATAATGGTACTCTTTAGCGAACGGAAGGAGAAGAGTTTTGAACACGTTATTTTTTTAAAGTTTGACTAGCTTTTGTATTCCCTTTATTCTAAACTATAAGTCGTTTTTTTTCTAGATAACATAGCTTTAATTACGTATCTAAAATATGTGTCAAATTGCATAGCAATAGCTATGTAAAAATGCCAAAACAATTTACTATTAGGAACAGAGGAAGTAGAAAATATTAATTGTTGCTCAAGTGCTATTGTTGCTACAAGCTTTGAGATCACAAATAGACAGTTTTTCATCCAAAGAAAACTAGCAGGGTACGCCTCCCAGAAGAAAGCACCGCTAGGAGTCATCGTCGGCAAGGCCTTTGCCCTGACCTCAATCGTCCTACCCCCATTGGCCAAGATAGTGCATCACATGATACAAGAAGTCTATCACATATTCACATTGAGGTGACAGAGAACCCGAAGAAGACATGCATCTAGCCAAGTTGGACCGTTGTTGCTGGCAAACAAGAGAATGCCCTAGCGCATCATCACCACCACCACTGGCTTTCACTACCAAGCCTCTCACCTCTCATGTAGTGGCACCGCCCTCCTTAACTTCGGCTTGTAAAGATAGATAGCCACCATAATCACCAAGCCGGCCATACCAGAGAGACAGGGCCGTTTCTAGGAATTTGAGGCCCCGGTTCAAAAATAAATTGGGGTTCTAAATTTTTAAATAGATAACTAGAAAAATTAATTTATATTTTTACTCTCAAATATATAATTTAAATATGCATTCTTTCATACAATATGCAGAAATATATCAAGAGCACTCTCCTGAGATTGAGCAACTCCTAATAATCTGAGCACTCTTTTTAAGATTGGGCTACTCCTAATAATCTCTCTCTTCTTACGCTCTCAGCACCTAAATCACACAGATGTTGTTCCTTTCACTGAAATTTAGTTTATGCTGATTTGTTATAAGAGAAAACATTATCCATTCGCTGAAAAAATACTGCTGAAGTAGTGCTGATGAACATGCATGTTGAGGATCAAGAAAGCAAATGTCTCCCTATATACAAATACATAAAAATGATTTGTATAGGTATATCCTAATTTCTATATCTCAATTTGCCAATACATAATTTTAGATGACTAAAAGTTAATTCTACTGATCAAATATTGGAAATCACCCAAGCTCATGTGTGGCTGCTGCCTATGTACCTCTAGACTCTGGTCCCTACTCTTCATGCATTGCTCAGAAGCAGACGTGAGTATAAGAATAAGAAACAATTTAAAAGGAAAACAATAGCTCCTAGCTAGTAGGAAGGTGCCGACGTTTTGGCTAATGAATCGTTAGGTACTACAAGGTCGAGGGATGCAAGGTGGGGGCCTTGTTTGGCTGCCCACCTCGCACTTGCTCGTCAATGGCCTTGACCACAACGAGCACCATTCCATTGCATTTAGTGCATCACATCACCACCTAACACACACATGTTGTCATTGCATATAGCCACTGTGTTTCCCACATGTGACCTCCATTTAGTGCATCACATCACCACCTTTATTGTTGTTGTTGTTGTTGTTATTATGATTGTTGTTATTATGGTTATGGTTATTATTATTATTATTATTATTATTATTATTATTGTTGTTGTTGTTGTTGTTGTTGTTGTTGTTGTTGTTGTTGTTGTTGTTGTTGTTTGTTGTTATTATTATTATTATTATTATTATTATTATTATTATTATTATTATTATTATTATTATTATTGTTGTTGTTGTTGTTGTTGTTATTCTTATTGTTGTTGTTGTTATTATTATTGTGCACCGGACCATTTCTTCTGGTTCGACACCCCTCCAGCAACTGTTGACTGTCGAGTCCAAGCAACCGGACCAATGAAAAATGGTCCGGAGCTCCTGTAGTCCTCTGGTCCGGAGTTTCCAATGAAGCGGCCAGAGCTGGGGTTGGCCTCCGAACCACCACCAATGGTCCAGAGCTCCTCCCAACAACTGGTCCGGAGCTACAAACTCAGAGAGAATTCACTTCTCACTTCTTCCCTTGATCTCATGTGCCACTACCAAGTGTTCTAAAACTTATGCTCGTGTGTTGACATATTTTATGAAGTTTTATAAGGGTTGCTCATTAGGTCTAAATGCAATGCATGACTTGATCCACCTAATGACACTTGACAATTGCAACCACATACCATATTCCCCTCTTTATAGTACAGTTATCTATCCTAAATGTGATCACACCCACTAGGTGTCTTGATCACCAAAAGAAAAAAGGCCCTAACATATACCTTTGCCTTGCTTAGCTTAGGGTCTTTCCATTTTTCACCTTCTTCTCCAAGTGTGAGCTTTAGGATTTCACCTTCCTAGCCTTCTTGCTTGCTCCACCACTTGTCATCATCTTCCATTAGTGTACTTAACCTACTCATCACTTAGAGCTAGGTTAGTACTTTAGGTTTCATTAATTACCAAAACATAGAGATCTCTCAATCTCCCCCTTTTAGTAATTGATGACAACCCATATAAAATGAATATGAAATATAATTTTGATTCAACTTGAAATGCTTGTCCAAGCAATAGAGCATGAAAGAAAATGGACAACCTTTTCAAAGTTAGTTTGATAGTGCTTACTCCCCCTACATATGTGCACTTCTAAGAATATGAGTCAAATCTTTGCACATATGCCTATATAGGAAAATTTGGAGGTGTGAACACTAGCAAACTATGACATGATGCTAAGGTTTAAGAGATGGACCTTTGAAGCGTGATACCAATTAGAGTGCGTCTTTCAACATCCCTTAGCAACATGGTTAGCTTGATACCAATTGATAAAACAAACACAAGTTCTAGAGGGTTATCTAGCTAACACCTATACATGCTAGAGATCAAATCATCAATCAAGATTATAACTAGGCATGTACCATACAAGCAAGTCATTTGAAATAAGGAACAATGCAAGCAAGCATATGTATGAATGCACAATCAAATGTAACAACTTGTTCATAGGCTTGCCCCCCTACTTGTGTGCTCAATTTTTAATTTCTCATTTTCAAAATCCATTATTTTCTCTATATCCCCCATGCATGATTACTCTCACCTCTTGACAAACTTTCTCTCCCTTTCTTTCATTCATTTTATCACTAATTTCTCCCCCTTTGTCACACATTACCACAAAGGGAAACCACTTGTTTAAGTTATATCAAGTCAATTTATAAAGGAGTGGGGTGATATCTATTTTAGTTTATTCTAGAGCACTTGTCCCAAGCATTTAACACGTTTAAACCGAGAACAAGCTTTTTTTCACACGTCTTATAATGGTTATCTTGCCCACGTTGGTTAAACATTTAGGGCAAGAATCCTAGAATAAACATGTGAGGTTGCAAGCTTATCAACATGCCATATGTTATCACTAGATCAATCAAGACATAGAAACAATAGTGATACCATATGTACATCTAAAATATGAGCCATTGGGAGGAAGCACAAGTTGATCCAAGGGTGGAGGATCACTTGAGAGTGCTTCTCCTAGATCAAGGCTAGAATGGGAGGCTAGTGGGCCCATGGTGGTGTCAGTCGACCCACTATGTGGGCCCACTAGCTCCTCTTGCTCCATTTACTCTAGTTCTGCATCAAATACTTCATGGACATGTAGAACTTGTTATTTCATATAATGTGCTCATGATATGCCTGTCTTCCTTTCATTCTGAGGTTGTTGACGATATTTTCATAGTAAAAAAATGGGTCAATCTTATCGTCAACAAGATCCCCCATACTTACCTCTTTGCTCGTCCTCTAGTAAAGAATAAAAGTAAACATAACTATGTTATTCAAAGTATAAAGCAAGCATAAAGATTTATTCAAGTCATTTTGTCATACAAGTGGGATATGTGCTATAGTCTAACATATATCCTTGAGAGGTTGATAAATGGAATAGTTCTCAAGGCAGGGTCATCTTCCCAAGTTATTATTATTATTGTTATTATTGTTATTGTTATTGTTATTGTTGTTGTTATTATTATTATTATTATTATTATTATTATTATTATTATTATTATTATTATTATTATTATTGTTGTTGTTGTTGTTGTTGTTGTTGTTATTGTTGGTGTTGTTGTTTTTGTTATTGTTATTATTATTATTATTATTATTATTATTATTATTTTTGTTATTGTTATTATTGTTATTGTTATTGTTATTATTATTATTATTGTTATTGTTATTATTATTATTATTGTTGTTATTATTATTATTGTTATTATGATTATGATTATTATTATTATTATCATTATTATCATTATTATTATCATCATCATTATTATTATGTTCAGAATTTAATATAAACTTTTCTTTTAAATTTCTCCTAACGAGAATTTTTATGTGCTATAATTAGTGATAGTTTTTAATGTTCCTTAAAATTATTAGGAGAACTCTGCAATTTAAATGGTGCACCATCGCAATCACGCCAGCTTCGTTCACCGCCAACTCTGTCTCCTCATGGCCACAGCCGAGGAGATTTGGGTGTGGAAACTGTGTTACTATTATTGTTATTGTTACTATTATTATTGTTATTATTATTATTATTATTATTATTGTTGTTGTTGTTGTTGTTTTTTTTGTTATTTTTATTGTTGTTGTTGTTTTTGTTATTGTTATTATTATTATTATTATTATTATTATTATTATTATTATTATTGTTGTTGTTGTTGTTATTATTATTATCATTATTATTATTATTGTTGTTATTATTATTATTATTATTATTTATTCATTTATTATTGTTATTATTATTATTATTATTATTTGATTATCATTATATATTCATTATTATTATTATTATTATATTCAAAATTAATATCAACTTATTCTATTAATTTCTTTAACAAAATTTTTATTAAATTCTTTGATAATTTTTAATGTCCTAAAATTAGTGTAAGAATTTCTGCAAATTTATTAGTGAACTCGCAATTTCAGCACCTCCTTTGTTCACCGCCAACTCACTGTCTCCTCATGGCCACAGCCGTGCCACCTTTGCACCGGGAGATTTGGGTGTGGAAACGACTAGTCCGCCAGCACTGAGCCAAAGACGGGTCGTCGGCCGCCACCCAACTAACGACCCAAGAGTGTCAGTGCATCGCTCATAGCTCAGGTTTTGCCTCCAATCTGGCCAGCCGTCGAGTAGATCTCTGGCCATGGCCAGCCTAGGGAAGGCTAGCTAGTGCCGTGAGCCTTGTCATAGGACATCGGAGTAGTAATGCCCCGCTTATTGGTGAGACAATATGCCATCGCAAGAGCACTACAAAAAAAATGAGAAAGTCTCGCCACCGCCATCCTCACCTGCACATGCTTCCAGCATCCGGCTAGAGTGGCAGCCAAACGCAGGGAGGAGCATGTGTGGAGCAGCAGCGCCGAAGGTTGGTTCTGAGCCGCCCATGGGGCGACAAGAGCATCAGTTTTACTCAGTTGTTTGCATCTAAAAGGGACCGGGGTAGGGGGTGTTTAAAACTGCTCTGTTTTTTAAATAATCTTGACTAAATATATATTAAAAAATATAAACATTTATAGTATATAATTAGTATCATTGATATGCCAATTTAGTTTTTTTTAATAAATTTATTTGGAGATATATGTTGCACGTATTTTTTTTAATAAATCAAGATAAATTTATCAACACGTAAATCATGATGAAAAATGTTCAGAGAAGGTGGGATGATTGCCAACCCTCATCCCATCAATCCGTTATCTGATGATTCGTATCCATTCAAATGTTAATATGGATATCCGTAAGCGTATCCAATTTTGAAATGGATACTAAAGTGGATACATCCACATTGATTTTCATCTTTTTTAACAATATGTGTTTGTATCCGTATCCACAATTAAACATGGATATATGATATTAATCGAATTCAAATAGAGTAAAACACCTATCTAAATCATAATATTAATAAATTATTTCTAACCTATTATGAATAATATATTTATTGATGCTCGTTATTCTCAAATAACAAGACGTGCCATTATTGTTGCGGAGCACACGTACGATTACCAGCAGTGACTGCAAGTTGCATAGCGCTAGCAGGAGCCGAGAGTAGCAAGCCATATATGAGGCAAAATAGCATCTTCATACTATAAACAGAGAAATCAGTGACAAGTTTAGCATCCCTTGTTTTGGTGTACAACCAGTCAAACACAACAGGGAAAGATAAATCAGCTCACCATAGTATGTGCCAGCAAGATATTTAACAAATCTAGCTATCGCTACATGCATGCGCAACAAAGATCAAGAGTTCTCTTAATCATTGAAAACCAATAGCATTCAAAAGTCTTATTTTGTTTTCAATTTTCACTCGCACATATTATACCACTCAGTCAGAAGTAGGAATACATGAAAAAGTGCATGGTAGCATTAACCAAAATAACTATTCATCAAACTATGTTATCGGGCTTCTACTATGTGCCTCAAATCAAAGAGCCGAACTGTGTCATTTTCTTAAATTCCTTTTCCTATATGTTTGTAGATACCAAAACATTGTTCTGTCATTGATGGTCCTCCAAGAAAAAAAAAACCCGCTCCAGTTAGCTCCAGGCCTTTGCTTACTACAAGAAAATCTGGTGCCAGAATAGGCCAGATGTATTATGCAGTATGTTGTATCCCATTTGTTGTAATTGTTGCGGTGTGTGTTTCTTTTGTGAAAGTAGTGTGTATTTTCTATTTGGCTCCTACCATGAAACAGTAGTGCTTCAATTCTAGCCCCTCAATTTTCTTTGCCCTCTGAACATCTTTCTCTCTTAAATTACTTGCATGTACCTATTTCAAAAATCCAATGCAGATAGCATTTTTCTTGGAATCCAATGGCGAGTATTTTTCTTGGAATTGTTTGGTTACGGAAAAAACTGAAATAGTATAATAATATAGTAGTACTCCCTCTGTATTTAAATATATGACCCTGTTAAGTTTTCATACAATGTTTGACCGCTCGTCTTATTTAAAAAAGAAAAAGAAATAGTGTAACTATGAGAAAATAAAAGTTACACTTTAAATCTATTCAATGATAAGCAAGCTATAACAAAATAAATGATAGTTATATAATTTTTTTAATAAGACAAGTGATGAAACTTTGAGATAAAAGCCAACGGCGTTATATATTAAAAAGCGGAGGTAGTATTCATTGATCTAGAAAGTGAAAATCATCATATATTCTAGATTTCTGTTTGTATTACTAGTCCATCAACCCGTGCTCTCGCACGGGTTAGAATCTTAGTCAACAATGACTAATTAAAACTATTTATATTAATATTTTTCTCACCACTAATGTTCTGAAATAATAGCTATAATAGGTCTCTATAGATTATATTCAGTTTCGATAATCAATCAATTATTGTTTTTTATGTATTTTTGATGCATAACCATCAGTTTTTTTTACATAGCACCTCTTTTTTTTTATCTCCAATATACATTTAGTTGAAACATTTGTTCAAACTATGATAGCTTAGGTGTGGTCTATATTTTTCGACAATGAACCTAAATGTTGATTCTTTTTTTTTAAAAAAAATGAGCTTATTAGTTGCTCAGATACAATGACTATTATTTACAATGGTGATTATAGTTACCATTTGATGGCAAAGTGTTTTAGGTTTTTGTAAGAATTTTAGGATATAATATTTTATTTCTAGCAGTTTCATGAGTTATATTTTCTAGAAATCATCTTTTTTCTAGCACGATACAATTTAGTTGAAACATAAACTTAAAGTATAAAATCTTACCACTTTATGTGATATCACTAAAATCTATATCTTAACTTTCAGCTTTTGATCACGTGTCAATTTGAAATTCCATTGCTTATTATATTGTTTATTAAAATAATATTGCTTATTAAAATAATATTTTTATTTTATTTATTATAAGAATATTCTACATCCTAGGCTATCCTCTTAGTTCTTACAATGACATAAATAATTGTTTCATCATGCATGATGGCAATTAAAATGATCAATTTATAATATTGTGTTAAAGTTGCTTTACTAAACAAATAATCTTTAGAATTAAATTGAAAATATTCATATGATGTAATGTTCAATCAAATTGTTTAAACTTTTTGGAGGTACGACTTGAAAACTTTATTATCATGAGTATTATAATTACTTAAAATGAAGTGTAAGTGTCATTACTAAACGATCTATAAGGAGATTTTTCTAGGCTTGATAAGCTTATCTATCTATACTATAAAAGAGCGAAGAAATTGAAAAATACTTGTTACCTACAAATTTCATACCCACCTAAAGTCCCATCCCTTGGATGTCTTTTGATTTTACATCTAACGTTCAATAGCAATTTGACAGATGGGTCTAGCATAGACTGACACATACTTACACGGTGTTTCCCCCTTCCAACCTCTCGGTTGCCCTTCCCATCTCTTTTTTTTCTCACCGAAAAAAATACAGCCCGGCACCACCGCTCCCGTCTCTTTTATCTCACCGAAAAAAAATTCCCTAATCCTGTTCCTATGCGTGGCCGCCATCTGTGGCTCCCTTCGCAAGGCCTCCTTCAACCGCGGCCACCTGCAGAAACTTGAGGCACAGCCGTTGTACTACCATGATGCACCTTCGCGTGTGCCCCAGGGAAGGTTCGTCCGGGACATGGCGAAGTACATTGTCTTGAACGACCTCACTGTACGACACGTACATGCAGATGCAGGTCCAAGTCTCCAGCGTCACGCCGATAATTAAAGAGCCTCGCTCGACGTCAAGGTCCTCGCTGCCCTCAATCAGCTGCATATATATGGTACGTTGAATTTTTGTTGTCTGGTTCATATGTTTGTGATGGATCGATCTCCAATGTTGCCAACGTCCCATCTCCTTCACGGGACACATCTGTGCAGCGGCATTGCCTTCATGGATCATGCCACTGACTACAATCATCAGGTGCGTATCATTGGAGTGACCATAATCCAATCAACTGCATGGATTATATTGCAATTTTTCACGTACTAATATTGTGCCCTTTAGTTCCATAATAGTTTTCCAGAATAGATCAGGTTTGATAATGTTTGTCTTCATTGGATAGGATTTCTAGGTTTCAAGGTGAAATTGATTGTAACTCCATGAATATTTTGCACCATCGATGGTCACTGGGTGCAGAGTTCTCAATGCTTTTTTTTTTTAAAAAAAAGTAAGCCAACCCGGACAAGAACCTACATACGCTGAAAAAAGAATTTAGTTCCGGATGGTTAACTTTCATGAAAACAATGAACATTACATATTATCAAAAGAATCAACGAACTAAAACTCATAATTTAAGTAAATTCTTCATCGCTTGGTTTATGTCATATCCTTTCTATTTTTTTGAATGGAGTTACTTTCCTAGGGAACCTTTTAGGATTCATAATGTGATAGGAAAAACTGATTCACTTTTCTAGGTCTTCTCCAATGAAATTCACATTGTTCTGTTTGTCTGCTAATTGGATTTGTGGTGGAGGCCGACAAAGTTTTTTTGGGGGTGGGGACCAATGGATAGGCATCTGGTTTGTTGCAAATCAGCAATAAGCGATTCTGAATCCCTTATTGCTGATCGGTAATCAAGCATAACACCGTCGTCCGTCTAGCAAGAGCATGCCTATGAATTGATTCTATGCAATTTGATTTTGTCTGATATTACATCTATCTTTTACGGACAGAATTACATATTGTACTATATTTTCCTTCAAGCACCACACACATTGCTTTGTCCTTGTTGCCCGGAGGAAGGTTCTCTCTCATCGCCTACCACTACATGTCATTTACGACACTGAAAAAGCTTGTGGATGAGTACACCAATATGGTTCATATTTGTAGAATCTAACTTGACGTCAAACTTTATGCTTTCCTGAATATTTGCTCATTATCACTATGCTTTATTTTAAATTTAATCACTATGCCTACAATTTCTTCTTCCTCCAACAAGAAAATCTCATAGACTTGGAGTTTAAATAAGACTCAAAATCTTGTTTTTCTCCCTTTCTCTTCAGTAAATATACTGCCACACATCAGTAAAATACTATAAATAAGAGGGTAATAGATACGCTTCGACCCTATGATAGAGTCTACATTGTGAGTGTCCTAAGCAGCCTTCCTTGCTGAGATATTGTCTAAATTCGTCTGTCCTTTGTGGACAGCAGGAAAGCTGGTTAAGGTGCTCATTTTGTGTGCCTTTGATTTATTTTCTTATATTAACTCTACATGTGTATACAATTTTTGAGTGAGTTATGCTAAGTTTTTTTTTACAGTTATTAAGTAAGTTATGCTGAGTTGATGGGCTCTTGCCTCGATGAATTTCATGGGAAATATTACTTCAAGGAAAATAACAATTTAGTCATCACCTGGTAAGCATTTTATGGGCTAATGTGGGTTTTGTAATATAAATTTGTTCCGATTTTTTATCGCTTAGAGTGGGATAAAATCAAGCTTCTAATTTGTTTTCCTACCCATAGACACATGAGAACATCATAGCTGTTGTCAAATGGTAGTATCAAACGGTTCCTTTTAAAGCTTTCTATTTACACACTGCTTGCTCTTCCATCTACCTATAATTTTCTACTATGTTCATTCTACATGAAATGCATTTCAACCTACAATGCAAAATAGTTCACTTTGATTTAATATTAAACCAATTCAGAGTTATTATTCGTATGTATCGATATTCTCCACTTTATCCATTGTGCAAGAGATTAATTTTGATAATTAATAAATCTTCCCGTGTACATTTATCAGTAGCTAGCATATGCTTATTTAACGAATCACATCTAATGGTCCTTAAGGATCCACGTGCAATCCTTAATTTTTGGGTTGTTTTTAACAAATAACTTTGCCAAATCTAAATTTGAACACTATACAGAGTTTCTTATATTTTAGTATAAATTTTAGAAGTAATAGTGAATAATAAATTATATTCAAGGATAGAGGAAATAATTTAGAAACCATATCATCTAACAATCTTTTTTATAATATATAAAATGTCATCAATCACAACAATAAACACGCGTGTGTTGCACATGCACATGTATCTAATTAAACAAATTAAAATCTATATTTGATTCGAAATTTTTAATTAATGTGATATAACTAATTAAAAAATATTTAAATTATTTGAGAGTGTTTTGATTTGAAGGTTGATTAGCAAGGTCAAAATGCGGGTGCCAGAGCTCAAGCCTTGCTCCCCTATCCCCTCCCGTTGTTCTTTTTATCACACGGACCCTATTTCAATTTATTTGTGTGAGAGAAAAATAATATTAGCAGATAAGCTCAAGCAAACAAGCTGATAACCTCAATGAAGAAAGTGCATGATGTGTGCGGTTGCGTGGATAAATAAGACAAAATATGAAGTTTTATTTATTTTATTAATATTAATTTTATTAAGAATGTGAGTCCCACTCTAAAAAACAAACCCATAAACAAATCCAAAAACATCATATCGGTCTTTCAAACTATAACTACATGTTCATAATCAGATCCGGACGCTATGTATTCATTTTCACGTAAAAGAAAATATATACAATAAATATTTTTAAGACACACTTTCAAACTATAACTACATGTTTATAATCAGATCCATACGTGACGCTATGTATTCATTTCCACGTAAAAGAAAATATATACAATAAATATTTTTAAGACACGTGCGTGTCGCACGTGTATGTTCACTAGTAAAATAAAGAATTTATCCTAATGTATATATGTTTTCTTGGTATACGCAGTGGAACATAGCTTTGTGCGTATATTATTGTACTTATATTATGGATGTTGAATTATATTTCATAATAGCGTACATTAGAAATGACATGTAGATTTGTGAGATTAGGTACACATTATACATGTATATAGTACATTACATTACCTCTCATAATGCTAGGTATGATTAATTTGAATTTACACTAATAAGGGGTGACAGTACATGAAGTTACTATTACTAAATTGGAAAAAAAATATAAGTCATGGTCAATAAGGATTATATCGAGGACTTATTTGCTCAAAGTAATCCAAGACTCTTGCATTCATTTTTTCACGATTCTTTCCCTTAGCCTAATCTCACTTAAACATTTATTGATCATACCTCGTCTGGAGAAGACAAATTAAATTGTAATTATGGAATGACTAAATTCAGTAGGTACATCTTAGGATATAAATTAAATTGTAATTATGAAATCTAGCAAAATATAGCCACACCTTTGACATGCAGGAGTGGCCGGTGATCATGATGCCATGGATGCCAGATGTCATGGCACGGACGGCCTATGTGTTCGCATCTGTTCTGCGCATAGGATCGCCTGTCTTAGACGTAAGCACGCACGCGCGCAACCCCCATTCATATTCATATCGCGATGCCTCTTGTGGTTTGACACCGTCTCAATCATGTGTTGACTGTTGTTGTGCCCAAAACATCTCGGCCAGAATTGTGACACCGATCAACATACACGTTATTGTGCTAGACCAGAGAAGATAGTGATCAGATTAATTTTCTTACCGAACGTACTAACGTACCCATCATGGTGGGTGACGTACATGAAGCCATCAGCTTTTCTTGATCCTTGCTCCTAGCTTAATCCTGATTGTCCGTCTTGATTCTGGATCCGATCGTACATGAAGCCATCAGCTTTTCTTGATACTTGCTCCTAGCTTAATCCTGATCGTCCCTCTTGATTCTAGATCCGACCCTTATCCCGACCTTCGCTCCTCTTAATGCTTAAGCTTCAGTGGTGAAGAAGCCCAGCGCCGCCATGGCCGGATTAGGGGGTCGGAGGTGACAGCACGCGGCTGCCACGGCATAGGGCCCGGAAGCCATGCAACGTTGTTTGGGAAAAATAATCTATTTATTATCTTTTTTGTTTCTTTCTTGCTACGTACTTACACAGTTAAAATAATGGATTATTTAGCTTTGGTCAAAAGAACCATGAAAATAGCACGGCGACGTCTGAATCTTTTTTTTTCTTGGTTTTGATAGATTGCCTACGATATTTAATTGAATTGATAGATAGAGGACCTTTTATCTATTTTCCAATCTATATGGATTAATAGATTTTCCTTCCTAGTACGTACTTATACAGTTAAAATAATGGATTATTTAGCTTTGGTCAAAAGAACCATGCATGAAAATAGCACGGCGATGGCCAAACTCTTTTTTGGTGGTTTTAATAGATTGCCTATGATGTTTAATTGAATTAATAGATAGATAACCTTTTATCTATTTTCCAATCTACACAGATTAATAGATTGACAGATCGGATATTTTTAATATGAGTTCTGCCGATATATATTATATTCATAAATGGTAACCACTAACCAGGTCACGTGATTGGTTGGCTCCAACAAATATTTTATTAACATGTTCGAAAAAAAATACTTTATTAACATATATTGTAAACGTGAGCTAGTTGATCGACGGATATACTTTAACGTGATTGGTAATTTTATTCTATTTTTTATTAATCTTTAATGGCAGAGGTGGGTAATTACTTCCAAAAATAAAATAGATCCAATGGTTATGGATGGTTAGAGTCTTTTGATTTGTGGCCGAATGTTTCTAACTAATGTGAGAATTTTTAGTATTTATCTTTTTTCTTAGCGATTAATGTGGAGGCTTTATTGGGGCCTTCAATTAGTAAATATTTTATTAACATGTTCGCAAAAAAATATTTTATTAACATGTATTGTAAAGGTGAGCTAGTTGATCGACGGATATACTTTAACGTGATTGGTAATTTTATTCTATTTTTTATTAATCTTTAATGGCAGAGGCGGGTAATTACTTCCAAAAATAAAATAGATCCAATAGTTGTGGATGGTTAGAGTCTTTTGATTTGTGGCCAAATATTTCTAATTAATGTGAGAATTTTTAGCATTTTTTTTTCTTAACGTGTTTGGTGACGATTAATGTGGAGGCTTCATTGAGACCTCCAATTAGTAATAGTAAGATTCTACTGCCATAAGATTATTGGCCCGAGGAAGCGTGTAGTCCTATGTGACCATCTTTTTCATGATATGCTTATTGTAGCGCTGAAACGGAAACAATAAAACATGGAATTCATCCAGTTTGAGGGCGCCAATTATTTCAAAATAAAAGATTACAGAGGCATGACCAAAGTTATATTATATGACCTAGTACACGACTACACGTACTTATTCGATCTAGCGTGCTGTTTGGTTCATCAGAATGTAACGTAATCAGATTACAAAAGGTAACAGGTACCAATACTAATGTTTGGTTGGGACCCGTAATCCAATTACAGCCCATTCAATCTCGATCCCACCCGTCGCGGAGCGTTATGCGGTACCGCCGCAGCTGCCGCTCGAGGCCTCGCGCATCTCCTTCCCCCGCGCCTCCGCTTGACTGCAACTCTTCGTCCCCGCATCTCTGCCGTTTGAAGCTCTCCGTCCCACCGGTGACCACGCGCGGCCTCGCTGGTGAGTCCTCTCTTGCTCCTTGCTTGCTCTTTCCCTCTTGCTCCTTCCCTCCGTCTCTGCTTGTCACTTGAAAGATCATGCCCTGGCCTTGTAGCCATCAACCATGGATCTCAGCCGCTGCACAAGTTTGGTCTTGATCATGCTGTTCGGCACTTCTGGAAGCAGATGCAGCGCTACGCGCAGAGCTTGAAGACAAACCCTCGGTCTGGATCTTGTTGCTTATCTAATTCCATTACGTTTACTGTCAGAAACCAAACAAAGTCAGTAATCGCTTAATTTGTTTCGATTTGCAGCGTCTTCTGTTACAGTTTGCGTTTGCGTTTACATAATGCAACCAAACAGCAAGTAGACTTCTCTTCTCATGGAACACAAAAACACCTTTCCTCAGTGAACAGTCACGGCCCTCCTCTGCCTCCGTCAGAGGCCCCGGTGTCTAACGACGTTCCTCCATTAGCCACAGCCACCCTGTCAATTAGTGTCGCCGTCGCCGCCGCAGCCGCTTCTTTGGCTCTGCAGCCTTTCTTCTCCAGCTCGTTGAGTGCATCCTTCTTCTCGAGTTCCTCGATCAGGCGCCTGATGCTTTCAATGCTATTATTCTCTACACCGAACTCAGTCCGGGACTGAAGGAAACACTCGGCAACGTCGGCTGGAGTGATCTCCACCACCTTGACCCTTTGGAACAGATCATGATATCGATGGTCCTCCTCAACGACGCCAAGGTAGTTCATGGCTAGCGTCTGGAACGCCTCGAAGCAGCAGTAGGACATCTCGATGTGCATGTCCATCCGCCCACTCCGGATCAGTGCCGGGTCGAGCTTGTCCGGAAAGTTGGTCGTCAACACGATGATACGCTCGCCGGTTTGAGCAGACCAGACACCATCAATGGAGTTGAGCAGGCCGGACAGCGTCACTTTAGATTTGTCGTCGCCCTTGTCGATGTAGTGCCTGTGGTATACACAACCACTGGGGTCAGGTGACGCCGGCCAACGACTTAATTGGTGTTAATGCTTGTAATAACATTTGAATTATAGATAGCAGATCGATGGCGACACTATGTAATTAAGTAGCTAATGACGACACCAGTAATGTTCGAGTAATTAAGCTGACCTGCTCGACCATGTGCTCCGCCCCCCCTCCTGCTGGTTGCTTCGCTGGCTGGTGACATCATCGAAGCAGCAGTCTTTATGTCCACGAGGAGACTGCGGAGGTTGCTGTTCTCCAACACCGATGTAAGATCCATGTCATAGATGTCATAGTTGAGGTAGTTGGCCATGGCGGCGATCAGTGTGGATTTGCCTGTGCCTGGTGGGCCATAGAGGAGGTAGCCGCGCTTCCATGGCTTTCCGATGCTGCGGTAGTAGTCCTTGCTTGCGCGGAAGTTGTCCAGATCTTTCATGATCTTGCGCTTCTTGCTCAGGGGCATCGCGATGGTTTCAAACTTGGTTGGATGCTCAAAGTCAATGTGGCTCCACGAACTTGTGTCATATAAAGCGAAAACATATTCGATAGCATGGATTAATAAAAATCAGCAATCGAAAACGGAACTCTATATATATATATACACAGGGGCGAGCTTAGGACTAAGGCCAGTAGGGCCATGGCCCTAATCTTGGTCTAAGATTTATTGGAACAAGTTTTAAATTTTTGTCCAACATCAAATAGTCCAATAATTATTTTGAGCATCTTAACATCTTTAAACGAAAAAGCTCAAAACTACAAAGTTGTAGATCTCATCTAGATCTCTAATTTTTATATAAAAATTATTTTCATCTGATGCCGTATCGAAGAGTTATTTTTTGAATGTTTAGTCTTGTCACGCCAACGGAAATAGCTCGATAAGCTTTTCTACGTCGAAAACACCATCTAACGTGGTAGTTTTTACCGCGCCACATGCGTTGGTACGACTACGCTATTTGGTCACGTCAGCGGGGTTTGCGCGACCAAAAAGGTCAAATATGAAAATTTATTTTAGAGAAATTATTATTAAAATATTAAATAAAAAATGGTTAAAAATAATAAAAGACCGACTTTCATTACTAAAATTTGGCCTTAGTCTTGAACAAGTCCTGGATATATATATATATATATATATATATATATATATATATATATATATACACTCCCTCCATACCTAACGTTATGGGGGAATTGAACAGTCAACCTCCATCCTCAAGACATAGAAGACTAACCGCTTGAGCTACACTAAGTTATGGTAGAGACACTAAGGGTATAGCAAGAAAACTACACCCTAATTAGTCACTCCTTAATAAGCATAATCATATCCTAAACGTCAACTAATTTAGTTAAGGAGGACCCAAAAGCTAGTTCCAGTATCCTCATTTCTTTGGACACCAAACATGCAACATATCCTCCATTGGCATTAACACATCATAGTGAAGCTTCCTTCACTAAACAGATCGTCAGCAAGAAGTGACTAGTTGTCATTCCAAACTCCTTACTCTTCCTCGTAAATTTCATTGCCTTAATGGCAGCAGTCTGATCCCTTTCTTGGATAAATGGAGCCGTGCGACAGCGCAGGTAGTCGCTTAGTTTCTTTCCCTGGTTGGCTAATGCTTAACACTGGTCAGATACCATAAGTTATGGTAGTGCTCGCTCGACAAATCCTATCAGTTTAGTAGCGTATATATAGGGAAATTCCTTTTTACTCTCGCGTGTACGTACTCCTGCCTCCTCCCACGCACGTTAATACCTGTGAACCTTTTCCGGTTTACTTAACGGGTTAAAATTCAGACTCGTTAATCCAATCCAATCTACTAAATAAAATATGAACCATTTATTTACGGCGTCCACATCCATCTCCATCTTCCATCTTGAGCCCGTCCCGGCTCCTCCTAGCAGCCACCACCGCTAGCTCCTCCATGGCCGATGGTAGTTCGACCGGCGGCGCCCAGCCACCCCCTCCACGGCAGGCGGCCCAACCTGGATCTCAGCGCTGCCTCCACGTCATGGACAACAACTTCAATCTCGGCGTCGGCCCTGCTCGCATCCGTGCCCCTCCCATTCTGATGGCGGCGGTGGGGCGCGCCCACCACCACCGACAGCCTTGGCAGCGCGCGGCCTGACCCTCGGGCACAGTGGCCCTGCCCCGCTCCTTCCCCAACCGGATGCGTGTGGCCTCGCCCCTTCCCCGACTGATCCATCGAGGTGGCTGCGGATCCCGCGACATCTTCACCCTCCCCTCCGGTGGTGGCTCGGCTCGACCCGCGAGCACGGCGGCGCCCGAGGGTACGGCGCTCTGACTAGCTAGTGGGAACGACATCGCCTGGTGGCGGCCCAACTACCTCGCCGAGGCGTCACCTCACCGGCAGCGACATCAGTACCCTGTCATGGCAGATCCAGTCGATGGCGGAGGCGGTGTCCACAGCATACTCCATCGACGGCGTACTATGTATGTAGCTATACTATACTCCTAGGAAAACACGTACAGGTATATGTCCGCATACTCCTGCCACCATGTATGAGTTGATACTTCATGGATTAGAGTATTATTTGATACTTCCTAGTATTAAAGTAGTGGTTTTCCAATGTTAGTATGCACTTATATACTGTGTATATCTAAATCTTGGTGTATGTACGTATACTTCATTCCAAAAATTAAATAATATATAAATACTTCTAGTCTAAAAGTATGTACAGATACTTGATTTTAAAAAGTATGCATAAATACTATATTTTAAAGTAGGGAGTATATGTACTCGCTACTTTAATCCGTTGTACCATTTTTTTCTCGGTGTACAAATGTCCCATGCATGTAGCCGACAATTTAGACGGCTATTGGATTTTTGACGGACCCGCTAGGAGAAGGGAGTAGCTACCGGTGCGTGTAGGAAAAATGCACATATATATATATATATATATATATATATATATATATATATATATAGGGAGCGTATGATATGAAAACCAACTAGTTATACAGAGTATGCAAACTCTAATCAAGCCCACAGAATTTTAATTTGATGGTCTTAAGTGAAGATAAGTCATTTATTCACTTAAACCCTCCCACCATTCCCTTCCTAATCACTTAACCCCACGCTGTCTGGCGCCGTTACGTCTTCCGTCAGTTTCGCGACTCCGCGCCGCCCCCATCGCGACTTCTTCCTCTTCGCGAGCAGCGAGAAATCACAGACGCGCCTGCACGATCTCCTCCTGCCAGCGAGATCTCACCACCGCAGCAGCGCCGCGGCCATGGCGGGAAGGTACTACCAGGGGCAGGGCGGTGGCGGGGGCGCATCCATGGAGGTAGTCAGCACGCCGAACCAGGAGCTGGCCATAGAAACAGATCAAACAAGGATCCAGTAACAATTCCTGTTCCAATTCCTAACCATGGAGGTAGTCAGCATGGCGGGGGCTCATCCATGGAACCAGGGCGGGGGGCTAGAAACAGAAAACAGATCAAACAGTTCCAGTAACAATTCCTAAGGCTATAAATGTACGAAGCCTGCTGAGACAAATTCCACAAGGACCAAAATATCAGTGCAATCGAATTTCCCGGT
Source organism: Microstegium vimineum (assembly GCA_022036555.1). NCBI lineage: Eukaryota > Viridiplantae > Streptophyta > Magnoliopsida > Poales > Poaceae > Microstegium > Microstegium vimineum. Next base: position 44,530,503 of record CM039132.1, read on the forward strand.
TACCACCACGAGATTAGCAAAGCTCAAATATGGTACCAAAATCAAGACATCAACACGGAATTCCGTAGACCAAGGATTCAAACTGAGGTTACCAGACCAGATCAAAGCGCCAGGCAGGCTCGTGCGAGAGAGATCCCAGAATAAACTGAGCAGACAGTAGATTATGGGACCATCTACAAAAAGGATATCTTAGGGTGAAGACCCAGGCGTCGGCGACGAGGGCGAGCCCGTTCGGGAAGCGGCGGAGGTCCGCGGGGGAAACGTATGCGCAGTTGGTGAGGGCCAGCTCCTGGTTCGGCGTGCTGACTACCTCCATGGATGCGCCCCTGCCACCTCCCTGCCCCTGGTAGTACCTTCCCGCCATGGCCGCGGCGCTGCTGCGGTGGTGAGATCTCGCTGGCAGGAGATCGTGCAGGCGCGTGTGTGATGTCTCACTGCTTCGCGAAGAGGAAGAAGTCGCGATGGGGGCGGCGCGGAGTCGCAAAACGGGACGGGACAGGACGATGTAACGGCGCCTCGGGGTTAAGTGATTAGTTAAGTGATTAGGAAGAGAATAGTGAGAGGGTTTAAGTGAATAAATGATCCATCTTCACTTAAGTCCATTAAATTAGAATCCTGTGAGCTTAATTAGAGTTTGCGTAGTTTACATAGCTAGTTGCTTTTCATACCATACGCTCCCTATAATATGGAACAAAACAGTGCCGATCGAACTACACTGAACAGAAAGGCGCACACACACACACGAATACATACTATACTATATGAGTGTAATAACGAATTTTACCTGCTGGATCTTTTGTTGGTGTAGAGCCTCTGGCCTCGCTTGCCGATCATGATGTCGCGGCCTTGTCGGCGGACGTGCGGTAGATACCTGTCCAGGACCAACGCCCGGTGCTGCTGGGGGAACACGAGGCGGAAGCAGCTGGTGGTGGTAGTGTGCCCAAAGTCGGTGCTGCTTTTCGGCGACGACCACCGCAAGGTGACGCCGCTGAAGCTGTCGGCCACCTCCTCCCCCTTGCGTAGGCTGAACAAGAAGCTGTCGCCCCTGACGGTGCCATCGGCGTAGAGGTCGAGCGCGTCCCGCGAGCACGCCGAATTCAGGTACGCCTTCACCTCCTGGAAGGCCTCGCTGAATTTAAGGTCACTAGTGTGTACTATGGAGAGTTCTTGTCATCGACGATGTCGATAGTGACGAACAAATCCTCACGGCCAGTTTTGCGGACGTGCGGCAGGTACTCGTCCAGGATCAAAGCCCGGTGCTGCTGGCGGAACATCAGGCGGAGGCAGGTAGTAGTTTGACCAAAGCCGCCGGTGGTGATTTTCGTCGACGTCCACAACCACCACACGGTGACGCCTTGGAAGTCGTCGGTCACCTCCTGCCCCTCGTGGAGGCTGAGCAACAAGCCGCTGCGGCCGGCCTCGACGGCGCCCTCGGCGCAGAATGCGTGCGCGTCCCGCGTGCACAACTTGGTGACGACTGGCGGTCAGATTCCTCGCCACGAACTGTGGAAGACTTGCTGCTGACGATGTCGATTGTGACGAACGCGTCCAGAAACGGGACCAGCCGCCTCACATGTCGCCGGAGGTGCTTGTTGAAGTACATATTGGACAGACCCCGCGGAGCGTAGACCGCCACCAGCGGCCCCCAGACCCATCCCGTTGAGCTGATGGCCTCGGTTGCCCACTGCTTCATCGATACCATCATCTTGCCTAGCTAGCTCTCTCTTATCTCGTCGCCGGGCTTGCTCGCCGCGCCTCGTGTCTAGCTAGGGAAGGATCGGAGATGAGCTCGGCAGGCTCACCTTGGCGCGGTGGGGGGAGCTAGGAGGAATGAATGAAGGAGATGCCCCGGGCCGGGGGTTCTCTTATACTAGACTTGTAGCCACGTACAGCTCGCGTACGCGATGATGATGAAGAAAATGTTGGATTTATTATGGGTTATAGGCCCATATATATATATATATATATATATATATATATATATATATATATTCAATAAATCAATAGCTCTATGTTATATAATTGTGTACTTTATTATTGGTATCGGATTGGAAGTCCAAGGGACATGGCGTGGCATGGCGTGGCAGGCGAGCGTAGTGTGGTAATTAATTTTTTTAATGACCACTAATGGAAGGGAGTTAGAAGAGTTTGATTCTTCCATTGATTATGAGAGTTTCGTACTTGCATGCATGCACCAGTAACTCTTCCTCTCCCTTGCGCCCCCAACTCTTTGTCTCCTGCGCATGCCCACAGGGCTGCGCGGCCTCTCCGCCTCCCCTGCGGTGCGCGAGATATATTCCCTCCCTCTTCCATCTCGATACGGTTCTGAACTATTTTTCCAATCCACAGTTCCGTTGCTAGTTAGCAATCTCCATCTCATAACTCTGCGCGCACAGAGAAGCGAGAGGGCAGGTGCCTCCGGAGCCCTTGCCGTTCGAGACCTCGCACGGGGGATCGGCAATTAGGTTTTTGGGGAGTGTCTATTCGACTGCCCGAACAATCGCCACCGTTCGCCGTCTTCTTCTCGGAGGAGACGTTGTTGTCCATCGTCTTCTTCGTTGAGGTGACTCCGCTGACCATCGTCGTCTTCCCGAAGGTGCCGTCGTCATCGTCGTCGTCTTCTTCCCGGAGGTAACGCTGCTGCTAGTGTCTTCTTCACCGACGTCGCCGCCGATCGTCGTTGTCTTCTTCCCAAGGTGACACCGCCGCCGTCTTCTTCCCGGTGAACGTTGTCGTCATCTTCTTCCCAGTGGAGAGATCGTCTTCTTCCTCTACGACATGACCAAGCAGGTTGGATAAGGATCGGGATCCTCGGATGCGCGGATGGGAGGGTACGTTCGTTTCATCTCGTCTCTGTTTTCCGTCGTACAGTTCAAGTATGTTTCAGTAGTTTATCCATATCGGTTCATATGTTGTTGCGAGTCTGTTTCATATGTTCAGTCATGTTGTTTCGCAAGTTGTCTGCTCTCTGTTCCTACGAGTTCCGTGTTTTGTATATCTGATTCAGTGTCAATGTCATGTTGTTTCATATGCTACTGTGTATACGTTTCAGTAGTTCTGTATCGTCATTTCATATGCAGTCTGTTCGTTGTCGTTAAGAGTTGCATGCCTTGCTTTACTGTTATGTTACATATATCATATTTACATGTTTTTGATATTCACATGGTTCATATTGTTATGAACATGTTTGATGTCATGATCTCATTTATAAATAATCTTATATATGTGATCATCATAATGTTAATTTATGGAATTAAAATGACATGGAAATTGCCTAATATTTTAACAATCCAAAAACCTAATTATAGACATTTTTCTGTCAGAGGTTTTGCTTCCGTGTTAAAGTCTGATCCGTTTGATGGTAAAAACTTCTTGATATGGAAAGCTAAGGTGGAATTGTGGCTCACTGTAATGTTATATTTTTATGCCGCTGAGGGCAAGCCTGCTAACCTTCCTCCTGCGGATGAGGCTAGGTTTAAGGCTGATGACAACCTCTTTCGAGGAGCAGTGATTAGCGCACTTGATGTAAAATTCCAGAAAAGCTACATCATACTTCCTACAGGGAAAGAGCTATGGGATGCACTTGTTGGAAAATTTGGAGTGACTGATGCTGGTAGTGAGTTGTACCTCATGGAGCAGCTGTATGACTACACGATGGTTGAGAACCGTTCGGTAGTGGAATAGGCTCATGAGTTTCACGCACTAGCTAAGGAATTTGAATTATTTCCTTATCCTTTACCTGACAAGTTTGTGGCTTGCGGTATAATCGCCAAGTTACCACCTTTTTGGAAGAACTTTGGCACCTCCCTCAAACATAAGAGACAGAAGTTCAATGTGGAAAAGTTCATTGGTACTCTTGATGTTGAGGAGAGAGCTAGAGCAAAGGACAATGGAAAAGGTGTTGAGAAATCTACTGCAAATGTGGTGCAGAAGAGAAAATCTAATTTTCGCAAGTTCAATAAAAAGAAAAAAAAACAGAACAAGAGAACACCCAAAGTCTGTTCAAACAACATAGTTTAAAAAGAAGAACAACAACAACAATAACAAGAGGAATGGATGTTGCTATGTGTGTGGCAGTGAACAACACTAGGCAAGTGAGTATCTAGATCGCAAATTCAAGCAAGATAACAAAACAGCAAATGTTGTTACTGTTGATACTGGAGGGGATACATCTGAGTATGGTAATTCCTTACCATTTGTTCTCTTAGTATGTAATTCACCAGAGTGGTGGATGGACAGTGGTGCAAATATACATGTGTGTGTTGATGTTTCTTTGTCTCCACTTACCAGGTCGGGAGGTCTGGCGCCTTGTTGATGGGAAATGGGTCGCGTGCTCATGTTCTTGGTGTTGGTACGGTCATTTTGAAGTTTACTTCAGGAAAGACGGTGCCATTGAAGGGCGTGCAACATGTTCCCTCCATCAAGTAGAATCTTGTTAGTGCATCCATGCTATGTCGAGATGGCTACAGAGTTGCACTTGAATCAAATAAATGTGTTGTGTCGAAACATGGTAATTTTGTTGGTAAAGGATATGATTGCGGAGGTTTGTTCCGCTTATCTTTGCATGATGTGTGTAATAAGATGGTGAATTCTGTTGATATTTCTGATGAGTCGGATTTATGGCATTCACGCTTCTGTAATGCAAGTTTTAGCTGTCTTATGTGATTAGCGAATCTGAATTTAATTCCTAAATTTAACTTGGTCAAAAAGTCTAAGTGCCATGTTTGTGTTGAATCAAAACAACCCCGCAAGCCCCACAGAGCTGCTGAGGCGAGGAATTTGGCACCTCTAGAACTTGTTCATTCTGATCTGTGTGAGATGAATGGAATTTTGACTAAAGGCGGTAAAAGATACTTTCTCACTTTTATGGATGACTCCACCAGATTTTGCTATTTGTATCTCTTAAAAACAAAAGATGAAGCGTTCATTTATTTTAAGGCCTATAAAGCTGAAGTTGAGAACCAACTTGAAAGGAAAATTAAACGGTTAAGGTCCGATCGAGGTGGAGAATATTTCTCTAATGTGTTCGATGAGTTCTGCGTGAAACATGATATTATTCATGAGAGGACACCGCCGTTCTCACCACAATCCAATGGGATTGCCAAACGGAAAACCGCACTCTAACAGACTTGGTGAATGCCGTGTTGAGTACAGCGAGATTATCCAAGGAATGGTGGGGTGAGGCGAATTGACAGCGTGTCATGTCCCGAACAAAGTTCCAACAAAGAACAAAGAGATCACACCATTCAAGGAATGTGAAAAGAGGAGATTAAATCTCTCATATTTGCGCACTTGGGGATGCTTGGCAAAGGTGAATGTGCCAGTCAACAAGAAACGTAAACTCGGGCCCAAAACTGTTAATTGTGTTTTTCTTGGTTATTCCTTTCACATCACTGGATATAGGTTCTTAATTATAAAATCTGATGTGCCTGATATGTATGTTGATACTATCATGGAATCAAGAGACGTGATATTTTTTTAGAATGAGTTTCCCATACAAAATACACCTAGTGAAATAAGTCATGAGACTATAATTCCCCATGAGCAAGAACTTTCTATTTCTATAGATCATGCTGATGATTATCATGTGCACATCCCTAAGGAGGATTAAAAGCCCAAGTTTGGTTTTAGTTAATTGATGAAACCTATGGACTAACCCTATTGCTAAGTGTATGATTAAGATAGGGTGATCCAACTTGACAAGCGGAGCTAGATGAAGGATCATGATGGATCAAGTGCTCCATGACTAAGGAAAAGAAGAAAGAGAAAAACAAAAATGGGCTCAAGGCAAAGGTATATCATAGGGCCATTTTGGTAAAGGTATATCATAGGGCCATTTTTGGTTTAGTAATCAAGACACTATAGAGAGTGTGATCACCTTTAGGATAGATAGCCGTACTATCAAGAAGGGAAAACTCATGTCGATTGCGGTTATCATGTGCCACTAGGTTTGCATTGCATATCTAAAATAAACCTAAGTGAAATGAACATGAAACATAAATCCAAGAAAATATGTTGTAAAGGCTAACACATGAGCACAAGTGTTTGGATTACATGGTGTTAGCATATGAAGACTTGGAGAAGAAGTGGCAGCTTTGTTTGACCCTCAACAAAGCTCCGGACAATGGTCCGGATGCTAGGGATGCACCTGTCCAGACAATGGCGATGCGTCCGGAGGCATACCCTAGCCTCAGCTGAAGGTGGACAGATGGTCCGGACGCTGTCTCCGGACACGCGTCCGGAGGTTTGGAGCTTATTGGACCCTCTCTGCATAGGGTCCGAACGCTAAGTGTCGTCTAGACGCAGGACTCCAGACAACCGTCCGGGCAGTTGGAGCTCTCTGGACTCTCTCTATGTAGGGTCCAGACGCAGGCGTCAATGGTCTGGACCTACACTGTTTCCACCATCCGAAGTCGACGTGGCAACAGCTGGTGAAGGCGCGAACAAGCAGAATTCAAATGCGGAGGGTCCGGACGCACAACCAATGGTCCGGACCCCTGTCTGCGAGTGTCCAGAGCTCCCCAGAAAGCTGAGATCAAGGAGGCAAACGACTAGCTCGTCTTGGGTGGCTACATAAGTGTTTTGGCTGGCCTCTAGGGGCACCTCTTGCACCTCTATTTCATTCTCACACTTTGTGCTTGCTTGAGAAAGCCTCCAACTCATCTCTCTTTGCTTCAATTGCATTCTTGTGATAGTTTGAGTGAACTAAGTGATTTGATCATTGCATTGCATCTTAGTGGCACTTGGTCATCGTCATCGCCGCGGGATTTCTTGTTATTCTTGGTGTTTGCCAACACCTAGACGGCTTGGGCGATTGAGGAAGTTTCGGCGTGATTGGTGATTGTTCGTGGCCGGCTTTGACGCCTATGAGAGGGCTTGTACCCACCTCGATGGAGCATCAAAGGGTAACTCTAGTGGATTGCTCATGTCATTGAGTTACTTTCATTTGGGTGGATTTTTGTGGCGCCCGGGTAGTGGGCTAGGCTTGTGATTGCCTATTAGCCACCGAATCACCATTTGAGTAGTCGACACAACGAGGACTAGCTTGGTGGCAACCAAGTGAACCTCGGGAGAAAATCTTTGTGTCAACCTTTGTCTCCCGGATACTCTTGGTGTTCATATTGTGATTGGCTCTTCATTGGTATATTATCTACATAAGGCATCGATATAACATTTACCCCTTATCTTTCTTTTACATTGTTTCATATCTTGTCTAGTTAGCTTTCTTAGTTAGTTGTCTTGCTAGCTTGTGTTAAGTGCCTTAGGTTCTTGCTATTGTTTGTTAGGCACTTAACTAACTAGAATTGCTTGGATAGGTGGCTTTGCACCCCTAGTAGAGCTAGAGCAAAAAGCTTCGCTTAAGTGTTAATCTAAACTTTGCTCTAGTGTTTTGTAGAATTTTTATTAGGCTATTCACCCCCCTCTAGCCATCTAGAACCTTTCAAGTGGTATCGGAGCCGTGGTCAGCTCTATTATCATGGCTTAACAACCTTTGGTGTTAGTGATGGCTCAAATATCATTCAACCATGTGGGGAGCAAACCACCAATGTTTGATGTCACCTCATTTGATTATCGGAAGAGAAAGATGAAGATGCATCTAGGCTCAATACATGAGAAGGTGTGGAGTGTGACCGAAAATGACTTTGTCATCCTTGATGAAGCCGCTCCTACACCTAGAGAGCAAGAGAATCGGCAATGCAACACTATGGCTCTCAATGTGATCTACAATGACATTGACTCAAAAGTGTCTGAGCAAATCAAAGATCTTGAGAAGACAAGTGAAGTGTGGAAGAGACTTGAAGATACTTATGAAGGCACCACAATGGTCAAGAATGCCAAGTTGTACATTCTCAAGGACAAGCTATCTCACTTCAAGATGAAGGATGATGAGTCTATTCCGGAGATGTTCCATAGGCTCCAAGTGATCGTCAATGATCTCAAGAGCTTGGGTGAGAAGGTGAAGGATGAGGACTTCTCAAACCGATTTCTTGGTTGCTTGCCCAAGAAATACAAAACCTTGAGGCAAATAATTAGGAGAGATGGTTTGACCAACATCACTCCCAATGAAGTGCTTGGTGAAATTATGACCGAAGAGCAATACAATGAAGAAAGTGAAGAAGAAGAGGTCAAGGAAGAAGAAAAGAAGAAGAAAAGAAGAAGAAGAGATTAGCATTCAAGGCTTCATCATCCAAGGGCAAGAGAAAAGCAAGAAAGCAAGACTCAAGTGATGATGAAGATACAAGTGATATTGATGATGAGATGATGAGCCTCTTTGTGCGCAAATTTGGCAAGTTCATGAAGAAGAAGGGATATGATGCTAGAAAGAGAAGAGACAACTTCAAGAGCAAATAATATGTGAGAAGATGCTACAAGTGCAAGAGCACCAATCACATGATTGCGGATTACCCTAATCATAGTGATGATGATTAGAAGAAGGAGAAGAAGCTATCATTCACCAAGAAGAAGAAGGGTGAATCATATATGGTGACTTGGGATAGTAGTGACTCTTCCAATGATGACTCTAGTGATGATGAGAGGAAGAAGTCCAAGAAGAAGGCTTTGGCTAGCATTGCTATCAACAACAAGCCATCTATCTTCGACACTCCATCATGCTTCATGGCTAAGCCATCTAAAGTACAATGTTGTGATGATATTGATAGTGATGATGATAGTAGTGATGATGAGGAGGAGTACTCCAAGGAGGAACTCATAGATATGATGAATCAAACTTATGATTGCTTTGAGACAAAGAGGAAGGAGTGCAAAGAATTGAACAACAAGCTTAAGGATCTTTAACAATCCTTTGATGAGCTCAATGGCTCTCATGAGAGGCTAATGGAAGCCCATGAGAAGTTTGAGAGGACTCACAAGAAGCTTGAAAAGGCTCAATCCACCCTTCTTGAACAAAACAAGGATAAGGTTGTTGCATCATGTGATATTGGAGTAACTTGTGATATTCTATATGAATCATTTCTCACTCCTATCATTGTCACACCAACCGAAACACAATGTAGCACTTCCACATGCACATCCACTAGTGAGAGCTCAATCATTGATGCTACACTAGTAAGTGAAAATGAAAAATTGAAAAACGATGTTAATGAACTCACTCATGCTTTGAGTAAGGCATATGGTGGAGATGCCCACTTGCTAAAGTGCTTGGGTAGCCAAAGATTCTCTCTTAGCAAAGAGGGATTGGGCTATACCCCCAAGAAAGGCAAGACGATCTTTGTAACTCCAAAACCTAGCTTTGTGGGAAGCAATGGTCGGTTTTGCAATAGTTGCAAGCAAGTGGGGCATGTTGACCAATATTGCAAACTTAACATGAGCCAAACCAAGTTTGCTAAAGCCACTTTTATGCATTTTGATTCATGTTATATGCTTACTAAAGGGAGAGATGGTTGTAATGGCAAAGTATGTTGGCACACCCATTGTTGGCCCAAAGAAAAAGGCAATTTGGGTGCCAAAATACTTGGTCACTAACTTTGGAGGACCCAAATAAGTGTGGGTACCTAAGAAAAACTAATTTGTTTTGTAGGTCAATTACAAATCTAGAGGAAGGCATTGGGTGTTTGATAGTGGGTGCACTCAACATATGACCGGGGATTCTAGAATGTTCAAATCAATCAACTCCAACACTAATGATGACATTGATAGTATTAATTTTGGTGATAAGGGCAAGGGCAAGGTCAAGGGTCTTGGTAAGATTGCAATATCTAATGACTTGAGCATATCAAATGTCTTGCTAGTTGAGAGCTTGAACTTCAATTTGCTATCTGTGGCTCAATTGTGTGATCTTGGATTCAAATGCATATTTGGGATAGATGATGTTGAGATCATTAGTGTTGATGGTTCAAATTTGATCTTCAAAGGCTTTAGATATGAGAACCTCTATCTAGTTGATTTCAATGCTAGTGAGTCTCAATTGTCAACTTGCTTGCTCACTAAATCAAGTATGGGTTCGTTATGGCATAGAAGACTTGGTCATGTTGGCATGAAGCAATTGAATAGATTGATCAAGCATGACTTAGTAAGAGGTTTGGAAGATGTTGTGTTTGAGAAGGACAAACTTTGTAGCTCTTGTCAAGCCGGCAAACAAGTTGGTAACACCCATCCTAAGAAGAGCATGATGAGCACTAGTAGAGCATTTGAGTTGTTGCACATGGACTTAGTTGGACCAACAACATACACAAGCATTGGAGGCAACAAGTATGAATTTGTGATAGTGGATGATCTTACAAGATATACTTGGGTATTCTTTCTCAATGACAAGAGTGATACATTTGCCACATTAAAATCTTTTGTCAAGAGATGCCACAATGAGTTTGAGACCACCATCAAGAAAGTGAGAAGTGACAATCGAAGTGAATTCAAGAATACAAGAGTTGAAGAGCTATGTGATGAGCTTGGAATCAAGCATCAATTCTCGTCCAAGTACACTCCACAATCAAATGGCCTTGTTGAGAGAAAGAATAGAACATTGATTGATATGACAAGGTCTATGCTTAGTGAGTACAATGTCAGTCACTCCTTTTGGGCCGAAGCTATCAACACCGCTTGCTACTCTAGGAACCAGTTGTATTGTCACCCATTGATGGAGAAGACACCGTATGAGCTATTGAATGGAAGAAAGCCCAACATTGCATACTTTAGAGGGTTTGGTTGCAAATGATACATCTTGAAGAAAGGTACAAGACTTGGAAAATTTGACAAGAAATGTTATGAAGGGTTCTTACTTGGTTACTCAACCACAAGCAAAGCCTATAAAGTATGGAATTCAGCTAGTGGTGTGCTTGAGGAGATATATGATGTGGAATTTGATGAAACCAATGGCTCTCAAATTGAGAATGAAAATCTAGAATATGTGAGTGGACCTCAATTGTCAAAGGCTATGAAGAACATGGATATTGGTGATATTAGACCAAGACAAGTGATTGACATTGAAGATGACAAAGATCAAGTGCTCAACTCACCTAATGTACAAGCTAGTGGTTCTCAAATGCAAGATCAACAAGTTGCTAGTTCATCTCAACCAAGCTCAAGCAATCAAGTCCCTATCCTCCAACCAACCAACATTGCAAGAGATCACCCCATTGATCAAATTGTTGGTGATATTACAAGTGGTGTTCAAACAAGATCAAGATTGACATCCTTTTGTGAACACTATTCATTTGTATCATCCATAGAGCCAACTAATATTGAAGAGGCCTTACAAGATGTTGATTGGATCAATGCAATGCATGAAGAGCTCAACAATTTCACAAGAAATCAAGTTTGGGAGCTAGTTGAAAGACCCAAAAACTACAATGCGATTGGCACAAGATGGGTATTTAGAAACAAGCAAGATCAAGATGGTATAGTTGTGAGAAACAAATCAAGATTGGTAGCTCAAGGTTATACTCAAGTTGAAGGTCTTGACTTTGGAGAAACTTATGCACCGGTTGCAAGATTAGAGGCAATTAGAATTCTATTGGCCTATGCATGTGCACACAACATCAAGCTATACCAAATGGATGTGAAGAGTGCTTTCTTGAATGGATGTATCAATGAGCTAGTATATGTTGAGCATCCTCCCGGTTTTGAAGATGACAAGAAGCCCAACCATGTGTACAAGTTGAGAAAGGCTTTATATGGCTTGAAGCAAGCACCTAGAGCATAGTATGAAAGATTGAGGGATTTCCTCTTATCCAAATGGTTCATCATGGGGAAGGTTGATACTACTCTCTTCACCAAGAAGCTTGGCAAGGATCTATTTGTGCTCCAAATCTATGTTGATGACATCATATTTGGTTCAACCAATCAAGATTTTTGTAAAGAATTTGGCAAAATGATGACAAATGAGTTTGAAATGTCAATGATTGGTGAACTTAGCTACTTCCTTGACTTCAAATCAAGCAATTGAAGAATGACACCTTTGGCAAGTACATCAAGGACGTGATGAAGAAGTTTAGCCTAGAAGATTTAACAATATTTTATCTTAATTTTTCACGTTAGAGAGAATTTATTTAAGTATTAACAAACGTGAATACAGAGAGAATTGAACTAACTATGCTATCAGCTCAACAATGAATCTAATTATACTGAAGGAAAATGAATTTGTCCACATTTTCAACAAATCCTCACGAACTGAGCACAAAGGAAATAACGTGACATAACATGCCAGATCCAACTTAAATAACCCAAGTTCTGATCAATTTATGCTTTTTACATGTTCACACAATCGGAAGCCTAGCACTGGCAAAACACAATATTATCCATAAATGTAGTAGCAAACATTTGCCTTGCGTTTCAAAATATCAAGAAACAGTAGATCAAATGACGGCCCAAATACTTCCTCATGTGAAATCAGAAACTGAAACCTGTATGAAAAAGATAGGCACAACAAGTTCAGAGTAGGATGTAATCTGTAGAAGAATTCAGTTGACAGATAATTTGACGTGCTGGAAAACCTCAAATTGGTTTTTGAGGAAATAAAAGCACGGGACACACCTGTTGCAGTAAAATTTATTTCAAGTAAAAAGGTAACACACCTGTACAAAGAGCAACAAAAGCGAGGAACAGACAGCAGGAAAAGCTGGAAACAGGGTGAAAAAAGGCTACATGAAAGAACTACACAATGATGGAAGCCATGAGAAGAGGAACATCCATCTCAATCTGATGAGCATGTTCAAATAATCTCACAATGAACCAAAACACTGATTTCTTTGATACCTAGTTTGCCAACCATGATATGCTAGAAGCTTTTCACCTATAACGGTAAACAGAGTGCTCAGTGCGCAAGTTTTTGGAACACATCAGAGTTCGATCTATCCAAAGAAGACAGAATTTAAGGATCTTTTCATTCAAAAATAAAAAGAGTGTCGAAGAGATAAGCTTTAGTGTAAAGGTATCATGCTAATATTTGTAATATACAATGATAAGATGATGCCTGAAGCGGGTGAACCATCCAGAAAACGGGAGTGCGCAAGACATTACGGGAGTGTTTGGTTGGGTGGCTTAGTCCCTAGCCAGGCTTTCTAGATGCAGCTTTCACTTGTTTGGTTGCTTGTTCAGGGTCCCTAGCTAGGCTTAGCTAATGCAAAAGGTGCCCCTTAGCCTGGCTTACCGGAAACAGAGGGACAACTAGTTTTGCTGGAGCCTGGCTTGCACCTAGCTCGAGACCGACTCCGCTCACCTCCTGCACCCATACTCTACCCCACCAGCCGGCTAGCCCTGCTACCCTCCAGTGCTCATCCTCTATCCTACCGGCCGATGAGCCCTGCTCCCCTCCTGCACTCATCCTCCACCCCGCTGGCCGGCGTGTTGTGCTCCTCCACCATCCCGCCTGATCCACACTCGTCTTGTACCCCTATGGCCAGTAAGCCCTGCTCTACCCCGCCGGATCCATGCTCGTCTTCCACCCCGCTGTCCTGCAAGCCCGGCTCCTCCACCATGCCAGATCCATGCTTGTCCTCCATCCCTCTGGGCGTTGAGATCTGCTCCTCATCCACCCTGCTGGATTGGCGCTCGTCTTCCATCCCGCCAGCCGGCGAGCCCTGCTCCTCCACCACCCTGCTGGATTCACACTAGTCCTCCACCCCTCCGGCTAACGAGCCCTGCTCCTCCTCCACCCTGTCGGAGCCGTGCTCATCTTCCACCTCGCTGGCCGGCGAGCCCTACACCACCACCCTGCACGGACGCGACAGCATGGCGGCGACCGAGCTAGATTGTGTAGCTCGTGGCAGTGTCCACGTCCGTGCTCGTAGCTGCCGCGTCAGTGTTCATGTCCGCAGCTTTGGCATGCTCGTCGATGAAGGACCATCAACCTCACCTGAGGCGTAGCACGATGATGGCGACCTCAATCCCAAAGTAGAGTATGACCTCGCCATGCATCTTGACTCAAGAGGAGCTCTCACAGTTCAGTGCTCATCAACTGTTCGACATAATGTCTCAATGAGGTAACCTTACCTGAATGAGGATGTGGTTATTGTACTCGAGCTAACCAGGCAACCAAACATGATCTTGGTAAGCCAGGCTTAGCTAAGATGAGTAAACCAAACAACAGTCCCTTGCATTGGTAGAGCCAGGCTTGTGTTACCCTGGCTTAGTTGGCTAATGGCTAGCCATGCTAGGACTAAAACGCGAACCAAGCACACCCTCAAAGTCAGATTTTGTGTTACTTAGAATAATTCAATGCAGATATTGAAGATGCAATTTTGAACTAACGGGCAAGGTGACATATAGTCAAAACAACACAATTCAGTCATTTGTGTCCATTACAAACTAATCAGCAAGTCAATCATTCAATATTATTTTAAGAACTGAACAAACTGTTCTATTGTCAGTGCAGTGCAGTTCAGTTTAAATAACGTCCAGGCTAGTGCAGCGATTCTTTTCTCTCGAGCATGCAGCATGGAGGGCTGTGTATCTTTGTATTGGGGTACTGCACGGATTTCATTTCTCTATCATTTGTATCCTAGGTCATAGGATTTTACAATTTATTTTATTTCTATCAAATTTACACTGCAATCATTCTTTATGAAAATGAAAGTTGCTGACAATGTCAGAAATAAAGAAGCACAAGAACAGTTCAAGTTAGCTTACGTATGTTGAATGTGCATAGGAATTTCAGAACTTTGGCAACTCTTTCATCAACCACTTCACACTTGATTTCAATTATCTTAAGATATTTCGAAATTGCGGTTGATTGCACCACTGAACTGAAGCTTCCTTCCATTTCTACATTATGTTTAGGCCCCTGCAGTGAACAAGTTAAAAAAATTGTAAGATCAATAAGAAGTGTAACAAATCTAAAATGAAGCAGTAGTCAATTAATGTAGTATGTACCTCAGAAAAGAGTTGAAGAGTAAGCTTCTCTAAATTTGGTGTGTGTTCAAGAATACAAGCTAATGGATGGATGCCATCAGGTACACACCAATAATGATTGAGCAACAAGGTCTTTAAGTTGTAAAACATAGGGCACCATCTCAAATCCCTTTTGAAAATAAACTGGACAAGGCCCAAACATAAAAGATAAGGTAAGCTGGTGACAATGCAAGAAAAAACCCTAAAAGCAATGGCCATTCTAACCAAGAGCTACCAATGTCCAGGAGCTATGTAAATAATATTGTCGATTTAAGGCAAACAATGCTACATAATTAAGGAGGACGACTAATAAAGCTATGATGTAAATGAGACAAGGTGCAAGTATACCACGTCGTCAAGTGTAGAAATCAACACTAGAGTCCTAGCTTTTGATAAACCTTCTAGAAGCACACAATTGTTACTTTGAGCACCAATGCTGTCAGAATTCTCACAAGATTCACAATCACAATCTTGATATGGATCCAATATTTTGCTGCAGCGGTCGTCACAGTGGTGGGCTATTCGAACAAATGCCCCTATTAATGCTGGCATGCTCTCAAGGATGGGAGTTTTTTCCCAAAAGCCATCTAGTCGCAGTGAAACCAGATTTGGGGCAGAAATTCGAACACGGGAATCCTCACCGAAAGTGGAATTTATGATTTTCAAAGTTTTTATGGACTCAGATGAGATATCGTTGGTTGAGGAGAGATCACAGAACTCAAGATGTAGAGTTTCCAACACTGGGCAGCTTGAGAAGTTGAGGAAACTAGAATGACACCTTGCACCACGAAGCTCTAGCCTCGTCAGGGTCTTTGAGACAAGAGGCAGGTCATCGAGCTCAAACCAGGGGTCAAAATAATCGTTGTCATAGACGTGGAGCATTAGCACCCGAACTTTGCACATGACAGCATGCCGGAACCAGAGGTTCACACGTGGCACATCATCAGCTCCCGAGAAGCCACCAATTCCGAGCTCACATGTGTCGAGAGGCAAACCTCCACGGAGGAGGAAGACATGGTCCACAAACCTCTGTAGCTTGTGAACAGACTTGGGTTCATCCTTGAAAAGGCACCCGAAGCGCAGACCTGCAGTGAACTTCCAGAGCTGGCGCCATCGCCGGGCCAGCAGGCACGTGTGCACAGCCTCCTCCGCTGGCAGGAATGAGAGGACGTGGTTCAAGAGGGCGTCGGGAAGCGTGCTGATGCGGTCACCCCCGACCTCTGCAGACGCTCCCTCGTCGAACTTTCCCATCTTCCCCAGAGGCATTCCGTCGAACATGCCGCGGGCGTCGACCCTGCCGGGAAATAACGACCTGAAAACCCAAATGTAAGAGAGGTTGTGGGCACACCAGTAATATAATACCGTACGAACATAGAAACCTTGACTGGTGGCCAACTCACCTCACCGGCGGCGTCTGCAGCGGAGATCTCCCGCCTCCCGGCGAGGAGGCCACCGACCTACGGCTCGCTCGTTCGAGCGGTCAGATGTCACGAAGGAGCGAACCCGATCCCAGAACCGTGGAGTTGGAGAAAGAGGTGTGGGATGGGCAGAGAGGCGGCGGGGAGCCGAGGATTGGAGCAGGGAGCAGCAGACCAGACACCCCACCGGGCGGAAGTGGAAAGCGGATTTCATCAGATATTGCAAGACACGGACAAGTGGGCCCAAGTTCTCTTTGACATGTCTTTGTTGCTTCTCGTCCTCGGCTGTCGGTTCGTGCTCCTCTAGTCCTATGTCACTCACTCACTCACTCGTATACGTTCTATATCTGTACTGGTAATAAATAATTATAATATACTCTCTTCAGTTCCTAAATAGATATCATTCTCGTTTCTCGAGAAGTCAACATTTTTAAAATATCAACAATTATGTATTAAAATATATAAATAATTATGCTAAGTAATTAGTATCATCGAAAAAATCTTTAAATCTAGTTTTTTTAACAAATTTATTTGGATATATAAATGTTGCACGTATTTTCTACAAACTTAGTCAAAGTTACGAAAGTTTGACCTACACTTATCTCATAGTATCATTCTTTTTGAGACGGAGGAAGTACGTGCTAGTTAAAATGTTTCATATTTGACTAAGTTTTTAGTAAATAATATTTATATTTATGATTCTAAATTAATTTCTTAAAAGAATACATTTTGTAATTAATCTAATGATGTTTATTTATTAAAAAAATATTTTTATTTTTTAATCTATATTTTATCAAATTTGGTATATTAATCATGACATTGTTCTCGATTTGTGTTCTTTTAAGGACTGAGGTAGTACTACTGTCACAACTCAAAATCTCAAATTGACTTTGAAAAGAAAAATACAGATACCACCGCAATTTCCTAATAGTTAGCTTAGGTGATTTGCTGCAAGAAAATAACTTACGATACAGATCTTTGGAGTGATACTGTATGATTATATGATTCAACTAACATGGAAATGCCAAAGGCTACGCAGCCTAGTGGTTAGCACACTATTACAAATAGGCATTTGATGGATATCCAAAATGTGCAATAGTCTCGGCAAAATTTGTATCCGAGACTAAATAGATGAATTAGTGCCGGTTCTATATAATGACCGGGACTAAAGGGCCTTTATCCAAAGCCCAGGCTACCTTTAGTCCCGGTTGGTAACACCAACACAGAATAAAGAGTCTCTTTAGTCCCGGTTGATGTTACGAACCGGGACTAAAGGTCCATTGATGGCTTGGTTTAAAAGAAAAACATCTCATTTATTGTCAGATATTTTGTGTAGGTGGGGTAGTAAACTATACATGAAGCAGTGCATGAGGTCTTAGGTTCGATTCTCACAGGTCCGAATCGATAGTCCTGGTTGAGAAACCTGGATTAAAACCAGTTTTCAACCGAGACTACAAGTCACCTCTCCAGTAGTGGCACCTAAGATGGCTGGTTCGACATCTTTATAGGAGCAAATTTTCGTAAATGTAACGGTGTTATGCTTTAAGTGGTAAATGATGTTCTATTGATAGCAAGATATCTGTAATATTTTCTTAAATCTTAAAGTTTTAATGGATTTGGTGTTTAAAGATAATTATAGAGATTTTGAAAAAAAAGATAATTATAAAGGTAAGGTTTATGTGCACGCATTTATAGGATGAACGTGGGTGCATTATAAGCCGGGGCTGGCCTAAGATTGACCAAAGACTAGGACCATTATATTAGACATTAGTGCTAGATATGGTAAGCTATAAAAAAAATGATAATTTGTCCACTGTAATTAGCCCTAGTGGCTCTAGGGTCAGGCCCGCCACTGATTATAAGTATCTGTGTGGTATTGTGTAATTAAAAAACCAACATGCTAACATGAAAACTCAATAATTAGCGTGAACACTCCTTTTATTTTGTTGTATCCTTGCGTGGCGTCTCTCACAAAAGATACACCATCAAATCATTTTTTTTCAACGTAGTCAAAGATAGAGAGGTGGAACGGATGGGGCAAAAGGAAGGGAAAACACATGTAGAAGTATAGGGGAATTTCATGTATACAACTAGACATCGACAAATCGGACCAAGATCTTACTGCGCTACCCCACCTGGAATCTACCAGTGACACAAGGTTTTTTTTCAAGTGCTCCTCTAAAGTTTTTCTTCAGGCCCAATTTCCGGGGCTGTTTTCCATGATGTCTTGAGCTCCTTGTTTGTCTCTTCTAGTGTCTTCATGACTGCTCTTTGATCTCCATTTGAGGTGTTGATTCGTTTATTTTACTGTAGCTTAATTAGCTCAAGTCCATCTTTGCATCCTAGGACTAGTGTACCTTATATACTAGGAAATATTGTCAGTCATATTGGTTACGTTTTCATTCAACCACCAAAATCACTAAGCTCTTGCTTGGGTCTATGTTTCTTACATTCTTTTCCCCTTTGATTCTATCTCTCTCATACCACCAATTATTTAGGAGAAACAATACAATTTTTTGGTCCTCATAGTCAAGTCTTTGTATGGACTCCACTACTTTCTTCACTGACGCATACCATGCCAACTGTCATGACCCAAGTATGTTCCAACTAAAACTTTTCACTAAGATCTCTTCGATGACCTTGCACAATCCATTAACCATCCAACAAATCACTTTACCACCCTTAGGAGGGATTTCTAATGATCTCTACTAGGACAAGAACTCCAAATTCGCAACCCGATCCCGTCGACTCTTGAGTCAACCAAAGTCAACCCAGAGTCAACGATGGTCGGATGTTGGCCAATGTCAGAAAAGTACACCTTGAAAGGTGTCAACCCACATCTCTAATCTCTTTATCTATAATCATCAATCTTCTAGACATGTGAAGTGATCCCAATGTGAAGACCCTTTCTCTAAATGAAATCCCTCAAAATCAGAGATTTCACGGAGTGTTTGACCTGCATATTTGGGGAATGAGCTGTCCTCAACTATGTCCATGAGGCCATATTAAGTGGGACTTCATGACAGGTTGGCAACACTACTATAAACCCTATTTTTGATACACATTATTTTTTTACGCAAAATACCATGGGTGAGTTCCCCATGGTTTCAAAAACTTTTATAACTTTCAAAACAAAGGAACAAGAGTACAGAAATACTTACATACACGGGGGAGGGAGGGAGGGGGGCAGTGAGGGAAACTAGGCGAAACAAGCAACCGCAGGAACTGAGGACAAAAAACAAAAGGAGAATTACAAGGTATCAAGCCAAAGCAATACATCAACTCTATCAACTTCTTTTATTCTACAAGACTGGAGAGTAGCTTGGTCCTTGAAGTTGTGGAGCCATCTTGCAAAACTAGCTTGAACACCATCAAAAACAAGCATGTTCCTCACCTTCCACAATTCCCATGCAGCCAATAGAAAAATCTCCATGAAAACAACTTGGTAGACCTATGCTTAGTTCTCTGAATCCTGTTAGTTATGCTGATGTCTTGAACCCATCTGATACCAATCTTATCCCAACACTGTTTTGCAAAAGAGCAATAGAAGAATAGGTGATTAATTTTTTCAACGCAGCCATCTGCACAAAGGACACAAAGACTATTTGGTTGCACATTGAAGCTCCTTCTAACCAGCATGTCCTTGGTGTTGATGCTATCAAGCAAGATAAGCCAAGCGAAAAACTTCACCCTTGGGGCAACCCTGCTTTTCCACACCCAACTGAAGACACTGGAGACCAGTTGATCAGCAAAGGCCAACTTGTATAATCTGGAGGCCTTGTAAGTGATACCCCAATTGAAAATTCTCTGATCCACATTATTAGAAATAGAGTAGCTTTGAATAATGCCTCCAAGTTGTTCCAGCTGCAGGGAGGCCTGTTGGGATACTAGGATGTCAAAAAGATCCTCAAGGCTAGGAGCATTTACCAGGTCCCTGACAGAAATATCTAGTCTCCTGGCAGAGCTAGCAATTTTTGGGAAACAATTTTCTAGGATGTAATCAGTCCACTTATCTTTCCAAAAGAGAGTGGAGGTACGATCCCCATTTTGGATAGTGGTGATTTCAGCATATAAGTCTTTGAGAATAAAGACATCTCTCCACCAAAAGGAGCCCATGCTTCTCTGAGAGTGGGGAACCTTATTGCTATAGTACCTGAACCAGACTTTCTGTACCCATGGGATGTTCTCTTTGGAATAAAATTTGTGGATGATCTTCTGGATGCTCTCCGACGTCTTCACTATCAAGCTTCTGGCCGAAATGTCGCGGGCCTTGTTCTCTTCGGTACACACGATGGCGCCCACACCACAAACTCAGTTAGTGTGATCACGCAAGACTACAAGCCTCGCTGAGTACAAACATGGTGCGCACAAGCACCTTGGATCAAGAGGTATGCAAACCTCACTAAACACTAGGCCTAAACCTAGAGCAAGCACATGAGCGGTGGTCTAACTAACCTAAGCACTTCACAAAGCACCTATGCTAATCACCAAGTGTATAGCTAAGCACTATGCAAGTGGAGATCACAAGAATGGTGTACCAACACCCTAGGTATGTTTCCTCAAGTCTCCACACACCATTTGGCCGACCACGAGGGGTATAAATAGGCCACAAACCAAATAGAGTCGTTGGTCTCTTGGAGAAGCTTTTCTGCATAGCTCTGGACCGGACCAACATGGGGCGTTCGGACCAATTTGCAATGGTCCAGACCTCCTCCAACGGTCACTGAAACTTGACCGTTGATTTTGCTCTACACTAGATCGGACTGTCTCAATAGTCTGGAGCTCCCGTCTGGACTCGGTCCGGATGCTCTGGGCGTCTTTGGGAGCTCTCTGTCCTCGTATGGACCATTCATCATTGGTTCAGATGCTTGGTCCGGACGTAGTCTGGAGGCTCTGCGCGCCTCTAAAACTTCTCTGTGTTCAATCAGACCATTCACCATTGGTTCGGACGCTCTGATGCTGGGGTCCGAAGCACCCTGTCGCTAGGGTTTCCCTCCAGACTGATTTCCAAAAGTCCGGACCCTCATAGCCTCGGGTTTGGAGGTCTCTGTGAAGCTCTATTGACTTTGTTTCTTTGTGATCTTTGCATCCGGGTTGGTTCCATCCTCCATGCTTGGACTTGCTTTATCTTTTATGTTTTTTCATGCTTCAAATGTCTTTCTTAAGGTGTTGATCATTTCGATAACCACGTTGCCTATGGCCAAAGCTTGTTTGCACCTTATTGAACTACAAAATAAACACTTATAAACTTGTTAATACAATTCGATCATGTTGATCATCAAACACCAAAATCTAAACTACATGGGCCAAGGGTACATGTTCCTTACAATCTCCCCCTTTTTGGTGCTTGATGCTAACATGGGCAAAACAAGCAAATAATAGAAGGTACTTAAATAAAAACTTATCTACTTGGTAAGATGCAATGCAAAGGCAAGTTTATATGATACTAAATGATACCGATAGAAACACATTTTAACAACTTATCTTGCCCTTGCACATGTCCCCTTGTGTTATTATGGATTTATAGTCCCCCTAATTCCATAATCCACTTTCCTCCCTATTTTTGACTAAAGTATTTGATCATGGGATTGTGCTTTCTTTTAGTCCACAACTTAACTTGACTGATTGCATTTGATATGTGCATATTCATGTGCTTGCCTTGCACATTGCATAAGTTCTTATCTTCATTATTCATGCTTGTGTGGTTCTTGCTAGTGATACAAATTGATTGGTGACATGATAAACTAGCATGCATAGGTTGGTAAGCTAGATATTTGTACCTTCAATTAATCTCTAGAAACCGTGCTTATATTGTTGATCTCACGGGGTTTCTAGTGTTTTTGTTGTATCTAGCTAACCATGGTGCTAAGGATGAACTTCAAGGTGGAACTACAATGGGTATCTTCAAAGGTTTATCCTATATCCCTTAGCATCACTTAGTAGTGCTAGCACTCCCAAATGTCTATTCATGCATGTGTGCAAAGCCTAAATCAAACCTTTGTGAGCAGACACGTAGGGGGAGCTATCACTACCAAGTCGGACTTTGTGGCATTTATCCAATTCTTGGTATAGAGCTTAAATGTTGGATAAATGACATAATGTCCAAAAAGATCTTAATTTCCATATCTTTGTAGAAGTTGTCATCAATTACCAAAAAGGGGGAGATTGAAAGTCCCTATGTGATTTTGGTAATTGAGTGACAACTTAGGTGGACTAATATGTGTCTAAGTGATATATACACAGGAGATTAGTTCACAGGTGATTGTGTGATGAAGGAGCTTAATTGCACATGAGACATGACATGGAGTCATGTGACCAAGGTGGAGAAGATCAAGATGAGGCTTGGCTTGATGGACGGTTGCAAGTGTGAAGGACAAGTGAGTGATGCTTGGCGCCGATGGACCGATGCAACGGTGAAGAGCAAGTGAGATCAAGATCGATGAACCAATACGGTCACGTGATGATATGAAGTGGATCATATGATTTGACAAGTGGTTGATGCATGTGTTGCATCAACATTGGAGAAGGAGATGGAATGGAATGCGCAAGGCAAAGGTATAACCTATAGGGCATTTCATTTCACCGGTCATAGGTGTGTAGAGAAGATCATGACCGGGTTTAGGATAGATGGCCGTACTATCAAGAGGGGCAAACTTGTTTGCATATCGGTTATCTAGTGCCACCGTGAGCGATCTAACTTTGTGATATATTAGGATCGAGTGGCGCGGTGAGAACAAGTGAAAATGCTTTGAAAAATGATTGTGAAAATGCTAACACACTTGCACAAGGTGAAGAACACATTTGTGTTAGCACATGAGAAGCAAAGGAAGAAGTGCGGAGGAGTCTCGGCTGAAAACCGAGCTCTGGACGCTAGGGACAAGGGGGTCCGAACCATTGGAGAATGGGTCTGGAACCAAACCCTAGGTCTGGCCGAGTCTAAGGAATCCAGACGCTAATCCGGACACTGGGGCTTGGGCGGTCCGGACATCGGCGTTGCGTCCGGTCGCCTGCCCCCTGACTGAGCTGAGTTGACATAAGTGATCCGGACGCTGCTTGCCTTTCGGACGATAAACTCCGGACTTGCGTCCGGATAAAAGTAGCTCTCGGGGAGCTCTCTGTTTCAGTCCGGACACAGGTGTGCGTTGGTCCGGACCCGCACTGTTGGGTGCGTCCGGAGGCACGTGGCGGCGATCGGCAAGCGCGCCAACGGGAAGATTCAAATGGGCAGGAGTCCGGACGCACGCGACATGGTCTGGACCCGCACTGTTGAGTGCGTCCGGACCCTCTGCAGGAAGCCCGGTGAGTGGGCAAAACGGCTAGTTTCGATGGTGTGGCTATTTATAGCCCTTGGCTGGCCCTTGGGGCTGGTTGAGCACCTTGGGGTTGTGTTACCCTTAGTTGTGCTTGGTTGGGAGCCCTCTAACTCACTTGTGCTTGCAAGAGTGTGATCTAATTGCGAGTGAGTGATCTCTAGTGCGTTGCTTTGAGAGATAGCTTCGTGTGGCACTAGGTGATCGTGTTGCAAGCTCGTGGTGCTTTTTACTCTTGGAGGTTGCCACCTCCTAGACGGCTTGGTGATCGTGGCTCCATCGAAGCACGCAAGAAGCTTGTGCGTGGCTCCGGAGAAGGCTTTGTGAGGGGCACTGTGCTCGCCCTGCGGGAGATCGCGAAGAGCAACTCTAGTTGAAGGTTTCGTTAAGTGCCCTCATCTTGTGTTGGTTAGGCGGCAACCCTTGAGGGGGTTAGGTGAGTGAGGCCTGTAAAAAGTCGTAAACCTCCAAGTGAGTGAGCCGATACAACGGGGACTA
This sequence comes from Microstegium vimineum, assembly GCA_022036555.1. Lineage (NCBI taxonomy): Eukaryota > Viridiplantae > Streptophyta > Magnoliopsida > Poales > Poaceae > Microstegium > Microstegium vimineum. The sequence goes on from CM039132.1 coordinate 44,554,573, forward strand.
GCTTGGTGGCGACCAAGTGAACCTCGGGAGAAAAATCACCGTGTCAACCTTGTTCATCTTCTCGGTGGTTTGCATTCTCCAAATCACTAGCTTGTATTTACTTTCATATACTTGTGCTATTGAGTAGTTGTTGCTCTTGTAACTAGTTTAGCTTGTGTGGCTTGCCTAGTTACCTTCTAGCTTGTGTAGCTTAGAAGTAAGATCTTGAGTGACTAATTGGCTTGAGTAGCCTTGTTAGTCACATTGCTTAGTTTGTATAGCTAAGTAATTTGAGCTCTCTAGTTGGCTTGTGTAGTCTTGTTAGAGAGCATTGCTAGTGAGCTTAGGTGCTTTGTGCTTTGCTTACTAGTATGTGTAGGAGCTCCCTTTGTGCTTAGAGTACTAGTTGCTTAGGTTTGTGTGACCTTGCAACCTAGACTTGTTTAGGTGAGCTTCCTAGCTTGGCACCTTAGTGAGCCCAATTAGTATACTTTGCTAGGTGCTAAAGTTAATAGAGGGGTGTAGTCTTGGCTAGACCGATAGTTTTATTTCCGCATTTGTTTCGATTAGCTGTTGCGCTTAAGTTTTAGAAAAGACTATTCACCCCCCCTCTAGTCCGCCATCTCGACCCTACAGTGGCTTTAACATCAAATTCTACTGGGTTCCTTGTTGCTAAATTGTATAAGTTTCCTGTTGTGTAGTAGCTGTGTTGCTCCATATCCTTGTTGTAATCAAGTTGTTTCCTGATTGAATGATCAATGATATCTTATGGTTCCAAGTTCTTGCATCTTCTATTGGGTACTTTTCTCTATAATGTCCATGTTGTATCATTCAGGTTATTTTGTTCACGAGTTGCTTGATTATTATGAAATCTGTGCTATTAGGATGCGATCTGACCGTTGGCTCTATTTTGGCCCCCATTGCGTAATTCCTGGCTTGGTTGTTTTGGTAACCGTTGCGCTTTATTACCGTTGTGGTAAAGCTTGCGATTTTTTACCACCTTATAAATATACTTTTCTCTTTTTTCTTTCTCCTTACCCTGCGGTAAAAAACTTCCTTTCTCTTGCAAACCCTAACGCTTCCGCCGCAAAAAACTTCCTTTCTCTTGCAAACCCTAACGCTTCCGCCGCTGCTATTCTTGCTGCTTCTGCCTTCAATTCCCTTCGGATGGTGAAGAAAAGCAAGGGCAAGGTTGAGTTTGTCGACGAGGATACTATGTTGGAGTCAATCGATAACCCCGAGTACGTTGAGATGTCACGCTTAATGAAGCAATCTCCCAAGCCTATGACTCAGGAGGCGGATTTGGATTTGCTTGTCGCTCATGGATTGCTTCAGGCACAGATTTACTCTGGTTACTCGCTTCCTGGTGAGCATATAATTCCTAGCCCTTCGTTTCTATGCGATCCAAATTCACCATCTGTCCTAGAATGGGATTTTGTTTCTTTCTTCATTTGTTCATCACTACGAAGCATTCCTTGACATCCCTCCTTGTCTCCCCCTTTTTTGGCATTTCTTTTGCCTTCATCTTTTGGATGGCAGACCCACCCGTTCCTTTGGTTGTTGTTCTCTTCAGATCCGTCAAGGCCTTAAAAGTGGTTACTTTTCATTCACTCTTTATGAGTCTGTTAAGGATTGGACAGACAAGTGGTTTTATATGTGGAAACCAAATTCTTATTTCTCTTCTGATCTTTCTGTCATGCCAATTCCTCTTCCTACCTGGAATGATAATCTGTCGTCTTCCGAGGCTTTGGCTATTAAACCCTTGTTATCTCGTATTAGCTATCTACTGCAATCCTTGTTGACCGGTAATGGTCTGGTGGCTAGTTATCTTCGTCGCCGGGTTCAACCTCTCATGCAGAGGGATCACTTTGGCTTTGAGTATACTGGTTCCTCCGATTCTTCTCGGATTATTGCTGATTCCGAGTTGTCTGAAGATGAGATTTTGGATCGCTTGGGGAGGGTTCTGAGCGGCGTATCTGTTATGCCTCCTCGGGACCCAGAGTATGATGCTGACCATCCTCCTCCTTTGGTTAGTTGTTAATGATTTCCTGAGCTCTTTCTCTTTCACTACAACACCAACCCCACTCTAGCATCGGATATGCTACAACGCATCCTTTCACCGTTGTTGGGCTTGTTGGCTAATATAGAATATAGATAGAATCCAGCCCACGACTCCACTTGCACGGCCATGTCTAACAAAAAAAAACTCCCTTCCTTCCACGAAATAAATTGGAGAAACTATCGTAGAGTCGCATCCCTTCCTCGCACAGTTACATCTGCATCTCCTAGGCGTAAATATCCCCTCTCCCTCTTAGGATCTTCTAGGCATCCGTTCCAGGATCCACCAACACTGATCCATCCATTTGTTTTGGTGAATTGGATCAGGTATAGAAGGTATGGTGCCGACGTCTGGCTGTGGCTCTGAAAAGCACGGTGCTGCCGGCGGCAAAATACGGATAGGCGGCGGCAACGAGATGCGCTGCGCTGACTGCTACAAAATTGCAATCAGCGGCGGCGGCGGCTGCTCCTGAATCCTGATGCCTGGTGATCCTTCGTGCAGCATGGGTGGTTAGTTATCTCCCCTCCTCACAGATCCTTTCAGATCCCCATCCCTTGTTCACGTGAATTCATACTATTCCTCTGTTTCCTTGATTAGTTGATTTCATGGATCGGATGCATCAAGTGTGTGTGTTTGTTTGTCTCAGTCTCTGTTTGGATTTCTTGTCTTTGTATTTCGATTCATATTTGCTAAGATCCACATAACTCAAATTAATATTGCAGTATATAGGACCCGAGATGAAGCCATCACAAGTACCTAGATATTTCTTATATGGGTTGTAGCATTATTGAATAGAAGAAAAGGAAAAAGTGGATCCTATTACCTCAAAAAAATTTCTCAGATTGCTGTGTGTTTATTGAATTGTGCCAGATCATATTTCAGATGCAATCGTGTGAAAAATCTTGCACTAGCAGTCTGTGCAAAAAGTGTAGATCAAATATTTAATTTGTATACCTGCTTTGAGGACCTATCTAGCTGTTACTGGGGAGGCACACCACGACAATCATCTCCGTAATGATTGTTTTAGTGGCAGTTTTAGCAGAGTATTAATGTGGTTGATACAGGTGCTCAACCATATCTCTTCTTATACTTGTCTTTGCATGGTTGTGACATAGAATTAATTAATTATCAAATGATACTTGAAGATTTATATCCAATTTCAAGCAAGCAATGCAATGGAAAGGATTTGTTATCCTGACATATCAGTTGTCCAGCCACCTTTAAGGCCACCTAAGTGTAAGCAGACATTTTTTACCTTTTCAACTCATACTCAAGAGTTTATATTTTGTATATGCAAGCATGATTTTGTTACATAATTAATATATACTTTTCTATTAGTGAAAATCTCGAACATTCCAAGGAACTTTGATGTCCTTCCTCTTGTGCGTAGTGCCATACTATACCTAAAAGATATGGTGCTCTGTTTTCCATCTATGAATGAAAAAAACATTTGCAATAACGTTGAGTTGTACCAGGTTTTCTTGTTTTTAAGCTATCTACGCGGTTTTTCTTTTTACTGTAATTCATATCAATGTTAACTTTTAACAACATATTTTATTGCCTTTCTCTCCTTCCAGGGCAAGTTCACAGCTATGTGATTTAATATATTATTACTTCCATTACCATTACTTCCAGCCACCTCCAAGAGATGTCTAGGTGTGGTCTCATTCCTAATCCATGATTTTTGTTTCATTCCTAATTAATTAATTAATTTGTTTAGAAAATAGGATGTCTAGGTGTGGTCTCATTCGCAAGGAATTAATTTTTTCAGAATGTAGAATGTGCTTTGAATTGCTATTGTTTTTGCGTGATTGCTTTTTCGTGCTTATTCAAAAAAAATTAACTTGTTCAGAAGAAGGCGTATCTTCTAAACTTTTGTTCACTGATATCTACCAACCGACCAGGTAACTCAAGAATTCAGGTTTGAGAAAATAATTTCAAGCAAGGTCAGCATGTCCCTGGTTCTCTGGTATTTACATTTACTTCTAGTTTGAGAAAATAATTTCAAGCAAGGTCAGCAAGGTCAGCATGTCCCTGATTCTCTGGTATTTACCTGCAATTTGGCATTGTCTGAATGGGCATATATATTGACATACCTACTTCTAATTTAATATTTCATCAAGATAATGAATTAATTTTTGAGAGTTCCAATGTCAGTTATCACCCCATAGTACTTGAAACTAACTCAGCTATCAATTTTGTAGATCAGCAATCATAATCTTGGATATCCTGAAAGCTGAAATATTTTCTTTGGGAGAATGTAAGCAAGGATATGTGCCATATGGTACTGGTACTGCCTATCAATCTTGTAGATCAGCAATACTTTCTATGTATCAATGCAGATGCATGCACTATATCGAAGTGTAATGTACTTCCATTCTATACTTGGATGCAGATTTCAGTTTGTGTATTTGACAGTGTGCTGATATTGATATGTAGTCCAACTCTACAAGGGAAGACTTAGTATCTTTACTATTTTTTGATTTTGCTTTTTTTTATTTAGCTGTGTAGTTCACTACGAATTGAAATATTGATTTACTTATGTTTCTCTGCTACCAATATGTGTAATGAAATCATAAACATGTAGGTCCACTATGGGACTATAAAAAGGTTAGTTTGTATTATAAAAATATAAAATGATGTAAGGGTACTTCCCTGATGATGTGTCCTAGTGCATTGATTCTTTATCTCTGAAGTCACTGATGTCAATGACTGAACCATTGTAGTTATAGTACAATGCAATTTTTGATTTGTAGGCAAATAGGATGAAACTGATTCCAATCTCAAAATTAATTGAGGTATCTCTAGTATGTCCTATATCTGGTTTTATTTTTCATTTATGTTGTGTATATCCAGGATCTGTACTGAATCAACACAGGTACTAGTTATTTATTTTTTGTTGCAGATTGTCTAGTCTCTCACTTGGACTAATATGTGAGATGACAACATTAAGTTTTATATTTGAGCTGTTGCAGAGCTCTTATCTTAAATTTGTGTTATCATATTAATGTAACCCACCATTTATCTATAGGTCAAGGAGATAAATGGATGATCTCATTAGTGGATTGCTTGACTAAAGGGGTGGAAGGAGAAAGGATGGCTGGCATTATAAGAGGGATCCTTTATGTTTTATATTTAAATCTCATAGGAGCTTGTACTCTAAACAAAAAATTGTGTGATGAATTATGTGGATGATACTCATTGTAACAAAATAAATTCCTTATATTATATTATATATATATATATATGTATGTATATATATATGGCTGAGTGTGCTTATGTTCTACGTGTGGATGGTCTTGTATTTTTCATTAAATTGTACTAGCATTATCCCTACATTTGATTAAAAAATAAATATTTATGATATTAATGACTTAACGGTTTATTCCTTGCAACACATATAAGTGTTGTAACAAAGTAAATCAATATGTTGCAACAAACCATAAAAGCAGTATATCGATGGTTTGTACAAACACATGTAACAAACACATGTAAGCGTTGCTATAACCATCATTATGCGTTGCTACTTTGCAACGGTTATTAGTATGTGTTACCAACAGATAAATATCTGTTGCAATAGATCCTTGCAACGCCACTTTAAGCAACACATATTAGATGCGTTGGTATAGACACTGCCAACGCATATATGAACTTTTACCAACACATATTTGCGTTGTAAAAAGGGGTGTCATGTTGTAGTGTTTGTCTTATGTTTATGTTGCCTTGTTAACGTGTGTCGTCTTGTTTTCTTTTTTCTGGTAGGAGTATGGGTGTTCCTTTAAGCTTGTCGTGCCTGCTACTGTTGAGTCTACTTTGGCTCCGGGTTTTGATCCCTGGTTTTTCTATCAATGAGGGGTATGTTCCGTACGTTCTTGACCCTAGAATTGCTCAAATCATGCTGCTTTCTAGGAAGAGGAAGGCTGATGTTCCTGCTCAACATGCTCCGGCTACTCGGCGCTAGTCTTCTCGTTCGAGTACTCCCACAGGTAACATTCTTGTAGGTGAGCGTCGATGTGTTTATCTTGATTGTTCTTTTGTTGAATTGTTACCTTACATTGTGTTGGCTTGCTTTGATAGGTGGTCAATCTATTATTCTGACCGAAGAGCATTCTGATGATGATCCTCCTCTTGTTCATCCTCCGTGAGTCTCTTTTGCTAACTTCTTTGTTTCCTTCTGAGTTTTCACTTATTGCAAGATTGTTTTTGTCGTAGGTCGTTCGTTGATCAGTCTTCTAATGATGCTACGCCACTTCCTATGGCTATCCCGATTTCTTCTCCTAGGATAGTTGATGATGACTTTTCTTTTGACATCCCCGTCCTTTCTTTCTCTCAAATTGCCGCCTCTTATAGTAAAACTGCTAAGCGAGTTATTTTCTACCTCTGTCATTCTGTCTTGAGTTGTTTCTTCATGCTTCTCATTAATTATATATGACTGTGTTGAATTGTCTTCTTTGTAGGCCTTCCTTGATGTTCCTTCATCTTCTCAAGGAGGTATTGTTCTTTATTTCTTTGGTGATGATGCTTGTGATTCTTTTAGATTTACTTGTTTATCTTTGTGCAGATCCTTCCTCTCGTGGAGTTGCAGATATTGCTGTCACTTCTGAGTTGGTTGGTGCCTCTCCTCATGTTGGTGTGCGCCTTCTCGAGATTCCTGAGGTGACTGGTTCGGGTAAAGCTCTGGCTTCTTCTTCACATGCCCCTTGCTTCTCGAGGGGTCGGGTGATGAGGCTCAACTTAGTCGGATTGAACGGACTAAGAAGCTTGTTTCCTCTTGGGACAAATTGCCCAGTCTTTTGGTGCCGAGCTGAAGGTTTTAGAACTCGTTTTCTTTTTCTCCTTTTGTATTCTATCTCTTTGTAGGAATTTTGTCAAAACCTTTTTTTTGTTTGTAGGAATTCTGCCAGAACTTGACTGCTTCGCCTTCCTCTATGGAGGGTGAGTCAGTTGTCCTTCAATCTGAGCTTGATAAGGTAAAACTTGAGTTGTCCCAAGTTCGTGCTGACCTAGCTCAGGAGAGGTTGCTTCGTGAGACTGCTGAGGCTTCTTCGTCTGATGTTATTACTGACTTGAAGGCTAAGCTGGCTAGTACCTTTTTGTTATCCCTTTGCTGTTTTTACTTGGTCTTTGCTTTTTCTTTATTGATTTTGTCTTGTTATTAGCCGCTGATCGTGAATGGAAAAACTGGAGTAAGGAAAGGGAAGATCTGTCTCTTCGTCTTAAGGGTTCAGAGGAAAAGGCTGAATCTGTAAGTTAAATGGTTGCCTTCATCTTTTGGCTTTATTGTATTTGTCTTTTTCTTAATCTTTTATTCTCTTCGTCTTTCTCAGGCATTGAAATCGGAGCAAGCTTTACGTGACCGTCTTTTGGGTATTCATGAGCAATACAAGTCTTTGTACGCCATTGTGAAGCCCATTATTGCGGCTATCTGTCGTCTTGGGGATGACGATGATGGTCTGAAAAGTTCGATTCCAATATTGTCTCTTCGGTTCCGTGAATTTGTAAAGAATGGCTTCGAGCGTTTCATCAACAATGTTGTTTCCTTGGCTCGCGCTCTTGCTCCCGAGGTCCCTATGGATCGGATACTTGAAGATCCTATGGATGCCGAGCTCATGGAGAAGTGGGAGTAGTCGAAACTTGAAGTTAAGGACAATTGTAGTCGGATATTTGATCAGATGGAAGTGCTGCCTCCTTCCCCTTGATGAAAATACACTTGATTGTTCCTGTGTAATGTATACTTGATGTACTTTTTTGTTAATGCATTGTCAAGCTTTGTCTTGGCTTTTCTATATCCATCCGTTTGACCTTTTGCTGTTGAGAAAAATGTGTGCCTGTCTTAATTGATATTGCTGGAGTTCGCACTTTGATCCCCTTATCTGTCCATCTTGTAATGATTTTCTTGCCAACTTGTTGGCTTTGTATATGTGTTGTAGAGTAAAGCCTTCAGATTTGAATGCTTCATGGCAAGCTTGTGCCTCTTGATTAGGCCATTCAGTTCTTTGTCTTGTGATTTTTCATTGAAGTGTTGTTGCCGAGTAGTATCCTTTGAGTCATGATGATCTGAATGACTTATAGAGTACTTGTCGGGTTGTTTCGTAGCAGTGTAGTTGACTTTTGTAGATTGTATAGTAGTCGCCGTTTCATACTGTGCTGCTCATCAAGCAGTCAGTTCATGTGTCGTGCTGCTTAAGTTCTAAAGCAGTCGACTTGTAGATCGTACTAGACTGTGCCGCTCATGGTGCAAAGCAGTCGGTTTGGAGATGTCGTCGTACCAGATTGTGCCGCTCATGGTGCAAAGCAGTTGGCTTGTAGAGTATATGTCATGCCGCTAAAGCGGTTGACTTGGAGATCATACCAGAATGTGCCGCTAATGGTGTAAAGCAGTCCGTTTGGGGATGTCGTTATGCTAGACTGTGCTGTTCATGGTGCAAAGCAGTCGGCTTGTAGAGTATATGTCATGCCACTAAAGCGGTTGACTTGGAGATCGTACCATACTGTGTCGCTCATGGTGCAAAGCAGTCGGTTTGTAGATGTCGTCGTGCCAGACTATGCCGCTCATGGTGCAAAGCAGTCGGCTTGTAGAGTATATGTCATGCTGCTAAAGTGGTTGACTTGGAGATGCAAAGCAGTCGGTTATATGTCGTTCCACTTTGTTGTGCAAAGCGGTCGACTTGGAGAATATATGTCAGATTGTGCCGCTCATGGTGCAAAGCAGTCGACTTGTCATGCTGCTGAAGCAGTCGACTTGTCGTGCTGCTGAAGCAGTCGACTTGTTAAAATATATGTCATGCTTCCAAAGCAGTCGACTTGGAGATCGTACCAGACTGTGCCGCTCATGGTGCAAAGCAGTCGATTTGGAGATTCATTTGTTTTGGAGTCTTGCATCTTGTCTGTATTGTTAGTTGTAGAATTTCTTGAGTTGACTGATGTGCCAGGTGTTACTTATTTGTACGCCGTCTTCTATCATTAGTTCATATGTTTCGGGTTGTATGGTAGTCTTGATGATGAAAGGGCCCTCCCATGGGCTGAGTTGTTTGTGTCTTCCTTCTTTCTTTTGAATTAGTCGCAATACCAAGTCTCCTGGTTTTAGTGTTCTTGATTATGTATTTCTGTCATAATGTCTCCGTAGGCATTGTAGGTATCTTGTGTTTTAGATTACCGAGTTGTCTCTTATCTCTTCAATTGTGTTGATTTCTAGCCGTCTTGCTTCTTCGGCTTCTCCTTCATCATATTGTTCGATTCTTGGCGATTGCCATATTAAGTCGACTGGTAGTACAGCCTCTGATCCGTATACTAGGAAGATGGGTGAGTACCCTGTTGCTCTGTCTATCTGGGTTCTTAAACCCCATACCACTTTGGGTAATACTTCTATCCCCTTTCCTCAGTAATCTTTCAAGTCTTCATATAGTCTTGGTTTTAAACCTTGCAGTAATAGTCCATTGGCTCTTTCAACTTGTCCGTTTGCTTGAGGATGGGCGACTTATGCGTAGTCTATTTCTATTCCACAATCTCTTGCCTAATACTAAAATTCTTTTGCTGTGAATGGTGATCCTAGGTCTGTGATTATTCTGTTTGGAAATCCAAATCTGTGCATAATGTCTTGTATGAATTCTGTTGCTTTTTCTGCGCTATACTTGACTAGTGGTTTGTATTCAATCCACTTGGTGAACTTGTCTATTGCTACAAATATATATTCAAATCCTCCTTTTGCCTTTCTGAGTGGTCCGACTTGATCTAGCCCCCAGCATGAGAAGGGCCAAGCTGGTGGTATGCAAATCAGATTATGTGCTCGGACATGTGATTGTCTTGCAAACATTTGGTAGCTTTTGCAAGTTTTGACTAGTTGCTCTGCATCTTTGAGTGCTGTCGGCCAGTAAAATCCGCTTCTGAATGCTTTGTCGATTAGTGTTCTGGATGCTGCATGATTTCCACAACATCTCGAGTGGATTTCTTCTAGTATTTCCTTTCCTTCTTGTGTTGAAACACATTTGAGTAGTACTCCAGAGGATGCTGCTCTCTTATATAATTTGTCCTTTATGAGGACATAGGATTTCCTTTTTCTTATAATTCTTGTTGCTTCTGTACGTTGAGGATCTGTCTTGAAGTATCGAGTTCTTCTGTTTTGTCTACGTTCATTAGGTTCTCCACTATTGTCTTGCTTCCTTCTTGAATTGATGGCTTTGTAATTTCTTATACAAATACTCCTGGTGGTACCTTTGCTGTATCTGATCCCAATTTTGATAATACATCTGCCGCTATATTTGAATCTCTCAAAACGTGATGGATTTCCAGTCCTTCAAAGTTCTTCTCGAGCTTTCTCACTTCTGCACAATTTGCATCCATGTTGTTTTTTGTACAATCTCACTCTTTGTTTACTTGGTTGATTACTATTGCTGAATCTCCATAGGCAAGTACTCTTTTGATTCCCAGTGTGGTTGCTATTCTTAATCCATCTATGAGTGCTTCATATTCTGCTTCATTGTTTATTGCTTGCCATAATATTTGTAATATGTACTTCAATTGTCTTCCTTCTGGAGAGATTAACAGTACTCCTGCTCCTGCTCCTCCTAATTTCAAAGACCATCAAAGTACATTTTCCAATAGTCTCGTATTGGTTCGGGTTCTTTTTGGCTGATTTTAGTCCATTCTGCAATGAAGTCAGGTAGTATTTGTGACTTGATTGTTGTTCTTGGTTTCAAGTCTAAGTTGAGAGCTTTGAGTTCCACTACCCATTTTGATATTCGGCCTGTGGCGTCCTTGTTTTGAAGTATGTCTTGTAGCGGAAAATTGGTTACTACTGTCACCTTGTGTTCGTGGAAGTAATGTCTTAACTTCCTTGATGATGTCAGCACTGCGTAGAGTAGTTTCTGTACATGTGGATATCTGACTTTTGATTCTGTGAGCACTTCACTTATGTAGTATACTGGTCTTTGTACTTTATGAGTGTGTCCGGGTTCTTCTCTTTCTACTATGACTGTTGTGCTTACCACATTCTTTGTTTCCGTGATATATAGCATCATGTCTTCTTTGTTTCTTGGTGGAGTCATTACTGGAGATGATGATAAGTATTCTCTTAGCTTTATGAAGGCTTCATTGGCTTCATCTATCCATTCAAAACTTTCTTTCTTTTTCAAGAGTTTGAAAAAGGGTAGTTATTAGCTGCCAAAAGTTAGTCATGGTCGATCCAAATAGACCCACCTATTAGGATAGCTAAATTTTAGACAGACACTTGGAAAACAACTATCCTGTTACCTAGGCACACAAAAGTAATGTCATATAATTGATAGTTATTTGAGCAAAATACGGTCCCACAAAATCTAGTAGGTGGTTGAGTGGATTTTATCCGAGATGAAGTTGTTGTAGGAATTAGATCATTTTTATGCCTTTGATCTTCTTGATTGGTTCTAGCCGATGCACCCTGAAGCATATTATACTAGATTAGAAACAACATGGGATGATGCCCTCTTCTCTAGAATCATGCAAATATAGTTAGGATGTTGATCGGCCAAAGGATTCATGATGTACATGGGATTACTTCAATCTGTCATATCATGTTTTGGTAACCATATGTCTATTTGCTTTCTTCCCTACCAAAGTCTATAAAAAGCATGTTGATGCGAATTCTGGTCACACGCTAGCATGGGTTTTATCGCTGGGTTGCCCATGTCCAACATACATAGCAGAAATATATCTATATGGTGAGTCCAACTAGCTGGTCAGTGAAGCCGGTTCAACGCTAGATCTTCGTTGAAAAGGCCGACAAACGCCTCTCGGGATGACCCATCATGAAATCATAAAATGTGGGTGCCATTAGATCATCAAGGCCACCTAGAATGCCGACAGCTCTTGTCGACAGACGTGTTGGACATCAAAGGGCTAGAAGAGGTTTAGGTACAAAAAAAGATAAGAAATTTACTGTATATTTTTTCATTGGACAGATGAATCTATCAATAGTCAGTGATCCCATTAGTAGGAACATATTCTACTCACAATTCTCACGTTTCTTAAGATGATTCCTACAAGACAATATAGAGTTGTTAATGAGATATGGAATTGAAGTGTTTATTCAAAGGTATACGATGAACTATGAGACACTAGTCTCATCATTGTTGTTAGAAATCTCATCAATAGCTAAATCTAAATGAGTCCCGACTATCGCATTGTCGTCGTGGGGCACTTTTTAGGAGGTGTGTCTCTTGATAACACAATTTCTAGCACCCTAACTATCTCGTAGTTGATATTGGTGGCCTCTATAGGCATACTGGCAATTTCAACAATAGCAACAAGAACACACTGGTTCGGTGGACTGAACAATTCTACTCTAGCAAGCCTATCCACATAGCGTCACACACCAACAAGAAGGATATCACATCCAAATTATTGTTACCAATCATTATGAATTGGGATGATAAGGTGAAAACAGTGCACGATGAGGAATCATCAAGTATAACTATCATGATGTGATTTTTTGAAGACCAGGTTTCATATATTAAATTGACTGATGATACAAAGCAACACTTATTTTCCATGCTATGTAATACATTGTGCAACAATTTTTGTCCCTTACCGTACGTATTACATATTGCTAACAAAAATGCAGTCTCTCTATCTTGAATCAAATAGTTGATTAACTCCAGGACAAGCTAGTGGCGGCTACCAATGGACGCAGATGGGTTTGGGATGCAACAACAGGAGGAGACCCCACCAACAACCTTGCATATCCCAACAGCATTCGCCCCCAAGACGGCACATGTCGCCCCACACAACTGTTGTTCGCAGTTGTCAGATTTGGAGCATTGCACTCCTCCTAACAGGGCACGGCTGCCTTGGGTTGCTGGCACAACCGATGCAAGGAGAACCATCAGCAGCGGAACAACGACAATAGCGAGAATCTTCTTGGAACACGCCATGAATCTCTATGCCAAACTTTCCTAGGTAGAGGCTACAAGTCCCTTGATGATGATCGTATGTTTTGAGGGTGTATGCTTATAGAGAATTGAGTTGACATATGCTTGTGGATCTTTGTTTATATAGACTTGAGCGACCAGGAAATTAATATTGAGCAATCAATTTTTTCCATATTTCTTATGAAAATCGTATCTTGAGTTTTACTCGCTGTACTAGTATCCTATAATATATATGTTTTTTATGAATAGTAATAAATCATATATTTAAAATTTCAGATTTTTCTTGATAAATAGATGTAAGCTGCCTAATAATGCCATATCTATTTTGATCCTTGCAAATCAATTTTTTAATGATGCACATTCACTGCATACTAATATTATCATTCATATCAATATATTGCCTGCTAATACACCATATCAATTTTCATGCGAGCTAATATAATATTGGTCGTAGTTAACAACACAGTACCACGAGTAATGGTCTATATGGATCCAACCAGCTAGTAGTTATTAGCTGCCAAAAGTTAGTCATGGTGGATCCAAATAGACCCACCTATTAGGATAGCTAATTTTTAGACAGACACATGGAAAACTACTATCCTGTTACCTAGGCACACCAAAGTAATGGCAGATAATTGATGGTTAGTTGAGCAAAATACGGTCCCACAAAATCTAGTAGGTGGTTGAGTGGATTTTATCCCAGATGAAGATGTTGTAGGAATTAGATCATTTTTATGCCTTTGATCTTCTTGATTGGTTCTAGGCAATGCTCCCTGAAGCATATTATACTAGATTAGCAACAACATGGGACAATGCCCTCTTCTCTAGAATCATGCAAATATAGTTAGGATGTTGATCGGCCAAAGGATTCATGATGTACATGGGATTGCTTCGATCTGTCTTATCATGTTTTGGTAACCATCAGACATAGTAGTACGTCTGTTTGCTTTCTTCCCTAGCAAAGTCTATAAAAAGCGTGTTGATGCGAATTCTGGTCACATACAAGCACGAGTTTGATCGCTGGGTTGCCCATGTTCAACATACATAGCGGAAATATATCTATATGGCGAGTCCAACTAGCGGGTCGGTGAAGCTGGTTCAACGCTAGATCTTCGTTGAAAAGACCGACGAACGCCTCTCGAGATGACCCATCATGAAATCATAAAATGTGGGTGCCATTAGATCATCACGGCCACCTAGAATGCCGGCAGCTCTTGTCAAGAGATGTGTTGGACATCAAGGGGCAAGAAGAGGTTTAGGTAAAAAAAAAGATAAGAAATTTACTATATATTTTTTTCATTGGACAGATGGATCTCTCAATAGTCAGTGATCCCTTCGGTAGGAACATATTCTACTCGCAATTCTCAAGATTCTTAAGGTGATTCCTACAATACAATCTAAAGTTGTTAATGAGATATGCAATTGAAGTGTTTATTCTAAAGTATAAGATGATCTGTGAGGCATTAGTCTCATCATTGTTGTTAGAAATCTCATCAATAGCTTAATCTAAATGAGTCCCGACTATCGCATTGTCGTCGTGGTGCGCTTTTTACGAGGTGTGTCTCTTGATATCGCAATTTCTAGCACCCTAACTATATCGTAGTTGATATTGGTAGCCTCTATAGGCATACTAGCAATTTCAACAAGAGCAACAAGGACACACTGGTTCGGTGGACTGAACAAATCTACGCTGACAAGCCCATCCACATAGCGTCACACACCAACAAGAAGGATATCACATCCAAATTATTGTTACCAATCATTAGGAATTGGGATGATAAGGTGAAAACAATGCACGACAAGGAATCATCAAGTATAACTGTCATGATGTGATTTTTTGCAAGACCAGATTTCATATATTAAATTGGATGATGATACAAAGCAACACTTATTTTCCTTGCTATGTAATACATTGTGCAACAGTTTTTGTTCCTTATCGTACGTATTACATATTGCTAACAAAAATGCAGTTTCTATATCTTGAATCGAATAATTGATGAACCCGCGGGACAAACTAGTGGCGGCTGCCAATGGACGCAGATGGGTATGGGATGCAACAACAGGAGTAGACCCCACCAATAACCTTACATATCCCAACAGAATTCGTCCCCAAGACGGCACATGTCTTCCCACACAACTGATTGTCGCAGTTGTCAGATTTGGAGCATTGCTCTGCTCCTAACAGGGCACGACTGCCTTGGCTTGCTGGCACAGCCAAGGCAAAGAGAGCCATGAGCAGCGGAACAACGACAATAGCGAGAGTCTTCTTGGAACACGCCATGAATCTCTATGCTAGACTTCCCTAGTTAGAGGCTACAAGTCCCTTGATGATGCTCGTATATTTTGACGATGTTTGCTTATAGAGAATTGAGTTGAAATATGCTTGTGTGTCTTTGTTTATATAGACTTGAGCGACCACGAAATTAATATCGAGCAATAAATTTTTTCCATATTTCTTATGAAAATCGTATCTTGAGTTTTTACTGGTTGTACCAGTATCCTATAATATATATATTACTCACTCAATATTTTTATGAATAGTAATAAATCATATATTTAAAATTTCACATTTTTCTTGATAAATAGATGTAAGCTGCCTAATAATGTTATATCTATTTTGATCCTTGCAAATCAATTTTTAATGATGCAGATTCACTGCATACTAATATTATCATTCATATCAATATATTGCCTGCTAATACACCATATCATTTTAGATCCTAGCTAATATAATATTGGTCGTAGTTAACAACACACTACCATGATTTAAGGGTCTGTATGGATCCAACCAGCTAGTAGTTATTAGATGCTAAAAATTAGTCATGGTGGATCCAAATAGACCCACCTATTAGGATAGCTAATTATTAGACAGACACCTGGAAAACAACTATCTTGTTACCTAGGCACACCAAAGTAATGGCAGATAATTGATGGTTAGTTGAGCAAAATACGGCCCCACAAAATCTAGTAGGTGGTTGAGTGGATTTTATCCCAGATGAAGTTGTTGTAGGAATTAGATGATTTTTTATGCCTTTGATCTTCTTGGTTGGTTCTAGCCGATGCTCCCTGAAGCATATTATACTAGATTAGCAACAACATTGGACGATGCCCTCTTCTCTAGAATCATGCAAATAGTTATGCTGATCTACCAAAGGATTCATGATGTACATGGGAGTGCTTCAATTAGTCATATCATGTTTTGGTAACCGTCAGACATAGTAGTACATCATTTTGCTTTCTTCCCTAGCAAAGTCTATAAAAAGCGTGTTGATGGGAATTATGGTCACATACTAGCACGAGTTTGATCGCTGGGTTGCCCATGTCCAACATACATAGCGGAAATATATTTATATGGCGAGTCCAACTAGCTGGTCGATGAAGCCGGTTCAATGCTAGATCTTCGTTGAAAAGATCGACGAACGCCTCTCGGGATGACTCATCCTGAAATCATAAAATGTGGGTGCCATTAGATCGTCAAGCACGGGTGCAGAACAGGGCTTTACTCCCGGTTGGGAAACGCCTTTTGTCCTGGTTTCCCAACCGGGAGCGCCAATCCGGGACTAAAGGTACCATCCTTTAGTCCCGGTCGGGGACTCGGGACCTTTAGTTCCGGTTGGAACCTCCAACCGATACTAAATGGGGCCTCGACGCACGTCCGCAGAGCGCCACGCGGCATGACCTTTAGTCCCAGTTGGAGGTTCCAACCGGGACTAAATCTCCTTTTTTTTTTCTTTTCCTGGTTTCTATTCTTTTGTTTCTTGTTTCTATTAATGATTAGTTTTGATATTAAAATACATTTTCGAATACGATATTAATAGACTTCGCACAAATATGTTTTCGATCGACCTTTGTAACAAACATATATACACGTACGTAGATATATATATATATATATATATATATATATATATATATATATATTGTGTGTGTGTGTGTGTGTGTGTGTGTGTGTGTGTGTGTGTGTGTGTGTGTGTGAATTACAAACTAGCTTAACATATATATATTACAAAATTTTGATTGATATACAAATTGATCATGGACAACAATAATTCACTCCTCTAGATTTGTCTTCCACGTTTCGTTTGGGTCATTGTAGAACTCGCCTCCGGGGTTGATGACATGGTCATTTAGAAATCCTGCTATAGTCTCTCGAATTGCTTTAATTCGGTCAAGTCGCATGACTTTTTCATGCAACAATAGAGTCTGCAATAAAAATTAAAGAAAATGGATATATATATATATAATTGTGAATATATGATCGAAATAATATAAAGTGACAAATATTTATATATGTACTTTGAGTTGCTCTTCAGAAGTTCTTTTTGAGTACGCCGTGATGAACTCACAAACATAGTATCCGTAGTAGTTGTTACCCTGCTCCTGCCTCATAACCCACTTTTGCGACAAATAAGCAATTAGGTGAAATTATCATATGGTGTTAATTGAAATGTGTTATATATAGTACTTACTTTGTGTGCGATTACACCCAGTGGCACATTGCAATGATTCATTTTTTGTTCTTGAATGAACCTTTTCCAAACCCTGCTCCCAATAAAATAAGAAAAAAATTAACTCTTGAGAGATCAGCGCCATTATATATATAGTTTATATAGAAACTAAATTAATTATCCTTGGATAATATCTATCATGTCTTGATATTGCGTTTGCAGTTTTCTCAACGAGTCTAAGATCTTCAATTTACTATTGGCCATATCGATGACCATCAATATCCAGTGATTGCTGCATAAACATATATGTGTGTGTGTGTGTGTGTCTTAGAGAGAGAGAGAGGTAGTTAACTAGCTAGTAAGGACATATTGAGGCTTAGGGGATCCATATTAATTACTTAGATCAACACTCACTTGAAATTGTGTAACACCCTAAAATTTGCTTCTTGTGAAATAGCGATAAAATGCTTTAATTATGAATTTTTTGTGCTCATGGAACATAAGGAAAATAAAAGTTTTCATTAAATTAAAATTTAACCTAGGGTTAGCAACATGTTGATGCATTCATTCCTTTGCATTTTCTTTACTGTGATGATTGGTTTTATCCAAAATCCAAAATGATTTCAAAATGCTTTTGAAATTGGCTTTGAAGTTAAAAAGGAAATAAAAAAAAGGAAACCCTTCTATCCTTTTCGGCCTCCAGGCCCAACCCCTTCCCCTCCCTCTCGCACTGGCCTGCCTGCTGTTTCCTCTTTCTCCACCACGCGGCCCAGCTCGGCCTCCCTTTAACTCTACTCCTCCCCACTCCTGCCCGGGCCGGCAGCTCCCGCAGGCCAGCAGGCCGGCCCAGCCGCGCGCGCTGTGGCAACCGCCCGAGCGCCTCCCTCCCTCTCCCTGCAACGCGGTCCCACTCGTCAGTCCTTTCCTCCACCTCCCTTCCCTCTCCCTCACGCGTGAACCCCGCCCTCTTCTTCTCTCGCCCCGCTCTGAACCCCGTCTGCTCCCCCTGCCACTCTAGCGCAAGCCTTATCCTCACCCCTGTGCTCCAGCCCGCGTCTCCGCCATAGCAGCCGCCTCTGAGCTCGGCCGCCGCCGTCGACGCAACCATCACCGAGAACTGCTTCTCCATCCTTGAGCCACTGTCGGGCATCGCTCCCTGGTGGCGAAACTACGGAGAACCTCCCCTCGCTCTGTGCCGGTCGCACGACATCACCGTGGTTCACAGGACGCTGTCGTCCGCCTCTCCGCGTCGCGCATCGCCTTGGGTCCCTCACTGCCTTCCTCTTCGCCGTGGTAAGCTTCGCCGTGCTCTCCTCCCTATCCTGGTGGTCTCTCATTGGTTCTCCATGGCCTATAGGCTTCTAACCACTCCCTCCAGCGAGCTTCTTGTCGCCGGCAATGGTGACTCACCACGCCGGTCTCGCTGTCCCCTTCCCGGTCATGAACCCGTAGCGACACCAATTTCACCATGCCATTCTCTCTCTACCCAACTCTTTGCTGTGTCGTTTGGTGGATGATTTGGTCGTTTCATGTACGCCGGCAACCATGGAGCTCTGCCGCGTCGGTTCTGTTGTGGCCTGCCACCTGCTGTCTCTCTCACCCCTATGTCTAATCCCCACCATCCATTCAAATCCCACGGCCGAGATCACCCAATACCCCTTCGTTGGTCAACTTGATAAAGAGTCCCTGGACTTCTTCTAAATAAACCCGCAATCCTCGGTTGTTTAAAATCCCGAAATTTGATTTATTTAAATTCAGAAATGGTTTGATCTAATTACAGAAATGACACTGCACTGTTTTGCTTATAAAAACCTCGTTTCAACTCCGAATCGCCCCGTTCAAATTGCATTAGATTCATAAAGACATTATCTATGCAATAGTATCAATGAATACCATGTTACTAGCTTTGCAATTTCATGGTTTAAATCCTACCTTGAATAAAGATTACGCAACACAATTTATAAATAAAATATAACTAATTTACTTCAATTTTCTAGTTCAAATATAAATTTGACTTAATCCAGTTGAGATATTTCTCTGAAGTATCTCATTCATGTTTTAAATTTTTTAAAATAAATAAGCCTATAGTTTTTTTTCTTTTATAAAGTGAATCTTTCGATAGATGTATCTTTTGCATCGTAGCTCCGAATAGCGTGTTTCAAACGTCAATGTGATCTTAGCAACATGTAGTTTCATTTTATAAACATTTTAATTTGTTTTATCACCGCTGGTGTACTGTTCTCATCATTGTTCATGTTTCCTCGTGTATGACTGCGTGGATGTTTGTGGTGTTTTATGATCAAGTCCAGTCGGTGAGTTTTGCGTGGTGATCAAGAAGAGATCTCTTGAAGTTACGAGTCAACAGAAGAAGGATCTAAGTGAAAGGCAAGTATAGCAGATCTTTCTTGTTTGTCCTATTCACCCAAATCAATTTAATCATATGCATGTGTCTACCTTGGTATCCATAGATGTTCATCCTAGATACTTGATATCCTGTTACCTTGTTACACTGGGAATTTATGCATTGATTAGATCAAAGCTACTGCTCATAAAGAAGAACCATGATCTTATAACATGACTAATGATATATGCAATAACGATAAAATATGACTTTTTAGCAATGTGAACTATAGGTGGAACATCAGGAACTCACACTTGTGTTCTCACTCATAGGGATATTTCTATAAGTGGATTACCTCGGGAAAACAGTGCTACCATAAGCTAATGAGCTCTAGCTTGACTTAGCATTAGACTTTCGTTGGTTTGTGGCAGCTTACCCGAAAGGACGCAAGAAGGGCTCAGAGATAGTGGGGCTTGGCCTGCCTAGGAGGTGCATTGCGGTGACTTCTGGGAGGGGAGTACTTACGTCTCATTGAGGAAACTTGTAGCGGGTTGCTATCTATTAGTGGAACCTGTGAACGGTCTCGTAGTGTACCCTGCTCCACTTCCTTGGTAGAGGTGATGGCATATGGGGATCACGACTTATGGGTAAAGATGTACGACCTCTGCAGAGTGTAAAACTATTATAATAGCCGTGCTCACGGTCAAGAGCGGCTTGGGCTCCTTATTGTGTGATGTCCTTATGTCATAGCTCATCAGTTGTTATCTAGTACTGATTATTGTTACTTGTTCATATAAGCATTATATCTTGTTCACTTGATCATGTGGTTATTTGTTCTTATGTTAAACTTGATGCTCCTCAATCGCTAAAATAATGACTTACTAAAAGCTAATGCAGTTAAACCCGTGTCTATCCTTTTTGAGCCTCATGAACCCCATGTTATATTGCTGAGTACTATATGTGCTCACGCTTTCTTTACTTTTCTATATTTGGATAAAAATCCCGGATGGGTACCAGATTACAAGAGTTTGGAGAAGATAGGCTTGTGATCAACCAATCAGTCGTCCCTGTGGAGTTGGAGTCTTCACATGAAGATCGGAGTTGTCCTTCCGTTGTTTGGTTTCCAAGGTTGTTTTCTTGATCTAATACAAAATGTAATAAGTATTGTCTTTTGATATTGCTTTTATTTGTGGCTATATGTGAGATTTGACTTCCTGGGCTCACATATAGTGTGTATCTGGTTTTGTCTTTAAAACTGGGTGCTATAAATTGTAGGGGAAGAGTATATATTTTTTGTCGTCTTGGTTCACTAGGAATTTCATGAGATTTTTCTCAGGTTGAGGCCTGTAATCCTTCGAGGGGTTAGGGTGTTTGAATACGACATAAGGATCAACAAAACCAACTGTTGTGCAATTCCTCTTTCTAAGTTCTGTCATCTCATATCTGCATAAACGCTTTAGTGAATATATATATATTTTTTGAATATATAATAAAGAAATCATGAATAAGAAGAAAATAATCACACTTACAGACAATAGCAGCTAATGAGACTTTTGTCGAGAGAGTCCAAGTGACATAGTTGGTGTAACTCTTGAAGCTCAACATAGATAATGTCATTGCCACGGAAATAATGGTTGTTTCTATTTCTGAAAAAAATATATATTACCCCCGCATCAGACACCGACATATACCACCCATTTAACAGGTACATTTGTGTACCAAGTTCACCTAATTTCTTTGGGTTGTATAGACTCTGGCCTGGTACAAATGTCTTGTAAGGATCCACTTTTGGAGCATATGGTCCTTCTGCGAGCACGCCGGCAAGGTTATGTCCAGTGTCCTCATAAAAATGATAAAACGACTCAAAGCCGCCTACCTCCTCTATTAAGTTTAAGTTCGAACCATACTGGCTAGGAACGACAAGAGGGGGATTGATTGTTGTGATTGTTGTCCGAGTTGTGCAACACCTTTCCCAATTCTCTTATGTTTTTGCACTGCCTCATATGACTTGGTGAGAGAGCGATCATAGTCCGATATCGGTTTTTTGCGGCTCTCTTAAAAGAATCTCGTTTTCTTTGTTCCAATTTCTTTCTTAGCTGATCTAGAGGTAGGTAAAAGTATGATGGCTCTGGGTTCTCCCTCGCTTCTCGTGCTTGTTTTGCACCTTCAAAGAAATCTTTTACTTCTTTTCGTGTTGCATCCTTTATTTCTTGTTCACTTTTCTCATAAGATAGGTTTTGGGGAATAGCTGGATGAGTCTTCACTTTCTGCTTCTTTCCTGTTGGGCTAGGCAACGTCTTCATTTGCGGGGTGGACCTTTTAGGGACTGCCTTCCTTGGAGGCGAGGGAGGTGAGGGAGAACGTCGTGGAGGCGTTGGAGACCTTGGCAGAAGAGTGGTGGACTTCCTTGGAGGTGGCGGAGGCGTTGGAGACCTTGGCAGAATAGTTGTCGACTTCCTTGGAGGCGGCGGAGGAGTAGAACGTCGTGGGGATGTAGCAGTTCCTTCGAAGGCATCATCATTGCCTTGAACACTATGATGATCGGGAGAGGCAGCAACTGGATTTTGGTTGGTGGAGTCCCTACTTTGTTAGTACAACAAATAATAAGATATAAGTAAACAATTCTTATTAGTCATGTCCATAAGAAATATTAAAAATTGTTTTGTTAATAACTCTTGTATGCACCTAATGTCTGTTGGCATTGGAGTAGACGATAATGATGTAGCGCTTGCGCCATAGTATATATGCCTTCTCTACTTCTCCTAGAGTCTTCTCTCCGTCACCTCCAAGAATGTCAAGAGCTAGATCATGATAACCTTTGCTCACTTTATCCACTATGACCCTAGCATATCTAGGTTGTATTCATGACCCATGGATTCTTGGTGTCTTGGTAGGGTTTGGAGTAGTAAAAATACCGACAACGACTCTGATTGTGTCATTCCCCTTGGAATATGTAGCTCAATTGATGTCATCGGAGTAGTGACATCATCCATAGGGAAGTGCAGTGCAGTGTCATCTTGCTTTGGCAGATCAGTGGAAGCACAACTGCTTTTCAGCTGACCAGGGGGGCTAACATTGTCATTCAGTGGCCCTGATGCCTGCCTCTAAGACATTCAATGGCTAACATTAACATTGTCATTCAGTGGCCCTGATGCTATCTGCACTTGCTTTCTGATTTCTTCCTACATTCTCGCTTCCATTGCCTTTTCTCGCTCCTCTGAACGAAGCACCCTTTCCTCTAACATTGCAACTCGTGTTGCTTCCTCCTCCTTGCTTCTCTGGCGGCTTCGGTAGGTTGCCCTATCATTAGGGAAACCATGCTCCCATGGAGTGTTGCATCCTAAGCCTCTGGTTCGGCTAGTGTGTTCAGTAGTCCCGATGGCATACGTCAGCTCATCCTTCTCTCAATTGGGCTTGAACGGACCAATCTCTTCAGCTTGTATAGCAAAATC
The DNA here is from genome assembly GCA_022036555.1 of Microstegium vimineum. Classification (NCBI taxonomy): domain Eukaryota; kingdom Viridiplantae; phylum Streptophyta; class Magnoliopsida; order Poales; family Poaceae; genus Microstegium; species Microstegium vimineum. The sequence goes on from CM039132.1 coordinate 44,577,756, forward strand.
CAATCGATAAGCTGCTATTTCAAGTTTTTTCCCATACATTGCCAGCCCGGTTTGTGGGTCGAGTCTTCCCCCATGACCGAAAAACCAACTCTTGGCCCGTGTGGGACACTTGGCTGATTCTGGTTCAATCCCCTTAGCAATAATTTCTGCTTCCATTTTTCCCACTTTGGATTGACAGTCTCGTAGCCACCTGATCCCATGGAATGATGGTATACCTTTTTTTAGGCATTCTCTTGGTTTCTTGTCACCCGTGCCTGACCCTCTACCGATAACTTGTACTCTACGAAATCATTCCAATAGGGCCTCTGTTTCGAGAGCGGGCCCCTATCACTATTGAAATTTGGCGTTTCTTTCTTCTTGATGTATGTGTTGTATAGTTGTTTCTTCCATATCTGAAATTGTGTGGCCATCTTTTTCATAGCCCACGATCGAACTAACTCTTTGAGTTCATCATTGTCGATATCATCATAATTATCCGCTTGCAACGTGAATGTTGAAGCACATCATTCCAGAGCAATTTTTTTGTCAAGATCAGAGACAAAACTAACTTAGGCTCATTGATATTTGACTTCCATTCACGGATACTTATCAGAATTTTGTCCCTTACAAGGTACCCACATTGTTCCTCGAATTTCCTTTTGTGTGGTCCCAGTGGTTCGCCTGTCTCGATGTTGAATTCTGATATTATATATCTTCCCTCCAATGGTTTCTTCGGGCCTCGAACATTTTTGCTCTTAGTTGATATTGTGGTTGTCGATCCACCGGTCTTCATATAACAAAACAATAATTTTTCAAGACTACTGATATTGCTACTTCTTTCTCATAACAGAAATATATATAATTTTCACATATTGTATATATTTAGTATTTATACCTCGCCTGTATGATCTTGCATAACATTTTCTTGCTCATTTTGAAGAGCTAGATATCGACTTCCATCATCAACCTCATGCTCGTTTGCATTACCAATAAATTGAGTCCCGTCGTTGATAATATTCATCATTTCTTCTTCCATATTATTTCTCGGGGAAGCCATATCTACCAAAATAAACAATATTTGAGGTCACATATATATAGACTAACATATAGGGCTTCGATTCGGATAAACACTACTATATTTGAGGGTTAGAGTGTTATCTAGCAACACTAACATAGAAACATATATAAATAACAAGAACATGAAACACTACTACTAAAAAAAATCAGGAAACACTACTATTATAGTGACAACAAACATGAATTGCCCTAGCTAGTGAGATAAACATCATTTTGTAGTTAACGGCGAATTCGCTGTGGCGAGAACGACGAATTCACCCTAGCGAGAACGACAATTTTCCATATAGAGAATGAAAATTGTGCCCTAGCGAGAACGGAATTTTGACTTAGTGAGTACGACAATTGAACCCTAGTGAGAACGACATTTCGACCAACGGAGAGATGGTGGCGGCGTTGCTCCGCAATTGCAACGACGACATACGATGCATACACATAACTCATCATATATAGTACCGCGTAGTCTCATCATATACCTAGTGTCGGCATTGGAGGCCGGCGTCGGGGCAAGGTGGGCGTGGACGGTGCGGGGTCGGCGTCGGAGTCGAAGTGGACGGCACGGGGTCGGCGTTGTAGGGTGGCGGTGGAGGCCGGCGTCGGGGCAAGGCCGGCGTGGAGATCCACGCGCGTCGGGGCCGGAGTTGACGGCGTGCAGGGTTAGCGGTGGTGCGGGGTGGTCGTGGAGGTCGGCGTGGACGCCACACGGGGCCGACGTGGGCAGCGCGCGGGGTCGGCGATGGCACGGGGCCGGTGTGGACAGCGCGCAGGGTCGGCCGCGGTGCGGGGCCGCCGTGGACGACGCGCGGGGTCGGCGGCTGTGCGTGGCCGGCGTGGACGGCGCGCGGGGCCGGTGTGGAGGTCTCGGCGTCGGGGCTGTGGTGGAGGCGTTCGACAGTGGGGGTTTGGCGGTGGATTCATGAACTATGGCGAGAGGAGGAAGAGAGGGGCCGACACGGGATATATAAATCCAGCACCTTTAGTCTTGGGCCTCGCCACCAGTCGGGACTAAAGGTCGTTTACTCCCTGTCCTTGCTCACGACCGGGACTAAAGGTATTCCTTTAGTCCTGGTTTCCTTTATCAGCTGTCCCGGGCATCTACAAGGACCAGGAGTAAAGAGTTTTCGGCGGGAGTTTCACTGCCTGCCAATTCATTAGGAGCTTTATATACAAATTTTAAATTTCTTTTTATATAATTGATAAAAAGGATTGTTAATTGCACAAAAAATCAAATACAGGGCATAAAAATGTTTTTTAAAAAATACATATTCTATATTTTTTTATTGTACATAGGAAAATTATGTGACCTATAGTATGAATCTTTTTTAACAAGTATGAAACATAATGTATGTGTTTAAATTGCTATTTCAATAATGCCAAAATAGAGTGATTAATTAAATTCAAAAAATGTCTTGTGTTTCGACTCGAAATATGTTTTCACATCATTTGAACGTGATATAATCCCACCATCAAACATAAATTTGTTTTCACATTATTTTACCATGACATAATCCTAAAATCAAACATAAAGTTATTTTCACATCATTTCAAATTGACATAACCACACATTTAAACATAAATTCACATTTATTACATAATATCTCTAATACACACTATTAAACTTCAATATATATATCAAGCGGGCACACTAGTGAACTTCTTCTTGACGTATGTCCCTTGGTTATGATCATGCCGTAACCATGGAGGGTCCGCATCGTTTATCTGGATGCTGGGGTTTTTGTTCACTTTGAAGGGTCATATTCGGTCATCCTTTTCATAATCTTCTGACATGTCTGACTTATCTTCAATTTTGATGATGTTTCTTTTCCCTGAAAGAACTATGTGGCGCTTTGGCTCATCATTGATTTGGTGGTTGTCTTTTTTTCCTCTCTTCGGTTTTGTAGACATGTCCTTGACATTAAACACCTGAGTCGCATCCTTGGCAAGGACAAACGGTTCCTCTTTGTACCCGATATTTTTGAGGACCACTGTTGTCATCCCAGACTCGTTGTCGATTGCTACACCGCCTCTATTTACCCACTGGCACTTGAACAAAGGTACCTTAAAATGAGGTGCATAGTCTAGTTCCCAAATCTCCTCTATGCAACCATAGTATGTTTGCTTCTTCCCATTATGGTCGGTGGCATCTATGCGGACACCACTGTTCTGGTTGGTGCTCCTTTTATCTTGTGCTACTTCATAAAATGTATTCCCATTTATCTCATACCCTTTGTATGTGAGGATATGCCATGATGGTTGCCTACCCAACAAATACAGCTGCTCATCAATACTCTCATCACCCTGACATTCTTTTCGCAACTAGTTGCTGAAAGTTTCAATGTGGTAATGTGTAATCCATGCTTCAGACTTCCTTAGGAACTCAGATTGGAGGAGGTTCTTGTGTGTCTCGATATATGGTTCTACCAAGGATGAGTTTTGTAGAACTATGTAGTGTGCTTTATTGAAATAATCATCACTCTTACCAATATATGTTTTCTTCCCTAGTGTCCCATTTCCACTTAACCTCCCCTCATGTCGCGATTCAAGGACACCAATCGGGTGAATATCGGGAAAGAAGTCAACACAGAACTCAATGACCTCCTTTGTTCCATAACCCTTGGCGATTCTCCCTTCTAGCCGAGCATGATTGTGAACATATTTCTTTAGGATTCCCATAAACCTCTCAATTGGGAACATGTTGTGTAGGAACACAGAACCGAGAATAGTAATCTCCTTGACCGAATGAACTAGGAGGTGTGTCATGATATCAAAGAAGGAAGGAGGGAACATCAACTCAAAGCTGACAAGACATTGAACCACATCATTTTGTAGTTTTGCTAGATCCGTTGGATCGATTGCCTTTTGAGAAATTGCATTGAGAAATGTACATAGCTTCACGGTGGCTAGCCATACAATTGGCGGTAGAATTCCTCGTAAAGCAACTGGAAGCAATTGAGTCATGAGCACGTGGTAGTCATGGGACTTTAAGTATCCAATTTTCTTCTTTGGTGCATTTATTATACCCTTTATATTGGAGGAAAATCTAGACGGTACCTTGATGCTATCTAGGCATTCGAACAAGTTGTTCTTCTCTTCTTTGCTAAGAGTATAGCTAGCAGGACTTAAGTAATAGCGTCCATCATCTGTCTTCTCTGGATGCAGGTTGTCTCGTTCTTTCAAAAACCACAGGTCCTATCGTGCTTCAATTGTGTCCTTAGGTTTCCCATACATGCCCATGAAGCCTAAAAGGTTCACACATAGATTCTTCATCAAGTGCATTGTTGGTATTTCTTATGACTATTGGATAAATCCACAAGCACACAGATTATACCGCTGTAGCACTTCACCTAGGAGTATTTTCGGGGTATCATAATTTATATTTTCCCAAGGGAAAGCTAGGCTAGAAATGATAATTAGAGAGAGATCCTAGAGAGCACCTCAACTTAGTACCAAATAGTATAAGGGGGTAAACGATATATGTGATAAGAAGGGTGATGAATGAACAAGCCAAGGTAAATGATAGCTTAGGATAACTAGTAAGTATAGCTAGGTGGGAGAACAACGAGAGAGATAGGGACTCCTATGTAATTCACTTCTACTTTAGTGTACTTAGCCAATTAATTAGTCTAAGTATGCCTCCTCAATACAAGTATGCTAGGCGAGAAGATAGATCAGTAGGAGGGCAAAACTCCTACCGAACCGTGCTCTCTTTTTATGGGGGCCTTACCTTTTAAGAACTTGCCTAAGAACACGTGGTGGAATAAAAAGACTAGACAAGGCTGTCACTCTCTTGCTAGCTACCACAAACAATCTGTGTAGCAAGAGGTAACCAAGGGTAAGATGATGTATAAGCACCACGCTTACACACAACTTACTACTTTAATTATGATCTATAACCAAAGCACCCTATGACAGGCAATGATCGCATACGGGAAAGGCCACAAGGATCACATACTACTAATGTAAAGGCTAGTAATAAGAAAAAGCACACAACAATACTATAACTAGTATAGTAATGCTCAAAGTAAAGACTAAGTAAAGTAGAGGAAAAGTAATGTATTGAATAAAGTAAAGTCTTACAAAGAAGGAAAGATACAAGAGCTATACCAGACTTCCCGGAAGACGACTTCGGAAATTTCGAGCACAGCTCGACTCAACTCTAACTCCCACACTAGACTAATTACTAAGAGAATTCTAAGTTATTGAGCTTGTAGGCTTGTCCACCATGAATGAAGAGGGGGGGGGGTGTGAGCCTCTATTTATAGTGGGAGGTCGAGTAGGGGCTACTCCACTGCCACATCATCGATCTAGGAGGCTTCAACTCTCCACCCTTGGATCCACCTCCTCTAAACCGCCTTAGAGTGTATGGTCTTGATCTTCAACATGTGTTTAATGTGTAGGGAGTCACCAAGCGCAGCAGGGGGCATAGGGGGTATCGGCCGACCCCCTATGGCAGGTGGGCCCTTCCCCCGAGCTTCTAGAATATGCCCCACTAGTCAGGGACCAAGTGTGGGGGTTGGTACCCCCTGTAGGGTATCGACCGACCCCCTCCTGGAGTCTCTAGCCCACCTCGGTCTTCTAGATGGTGGTCCCACATGTCATGTGCTTCGGTTGCTTCTTCTGAGATAATTGTCACATTGATTTCCTTGATGTGGGCCCATGGATCCATGTGAGGTGAATTTGAGCCGTTGGGAGAAAGCACAAGTTGATCCAAGGGTTGAGGATCACTTGTGAGTGCTTCTCCTGGATCATGGACATAGTAGAGAGCTGGTGGGCCATATGGTGTGTGGGCCGACCCACTATGTGGGTCCCACTGGTCCTCCTTGCTCCATTTCTTCTAATTCTGCATCAAATACTTCATGGACATGTGGAATTTGTTATTTTATAAAATATGCTCATGATGTGATTGTCTATCCTTGATCCTGAGGTTGTTGACACTATTTTGGATATATAAAAGTGTGTCATTCTTGGTGTCAACATACATCAAACTTAGCCTCGATGGATCAGGAGTTGCTACTATGCTTCATATTTCAAGAGTACTAAATATACAACAATCATACTTCTCTTTTGAATGGAAAATTTAGCAATAAAAATTCACCCATATTACCTTAGTCCTCCATGGAGCTTATGGCTTTATCCTTTGTCTTGGGTGGTTGAGAGATAGAACAACTTGACTTGAGCACTAGTTTTCTTATTCTTTCACAAGTATCATATCGGAGGTTTTGCAATGTTTTGAAAAAGAAAACTTAATGTTCCTCAAATGGTACTCTTGAGTCACTCATATGGTGTATGATTCCTCACCAAGGCACATATCAAAGTTTGTCTTCTTTTCATCCTACTCTAAAGGCTTATGTGGAGCTATAGGTAGGGATAAAAGATGTAGCAAACTTATCTTGCATATATTGTAAAGTCAAATTTTGGATCCAAGGAGAGAAGTGTCATACTCTTAGATCAAGATGTGCAAGTGTGTGAAAACATGACAAATGATCAATACTCCTCTATTTGATATGATCTCTCTTCCTAACTTATTAATTTGAGACATAGCTATCTTTATTTTCCTTTTTCTATGAGCTTTGATGTGCTCATCATTTTTCTCTAAGACTTCAGACCTTCATGTGCCCATATTTTTTTTCATAATTTTGCATAGTCTATGTCTCATTTACTAGCAACATACTAGAGAGAGATTATTGTAGAGCATGGAGTATGAACTTTGTGGAAAATGAAAGGCATGTTTTGCGTATTTCCAGTGTAGAAGCAACATGCATATGTGGTGTGTACGTGATCTTGATCTTGGGAGCATGATAAATCTCTCAACAAGGGTCACAAAACTTGACCAAACTCAACACAAAGCAAGCAGCTTATGTAGAAAGCTTATATCATGAAAGAGCATATATGGCTTTGGTAGGAATTTTCACCATTGAGGAACAAGAAGTGTTTTTACCATTTTAATAAATAAAACTCCGATAGTCATTCTTGCTTAGAAGAATATTATAGCAGCTCTTGTCTTGTTATATCATGTTTCACAACAACTTAGACTTAGTTACAACATTTGCAACCCACAAAAGTTTCAGGTTCATGATGGTTTCGTTTAAGCCAAGTAATCCATACTTAGAGAAATACCAAGTTGTAAACTAAGTACTAGAGAAACATTTGACAGAGCAACTATTCATCATTTCCATAAGAGAGATAAATAATCATGGATCATATGAGAGTAGAGAGAAGTCTTGTTGTTCTTTTTATCATAATCAGATTTTTTTAGATGCAAGCAAAGATAAGCAAGAAAATGCATGAATGTAAATGCTGAAAATAAACACTTACCTTAGTGGGGAAGGGAACCTCCCCCCAAACTTATCCTTTGCTCAAATAGTACGGTGGCTGATAAGGATGTTGTTGCCACACCGTTGTCCACCACTGGATTTCTTCTTCTTGCAGCGCATGGATTTGTTCAGTGGTTTCCTGGACTATGCCTGCTGTCACACCATGCTCAACGCGAAGCTCGCCTATGGCATTGGTGAGATCGTCCATCTATTGCCGCCACTCATGATGCTCCCTATCTCGTGAGGATGAGAAGGATGCTCATGGTCTTTGAGGACGTGGTGGTCGAGGAGGCATGACACTCGAAGTGTCCATGGCATCGGAAGTTACATCATCATCCTCCTCGCCAACAGTTCCTCGGGAAGGACCACCTTGCTCATATTGAACAAAGTATAGCCCCTCCTATGTTCTCCTGTTTGAGCCTGCAACACCTCTTTGCACATTGCCTTGATCCAAATCAAGGGTTAGTTTACGGGTCCTATACAACTGACATTGCCTATTTGGAAGAGGAACCTCAGTTGTATGGCCACGATAGATCATTTTGAGTCCACCCCTAGGACCTCTTTTTATTATTTGAGCAAGTGTAAGATATTCTTCTAAAATTACTGCTCTAGGTGAAGAGATGTATTCAAAAGGATAAGTTCCATCTAACAAGCTCATGAATTTGGCAAGACGAGTGGTTAAGGATGTGAATTGTATAGGTTCATTTCTTTCAATCGATCTTTGCCAAAATGCTACTAAACATTTCACAGAAGATATTTGAATCTTATTAACCATGGCATAAAGCAAAATTAGTTCTATGTTGCTTAGCATGCTAGCATCGTTTCCAAGAAACAAAGTCATGTTCATCCAAAGGTGAATAAAACGAAGGGTTGGATTATGGATTTCCTCAAGTTTGGGGTTTGAGCAATCATTCAAGGCAGAGATAGACAACCAAAACTCCCTTTTGTTAAATCTACTCATGGCATGATGTAAGTCAAGCAAGCAAGTGTCATCAAAACCAAGAGCAACATTTAGATGGCTCCACGTGAGATTAAAGCTTTGATTAAACATATGGAAAGATATTTCATCAATAGAAACTTGTAGAGATCATAAGAACTCTATGGTGAGCAATTTAATTCCAAGTTCATCTACTTGCCAAAAACCAGACCATCCAATGGTAGAGAAGATAGTATCGAATTTGGTGTTCATACCTACGTTGGAGAGGAGAGTTGCATTCATTATCCTTGTATGTTTGAAGGATCGATCCTGAAGAGAGAGATACATCTGGTACTCCAATTGGTTAAACCAGAGACCACTTTGTTGATCGTACGTCCTCATTGGGGCACCATGAATGCACCAAGATGAGGCACCTCCATCGGCGATTCCTCCTCCTCCTGAGGTTGTCCTTCGGTTTGGATGTTCTCCCAAGTGTATCGGGTAGAACCACCCCTTCTCCTTCCTTGAGAAGTGTCCTCGGATTGGTGGGAGCGCTGAGATGAGCTCCCACTTAGAACTTGCTTCACTTTCTTCATTGCGGACCTCAAAGGGTTCTTCATTTTCTGGAAAGTGGGATGGACACAAGAACAAGACTAGGGCAAGGATTAACGTTAATGATAGTTTCCTAGTTTGCCTTGCGGGGAGAGGCTTGAGCTAAGAGAAGTTTGATGAAGATAAGGTGTGTGGTCTTGAGAGAGAGAGTAGCACTACTTCTTCAAAGAACTAAGAACTTCACTTGAGAGAAGTGAGGAGAAAACAAGGCAAAGGCAAGGAAGAAATGGTTTGAGCTTGAACCGAATTCTGGTTGGAGTGTGAGGATTTGAGCTCTCCTTGCATGGCCTTTTATACAGGGAGAAGGTGGTACCAAGGAGGCACCATGGGGTGTCAGGCGACCCCCTATGGGCATGTCCTTGGGTACCAATGTTCATGAGCTTTATGGGATGCCTTACACAAAGCAAAAGGAGGAGTGGGGGTGACATAAGGGTGTCGGCCGACCCCCCTATGAGGGCTCCAAAGTGGGGGTTCCACTCAGACTTTTCCTAGTGATTGATGAAAGGTAAGCATTCTATGTGATGTGATCAAAAGTTGAGCTAAAGTGCTCAAGATTCCCCTCTTTAAACAAAGAGTAGTGGGAGACAAAAGTGTGTCATGCTTTAGTCAAAAGGTGATTGATGTGTTTTCTATTTAAAACATGACAAATTTAAAGAGATGTCTCCTAAAGCAAATTCTGAATTTTTAAATTCACACTACTAAAATCATGAGATTCTTAGACAACAGAAGATGGGGTGAAAGGGATGTGACCAAAGGATTCCTAGGGGTGTCGGCCGACCCCCTAAGCCTCTTTTTCTTTTTCTTTTTCTTTTACTAAGGTCACATTTTGTTCCCCATTTAAGAAAACGAGGTTAGGGTTCATAGGGGTGTTAGCCGACCCCGCTAAGGACCTAACCTTTGTCATATTTTAATGCTAAACTAATCTCAAGGTTTTATTAAGTCTAAACTTTATTTTTCTAAATTTTAAGCATGATGAAAATTAAATAAAGGACATAAATATAAAGGGAAATAAAAGATAACTACCGACTTACCTCTCGGCGAGGGCTCCCTGGTTTTAAGTGCTTGGAGCAGGACTCCTTGATCATGTTCATTCTTCGGGTGCACTGGATGGCTCCGGAGATGGAGACCGAGGAGTGTGCACCTCCTTTGCTTTCCAAACCTGCCTTGGATTGGCAGGTTTCTCCTTCTTGAGTTCGTTGATCTTGGCTTCCGAGGATTGCTTCTTTTGGCAGGGAGCTCGAACTCTTCTTCTTGGTGGATGTGCTTTGACCCGTTTGTTAAGTTTATAACCATTGAAAGCACATTTTACCTTGTGACTTGCGAATTGGAAATGGATCTGGCCCGATCCCACGTAGATGACCACATTGGTGGTGTTGATGAAGGGCCATCCCAAGATGACGGGAACATCCACATTGACTCCCATGTCAAGGATGATGAAGTCGGTGGGGATGTACTCATCTTGGATGTTTACCAAGATATTCCTTGCAAGTCCCTCGGGAAACCTCATTGTTTGATCCGCCATCTGCAAACAAACACATGTAGGGAACAAGGGCCCCCCTAATAGATTATCATAAGTTACCTTGGACATGATGTTGACACCCGATCCAAGGTCGCAGAAGGCGTTGTGGAAGGTTTGTTGTCCGATTGAGCACTTGATTGTCGGATGTCCTAGATCTTCCTTCTTCATGATGAAGGGAGGATCGAGAAGATAGCCCCAATTGGAGTGAAGTGGAGGCTTACCAAACCTCATTGTGACCATATTAACATGCTCAATTGGATCCTCTCGTTTCCCAGGAATCTTACCTTGTTCTAGAGATGGCATAGTTGTAGCTAATTGAGCTAGTTGGGTTTCTAACATTTTATTAAAGCCCAGTTGATTTTTCATAGCAGTGGCAAAGCTATCCATTTTCTCACCAAGAGTTTCAAGAACTTTATCATTGGCTATCATCTTTTTATTAATACAATCATTGATTTTGATTGGCCAAGGACAAGATCTTTCAATGAAGCCTGATTATTGTAAGAATTGTAATTATTGTAATTGATATTACCTCCATTACCTTGGTAGAAGGGGCGCGAATTCCAACCTCCTTGTTGTTGGGGTCGATACCTGTTGTTGTTGTTGTTGTTGTGGTTGTTGTTGATGAAGTTCACGTCCTCCTTCGATGTCTCGGGGTAGTTGTTGCCCGAGTGATCATTCCCCCTCACACCTCGCACCATGGATCAACTTCTATAGCTTGTGCGGTGGCAGTGGGGTAGATGGCCTCTTGTTCCTTCTTGGAACCTATCGATGAAATATGCGTCACAGTCTACCTAGGGGGTATCCTACGGTAGTAGATTTTAGGCGGAGGTGTGGCGACGGCAATCAAGCGTAACACAAAGAGCGTAGACACGATGATTTAGACAGGTTCGGGTCGGTAAATCACCGCAATACCCTACGTCCTATGTTTTGGTGACTGGATTGATCTGAGTATTAGGTTACAAGGTCTGTAGATGATCTGAGAGAGAGGTTTTGGAGGGGGTCCCTGCTCGCCTTATATAGCCGAGGAGCAGGGTTACAATTTCCATATCCTAACAGATTACGATCGGTCAAGGGATCTGAGTCTATCTACTAGGATCTTCCTTGGAGAGCAAGACTTCTTCGGAGTCCTTGGCGAGCACGACGGGCTGGTCGCGTGCTGCAAGGCCTCGTGAGCTGGGTCATCTTCTGGTCGGTAGGCCCATAAGGTCCCTGGGGATATGCCGAGGTAATATCCACAACAAGTCCCCGAGCATGTTGTATTCTTCTCGCGAGCCGGCAGCGTCATCCTTAGAGGTGTTCAGCTGGTCGCCATCATGCGGAGTCCCGACCAGGCTGCCTGGTCGAGGCGCTGCTCGGAGAAACCTCCCGACCAGGTCGGGCTGGTCAAGAGCGTCGTAGCTTGATGTGCGAGCTGGTCGCCTCGTCGGATGCTGTGGCTGCTTGTTGGGAGGACGTGACGTGCTGAAGAAGTGAAACTTTTGAAAATTCCTTTCCTGGTGAAGTGTACCCACTTAGGCTCTGCAAGAACAACAAAAACAACAGAGCTTTGTCGAGAAGAAAATCAGTACATTCACCGCAAGGTGAAGTGTACCCACTTAGTCCCCGAGCATGGTAGCATGTGAAGTATGCACGTGGAGCCATGCTTTATAAAAAGTTGCATAAGGTATGTAAAAAATTGAAGCATGAGTTTTGTACAAAACGACTGCGAATACCCATAGTCCCCGAGCCTGATGTAAGAAACTGGAAGCTTCTTGTATCGGGATCATATACTTAGGAATTGAAAGACTAAAATATGAGTTTAGTAAGAAACAACTGCGAATACCTGTAGTCCCCGAGCCTGATGGAAGGACCTTAGAAGGTTCTTGCATCGGGGTCATTTAATCTTATTCGCAGTCCCCGGGTGTTGTCCTTCTTTGCACCGTCCTTCTGTGCCGTGGCCGCAGTCCCCCGAGCCTTGCTTAGTGTGATGTTGGACGAAGTCCCCGAGCCTGGTCGGGAATGTGACCAGGCAGCCGAGTCATGGATGCTGTCGACGGAGTCCCCGAGTGTGGTTGTACCGCAAGCTCTGTGGATCTTGCCGACCATACTACCGTAGCCCATTTTACTGTAGCTGCAGAAAATAGATTATAACAAGGTTGTGCGTCCAGTCCCAAGGACTGTAGTGTTAGTGATATTTCAGAAATCATTAGCTGTAAATTGAGGGAGTAAATACATAAGGGGAACGGAAAGGAAGTAAATGGGCCGAAATAACCGCGCGGTCAGCGACCCAAGTCATGGCGTAGAAAGTGGGCGTGGCGGTTCCTTATTTGGTCGTTGCGGTTTCCCAAAAACCCTAGAAGGGGAAGCGTCGCGCCCCTAGGTATAAAAGGAAAATAGCGGCAGCGGCGGTCTCCACATCTTTGTTTTGCGTTGAAGTGTCTTGCGTTCTTCGATCTGCTTTCCTCCTGCTCTATGTGCCACCGTGAATCTTGGTTCTTTTCCGTCCTAACCTAGCGATGGCTCCTCGGAAGAAACCAAATACTCGTTCATCAATGAAGAAGGGGGGAAGGCCTCAAGGATGGTGGATGTGCTTCCAGATTGGACCAAGTATTGGGACAAATGCACCCTGAAGGAAGAGGATATCCAGCTTCTTGTTTCCGCTGGCATTCTTCAAGATAAGTCCCTTGTTGATTGGAGGCCGACTACCGGAGAAGAGTTCCCGACCCCTAACACCGGTGGGCTCGTCGTCTTTGAGCCTTTCTTTTGGCGTGGATTCGGGGTTCTCGTTCACCCCTTTCTTCGTGATCTCTTGGAGTTTTATAAGATTGCATTGTGCAACCTCCACCCCAATTCGGTACTGCACATCGCGGTTTTTGTACATTTCTGCGAAGCGTATTTGGGGATTGAACCGTATATCGAGTTGTTTCGCTATTTCTTCCGTCTCAAGCCGAATGGGACCGCCGCATCCCGGGTTGTAGGTTCTCTGTATCTTCAACTCCGGGAGGGTATGGCGGATCTGTATCTTGCTACTCTGCTGCCTTCCAAGGTAGCGGAGTACAAGTCCCGTTGGTTCTACATTCCTTAGGAGAAGTCGTACGCGCGCGGCGATCCGGCGGAAATTCCAATGTCGCAACCTAGCTGGTCGGCGACTCCTTCGCTAGCGGCGAAGGAGCAAGCTAAGGAGCTGTTGGCGTTAGTGGACCAGTCATCGCTTGATGGGGTTTCGGTTGGTTGGAACTTCGTTATGAGGCGTTGTCAGCCTTGCAAGGAGAGGGTTCATCCTGCCTATCTTTATACTGGTCGTCGCGACCCGACCTGAGAGACGTCGCGTGGGATGGAGCCGGAAGAGGGGTTTGATCGCCTTTCTATAATCTTTGATCTTAGTCTCCCATACATGGAGAATCCTTGGGATTTGTTCCGTGCTGGCGTACCTCCACCACCGGTGAGTTTTGGCTTTACTTTTGTAGCGATCTTCTGGTTTTTGTGTTTTTGGTTTCTTTATTCTAATCTTCTTGTTTAGGATCGTGCCATCTTCGTTTCCCAAGTCCCTTCGACAATGTGGCCTCCTGGCGTCGATCGGGCAAGGGGTATGCAAGCTTCATCAGGTGAAAGTGGTCACGAATCTTCTGGCGAGCGAGTAGTTCGCGAGCCCCTTGTTGAGAGGCGCCGGGTGCATAACGATCGGTTCGGGAAGCGCCTAGCCGACCCACCCCGGAAGAAGGCGAAGCCGTCAGTTGGGATCGGGGCAAGTTCGTTATTAACGAAGGCGCCGCCCGGCCTCCGTCCTTGATATCTGATTGGATCAATGAGGAGTCAGATGATGGTGACACGCCGGCCGTGACCCTTGATGGAGAAGGGTGTTCTGGCTCAAGTGCCAAAGTGCGCCTGCGCAAGATCTCCCCTGTTCCGCCGCCCGCATCGGTGGCTACCGGGAGTACTTTTGTGGAGGAACGTTCTGCCCCGCCATCAGAGCGTCCGCCTACGAGTGTGCAATCAAGCTTTACAGGTGAGCTTCCGGCTCGGAGGTTCGTGAGGGCACGCCGGAAATCGGACTTGTAAGTATTTCATCCTTGCTTTATTTGGTTCCTGGTCGCCTTTGTCGACTTGCTTATGGTTTAGTTTTTGGTAGGACGCCGAATTCTAAGGAATTGCCAGTGCCTCAGGGTAACGTATCAGACGTCGTTGGTGATGCTCGTGCTGAGTTTGACTCACAAGGATGTGGCGCCTCTATGCCTGCGGATTCCTCAACTTGTAAGGGGAATCCCTTTCTTGTTGATGCTGCGGGTGGTGGGTCGGCGTATGTTGATGCTGCTTCTGGGTTTGTGATGGAGGATGCTCCCGCCAAACCGGTGCGTGATGATATGCTGAACCTGTTAGCGGCATCAGCGCTGGGACAGAGGCCGAAAAAAACGAAGAGGGCGGCGGTACTGCTAGAGGAGCCGGAGTTAGTGGAGGAGATTCCGCGTGTAGGAGATGAGCCAAAACCGGCGCCGGTCTGGACTTTCCGCCGTGATGGTGAGGACTTCGTTGTTGTCGAGGATGACGAGGCCTTCCTTAGTGGCGGCCTTCCTTAGTGATGCGAGCGATCTGTTCGGGCGAGTCAAGGTAATTATGGCGCTTTTTCAGGTTTGGTATTGCCTCCGTGTTTCCTTCATGAAACTGTTGTTATGTGATCGTAGGGGCTTTTTAAGTCCGGTAGGGAGCGTAGGGCGATGGTCGACCAGCTTGCGAAGCTAACTGCTGAGAATGAGCGTCTGCGTGGTGACGTCGCTCGTGTCGAGGGTCAGTTTGCAGGCTAGAGGAAAGCTTGGAGGCAGCACACTAGCGTGCACAGGTGTTACAAGCTGCAGTCCGAGACCGAGAGCGTGAAAACGCAGAACTTCAGTCACATGTTGAGAAAGTCGACGAGCTTTCTGCTCGTGAGTCTTTGTTTCTCTCTGGTTGTAAGACTTGTTGCCTCGGCCTTTTGATGACTTTTCTTGTTTGTTGTGTAGAACTGCTCAGTGCTGAAGAATCGAAACGCCTTGCGGAGGAGAAAATCGGTGCTGCCGAACGAGAGCTTTACAAGATGCGAGAGATGCATGAAGGTAGCGTTTTCCTACCTGTCGCTTTGTTTGTACGGCTTCCTAACTCGGTGTTTGTCGTCTCCACAGCTTACTCGGGCAACGTTCGACTTCAATTTGCAAAGCTGCAGGCAGAGGTGGATTCTTACTATGATGACTTCTGGTCGTTGGTGCGGGAGATCGCCCCTGTGGTGGAGTGTGTTGATGGCCGGGTGCTCATCCCTGAGCCTGCTGATCAAGCGACCATGGGGGGTGTGATCACAAAGGTTCGTAGTCTGTGGAACAGACTTCGGTCCTTTACAACTTCAGCCGCGAAAAGTGTGGCTGCTCATGGCCTGGCTATGTTGCAGTCACACTACCCAAAGCTTGACCTTGGTCGGGTAGCGGCCGGGTTTGCATCAGGGATATCGGATGAGGAGGCAGACCGTTTGGAGGTTGATGCTGATCGCGTGGCGGATATTGTAGCTAAGGATGTTGATCTGTTCGCTGCTGGACAACAGTAGTTTGTATCCCAGATACAAGAATTCGGACGTGTAACTGAAAACTATAAAGCTGTATAATATCCGGGCGGTGAGCTTTTGTTTCACTTGTATGTCCTGTCGTGCCTGCTAAGTCGTGAGCCGTAGCGATGAATCGTTCGGCCCTGGGTTCCCTATGACCCGGATCGTAGAGCCCAGAGCTTTTGCACGCGTGGGTGCCATAGGGATTACCAGGGAGGTACGCTGCTGGCAGCCCGTGGCGCAGAGGGCGAACAACTCATGCACACTTAGGGAGATGCCAGGGACAGAACCTTTTTCTGAGAGGCTCGATCGTGGCATCACTAGGGCCTGTGGAGACCGTTCCTACAGACGCTGGGCGCAAAGCCATGCTGCTTGTAGAGTCGTCGACCGTGTCGTGGTCATATAAAGATTCTGGGCACATAACCTCTTGGCCTTCAACACAGGTGATATCTCTCAGTTGATGGAGAGACATCATCTGAGAGGTCTATCAATATGATCATAGCATATAGGGTAGCTACTTCTATGTGCTATGAAATTGATAGACCAGCTTCGAAGGCTTCTGGTTATGGTCAGGCTGTTTGGAGATAACACCGTAATGTGTTTTGGAGAGGTCGTCAAACACTATGGGAGTGTTTTGGAGAGGTCGCCGGATGCCGTGAGCCTTCTATGGTGGTCGCCGAACGTCGTGAGCATTTTGTAGAAGTTGAATTGTGTATAAAGTATGAAAAACGTAGCACTTTATTTATTTATTGAGGGTAGATAGTACAAACTGTATTGAGACACTCTAAGCTTTTAAACTGTTTGCGTCGCTGGAGACTTCTTCACGCGTAGTTGTGGGAGGGGTCGACGCTGGTCGTTGCTGCTTGTGCTTCCTTTGGCCTCTTGGCGGTAGACTTGTCGTTGGTGCTGGAGTTGTGCCTGTCCTTGGTACGGGGTTTCCCGACGACATTTATTGTCTGCTGCTTGCATTCATATGCGACTTTCAGGTCGGTGCGGAGGCTGAGGATACCCTGTTGCGTCGGGATCTTCAGCACCATGTACGTGTAATGTGGGACTGCCATGAGCTTGGCGAGTGTCGGGCGGCCGAAGATTGCATGGTAGGCTATTTTGAAGTCGGGATGATAGTTGATGTTCTCGACCCTGAAGTGGTTCTGGTCGCCAAACTGTGCTTGGAGTGTAATCTGTCCTATTGGCATGGATGCCTTGTCTGGGACGATGATACCCCAGAAAGGAAAGTTCGCCGGTAGGAGGTCCTTCTTCGAGTAGTCGAGCTGGCGGAATGCGTCAGCGAAGATGATATTGAGGGCGCTGCCGCCGTCGACCAGCACCTTCCTGAAACGGCATGTAGCGATGGTTGGATCGACGATGAGTGGGAAGCGGCCGAGGTATCTATAGTCTGTCCACTCGTCTTGTCCGAAGAAGCTAATGGGCTGCTCCGACCAGTCTAGGTAGCGAGCGTTGGCCGAATCATCTCCTTTTGCTGCGACTGAATAGATGTCTTTGCGAACTTGGCGACGCCGCCTTTCTCTTCAACAACCATGCTACCCCCGAAGATGGAGTATGTCGTTGAAGGTGGTCGGAACTCTGGCGCTAGTGGTTCTTGGTCTTTGCCCTTGTCGGAGTCATCTTTCTTTGCTCTCTTGTCACTTCTTCTCCGCACTTCTGACTCAAGGAGATCACAATCGCGCATGGAGTGTTTGGAGTTTTTGTGTATAGGGCACGGGCCATCAAGGATCTTCTCGTAGCTAGCGTCATAGTTCTTCTTCGGTCGGTCGTTCGTGTTGGCGACGTAGCGATTATCACGTCTGTAATCATACCTCTGTGGGTAGCGCTCGGAGTTGCCCGATCGGTGATCCCGGTGGTCTTCGTCCCTTCCTTCACTGCGGTAATCTGGTCAGCAGTCGCTCTCCCTTACGTGTTTCGGAGATCGAGAGTAGCGCCACCTGTTCTCCCTGCTGCGGGTGGCGTCATCTTGATTGGCGTAAGGATTCACGGTCATCATGAGCTCTTCTATGGTTGTTATGCTCTTTCGCACCAACTTGTTTCAGAGATCGTCCGTCCACAGGCCGTTGGAAGATGGCGATGGCCTCTGGGTCAGAGATCTCTGCGATGTTCAGCCGCTTGTTGGAGAAGCGCCTGATGTACCCACGGAGGCTCTCGTTGCTCCTCTAGCGGACGCTCTCCAAGTCGTATCTCGTCCCAGGCTGGATACACGTAGCCTTGTACGTCTTGATGAATATTTCCTTGAGTTGCTCCTAGGTGTCGATGGTGCCTTCTGGGATCTTTTGGAGCCAGCTGTTGGTGGAGGTTGACAACATCACCGGAAGGTAGTTAGCCATTACATCTTGATTTCCTTCGGCAGCGTAGACAGCTATCTCATAGGTGGACACCCATTGCTCTGGGTTTGACTTGCTGTCGTACTTTTCCACCGATGTAACTCTGAAATTCTGCGGCCACTGGATGACACGCAGACGAGCGGAGAAGGGGCGCAGGCCCCCGATTGCTCTTGGCGCTGGTGGCAGTGTTCGACCACGTTGGAGATTGCCATCATCGTACCGTGGGGATCTATGTCGACGTTCCCTCGGAGGGCTTCGGCGCGCTGGTGAAGGTGATCTATCGCGCCGGGGTCTTTCACGCTTGCCGTCGTTGTGAGGTGGTGATCCTCGCCTTTGCTCCCTCGGAGGGCTTTGGCGCGGCGGTGCGGGTGCTCGATCGCGCCGGGGCTCGTCGAGTTCTTCATCATCGCGGGGTGGGGATCCTCGCCTGGGCTCCCTCTGTGGGCTTCGTGGGTGGTTTCTGCTGTGGGACTAGGCGGAGGACCTGCTTTGTTGACCTAGACCACCGCCACCATGATGTGGGCTTCTATCTTCTCAATCATGGGCGTGGAAGGGAGCTTGGACAGCTCGCAGGCGGCTACCGCTAGATTGGCGCTGGGCGTTGGGTAGACCAGAACGTCACCCACCTTGTCGAAATCTTGTTGGAGGTTGCATGCTGGCAGACGGTCACGATTCCTCTGCTCCTGCTCACACTGCTCGCGTGCAAGTCGTTCGTGCTCGCGGTGCTCCTCGTCGCGCTTCTCTTGCTCGCGGCACTCCAGTTCGTGTCTCCATGCACGTTCGGCGTTGTGTTGTTCTCTCGCGACACATTCGGCATCTGTTTCATTGTCGGGGGCGACGCTATCAGCGGAGACTTGAAAAATTATTCCTCCGAAGCCTGGAGGGAACTCCAGAAGGCTACTGGTCGATCCGGAGGAGTCGGCGACTTCAGTCCTCGCGTTGGTGGCCGAGCCCGAAGAGATAGTACCATCGAGGGATACTACCTGCTCGGAGTCACTAGGTATTGCGGAGATTACAACCGTATTCACGATAGGCGCCACCAGAATCTGGTCGCAGGCTGATCGGAGCATTTGGTGTTGGAAGATCGTTGCCTGGTTGCTGAGCCCATGAGGCATCGTCAGGGGAGGACGGACGCCCCTGGTCGTCACAGCCATCATTTTTGCTAGGGCCTGGCGGCGGCGTGGTCGGCGGCTGTGATGACCAGAGAGTCGGCGTCGTGCCTCCTGCACGAGGCCAACGTAGTCGATGATAGCGGCGTTGGAACGATCGATGGCACCGACCAGATCGTCGATGCTGATCTTTCGTGGGTGATACTCTGGCGTGACGGGACGACGTGCGACTGGCGGCGTGTTCGCCCCGCGTGGCGCGGATCCGATGATCCAGGAGATGGATCCCATCTGGAGCACAGTGTCGTTCGCCGGGAGGACCATCGAATCTGGGAAGGTGACCGCTTGACGAACCATGATGTCGATGCACACACCCCCTACCTGGCGCACCAACTGTCGATGAAATATGTGTCGTAGTCTACCTAGGGGGTACCCTACGGTAGTAGATTGTAGGCGGAGGTGTGGCGACGACGATCAAGCGTAACACAGAGAGCATAGACACGACGATTTAGACTGGTTCGGGCCGGGAAATCACCGTAATACCCTACGTCCTGTGTTTTGGTGGCTGGATTGATCTGAGTATTAGGTTACAAGGTCTGTAGATGATCTGAGAGAGAGGTTTTGGAGGGGGTCCCTGCTCGCCTTATATAGCCAGGGAGCAGGGTTACAATTTCCATATCCTAACAGATTACGATCGGTCCCTTAAGGAAAGGGATCCGAGTCTATCTACTAGGATCTTCCTTGGCGAGCAAGACTTCTTCGGAGTCCTTGGCGAGCACGACGGGCTGTTCGCGTGCTGCAAGGCCTCGTGAGCTGGGCCGTCTTCTGGTTGGTAGGCCCATAAGGTCCCTAGTGATATGCCAAGCTAATATCCCCAACAGAACATTCTTCTATCTTCTTCATCAAGAGGTCCATCTTGGCAGAGAGTATATCCACCTCATTGACGGTGTGCATACCTCTTCTCTTCAGCTGGAGACATTCCTCACCCCATCCTTGGTTGATCACCATTTTCTTGATGAGGTCCTTGGCATTCCTTACGGTGTGTTGGAGGAATGCCCCTCCAGCGGCAGCATCAAGGTGACTACGGGCCATACTGGACAGCCCGTGGTAGAATCCTTGAATCGAGAACCAATCGTCTATCCCATGATGAGGACAGGCACGAATGTACTCTTGGAGACGCTCCCATGCTTCGGGAATCGTCTCATTAGCTTGCTGTTGGAAGTTCGAGATATTTCGTCAAAGGGCATTGGTTTTGCCCATCGGGAAGAACTTCTTGAGGAATGCGTTGGCACACCTCTCCCATGTAGTGACCTCTTCTTTGTGGGTGTAGACCCATTGCTTCGCCTTTCCCAATAATGAGAATGGGAAAAGGCGAAGGCGAATGGCATCAGACGCCACTCCCTTGATGGTAAAAGTGCCACACAACTCTATGAAGTGCTAGAGATGAGCATTGACATCCTCATGGGGCTTCCCGCAAAAGGGATTGGCTTGCACCATATGAATCAAGGCAGGCTTCAGCTCGAAGGTGGCATCCCCGAAGTTTACTTCAGGGCCCTGAGCTACGTGGGTAGCGGACGAGGCTGAGAAGTCAGAGATCTCCTTCTAGGCCATGGCTTCCTTGAGTGGTGATGCGGAGCCTCCTTCCTCGAACAGATTTAGGGTCGAGATGATCCTCTGAGGGGGAACTTGATGACATCTAGTCCTTCTCAACAGCTGCTCGAGATCTTCTAGATAATTTCCCAGCAGTTGGAAACTGCTCATACACTGTCTGGCTTCACAAAAAAGGAAGACACAGATAGGGGTAAGCCCCTATAGCTAGTTGATAACTAAGTTAATGAGAATCTCTGGATTCAATCTAATTAAAATTTCTAGGCTAAGCTTTCCCTGGCAACGGCGCCAGAAATGCTTGTTGGTATTTCTTATGACTATTGGATAAATCCGCAAGCGCACAGATTATACCGCTGTACCACTTTACCCAGGAGTATTCCGGGGTATCATAATTTATATTTTCTCAAGGGAAAGCTAGGCTAGAAATGATAATTAGAGAGAGATCCTAAAGAGCACCTCAACTTAGTACCAAATAGTATAGCGGGGTAAATGATATATGTGATAGGAAGGGTGATGAATGAACAAGCCAAGGTAAATGATAGCTTAGGATAACTAGTAAGTATAGCTAGGTGGGAGAACAACGAGAGAGATAGGGACTCCTATGTAATTCACTTCTACTTTAGTGTACTTAGCCAATTAATTAGTCTAAACACAATAGTATGCCTCCTCAATACAAGTATGCTAGGCGAGAGGATAGATCAGTAGGAGGGCAAAACTCTTACCGGACCACACTCTCTTTTTATGGGAGCCTTACCTTTTAAGAACTTGCCTAAGAACATGTGGTGGAATACAAAGACTAGACAAGGCTATCACTCTCTTGCTAGCTACCACAAACAATCCGTGCAACAAGAGGTAACCAAGGGTAAGATGATGTATTGTAACACCCGGTTTTCTAAAGAATACCGAATGTTATGTATATGTGTGCCCAGGATGTCCACACAGCACATATAGCAACAAATATGGAGATTATCAAAGACAATGCTTTATTATATATCGAAACATAGTTACAACAAGACTTACATATAGAACAAAGCATCATGGAAGGTATTCTATATCTCCGGTCTTCGGGTCTCCATACTCCACAGGGACAGTTGACTGGGGTACACTCGCCTAGTACTCCTTTGGGAACACATCACTTGCACCACCATCTGGTACCCATCCGGGATTTTTTTAAGGTGATGACAACAAGCGTCAGCTCACCATGCTCAACAAATATAACATGGGGTTCATGAGGCTCAAAAAGAATAGACACGGGTTTAACTGCATTAGCTTTTAGTAAGTCATAATTTTAGCAATTGAGTAGCATCAAGTTTATCATAAGCTCAATAACCACATGATCAAGTGAACAAGATATAATGCTTATATGAACCAATAACAATAACACATTGTTGACACCGTTTTTCAACATGTCAAATGGGCTAAGACTCGCATTGATCGGTGACCGTTTTCTATCGGTATTAGAAAGTCATCGGTTAAGATTACCGATGAGAGTGAGTGCTGCAAATGAAGATGAGTTTGTTGCCGATGGAAGCTAAACGATAAAGCAGGATTGTTGTCGATAAGGGTTGATTGGTAAAAGCAAGTTGCCAATGGGAGTGAAGAGTTGCCGATTGGAGGATATCACCGATAAAGAGATAGTGCCGATGGGCGCAGGGTGACGTGGCAGTTGACGTCAGCAGAAGACTGCCGATGGCAATAGAACGAAGTTGCGGATTGAAGGGATCTGTCGATGGAAGGTTTCATCGTGAAGTGGGTAAGGAAACTGGTGATTTTTTATACTAGTATTATTATGGTAGTTTGAGTCCGACTCTTGTACGAGTCATTTATTTCTTTAAAAATAGAAGTGTTTGTTTAGGAAAAGATTATTATTATTTGGGTCCGACTCCTGCGCGAGTCAGTTATTTCCTTAAAAATAGGAGTTTTTGTTTAGGAAAGGTACGAGTCCTATTCGTGTATAACTCCCCATACAGGAGTATAAATATGTGCCCAAGGGCCGCGTGAGATACAATCAATCATATATCAAACAAATCTATTATTCTTATTTACTTTTTCAGCAATTCTATTTTTATCGCATTAGATCTAGTTTACCTACGAGTTCTTTAAGTCTTGACGGGCTGCATCTCTTCGATCTCCGTCAACCCTTGCAAGTTCCGCGTCTGAGCAACCTGAGCCTTGACGTCCGGGCGCATCGCCGTCGTCTCATTCAGCTCTACTCTAGTTATCCTGATCAAGTTTGAGCCTTGACATCCGGGCGCATCGTCGTTGTCTCGTTCAGATCTTGTTCTAGTTATCGTCCTTGTCGATTAACTGGTCAAATCGATTGGCACACCTTTGGATATCGAATTCGGGTATAAGCTTGAGGTGTTCGCAGATCCTGACGCTTTTTGTGTCAACACACATGATTAATAACAACTGATGAACTATGACATAAGGACATCACATAGTGAGGATCCAAGCCGCTCATAACCGTGAGCACGTCTATCATGACAGTTTTACACTCTGCAGAGGTTGTACATCTTTACCCCTAAGCCGTGATTCCCATTTGCTGGGGTTTGCAAGGCCCACTATACCTCTACCTAGGAGGCATGGCAGGGTTTCACTACATAACCTTTCGCTAGATACCCTAACAAGTTAGTGGCCACGAGGTTTCAACGGCCTGTATGCATGGGTGTTCTCCTTCGAGTGGCACATGATGTTGTCGCAGCACTATGTCCGCCTACAAGATAGGAGAACCGCCAAACATCCCAAGTCACCCCCTCTTGTGCCAAAACTGGTAACCACTAACATGCTAGAGACATACTAGGTAATTAGTTAAAGTCAGAACCATATAACATTCGGGGTTGCACGGTTTTCCTGGGTGACCACTTATAGAAATACCCCTATAAAGTGAGAACATAGGTGTGAGTTCCTGATGTTCCACCTATAGTCCACGTTGCTAAAAAGTCATATTTTATCATCATTGCATATATCATTAATCAAGATCCATGATCATGGTTATTCTTTATGAGCACTAGCACAAGCTACCCATATGCATCCCAAAAAGGTGACAAGGTACAGGATATCAATTCTAGGTAGTCCTTACGGGTAACAAGGTAGACACATGCATACGAATTGATTGATATTAAAGTGTATAGGTAACAAGGAGAGTCCCATGCTATACTTGTCTTCCATATGCTTGCTCAAACTTTCCAACTTTCCCTTTGAAACATCTTTGCAAAGCTCCACATCTAACGTCACAAGCACCACAAAAGAACCTAAAAACAGTACATCAAACATTACAAAAGCATACTATAAAGGTAACTAACGTATTCTACTCGTTGTTACAAACTCGTGAGCACAAAAACCACCTAAAACGGAGCTACGGTTTGCAAGATACAACTAACGGTATATTAGTTTTAAAAAGAGTATTAAGGGCTTTATTAGTTTTAGCTATGAAAAAGGTGAATAAGGTACTTCAGAGAAATACCTAAGTTGGATTAAGTCAAACTTATATTTGAATTTGAAAACTAAATTGAAACTAAAGTAGAACTATTCATTTTATTTATAAAGCAAATTGCATAGTATTTAATCAAGTTAGGGTTTTAACCATAAATTACAGAGCTATTAACATAGTATTAAAAGATCCTAAACTATAATTTATGATTTACAAAACTAACACAACTTGAACGAGTCAATTTGAATTTAAAACGAAAGAGATATGATTTAAACAAGATTTAAAAATTAAACCCGCATTTTAAAGTCATTAAACAATTAAGTATTTATTTTAAACAACTATGAAGTACTTATCAAAATTATTTCAATTTTGAGAATGTTATTTATGATATTTAATAAAATATTTATAAGGTTGAAAACATATTTATATAAGAAGGAATGTAGAAAATAGATAATAATTTATTTGGTAGGTATACTGCTGACGAGGAACTATGAGCCATTAACTGTAGGTTACAGGGAGTAGCGAGCTGTTTTCGCTAGACTCAGGGAATAGTGAATTGATTGGGAGAAAGTTGAGGGGTTAGAACACAAAGTGTGTGTACTATTCTGTGAACTGAGTTTACGGGCCATGGACCGGTAGATGGATTTGTGTGGTACATTATGAACCAAGTCCACGGAGCAGTATGTACTGGTGTATGTCAAATGTATTTCTTGGATTTATTCTTGTAAAGGAAAACGGCCATAAAGGGTGCATGACATCAGCGTCACATCAGCATGATATCATCAAGCTAACAAGAGCAAAATGGAGCACGACCTGCTGTTGCTTGCTTCGTGCGATTGCAGAGCATGCGCTGTAGCCTGCTCGGAGAGCAAGACTATACAAATGAACATATGTACTGACTATGGGAGTAACTCAAATATATAGCAGGTTGCCAAACAATAGAGACATGCAAAAGAGTGCTGAACGGATCGATGATGATGCTAGGGATGCTTCTCACCTCGCTGATGGCTGATGACGTGAAGAAGCAAGCTCTGTTGAGCCTCTTCGGCGAGGTGGGGAAACAGACAATTGGCCACCGATTGCTGTAGAAAAAAAATAGCGGAGAGGAGGCAGTCACTTCGAGGCCGAGGACAGAATAACCGGGGGAGGAGACGTCCTCCAGCGGAAGATCGACATCAGCGGCCGGAGAGCGGAAGACGACGCGAACAAGAGCATTGGGTACGGGAGCTCACCGCGAAACTGGTGGAGCAGTTCGTGGCGTCCAGTTCGGAATGGGGAGGGAGCCGAGGAGAAACCAGACTAGGACAGACGTCTGAACCTCCGGCGACCATGGATTCTTCACAAAAGAACTCGGATTCGAGGACATCAAAGGCGGCCGTGGTCGACGCAGGAACGACAACGGTGGCTGCGACTGGTGGTGCTGCATTCAAGAAGAGAGGGTGAGGGCGAGACTGCGAGAGCTGGATGTCTGGTGGCGGAAAACAGAGATGGATCTCGGGCTGTACTAATATAGGGAGTGGGTCAAGGAATGTGGACGGGATTGGAGCTTGGTTCACTGCCATCAATGGTAGCCGGTGGTTTTGCATGCAGAGATTAACGTGGTATGATGAAGGGAGTGAAGAAGAGAGTTATTGTGGGGTTTTGATGGCGCTTGACTGCGAGCCAGGGAGGGAAATGTCAGGGCTTCAATGGTGGCTGTCATGCTCTGCTCGGCCGAATAGGCAGACAGAGAAGGGACGATGTTGGAGGTTGGGGATGACAGGTGGGCCTGCCTTGGCAGCGAGACAAGAGGGATGAGGCGGTGGGTTGACCTGCTGGGCTGGCGCGGGAGCAGGCCGAGAGAGCTGCGTCGGCCAGATGGGTCCGAGAGAGACGGGTTTTATTTTTTTTTGTTTTGCAAAACCATTTGAAACCCAAATTCAAATCCTTTTAAATCCAATTAAACATTTAAATACTTTATAAATAATTTTATGAGTTTTGAAAATGGAATTTTGAACTTGTTTTTAAGAAAAAATTTTAAAACTCTATTTATTTTATAAATAGATCAAAAATCGATTCAAACCTAAACCGAGGTTTACCAAAATATTTATCAATCAATAAAATTTAATGCAAAGGCATGAATGCAACACCCCGTACATATTCTATTGAAAGCAATTTTAAAATTCTTATTTTGCACATTCTTAGTTACTAAAAGCCTAATTAAGTATTATAAATTTTAGGAAAATCATAAATCCTTTTATTTTATTTAGTGTTTTCTATTCACAACCCAAAATGGAAATTTTGGGGTGTGACATGTATAAGCACCACTCTTACACACAACTTACTACTTTAATTATGATCTATAACCAAAGCACCCTATGATAGGCAATGATCGTATACGGGAAAGGCCACAAGGATCACAGACTACTAATGTAAAGGCTAGTAATAAGCAAAATCACACAACAATATTATAACTAGTATAGTAATGCTCAAAGTAAAGGCTAAGTAAAGTAGAGGAAAAGTAATATATTGAATAAAGTAAAGTCTTATAAAGAAGGAAAGATACAAGAGCTATACCAGACTTCCCTAGAAGACGACTCTAGAAATCCCGAGCACAGCTTGACTCAACTCTAACTCCCACACTAGACTAACTACTAAGAGAATTCTAAGTGATTGAGCTTGTAGGCTTGTCCACCATGAATGAAGAGGGGGGTGTGAGCCTCTATTTATAGTGGGAGGTGGAGTAGGGGCTACTCCACTGCCACGTCATCGATCCAGGAGGCTTCAACTCTCCACCCTTGGATCCACCGCCTCTAAACCGCATTAGAGTGGGTGGTCTTGATATTCAACATGTGTTTAATGTGTAGGGAGTCACCAAGCGCAGCAGGGGGCATAGGGGGGTATTGACCGACCCACCTATGGCAGGTGGGCCCTGCCCCCGAGCTTCTAGAAGATGCCCCACTGGTCAGGTACCAAGTGGGGGGGTTGGTACCCCCTGTAGGGTATCGGCCGATCCCCTCCTGGGGTCTCTGGCCCATCTCGGTTTTCTAGATGGTGGTCCCACATGTCATGTGCTTCGGTTGCTTCTTCTGAGATAATTGTCACGTTGATTTCCTTGATTTGGGCCGATGGATCCATGTGAGGTGAATTTGAGCCGTTGGGAGAAAGCACGAGTTGATCCAAGGGTTGAGGATCACTTGTGAGGGCTTCTCCTGGATCATGGCCAGAGTAGAGAGCTGGTGGGCCATATGGTGTGTCGGGCGACCCACTATGTGGGTCCCACTGGCCCTCCTTGCTCCATTTCTTCTAATTCTGTATCAAATACTTCATGGACATGTGGAACTTGTTATTTTATAAAATATGCTCATGATGTGATTTTCTATCCTTGATCCTGAGGTTGTTGACACTATTTTGGAAAATGTGTCATTCTTGGTGTCAACATGCATCACGTCGATTGCGTTGCAGACCTCTAGGACTTGCCAATAGGGTAGCTCCCAAAATATATATTTCTTCTTCCACATGGGTGCATGACCGCTGGCGTCCTTCGAAACAGGTTGGCTGCCAGGTCTCTTCCCAAAGATTACTTTCACATCATTGACCATATCGAGGATGTTATCACCAGTTCGGTTTTGAGGCTTGGTCTGGTGGTCTGCCTTACCTTTAAAATGCTTGCCTTTCTTTCTTATGGGATGATTTGTTGGAAGAAATCTTTGATGCCCAAGATACACGACTTTGCAACACTTTTTTAAGAATATACCTTTCATGTCACCGAAACAGTGCGTGCATGCATTATATCCCTTGTTTGATTGTCCTGAAAGATTACTTAGAGCTGGCCAATCATTGATTGTTACGAATAACAATGCTCGCAGGTTAAAGTGTTCTTGTTTGTGCTCATCCCACACACGTACACTTGTTTTGTTCCACAAAAGTTGAAGTTCTTCAACTAGTGGCCTTAGGTACACATCTATGTCGTTGCCAAGTTGCTTTGGACCTTGAATGAGTAGTGGCATCATAATAAACTTAAGCTTCATGCATAACCAGGGAGGAAGGTTGTAGATACATAAAGTAACTGGCCAAGTGCTGTGACTGCTGCTCTGCTCTCCAAAAGGATTCATACCATCCGTACTTAAAGCAAACCTTAAGTTTCTTGCATCACTTGCAAACTTGGGGAATTCTCTATCGATTGCTCTCCACTAGGACCCACCAACAGAGTGTCTCAACATATTGTCTACCTTACGGTCTTCTTTGTTCCATCGCAACATCTTTGCATGATCTTTATAGGAGCGTACCACATAACCTTTACAAGGATTTTCTTCTTACGAGGTTCTTCGCCATCAACCTCACCAGGGTCATCTCGCCTAATCTTATACCATGACGCATGACATACAGGGCATGCATCCAACTTCTCATACTCCATGCCACAGTAAAGGATGTAGTCATTAGGGCATGCATGTATCTTCTGGATTTCTAATCCTAAAGGGCAGACTACCTGTTTTGCTTCGTACGTAGTGTTGGGCAATTCATTATCCTTCGGAAGCATCTTCTTTTGGATTTTTAGTAACTCCGCGAACCCCTTGTCAGAGACACCATTCTTTGCCTTCCATTGCAGTAATTCCAATGTGGTACCCAACTTTTTCTGCCCCACATCACAAGTTGGGTGTATGAAAGTCCCTATGTGATTTTGATAATTGGGTGACAACCTAGGTGGACTAATATGTGTTTAAGTGATATATACATAGAAGATTAGTTCATAGGTGATTATGAGATGAAGGAGCTTAATTACACATGAAACATGACATGGAGTCATGTGACCAAGGTGGAGAAGATCAAGATGAGGCTTGGCTTGATGGACCGGTTGCAAGTGTGAAGGGCAAGCGAGTGATGCTTGGCGCCGATGGACCAACGCAACGGTGAAGAGCATGTGGTCAAGATCGATGAACCAATACGGTCACGTGATGATATGAAGTGGATCATATCATTTGGTGATAGGTTGGTGCATGTGTTGCATCAACATTGGAGAAGGAGATGGAATGGAATGCGCAAGGCAAAGGTATAACCATAGGGCATTTCATTTCATCGGTCATAGGTGTGTAGAGAAGTATATGACCGGATTTAGGATAGATAGCCGTACTATCAAGAGGGGCAAACTTGTTTGCATATCGGTTATCTAGTGCCACTTGAGCGATCTAACTTTGCGATGCATTAGGATCGAGTGGCGTGGTGAAATCAAGTGAAAAGTGCTTTGAAAATGATTGTGAAAATGCTAACACACATGCACAAGGTGGTGATGACATTTGTGTTGGCACTTGAGAAGCAAAGGAAGAAGAAGGGAGGAGTCTCGGCTGAAAACCGAGCTCCGGACGCTAGGGACAGTAGGGTCCGGACCATTGGTTGCGTCCGGAACCTAACCCTAGGTCTGGCTGAGGTTGTGAGCTCCGGACACTCAGTAGAGTGAGTCCGGACGCTAGGGTCTTGGGCGGTCCGGACCATTGGGTCTGCGTCCGGTCGCCCCACCCCACTGATTGTGCTGAGCTGACTGAGGAGGTCCGAACGGTGGACTCCGGACAAGCGTCCGGTTGTTTTGTGCTCTCGGGGAGTTCTCTACTCGAATCTGGACGCGTAGTGCGTGTTGGTCCAGACGCGTCCGGAGACACATGGAGGCGCGAGGCGCACGCGGGAAGAAGCCGATTCAAATGGCTAGTAGGTCCAACCGTTGTGCGTTGGTTCGGACACATTGAGGAGCAGCATCCGGAGCTGCGTCCGGAGGCTGTGCAGGAAGCGTGGTGAAGGGAGAAAAACGGCTAGTTTCATGGGCTAGCCTATTTATACTCTTTGGCCGGCCTCTTGGGCTGGTTGAGCACCTAGGGGATGTGTTGCCCTTAGTTGTGCTTGGTTGGGAGCCCTCTAACTCACTTGTGCAAGCAAAGAGAGCAATTCGATTACGAGTGAGTGATCTCTAGTGCGTTGCTTTGAGAGATAGCTTCGTGTGGCACTAGGTGATCGTGTTGCAAGCTCGTGGTGCTTGTTACTATTGGAGGTTGCCACCTCCTAGACGGCTTGGTGGTTGTGGCTCCATCGAAGCCCGCAAGAAGATTGTGCGGCGCTCCAGAGAAGTGCTTTGTGAGGGGTATTGTGCTCGCCCCGCGGGAGATCGCGAAGAGCAACTCTAGTTGAGCGTGTCATTGAGCTACCCTCACTTGTGGGTAGATTCTTGCGGTGCCCGAGTGAGTGGGCTAGGCTTGTGAACGCCTATTAGCCGCCGAATCACCAAGTGAGTGGTCGACACAACGGATACTAGCTTGGTGGCGACCAAGTGAACCTCGGGAGAAAAATCACAGTGTCAACCTCTTGTACATCTTCTCGGTGGTTTGCATTCTCCAAATCACTAGCTTGTATTTACTTTTATATACTTGTGCTAGTGGTCTCTTGTTGCTCTTGTAACTAGTTTAGCTTGTGTAGCTTGCCTAGTTACCTTCTAGCTTGTGTAGCATAGAAGTAGGTCTTGAGTGGCTAATTGGCTTGTGTAGCCTTGTTAGTCACATTGCTTAGTTTCTGTAGCTAAGTAAGTTGAGCTCTCTAGTTGACTTGTGTAGTCTTGCTAGAGAGCATTGCTAGTGAGCTTAGGTGCTTTGTGCTTTGCTTACTAGCATGTGTAGGAGCTCCCGGTGTGCTTAGAGTACTAGTTGCTTAGGTTTGTGTGACCTTGCAACCTAGACTTGTTTAGGTGAGCTTCCTAGCTTGGCACCTTAGTGAGCCCAATTAGTATACTTGGCTAGGTGCTAAAGTTATAGATAGAGGGGTGTAGTCTTGGCTAGACCGATAGTTTTAATTCCGCATTAGTTTTGGTTAGCCGTTGCACTTAAGTTTTAGAAAAGACTATTCATCCCCCCTCTAGTTTGCCATCTCGACCCTATAGTATGACAGTTTCTTGTGATCCTCTAGCATGCGGTCGAACTTGATCTTCTCCTTTTCACTTTCACATTCTCTTTGTGCGTCACGAATGGCCTGACCAAGATCATCAGCGAGCTCATCCTCTTTGTCATTGCAGTATCATTGAAGGCACCAACATATTCAACAAAGATGTCATCGCCCCATTGTTCTTCTTCACCTTCTTCCATCACAACTCCAGTTTCTCCGTGCTTCGTCGAACAAATATAATTTGGCATGAAACCCGACTTGAACAAGTGTGAATTAAGAGTCTTTGAGTTAGCATATTCCATCATATTCTTACATATAGCACATGGACACCATCATGTTTGTTTGCCTCGGCCGCACATAACAAAGAGTGCACACCGTCCATGAACTCTTGGGAGCGATGATCAGCATTATACATCCAATGCCAATTCATCTGCATTACATGACAAAAATTTAATTATACAACATGCATACCACCACAAAAGCTATAAATTTAAAAAAGCCTTGCTACAATGTAGACAATCCCATCTACCACTAAAAACAATAAAGCTAAAATGCACTTCAACAGCACAAGGATTTCGCGACCAATCCCAACTAAAATAGACAAATCCCCCGTTTGTTCAACATCTTTGGGCTTCTTCGGCTAGATTAGTGCCTTGTGCAAGTTTTTATTGCACGAGTTGAACATACTCTTCCTCCCAGTAGAAGCCTGGACATGCAGTGCCATCCCACTGAAATTAAAATAGGAAATTAGAACTTTAATCACAACCATAATAAAAATAGGTCTAAACTAATATTGCGATAAAATAACTTACATTGCGATTCGGACACTTGTAGAAAACACGACCCTTGTTAGGACCCTCCTTCTTCACTTGGTAATCCATCACAATGTTTGTCTCATCGCAACACTTGCCACATGCAATAGTGGGAGGTCTGGTCTAACTCGTTTTGGAAACCCATGAGACGCCAAGGACCCGGAAGCAGTTGTCATATCTACTATCATACTCATTTTTAATTATACACTATAAACTTCTCATTTTGTAAACAAATATAATTAAAAAACTCTAAAATTATCTATATCTCTAAATAATGAAGTGTGTTATACATGCTACAAATAGGCGGTGGATACTATTTTTTATTGCTAGTTTAACATTCTTTCATACAAATTTGCAAGCTTCAAATGATTTTGAACTCAATTTGCTTATAAATGAAATTACCACAATAAAGAACTACACATATATATTGTGTGAACAAGTAAAATGATATAAAACATTTGTGAAACATAAGAGTAGAAAGTTTGTAACCTTTGGAATCGAATAAGACAACACCAAATCGAAGAAAATCAATGGAGGAATCCAAGAATGGATGGAGCTAGGAGCAAGAAAAGAGAAGCTGGAATTTGAACCGAAGCAACATGGCAGGCTCGGGGAGGAAGAAGGCCACCTGCGAGAATTATAGGCGGGACATTTAGTCGCGGTTGGTTCATCCAATTAGGACTAAATGTATTTTTCTAGTCCCGGGCCCCGCCACCAGCCGAGACAAAGGCTTTAGTCCCAGATGGAGCCACCAACCGGGAGTAAAGATAGACCTTTAGTCCCGGTTGGTGGCTCCAACTGGGACTAAAGTCCCCCTCCACCAATGGTCAGACGCAGGAGCCGTTGGGCATGGACCTTTAGTCCCGGTTCGAGCCACAAACCAGGACTAAATGTTCCTCTAGTCCCGGGCGCAAAATGTACCGGGACTAGAGCCTGTTTTGGCACTTGGATGAAAGGCCTGTTCTATACTAGTGAAGCTAGGCCACCTAGAATGTCGACAGCTCTTGTCAAGAGACGTGTTGGACATCAAGGGGCTAGAAGAGATTTAGGTACAATAAAGATAAGAAATTTATTGTATATTTTTCATTAGACAGATGAATCTATCAATAGTCAGTGATCCCTTTAGTAGGAACATATTCTACTCACAATTCTCACGTGTCTTAAGATCATTCCTACAAGACAATCTAGAGTTGTTAATGAGATATGGAATTGAAATGTTTTTTCTAAAGTATAAGATGATGAATGAGGCACTAGTCTCATCATTGTTATTAGAAATATCATCAATAGCTTAAACTAAATGAGTCTCGACTATTGCATTGTCGTCGTGGTGCACTTTTTAGGAGGTGTGTCTCTTGATATCACAATTTCTAGCACCCTAACTATCTCGTAGTTGATACTGGTGGCCTCTATAGGTATACTGGCAATTTCAACAAAAGCAACAAGATTACACAGGTTCGGTGGACTGAACAATTCTACATTGGCAAGCCTATCCACATAGCGTCACACACCAACAAGAAGGATAGCACTTCCAAATTATTATTACAAATCATTAGGAATTGGGATGATAAGGTGAAAACAATGCACGATGAGGAATCATCAAGTATAACTGTCATGATATAATTTTTTGCAAGAACAGGTTTCATATATTAAATTGATTGATGATACATAGCAACACTTATTTTCCATGCTATGTAATACATTGTGCAACTGTTTTTGTCCCTTACTGTACGTATTACATATTGCTAACAAAAATGCAGTTTCTCTATCTTGAATCGAATAGTTGATTAACCCTATGACAAGCTAGTGGCGGCTGCCAATGGACGCAGATGGGTTTGGGATGCAATAACAGGAGGAGACCCCACAAAACAACCTTACATATCCCAACAGCATTCGCCCCCCAAGACGGCACATGTCGCCCCACACAACTGTTGCTCGCAGTTGTCAGATTTTGAGCATTGCTCTCCTCCCAATAGGGCACGGCTGCCTTGGCTTGCTGGCACAGCCGAGGCAAGGAGAGCCATCAGCAGCGGAACAACGACAATAGCGAGAGTCTTCTTGGAACACGCCATGAATCTCTATGCCAGACTTCCCTAGGTAGAGGCTAAAAGTCCCTTGATGATGCTTGTATGTTTTGAGGGTGTTCGCTTATAGAGAATTGAGTTGACATATGGTTGTGGGTCTTTGTTTATATAGACTTGAGCGACCAGGAAATTAATATTGAGCAATCAATTTTTTCCATATTTCTTATGATAATCGTATCTTGAGTTTTTACTTGTTGTACCAGTATCCTATAATATATATGTTACACACTCAATATTTTTATGAATAGTAATAAATCATATAATTAAAATTTCACATTTTTCTTGATAAATAGATGTAAGCTGCTGTCGATGTTTCACCACCGATAGCCTGCCACGGGGTTACCCGAGACAGTTGTTCGTGCCTCAGCAAATAGTGAAACCTTGGTGGTTGGACATGCAGGGACACACGGTTTATACTAGTTCAGGCCCTCGACACAGTCGAGTAATAACCCTACGTCTAGTTAGGTCGCTTGTTATTGCTCTGATCTTGTAATACAAGGTGTTGTGTATCGCTCTACGTATCGGGTGTTGTGTAGTATGTTCAGATGCTTTTAGGGTGGTACCCTTACCAGGCCTTTATAGTCTAGGATCTGGTTGAGGGTAGCTCTATTCTTACTCGGTTACAAACTCAGAGTTCTAAGCTACGCATCGGTTCTGTCGTTGTTACCGAGTAGAATTTGGTTTCGCCTGTTTGTCTTCCTCCGTGGGCCTAGTGAAGGCGGCCCAAGGCTCCGGTAAGCCAGTCTATAGAAACCCTATAGGATATCCCATCGAGAAGCCCCCGAGCATCTCATGATTTTTCTTCAACATGTCGGGTTGATTTGAAAGTAAGCCGAGTTCTTTTTGAAGGCAAATCATGGGATGATCTTCTGTGTCTTCGTCTTGTGGTCTTCCTGCACCTCTTGTTTTTAGACAATAGGTGCACTCATTGAGTGTAGCCCCCGAGCCTTTGATTACTAGGTACAAGTATTCAGAGGATCTGAGAAAAAACTTTGTGTGGTACGTATTTCCAGCCCTCGAGCCTTCTCCGAGTTCTTTTTAGCGTAAAAGAGCTCGGCAGAAGGGTCTGAAATACTTCGCTTCTGTCTGCTTTTGTTCACGGGTGGGTACAGTGCTTTCACGAATGTGCAGAATCTTGCTTTCACTGTTTGCTTTGGTCAGCTTTTGTTGTTTTCTTGCTTTTCTTTCTCATGACTTTTGGCTTTTGGTGGTCCATCCTTGCTATATATTCTGTTGTGCTTGCACTGATAGTTTGGGCTTTAGAGTTCTATTCTTTCTATTGATGATCATGGTGCTGAGTGAAGCTGAGCAGCCCCCGGGCTTATGTCCACCTTTTGGTAGTTGAGTGGGTAGAAGAATTCTTGTGAATGGAGTTAGAGGTAGACTAACTCCCCGGTTAGATTTTCCTGGGAAGTTTGGTGCAGCAGGTAGAAGAAGTCTTGTGACGTAGCTTCCATGCCTTCTCTATCTGTTTACTGAACTCCGGGCTATAACCGTTGCTGCTCCCGAGTTGATTGAAGCTGTATGCTCCATTTTCCTGGCCGTGCATGCTTGCACCGAACTCCTGCTGGAAAGGCTAGAGTTGGAGCTGTCCAATCTCATTTGTTAGGAGTGGTTTTCTGCCTATCAACCAGAACTTTCCTCATGTTGTTCGGTAGTTCTGGGTTGTTTTACTCTGCAAGGTTTTCATCAAGTGCTGGGTCTTCTTTGGTGGTAGATCTGTCCTTGGTTTTGGCCTTTGTATTTTGTCACTTGTGGTCTTTTGTTGTAGATGAGGCTTATATTGGCCTTGTATTGGTAGCTCCTGGTTGATGTATTTGAAAGTTAACTGACGAGTTGTTTTCGGCATCCATTGAGTGTTACTGGTTGTATGATTGTCCTGGGAATATTCTTCTGGATATTCTATATAGTACCCTGATGTATTGCCTTTATTGTAGCCGTTTGTATCTCATCAATGTAGTCCTTGTAGAATCTTTTGCCTTTACTGCTCCTTTTATATACTATTGTTGTTGTCATCTTTCTTCCTAGACCTGGTGTATGTGCGCCCATTGTTCTTCTATAAATAGCTATAGTATGGTTCCCTTGTCACATGTCTTCTGCTTTCTCTTGTAAAAATGGTCTTTGTTGTATCATGGATATTATAGTTGGCGAGCTTGACGAGCCCCCGAGCTTGTTGTCTTCCTTTTTTGAATTGTAATGTGGTGAATGTTGTAGGTATTGTGATAGAATCTAGTTGCAGGCTAGGTTTGAGGTAGTAGGATCTTATGGAGGGAACCGAAGCGAACGTTGTAGTCCTTATGATGGTATTGTTGTGTACTGTCATGGACCCTTCAGTCGCTTATTTGTGTTTCCCTCCGGGTTGTTCTGGATTTGCTGCCCTTGATGATGCTCGTCTTGGACGACTTCTTGGTTCTACCGCCTGCAGTCAGCAAGGATGCGCTTCCTCTCGTCTGAAATCAAGCACTTCCAAGCTGCTTTTTCCTGCACGACAATTACCAGTTCTGGTTTGTGTAATTTTTTCTTCTGATTCTACTATTCTCCGCTTACCGGGGTAATTTTGTATCTATCGAGGCATTGTGTTCTGATGTAGCTTGGCTGTGTGCTGATATTCCTGAATAAAGGATTCTCTTTAACCTATGTATCTTATGTTCTGCCGCGTTGTTTACATTAGGGTGTGATTATTTTTGGTACTCAACTGTAGCTGGCCTAATCTGACCGTTGTTTTTTCCTTTTCTGATGCGCGATTTTAGGAAACGATGGTTTTGGTAACCGTTTTGCTATTTTTTCATAATTACTGCTTCTAGGTAACAACTATTTATGGGAACCAATCTTTTTGTTTTAGCCTTATATAAGTTCCTTCGCCATTTGTTACTGTGTCTTCCTTTGATTAACTGGAAATTTCTGTCCTTTATTTTTGGCTTAACCTTCTTCTGTCATTCTTCTCGGGATAATTTTGCAATGAAGGGCAAAGGGATTCCGAGGTCTTCCATTTAGCAAGGTGACCTTGATCTCCTAGTTGCACAAGGTCTTCTTTGAAGATCGGTTTTTCTTCCTGTGCATTGCCTGGTGACCAATCGTCCCCAAACCCATCTCCTCATCAATCTCTTCTTTTTGTTTCTTATGTCAGATCTAGACTTTGTTTTCCACCATCTGATTTCTTAGTTCAATTCCTTGATTTTTATGGTCTTCAACTTCACCACCTTGTTCCCAATGCTATCCTTTTCCTTTCATGTTTCGTGCATCTTTGTGAGGCTTTCATAGGAATTCCTCCTTGTCTCTTGTTCTTCCGCTATTTCTTTCGGGTCCGTCTTACTAGTAGGTCGAAGGTTCCTAGTTGTGGCTGCTGTATGATTCAATCTAGGCAGGGTCACAAGAATGCCTTTCCTTCCTTGTCCCTATCTGATTCAGTTCGTGATTGGGCTGAAAAGTGGTTTTATGTTTCTCATCCATCCTTTCCTAAGCCTTTTGATTTGTCTTCTCTCCTGGTTTCTCTTCCTTGTTGGTCTGATAAAATCTCCTCTTCTAAAAAGCAAACTCTTAAGCCTTTGATTGACCGTCTTAGTTTTTTAAAGCATCCAGTCTGATAGGCAATGGCATTGTTGCTAGCTTCTTGCGTCGCCGAGTTCAACCCTTGATGAAAGGGATAATCTAGGTTTTGAGTATAGTGGCCCTTCTGATTCATCTCGTCTTATCCTTGAGACTGAACATTCGGATGATGCTATTATTGAGATGATGAATAGAGTATTGGGTAGTGTTGTTATTCTTCCTGTCACGATTCAAGAGTATAGTGATGCCAATCCTCGGCCTGATGTCAGTTTTCATATCCTTGATTTTGTTTTCATTTGTTTTGTTGTTTTGATCAGATGTGTTTTTGTTTTTGCAGGGTTATGGTTGTGACTTTGCCCTCGTTATGCCTGCTGCTGTTGATGGTGGAATTTTGGATGGTGAAGATGATGATGATGATGACGATGATACTGATGTTGCCACTGGTTCTCGTGCTACCTCTCCAAAGCGAGGACACTTAGATGCAACCATTAGGCCTCCCTGGCCGAAAAGGCGGCGGTCTGCCCATCAAAGTTCTTTATTGTTTTTACTATCTGTCTTTTGTCTCTTGATTTCTGTTTTCGGATTTGTAGATGGGTAATCGGCTCTTTCGATTGAAGACGAATCAGGTGACCCTTTGAGTCCTTCTGGGTGAGTCTTTTCCTTCTTTTCTTCTTTTATGTACGGGTTATTTTATTTTCCATCTTTCCTGATCTTATCTTTTTATGTGTCTCTGTGTTGAGCTTTTTTTGTTGTAGGTGCTTTGGCGGACCCCAGTGGTTCCTACTTGACAACTGAGGTGTCTCTTGGGAAGCCTTTAGTAGCTTCCCAATCTGTACCCGAGTTCTTTCTGCAGCTGATCATTTTGTCCCTTTATCTGCTCGTTCTGAACGAATTGGTAGGCTGCTTTCAACTTGGGAATCTTTTTCTTCAGAATATGGCGCTGAACTCAAGGTATTTTTGATAATCTCTGTTTTGTATTTTTGTTTTCTTGTTATTTTCCCTTATCATAGTTCTTGTTAGCAGGCTTTTCATCAGGATCAAGATGTTCTGTTTGGTCCTCAAGAAGAGAGGTCCGCTAACCTTATTCAGGATAGCCTTGAAAAAGCTGAAGCCGAGTTGTCTCGTGTTGAAGCTGAGTTGGTTCGAATAAAAGGGATGCAGGAGTCTGCTGCTATCCGAGCTTTTGATGAGATTGCTGATCTGAACTCTCGACTTGCTGGTTCATTTACTTCGCACTTTTTTGCCCTTGATTTTGTCATATTCCTCTGTTTATTTGTTTGATATTTGTCAGATGCTGAACGCCAATGTGAGGTTTGAAGAAAAGATCGGGAGGTAATGACTGAGACTCTCCGGTCTTCTAAAAATAAGGCCGAGCATGTAAGTGAATCTGTGATGGTACTTTAAAGAAGGCCCAAGATTTGCTAACTGAAGCTCAATTGATTCGGTCTGGTGCTGATCGTGATCTTGTCCAGACTTTACAATCGGTTCAGGTTTTGCAAGAAAAGTTGAATTTTGCTCGAGAGCAACTTAGGACTTTACTTGAGGCTGTGAGGCCTATTATTGCGGCTGTGTGTCGTCCTGGAGATGATAATACTGGTCTGGATAGTATAATCCCTGTGTTGTCTTTACGATTCCACGAGTTCATAAAGAGTGGGTTTAAACGTTGTATTAATAACGTTGTTTCTTTTGTCCGGGCCCTTGCTCCGGAAGTTCACCTGGATCGAATTCTGGAAGATCCTATAGCTTTTGACTAAGTGGGAGAAATCGAAGCCCGAGGTTGAGGGTCTTTGTAGTGAGATACTTGGTCAGATGAAAGTGTTGCCCCCTTCTTCTTGATAACAAAACATTTATTTGTCCTTGAACGATGGTCTTGTAATATACTCTAAATGATACTTTTGTTTAATATATTGTCAAGCTTCGTCCTGTTATTGTGATCTCTTAATTTGAGTCTTGTCTGCAAATGTCATTGCCTTCTAATCGACTTACTTGTCGTTTCTAATGAATACATTCTTTTCCAGATCTTGTGAATCATGTGGGGTTCTTCTGTTTGTGGTCTTGTGCCTTTATCTTAGGCTTTGAATTTCTCATGCTTCGTGTATATTTTGTAGTATAATTCCCAAATTCCTTCTGAGTAGCATTTATTGGCCTTCGTGCCTTGATGACTACACTGAAGTAAATATTGTTGCTTATACAATGCTTTATGCCTTTGAGTTAGGCTTTGTAGATCTTCATCTTTGCGCTTTGTTTGTCTTCTGTGTGGTGAACTCCGAGTTGTTTTCGGGGTAGTACTGTCGATTTCGTCGAGTAGTTGCTAATGTCAAAGTAATCAATATGATGCAGTAGTATTCAGCTTGTAGCTGTTATTGCGCCGAGTTGTGCTATTCTTCAAGCAGTTGATTGTTTGTGTTGTGCTAGTTTGCCCGGTGATTGACTTTGATTTCGTCGTGGTAGACTGATCTTTTCATTATGCCGAGTAGTATGCTATTTGTCATGCCGTCTCACGAAACGGTTGACTTGAAGATATGAACTAGACTGTGCTGATCATGGTGCAAACCAATCGGTTGGTCATGTTGCTTCTCGAAGCAATTGACTTAAAATGCCAGACAATGCCGCTCATGGTGCAAAGCTGTCGGCTTGTCATGCCGTCTCACGAAACGGTTAGACTTATATATATGGACCAGACTGTGCCGCTCTTGGTGCAAAGCAGTCGGTTTGTCATGTTGCTTCACGAAGCAATTGACTTAGTATGCCAGATAGTACCGATCATGGTGCAAAGCTGTCGGCTTGTCATGCCGTCTCACGAAACGATAGACTTATATATGAACCAGACTGTGCCGCTCATGGTGCAAAGCAGTCGGTTTGTCATGTTGCTTCACGAAGCAATTGACTTAGAATGCCAGACAGTGCCGCTCATGGTGCAAAGATGTCGGCTTGTCATGCCGTCTCACGAAATGGTTGACATGTAGATTGTTTGTTCTTGAAGTCTTGTATCTTTTTTGTATACTCAGTTGTAGAATTTCTTGAGTTGGCTGATGTGCCAAGTGTTGCTTAACTGTATCCCGTCTTCTGTCATTAGCTCATAAGTTCCGGGTTGTATTGCTGTCTTGATGATAAAAGGGCCCTCCCATGGGCTGAGTAGTTTGTGTCTTCCTTCTTTTTTCTGAATTAGTCGTAGTACGAGGTCTCCTGGTTTTAGTGTTCTT
Organism: Microstegium vimineum; assembly: GCA_022036555.1. Classification (NCBI taxonomy): domain Eukaryota; kingdom Viridiplantae; phylum Streptophyta; class Magnoliopsida; order Poales; family Poaceae; genus Microstegium; species Microstegium vimineum. The sequence continues at coordinate 44,618,734 of CM039132.1, forward strand.
GGATGCATGTTTCTGTCGTAATATCTTCGTAAGCCTTGTAGGTATCTTGCATTTTGTATTACCGAACTGTCTCTTATTTCTTCGATTGTGTCGATCTCTAGACGTCTTGTTTCTTCGGCTTCTCCTTCGTCGTATTGTTCTATTCTTGGAGATTGCCAAATTAAGTCGATAGGTAGTACGGCTTCTGATCCGTATACTAGGAAGAAAGGTGAATATCCTGTTGCTCTGGTGATTTGGGTTCTTAAACCCCATACTACTTTTGGTAATTCTTCTATCCATTTTCCTCCATAATCTTTTAGGTCTTCATATAATCTTGGTTTTAGGCCTTGTAATAATAGCCCATTGGCTCTTTCAACATGTCCATTTGCTTGGGGCTGCGCTACTGATGCATAGTCTATCTCTATTCTGCAATCTCTTGCCCAAAATTGGAATTCTTTTGCTATAAAAGGTGATCCAAGGTCTGTGATTATTCGGTTGGACATCCCAAATTTGTGCATGATGTCTTGTATGAACTCTGTTGCTTTTTCTGCGTTGTATTTGACTAACGGTTTGTATTCGATCCATCTGCTAAATTTATCTACTGCCACGAATATGTATTAAAATCCTCCTTTTGCTTTTTTGAGGGGTCCGACTTGATCTAGCCCCCAGCATGAGAAAGGCCAGGCTAGCAGTATGCAGATTAGATTGTGTGCTGGAACATGTGATTGTCTTGCAAACATCTGGCAGCTTTTGCATGTTTTGACTAATTGTTCTGCATCTTTGAGTGATGTTGGCCAGTAGAATCCGCTTTTGAATGCTTTACCGATTAGTGTTCTAGACGCTGCGTGATTTCCACAGCATCCTGAGTGGATTTCTTCTAATATCTCTTTTCCTTCCTATGTTGATACACACTTCAGTAATACTCCAGAGGATGTTGCCCTCTTGTATAATTTGTCTTTTATGAGAACGTATGCTCTACTTTTCCTTATAACCCTTGTTGCCTCTGCTTTGTCTCTGGGTTGTTTGTTGTCGCTTTTATAATCAATGTATAGTTGTCTCCAATCGCTTTCTATGTTTAGGATCTGTCTTGAGATGTCGGGTTCTTTTATCTTGTCTATGTCCATTGGGTCTTCTTTTTGTTTACTTATTTCTTGGATTGATGGCTTTGTAAGTTCTTCTACGAATATTCCAATTGGTACCTTTGCTCTGTCCGATCCCAATTTTGATAGGATATCTGCTGCCACATTTGAATCTCTTAAGACATGATGGATTTCTAGTCCTTCAAAATTCTTCTTGAGTTTCCTTATTTCTGCACAGTACGCGTCCATGTTGTTTTTTGTGCAATCCCATTCTTTGTTTACTTGGTTGATTACTACTGCTAAATCTCCATAGGCAAGAACTCTTTTGATTCCCAGAGTAGTTGCTACTTTTAATCCGTGTATGAGTGCTTCGTATTCTGCTTCATTGTTTGTTGCTTGCCATAATATTTGTAGTACGTACTTTAATTGTCTTCCTTCTCGAGAGATTAGTAGCACACCTACTCCTGCCCCTCCAAGTTTCAAAGAACCATCAAAGTACATCTTCCAGTGGTCCTGTATAGGCTCGGGTTCTTTTTGTGTGACTTCTGTCCATTCAGCGATGAAGTCGGGTAGTATCTGCGACTTGATTGATGTTCTTGGTTTGAAGTCTAGGTTTAAAGATCCGAGTTCTACTGCCCATTTTGACATTCGCTTGTGGCATCTTTGTTTCTGAGTATGTCTTGTAACGGGAAGTTGGTCGCGACTGTTACTTTGTGCTCGTGGAAATAATGTCTCAATTTTCTTGATGATATGAGTACTGCATATAGTAGTTTTTGTACATGTGGGTATCTGACTTTTGACTCTATGAGTACTTCGCTGATGTAATATACTGGTCTTTGCACTTTGTAGGAATGCCCGAGTTCTTCTCTTTCCACAATGACTGTTGCACTTACTACGTTCTTTGTTGCAGTGATATATAGCATCATGTCCTCCTTATTTCTTGGCGGTGTCATTACTGGAGATGATGATAAGTATTCTTTTAACTTGATTAAAGCTTGATTCGCCTCTTCTGTCCATTCGAAGTTCTCTTTCTTTTTTATAAGTTTGAAGAAGGGTAGTCCTTTTTCTCCCAATTTTGATATGAACCTGTTGAGAGCTGCCATACATCCTGTTAGTTTTTGTATGTCTTTGATCTTTCTCGGTGGTTTCATATCCATAATTACTTTGACTTGTTTTGTGCTTGCTTCGATCCCTCTGTTGCTAACTAAAAAGCCGAGTAGTTGTCCTGATGGTACACCGAAAACACACTTTGTGGGGTTGAGTTTCCACTTCCAAGCTTTTAGATTTTTGAAGGTTTCTTCTAGGTCTTCCAATAGTGATTCGGGTTCCTTTGTTTTGATTACCACATCATCAATGTATGCTTCAGTGTTTCTTCTGATTTGATCTCCAAGGCAGGTTTGTATTGCTCTTTGATACGTTGCTCCTGCGTTTTTTAGTCCAAACGGCATTGTCTTGTAGCAATATGCTTCGAAGGGTGTTATAAATGATGTTTTGCTTTGATCCTCTTCTCTTAATGATATTTGGTGGTATCCCGAGTAGCAGTCCAGAAAAGATAGTAGTGACGATCCGGCTGTTGAATCTATGACTTGGTTGATCCTTGGTGGCCCATATGGATCTTTTGAGTAGTGTTTGTTGAGATCCGTGTAGTCCACACACATACGCCATTCCTTCAAGTTCTTTTTCTCCACTAAGACTGGATTTGCTAACCAATCCGGGTTGATTATCTCTCTGATGAATCCTGCTGCCAATAGTTTTGTGATTTCCTTTTTGATTGCTACTTTTCTGTCCGGTGCAAATCTTCATAGCTTCTGTTTTACTGGTCTTGATCCTTTGTTTTTGTCAATTTTGTGCTCAGCCAACTCCTTTGGGACTCCTGGCATGTCTGTTGGTTTCCATGCGAATATGTCTTTGTTGTCCCTTAGAAAGTTGGTGAGCGCGAGTTCCTATTTGGGGTCCAGATTTGCACTAATTATTGCTATCTTTTCTAAATCTCCAGTTAATAGATCAATTGTCTTTGTGGATGCTTCTTTTGGAGGTGTAAAGTTGTTTGGCTTCTTTGCTGGTATTTGGATTTCATTCGGGTTCATTTCCTCAACCTTCTTCGCAATGTCTTCTTTTTCCTTATAGTCTTGTAGCTTTTCTAATATTTGTATGGCTTGCACATCATAGTCATATGCCTTCTTTAGATCTCCCTTTAGTGAAAGAACTCCTTTTGTTGTCAGCATTTTGATCAGTAAGTACGGGTAGTGGGGTACTGCCATGTATCTTGTGAGTGCCGGTCTTCCGAGAATTGCGTGATAACATGATTCGAAGTCGGCTACTTCAAATTTAATGAACTCAGTTCGATATTTTTCAGGTGTTCCAAAGGTAACTGGTAAGGTAATATGTCCCAATGGTATGGAAGCTTTTCCGGGTACTATCCCATAGAAAGGAATACTTGTTGGTATGATCATGCCTTCATAGTCTAAATTCATCTTCCTCAGGGTATCTGTGAAGATTATGTTTAATCCTTCTCCTCCATCAATGAGCACTTTGGATACTGCTACTCCTGCTATTGTTGGTCCCATTACTAGGGGATAGTAGCCAGCATTTGCTGCACTTGTCCATTGATCTTCTCTTGTAAATTGAATTGGGTATTCTGACCAATCTAAATATCTTGGGGTAGCTAGTTCCGCCGCCATGATGGTTCTGTGTGCTAGCTTTTCCTGTCTTTTACTTCTTGTATATGATGCTCCAGAAAAGATTACTGCTATTTGTCATTGAGGTTCTTGATAATTTCCTTCTGCTTTCTTCGTATCCTTTCCGGATTCGTCTGTTCTTTGTTCCGAGTTGTTTGCTCGTGTCTCTTCTTTCTTTGTGAATCTTCGTTGAAAGATGTCGCATTCAACTAGCTTGTGCCCTGCGTGAGGATGTATATGGCAGGGTAGGTTTTCTATCCTCTCTGCTGGCTTCCTTGCATAGTTGTTGCCCTGGTAGTTATTGTTTGAGTATCTGTTATTTTGGTTTGTGTTTCTGTTGTTGTAATTGTTGTTGTATCCTCCTTTGTCATTATCGTTGTATCTTCTTTTGTTGTCTGTTGCTGCTACCATGTTGTCTTGTCTTGGTCTTTTGTCTTGTTGTCTAAAATCTGGCCTTCTATTTTCATGAAAATCTCGGGTGAATCTGTGCCGAGTTCTTTCTTCTGACGATATCATCTTTTTGACAGCTCTTTTGAAATCTTCATTGGATCTAGGATTTTCATTGAAATAATCTTTGAATTGCCAATTTGCTAGGATTCCATCCGCAAATATCTTTATTACTTCTCTGTCGGTGATATTGTTGATTTGAGCTCTGAGTTCACCAAACCTTGGATAATACTCCCTTAGTGTTTCTCCTTTTCTTTGCTTTACGTTCTTCAATTCTGCCGTTGTCATGGGGTGTGTTATTATTCCTGCGAAGTTGTTGTAGAAAGCTTCTTGCAAATCTTCCCAATACTTGATTGATCGTGGTTTCAGCTTGTCAAACCATTGTAGAGACATGGCTTCAAGTGCCATTGGAAAGTATAAGGCTTTAATGTCATTGTTTCATCCTGCGAGTTCAATGGATTGGGAATACACTCTTATCCATTGTCTAGGTTCCACTTTTCCATTGTATTTGGAGTGATTTGCTGGTTTGAATTTGTGTAGTAATTTCAGCGTCTGCAGTCTTCCTCCAAAACATGGGAATCTGTCGTATTGTTCTGTTCTGTTGAAGTCTGGTGACCAGTCTCTTATGTAATAATCCATGTCCCCTCTGTATTCAGATTCACCGTAGTCTTCCGGATAGGGCTGACCCCAATCTGGGCCGTTTTGTTTTACTAGCCTGAGATGTTGTTCATGTCTTTCCGATGGTTTTGGTACATCTGTTTTTCCCAATCTGTGGAATATTGACTTCTTGAGGGGTTGTTCCTCTTGTTTTTCTCCTTGTCCTTCTTGAGGTGTATTGTCGTCGGGTTGTTTATTGGGGTCTCCGTCTTCTTTATTTGGCTCATCTGTGATTCTTTCCTCCTTAGTGAGGACGTTTAATTCTTTTGTCAGCTCTTCAATTCTCTCTCTTTTTGAGTTTTTCATGGATTCTCTTTCCGCCTTCTTCTTGTTGCATTCCGTCAACTCTGCTTTGTATTTGTTCCAGATTTGTTTTCTCTGGGCGGCTCGATTTCTTCTTCCAGCTCTATCCTTGTTCTTTTTCATCCTTGCGGCATTGTGATAATTGGTTTCATTGTCGTTGCCTTCCTCATCGTCCGAGATATCTTCTTCTGATTCGTCTAATGATTTCAAGTCGGGTATTTGTGGTGGCTCTAAATAAAGTTCCAGCTCTGCCATGTATATAGTATGTGCTCTCCGAGTTCTTTTTATTCGTTGGTTTCTCTTTCCTGGCTTGCATGATAATTCCTGATAGAGTCCGTGTTCTTTTCCTACTTGGAATGGTAGTTCTCTATCCTGGTCTCGCATGCTTGGGGATTTGTTTGGCCAGTGTATGATGCATCCTTCTGGAGTTGTTGACATTATCATTCCCTCTTGAGCGCCTTTCAGAGTTACTCTTCTTGTCATCTCTTTCCGAAGAAAATTTCCATATGTAGATGCAGAGTTGTGTAGTCCAGTACTTGACTGGTTCCGAGTTACTCCTGCTTTTGACTGAGGCTCAGCTGCGTATTCTGACCTGATTTGTGCTTAGTCTTTCCGTGTTTGTCTTGGAGATGGTATGCAGTGATGTCTCCTTCTCTGAGTCGGTTTCATATCTATCCTCTTTTGCTGGTCCGGTCGGCTTTGAAATCGTGAGATTTTTGGTCTTTTGATTCAGTTCTTGAAGACCTTGTTCAGCCCTTTTGTTAACTTCTTCTTCTTCTTCTTCTTGGAGTCTGTTGACACAAAAAGCGTCAGGATCTGCGAACACCTCGGGCTTATACCCGAATTCGATTTCCGAGGGTGTGCCAGTCGATTTGACCAGTTAATCGACAAGGACGATAACTAGAACAAGATCTGAACGAGACAACGGCGATACACCCAGATGTCAAGGCTCAAACCTGATCAGGATAACTAGAACAATAGCAGAACGAGACGACAGCGATGTGCCCGGACGTCAAAGCTCTGATTGCTCAAAACACGGAAATTGCAAGTGTTGACGGAGGTCGATGAGATGCAGCCCGTCGAAAACTTGAAGAACTCGTAGATAATTACACCTAATGCGGTAAAGGTAAATTGTTGGAAAAGTAGATAAAAAAGTAATACATTTGTATTGATATGCTTGGATATATCCTTTTACAACACCCTTGGGTACCTATTTATACTCCGGCAGAGGGAGTTGTAGATAGATACGACTCGTACCTTTCCTAAACAAAACAAACTCCTATTTTAAAGGAAATAACTGACTCGCGCAGGAGTCGGACTCAAACAATAATATTTTCCTAAACAAACTCTTCTATTTTAAAGGAAATAAACGACTCGTACAAGAGTCGGACTCAAACTGATATAATAATACTCGTATAAATCACCAGTTTTCTTATCTATTCTCTTCATGATGAAACCTTCCATCGGCAGATTCCTTTCCATCCGCAACCTTCTTCCATTACCATCGGCATCTTCCTACTGACATCACCTGCATCATCTCGCATCATCGGCAACATCCCCAATCGGCAATGTTTCCTGCTTCATCAGCAACACTTTCCTGTCGGCAACATTCCTGTTTCTATCGACAATGTCTTCCTACCTCAATTGGCAACAAGTCCCTGTCCATCAGCAACACTCTTGCCTTTATCGGCAATCTAACCGGTAATGTCCCAATGCCGATAAGGAACGGCAACTAACCTTTTGCCGATCGGCACAATCCTTATATCATATTGACACGTGCCAAAAACGGTGTCAACACATGCCCCCCAATTTCGGAGTATAAGATATCTTATGCGCCGAAATTTCTTCTACCGCATCTCTAGAATCATCGGGTGTGCTGCTCCCAGTGCACAAACTCTTCACGCTCAGCCTGCCGATAACCCCCAAGTGTAACAGTTGAAATGTCAGGGCTCACCAAGTGCTGCTCCCACACCAAAATGCCCAAGGCCATCGACTCCAGTTACACCATCGACAATATATTGACATCTGCCGATGGATGCCCATCTTTACGCTTTGGCCTTCATAGCTTGTCTGAAGATTTCCCTCTGGAAGGATTTTCATCGTGACACAAAACTTCTTGGCGTTCGCGCTGGATCCTTCTTTTCTGAGTCTTCGTCAGACCCTTAGGACACCATTGAGGAAGCTTGGTCTTCCAAATAGGTTGATACTGCTTCTCACTGCTTGCATCTGCACTACCTCTTATGTTTGGATCCCTGGAGAAAATTTCTTCATCGGGCACCCTTGCATCAGCCATCTTCTCAAGCTCTTCTTGACAAATACGCTTGCCAAGCCTGTCGTGTACGCTGAGCTTGCCCCCCAGCCGATCATGTGCTGATTCTTTTTCTCTGATCGGCCTGCCAAAGCCTGATGTCCGATCGTTAAAACAAGGTTTCTTTTCTAACCGATCGGCAGGGTAGCACCCATTGCATTCAGGACAATTATCGGCAGTGGGTAGCTTGATGCCTTCTTCCCAACAGTGAACAAAGAAGGGGCATCTCCAATGATCTTTATGCCGATGCCACCCCTGGCGTTTTTCCTCTTCTTGCCGCCGATATTGCTCCTGCGATCGCCAATAATCTTGCTGTGGTCGCCTGTGCGTGATTACGACGCCATACGGCATATGCCTATGTCTCCTAGCACTGCTGCTTTCATCGGCAAACTTTCTCCCTGTTACTTCATGCACAGCTATTTGATGCTCAGGGTCTACCGATGCATTTTTCTTGGTAGCTTCCGATGTTAGCACCTTAGTTTTTTCATTGGTCTCCACCATATTATTGGGAAACGGGTGCTGATTGATCTTCATCGGCTTCTGGGCTTTGTAATTTTCAAACTTAATCCACCCAGACTGAATTCCTGACTGCAACTGTTGCTTAAAGACTTTGCAGTCATTGGTATTGTGCGAAGTTGCATTGTGCCACTTGCAATAACTGATTTTCTTGAGCTCTTTGGCGGATGGAATTACCTGGTTAGGTGTCAGCTTAATCTTCCCTTCTTGAAGGAATAGGTCAAACATCCTATCGGCCTTGGTGATATCAAAAGTGCATCTCTTAGCTTCTTGTTGATCGAACGGACAAGATACCAGCTCTTTGTTCTCTACCGATTCAACTAAACTGATACTTGTTTTTTCGTCCGAATCTGTCTTCTTAGTTAAAGACACCTCCTCATCCCAATTTTCTCTAGGCTCGAAAACTTCGGTGTCTTGATCGGCAACCCTTTGCATAAGATGGCTCAAGCTTTCAAACTCTTGAGACGCGTACTTATCCCTGATGTGCGGTAGCAACCCCTGGAAAGCCAAATCCGCCAATTGCCGATCATCAAGTACCAAGCTATAGCACTTGTTCTTCACGCCTCGTAGTCTTTGGACGAAGCTTTCTACCGATTCATCATCACACTGCTTCAGCTTGACTAAATCGGTAAGCTTCTTCTCATGTGTGCCAGCAAAGAAGTACTTGTGAAACTATTTTTCTAGATCGGCCCAAGTGATCACAGAATTTGGAGATAGTGAAACAAACCACGTAAATGTCGATCCAGATAACGATGATGAGAACAATCTTACCCTCAGTTCATCCTTGCTGGCTGCCTCCCCACACTGGATAATGAAGCGGTTGATGTGCTCCATCGTTGACGTGTCATCTTGGTCAGAGAACTTGTTAAAATCTGGGACCTTGTACCGATTTGGAAGAGGGATTAAATCGTATTCCTGAGGGTATGGCGTCCGATAAGAGTATGTGTTAACCTTGGGTTTAATGTTGAATTGTTCTTTTGCCACTTCGGCAATCTTATCAGCCTAGCACGCATCCTGCTCTTGCCGACTCATTGGTTGAACGTCGATTGGCGGAGCCGGCTGATGTGCCCCTTTGGGTCTTGGTGGCAAAACACTTGAAGTAATTGGTGCATGCGCAGTACCAGTCATCTGAATATTATGCATCGGCTGATTGGCCGATGGGTAGCTTTGCATACTCACTGGATTATGCTGTGGCATTACATTCATCGGTTGTTGTTCCGATGTTTCATTTTGTACGCTCACTTGCAAGTACTGCAGCGAAGTAGTACTTATCGGCTGATGTATCGATATTTCATTCTGAAGACTCGCTGGCGGATGATACTGCGGAGCTCTTGCCACTTGGTATCTAGATTGCACAACTTGTTGCTGAATCGGTAATTGACCGATCCAACTTACATTAAATGTCATCGGCATATGACTTGCCAATGGCTGATAACCAGCTGGCGCCCGCTGCTCCTGTACCCTCGGATGATCGCCTTGATTTGCAGGTACTACAGCTTGAGGACCTATTGCCGATACGGGCTGACTAACAGTTGCCATATCTTGTTGCATCGGCAAATAACCTACCGATGGTTGTGTATAAAGCACTCTGGGTATCGCCATCTGATATCCAGGCTGCGCAACTTGCCGCTAAATTGGTAACTGACCAGTCCAACCTAGATTAGAAATCATCGGCATGTAACTTGCCGATGGCTGATATCCGGCTGACGCTTGCCGTTCTTGTGGCCCCGGGTAATTAACAAAATAACTACCTTGGTTAGTAGGTACTCCAGTTTGAGGAACCATTGCCGTCATGGGTTGACTTGCAACTGCTGGTCCTTGTTGTATCGGCAAAGGACTTACCGAAGGTGGCATATAAGGAACTCTGGGAATCACCATCTAAAGGTCTTCTGACGGCAACTGCACCGTTGGAGAGGATGTAGCATAATGCATTACCGGAATCATCGGCCGTGCAGGTATTGCTAATGCTACGGGAGCCTTCCACCCTGCATTGTTATCTTGGACCAATTTGGATTCAGTAGATGGACTTGGAGGCATACCGTATCCCCACTGACTCTGGGCCACAAGTCCAGACATTGTTGACGCCCCCAGATTTGCATTCAACTGAGTAATGTTTGTTGGGCTCGATATTGGCGACATGATCACATCGGCAGATCGGTTCATAATCGGTGAAGACACCCTTGGAACCGCCGATGGGATCGTAACAGATGCCGATCCGAGTTGATGATACGCCGGATCAACATAATATGGTGTTTGTCCTTCCTTGAAAGTTTGCTTGACATCATTGTATACAGTATTGGACAACACATTGGATTGGCTAATTAATACATGATTTAATGCAGAATTAACCATCTCTTGTAATTTACCAGGATCGGCGTCGAAGGTGACCTACCGTGGATCTTGCTTCTGGATAGCTTCGCCGATCCCGTTTAGGCTGAAGGACTTCAGATACAACTGTTTGTACTCCTCCATAGCCCGCTCGATAGCTTGCTTCTGATCATCTCTCAGATTTGCCTCGGAGACTTCAATGACACTCCTTGGATTGATTCCAGCAGTATTGTCCATTAAGTTGTAATGGACTTAAACTGTGGTCAAAGATGTGAGGTCCCACCGAGCGTGCCAAAAGAGGTGTTGACACAAAAAGCGTCAGGATCTACGAACACCTCGGGCTTATACCCGAATTCGATTTCTGAGGGTGTGCCAGTCGATTTGACCAGTTAATCGACAAGGACGATAACTAGAACAAGATCTGAATGAGACAACGGCGATGCGCCCAGATGTCAAGGCTCAAACCTGATCAGGATAACTAGAACAATAGTAGAACGAGACGACAGCGATGCGCCCGGACGTCAAAGCTCTGATTGCTCAAAACACGGAACTTGCAAGGGTTGATGGAGGTCGATGAGATGCAGCCCGTCGAAAACTTGAAGAACTCGTAGATACTTACACCTAATGCGGTAAAGGTAAATTGCTGGAAAAGTAGATAAAAAAGTAATTCATTTGTATTGATATGCTTGGATATATCCTTTTACAACACCCCTGGGTACCTATTTATACTCCGACAGAGGGAGTTGTAGATAGATACGACTCGTACCTTTAGTAAACAAAACAAACTCCTATTTTAAAGGAAATAACTGACTCGCGCAGGAGTCAGACTCAAACAATAATATTTTCCTAAACAAACTCTTCTATTTTAAAGGAAATAAACGACTCGTACAAGATTCGGACTCAAACTGATATAATAATACTGGTATAAAATCACCAGTTTCCTTATCTATTCTCTTCACGATGAAACCTTCCATCGACAGATTCCTTTCCATCCGCAACCTTCTTCCATTACCATCGGCATCTTCCTACTGACATCACCTGCATCATCTCGCATCATTGGCAACATCCCGAATCGGCAATGTTTCCTGCTTCATCGGCAACACTTTCCTGTCGACAACATTCCTGTTTCTATCGACAGTGTCTTCCTACCTCAATCGGCAACAAGTCCCTGTCCATCAGCAACACTCTTGCCTTTATCGGAAATCTGACCGGTAATGTCCCAATGCCGATAAGGAACGGCAACTAACCTTTTGCCGACCAGCACAATCCTTATATCATATTGACACGTGCCAAAAACAGTGTCAACATAGTCGGTTTTAAAACTTTCTGTCGTCGCCGATTTCGCAGATCCATGATCCGAAGGAAAACGTTGATTTCGTTGATTGCATCATCTTGAGGTCGTGGTCCACTAAGATTTCGAGAAAAAATTCGCCGAAAGCCCCTACTTGGTGCGCCAGCTGTCGATGTTTTACCACCGATAGCCTGCCACGGGGTTACCCGAGACAGTTGTTCCTACCTCAGCGAATAGTGAAACCTTGGTGAATGGACATGTAGGGACACACGGTTTATACTGGTTCAGGCCCTCGACACAGTCGAGTAATAACCCTACGTCCAGTTAGGTCGCTTGTTATTGCTCTGATCTTGTAATACAAGGTGTTGTGTATTGCTCTACGTATCGAGTGTTGTGTAGTATGTTCATATGTTTTTGGGGTGGTACCCTTACCAGCCCTTTATAGTCCAGGATCTGGCTGAGGGTAGCTCTAGTCCTACTCGGTTACAAACTCAGAGTCCTAAGCTACGCTTCGGTCCTGTCGTTGTTACCGAGTAGAATTCGGTTTCGCCTGTTTGTCTTCCTCCGTGGGCCTAGTGAAGGCGGCCCAAGGCTCCGGTAAGCCGGTCTATGGGTACCCTATAGGATATCTTATCGAGAGCTGCCTAATAATGTCATATCTATTTTGATCCTTGCAAATAAATTTTTTAATGATACAGATTCACTGCATACTAATATTATCGTACATATCAATATATTGCCTGCTAATACACCAAATCAATTTAGATCCTAGCTAATATTATATTGGTCGTAGTTAACAACACACTACCATGATTTAAGGGTCTGTATGGATCCAACCAGCTAGTAGTTATTAGCTGCTAAAAATTAGTCACGGTGGATCCAAATAGACCCACCTATTAGGATAGCTAATTATTAGACATACACCTGGAAAACAACTATCTTGTTACCTATGTGCACCAAAGTAATGGCAGATAATTGATGGTTAGTTGAGAAAAATACGGTCCCACAAAATCTAGTAGCTGGTTGAGTGGATTTTATCCCAGATGAAGTTGTTGTAGGAATTAGATCATTTTTTATGCCTTTGATCTTCTTGATTTGTTCCAGCCGATGCTCCTTGAAGCATATTATACTAGATTAGCAACAACATGGGACGATGCCCTCTTCTCTAGAATCATGCAAATAGTTAGGATGTTGATCGGCCAAGGGATTCGGGATGTACATGGGATTGCTTCGATCAGTCATATCATGTTTTGGTAACCATCAAACATAGTAGTACATCTATTTGCTTTCTTCACTAGCAAAGTCTATAAAAAGCATGTTGATGTGAATTCTGGTCACGTGCTAGCATGGGTTTGATCATTGGGTTGCCCATGTCTAACATACATAGCGGAAATATATCTATATGACGAGTCCAACTAGCTGGTCGGTGAGGCCGGTTCAACGCTAGATCTTCGTTGAAAAGACCGACAAACGCCTCTCGGGATGACCCATCATGAAATCATGAAATGTGGGTGCCATTATATCGTCAAGCTAGGCCACCTAGAATGCCGGCAGCACTTATCGAGAGATGTGTTGGACATCAAGGGGCTAGAAGAGGTTTAGGTACAAAAAAGATAAGAAATTTACTATATATTTTTTTCATTGGACAGATGGATCTCTCAATAGTCAGTGGTCCCTTTAGTAGGAACATATTCTACTCACAATTCTCACGTTTCTTAAGATCATTCCTACAAGACAATCTAGAGTATTTAAAGAGATATGCAATTGAATTGTTTATTCTAAAGTTTAAGATGAACTGTGAGGCACTAGTCTCAACATTGTTGCTAGAGATCTCCTCAATAGCTTAATCTAAATAAGACCCGGCGATCGCATTGTCGTCGTGGTGCGCTTTTTAGGAGGTGTGTCTCTTGATATCGCAATTTCTAGCACCCTAAGTATCTCGTAGTTGATATTGGTGGCCTCAATAGGCATACTGGCAATTTCAACAATAGAAACAAGCACACACTGGTTCGGTGGACTGAACAATTCTACGCTGGCATGCCCATCCACATAGCGTCAAACACCAACAAGAAGGATAGCACATCCAAATTATTGTTACCAATCATTAGGAATTGGGATGATAAGGTGAAAACAATGCACGGCGAGGAATCATCAAGTATAATTGTCATGATGTGATTTTTTGCAAGACTAGATTTCATATATTAAATTAACTGATGCTACAAAGCAACACTTATTTTCCATGCTATGTAATACATTGTGCAACAGTTTTTGTCCCTTATCGTACGTATTACATATTGCTAACAAAAATGCAGTTTCTCTATCTTGAATCGAATAATTGATGAACCCGCGGACAAGCTAGTGGCGGCTGCCAATGGTTGCAGATGGGTTTGGGATGCAACAACAGGAGGAGACCCCACCAACAACCTTACATATCCCAACAGCATTCGCCCCCAAGACGGCACATGTCGCCCCACACAACTGTTGCTCGCAGTTCTCAGATTTGGAGCATTTCTCTCCTCCTAACAGGGCACGACTGCCTTGGCTTGCTGGCACGAGCGAGGCAAGGAGAGCCATCAGCAGCGGAACGATGACAATAGCGAGAGTCTTCTTGGAACACGCCATGAATCTCTATGCCAGACTTCCCTAGGTAGAGGCTACAAGTCCCTTGATGATGCTCGTATGTTTTGAGGGTGTTCGCGTATAGAGAATTGAGTTGACATATGCTTGTGGGTCTTTGTTTATATAGACTTGAGCGACCACGAAATTAATATTGAGCAATCAATTTTTTCCATACTTCTTATGAAAATCGTATCTTGAGTTTTTACTTATTGTACCAGTATCCTATAATATATATGTTACCCACTCAATATTTTTATGAATAGCTGTCCTCTCTTCCATTGTACCGGTTGAGCTCAATCAAGTTCCCCAAGTCAGTAATCAAACAAATTGATAGCTTTCGGAAAAATTGCCTTTGGGATAGGAAAGATTTGCACAAGCAAGGAAAGTGTCGGGTGGCTTGGACCGCTGCCTGTAGGGCTAAAGATGAAGGAGGTCTGGGAATCCTTAATCTTAAGGCTCAAAATAAAGCACTTCTTCTGAAGTTTGCAGATAAATTCTATAATCATGGGGATACTCCTTGGGTGCAGATTACTTGGCAAGCTTTTTACACAGGACCTATTCCGCCACATCTAAAAAGACCTGTGGGCTCCTTTTGGTGGAAGGATGTGATGAATTTATCTCTTGAGTTCAGAGGTATGGCTTCATGTACAGCACGAAAAGGTAACACAATTAGTATCTGGGAAGACGTGTGGAACTTTGGGCTGCTTAAACTTGAATTTCCACAATTATATTCATTTGCTAGAGACCCCAAAATTTCCGTGTCTACTTTCATTCAGAGAAATGTGGAGCAGAATTTTTTCCTACCCCTCTCTCTGATTGCTTCACAGCAGCTTCTTGTTCTAGAAGAAAAGCTCCTAACTTTGCCCACAACTGATCAACAAATGGATCATTGGAGCTATATGTGGGGAATCTCTTTCACAAGCAAACAGACATACAAATGTCTATTAGGACAATCCATTAAGGTGCAGCAGTTCTCTTGGTTATGGAAAAGTGGCTGTCGTGGGAAACACAAATTCTTTTTTTTGGTTGCTTGTTTTGGACTGTCTCAATGCCAGAAACATGCTTAATAGGAAGAATATGCATCTGCCTTCTTATTCTTGTGTCATGTGCAATGCCGATGTTGAAGAAACAGTGGATCACTTATTCTTTGAGTGCACTTTGAGCTCTTGGTGTTGGAGGCTACTTCATATCAATTGGAACCTTGCTGTGCCTATCCTAGACAGACTACTTCAGGGGAAAAATTGTTTCAGTGAGCCATCTATTTTCATGGAGATTATTATTGTGGCGGCTTGGTGTATCTGGACTACAAGAAATGAAATTATCTTTGATGGTCGATCATTATCTTTGTGGCGCTGGAAGATCTTACTTCGGGAGGAGCTTTCTTTGACTATTCTTAGGTGCAGATCCTCTAAGAAACCTCTTCTTAGGGATTGGCTTTCTTCTTTTTAGCTTTATTTAGTTTCTTTTTTTGCTTTTTGTAAAGACTTATATCTTTATAAAAATGAGTCCAGTAGGGGTGTTCCCCTCCTGTTTGTCTAAAAAAATATATTTTTATGAATAGTAATAAATCATATAATTAAAATTTCACATTTTTCTTGAGATGTAAGCTGCCTAATAATGTCATATCTATTTTGATCCTTACAAATCAATTTTTTAATGATGTAGATTCACTGCATACTAATATTACAATTTAGATCCTAGCTAATATAATATTGGTCGTAGTTAACAACACACTACTATGATTTAAGGGTTTGTATGGATCCAACCAGCTAGTAGTAATTAGCTGCTAAAAATGAGTCACGGTGGATCCAATTAGACCCACCTATTAGGATAGCTAATTATTGGACAGACACCTGGAAAACAACTATCTGGTTACCTAGGCGCACCAAAGTAATGTCAGATAATTGATGGTTAGTTTAGCAAAATACAGTCCCACAAAATCCAGTAGGTGGTTCAGTGGATTTTATCCCAGATGAAGTTGTTGTAGGAATTAGATCATTTTTTATGCCTTTGATCTTCTTGATTGGTTCTAGCGAATGCTCCCTGAAGCATATTATACTAGAATAGCAACAACATGGGACAATGCCCTCTTCGCTAGAATCATGCAAATAGTTATGATGTTGATCGCCCAAAGGATTCAGGATGTACATGGGATTGCTTCGATCAGTCATATCATGTTTTGGTAACCATACATCTATTTGCTTTCTTCCCTAGCAAAGTCTATAAAAAGCATGTTGATGTGAATTCTGGTCACGTGCTGGCATGGATTTGATCGCTAGGTCGCCCATGTCTAACATACATAGCGGAAAGATATCTATATGACGAGTCCAACTAGCTGGTCGGTGAAGCCGGTTCAACGCTAGATCTTCGTTGAAAAGACCGACGAACGCCTCTCGGGATGACCCATCATGAAATCATAAAATGTGGGTGCCATTAGATCGTCAAGCTAGGCCACCTAGAATGCCAGCAGCCCTTATCGAGAGACGTGTTGGACATCAAGGGGCTAGAAGAGGTTTAGGTACAAAAAAGATAAGAAATTTACTATATATTTTTTTCATTGGACAGATGGATCTCTCAATAGTCAGTGATCAATTTAGTAGGAACATATTCTATTCACAATTCTCTTGTTTCTTAAGATCATTCCTATAAGACAATCTAGAGTTGTTAATGAGATATCCAATTGAAGTGTATATTCTAAAGTTTAAGATGAACTGTGAGGCACTAGTCTCGACATTGTTGTTAGAGATCTCATCAATAGCTTAATCTAAATAAGACCCGACGATCGCATTGTCGTCGTGGTGCGCTTTTTAGGAGGTGTGTCTCTTGATATCGCAATTTCTAGCACCCTAAGTATCTCGTAGTTGATATTGGTGGCCTCAATAGGCATACTGGCAATTTCAACAATAGCAACAAGCACACACTGGTTCGGTGGACTGAACAATTCTACGCTGGCATGCCCATCCACATAGCGTCAAACACCAACAAGAAGGATAGCACATCCAAATTATTGTTACCAATCATTAGGAATTGGGATGATAAGGTGAAAACAATGCACGGCGAGGAATCATCAAGTATAATTGTCATGATGTGATTTTTTTGCAAGACTAGATTTCATATATTAAATTGACTGATGATACAAAGCAACACTTATTTTCCATGCTCTGTAATACATTGTGCAACAGTTTTTGTCCCTTATCGTACGTATTACATATTCCTAACAAAAATGCAGTTTCTCTATCTTGAATCGAATAATTGATGAACCCGCGGACAAGCTAGTGGCAGCTGCCAATGGACGCAGATGGGTTTGGGATGCAACAACAGGAGGAGACCCCACCAACAACCTTACATATCCCAAAAGCATTCGCCCCCAAGACGCCACATGTCTCCCCACACAACTGTTGCTCACAGTTGTCAGATTTGGAGCATTGCTCTCTGTTGACACTTCTTAGCGTCGCACCACAAATAGAGATAAATCCCTATCCCCGGTACGGCGCCAGAAATGCTTAGGGGTATTTCTTATGACTATTGGATCAATCCGCAAGCGCACAGATTATACCGCTGTAGCACTTCACATAGGAGTATTCCAAGGTATCGTAATTTATTTTATCCCAAGGGAAAGCTGAGCTAGAAATGATAATTAGAGAGAGATCCTAGAGAGTACCTCAACTTAGTATCGACTAGTATAGGGGGGTAAATGATAAATATGATAGGAAGGGGATTGATGAATGAAAGAGCCTAGGTAAATGATACTTAGAACGGACTAGACAGATTAGCTAGGCGGGAGGACAACGAGAGAGTACAAGGGACTCCTAAGCAATTCACTCTACTTTAATATACTTAGCTAATTAACTAGACTAAACACTATAGTTTGCCTCCTCAATACAAGTATGCTAGGCGAGGGGATAGATCAGTAGGAGGACAAAACTCCTACCGGACCGCGCCCTCCTGTTGTCTTGAAGCCCTACCTTTTAATAACTTATCTAACACGCGTGGCGGAATACTAAGGCTAGATAGAGTTGTCACCTTCTACTAGCATCCACGAACAATCCACGCAATAGGCGGTAATCAAGGATAAGCTAATATATAAGCACCACGCTTACACACAACTTATTACTTTGACTACGATCAATAATCAAAGAACCCTATGACAGGCAATGATCACATACAGGAAAGGTCACAAGGATCGCCGACTATAAATATAAAGGCTATTAAAGAGCAAAAGCATATAACAATACTATATCTAGTATAGTAATGCTCAAAGTAAATACTAAGTAAAGTAAAGGGAAAGGATAATATATTGATAAAAATAAAGTCTTACAAAGAAGAAAAGATACAAGAGCTATACCAGACTTCCCAGAAGACAACTCTGGAAATCCTGAGCAAGCTCGACTCAACTCTAACTCCCACTCTAGACTAACTACTAGAACAATTCTAAGGAATAGAGCTTGTAGGCTTCTTCACCATGTGTAGAGAGGGGGGTATGGCTCTCTATTTATAGTAGAGGAGTGGAGTAGGGGCTACTCCATCGCCACGTCAGCAATCCAGGGCCTCCCATCCTCCACCATTGGATCAAACCGCCTTTGCAACCGTCATTGGATGAATGGTGGTGATCCAACACGTGGGGAAGGAGTATGACGGTTGGGAGGAGCCAACCGACCTACGGGGGTGGTCGGCCGACCCCCCCTATGGCCAGTGGGCCCCCTCTACCCTCCAGGGTGTGGCCCCACTGGTCAGGGATTGCTTGAAGGCCAGGTGTGCCCTTTGGATGGTCGGCCGACCCCCCCTGGGGGTCACTGGCCCACCTCCTGCTCCCTGGTGTGGGTCCCACCTGTCATTGAGGTTATTTGCTGGTTCTGAGGTGGTTGTCACGTTTATCTCCTTGGTGTGGGCCCATGGATCCTTGTGCTTTGCTTGTGAGCCGTTGAGAGAAAGCACAAAGTGACCCAATGGATGGATTTCACTCTAGAGTGCCTCTCTTGGATCATGGTCGAGGGGGAGAGCCAGGTGGGCCCATAGGGTGGTCGGCTGACCCCCTATGTGGGTCCCACTAGCTCTCACTTGCTTCATTTCTTCATCCCTGCACTCAAACACTCATGTACATGTGGAACTAGTTATTTGATAAACTATGTTCATGATGTGTTTGTTTTATCCCTGATCCAGAGGTTGGTGGCACAATTTTAAGTATAGAAAAGTTAATCATAACTTGTGCCAACAAGATCCCCCAAGCTTAACGTTTGCTCGTCCCGAGCAAACAATCAAACTTAGCTCAATGGATCAGGAGTTGCTACTATGATTCATATTTCAAGAGTACTAGATCTACAACAATATACTTCTCTTTTGAATGGAAAAATTAGCAATAAAGACTCACCCATATTACCTTAGTCCTTCATGGGGCTTATAGCTTTATCCTTTGTCTTGAGAGGTTGAGAGATAGAACAACTTGATTGGAGCACTAGTTTTCTCATTCTTTCACAAGTTTCATATCGGAGGTTTTGCAAGATTTTGTAAAAGAAAAATTTGGTGCTCCTCAAATAGTACTCTCGAGTCGCTCATATGGTGTATGATTCCTTACCAAGGCACATATCAAAGTTTGCCTTCTTTCGTCCTACTTCTAGAGCTTATGTGGAGCTATAGGTAGGGATCAAAAGATGTAGCAAACTTACCTTGCATATATTATAAAGTCAAATTCCAGATCCAAGGAGAGAAGTGTCATACTCTTAGATCAAGATGTGCAAGTGTGTGGAAACATGGCAAAATGATCAATACTCCTATAAGATCTCTCTTTCCTAACTTATAAACTCTGAGACATAGCTATCTTTATTTATTTTTCTATGAGCTTTGAAGATGCTCATTATTATTATTATTATTATTATTTCAAAAGAGCTTTGGAATGCTCATAGATTTTGGGACTTTAGAATGCCCTTGAATTTTTCATATTTTTGCATAGTCTATGTCTCATTTGCTAGCAACAAACTAGAGAGAGATTTTCTACTATAGCATGGAGTATGAACTATGTGGAAATGTAAGGCATGTTTTTGCGTACTTCCAGTGTAGAAGTAGCATGCATATGTGGCGTGTACATGATCTTGATCTTGGGAGCATGATAAATCTCTCAACAAGGGTCACAAAACTTGACCAAACTCAACAAAAAGTAAGCAACTTATGTAGAAAGCTTATATCATGAAAGATCATTATGGGTTTGGTAGGACTTATCACTATTGAGGAACAACAAAGTGTTTTGTCATTTTAAGAAATAAAACTCCGATAGTCATTCTTGCTTAGAACAATATCATAGCAGCTCTTATCTTGTCATATCATGTCTCACAACAACTTAGACTTAGTTACAACATTTGCAACCCACAAAGTTTGAGGTTCATGATGAATTCTTTTTAGGCCAAGTAATCCATACTTAGAGAAATATCAAGTTGTAAACTAAGTACTAGAGAGACGTTTACCAGAGAAACTATTCATCATTTCCATAGGAGATATAGATTTTTCATAAAGCAAGTTAGAGTGGAGTAGAGAAAGTCTTTTTTATTATTTTCATCATATGCAGATATATTTTTTTTAGATGCAAAGCAAAGATAAGCAGGAAATGCATAAATATAAACGCTGAAATTGAAAACTTACCTTAGTGGGGGAGGGAACCTCCCCCAAGCTTGTTCTTTGCTCAGTGGTGTGGCGGTTGTGGATGGAATTGCCGCCACATGTCCCACTGTCGATGTTGTTCTGCTTGCATAGCTTGGATATCTTCGGCAGTTTGCTGGATGATGCGTGTTGTCTCATCATGCTCAACACACAGCTCACCAAAGGTGTTGATTAGCTGATCGAACTGTTGCCGCAATTCACTATGCTCCCTTTCTCGTGTGGACGAGAAGGATGCTCGTGCTTTTTGCGGACGTGAGGATCGAGGAGGCATGCCGCTTGAAGTGTGCATGGGATCGGAAGATGTATTGTCTTCCTACTCGTCCGTAGTTTCTCGGGAGGAACCACCTTGCTCAAGATGAACAAAGTATAGCCCCACCTGAGCTCTCCTATCTGTACCTGCAAAACCTCTTTGTCCAATGCCTTGATCTAGATCAAGGATTAGCTTACGAGTCCTATACAATTGAAGTTGCCTATTTGGAAGAGGCACCTCAATTGTATGGCCACTGTAGATCATTTTAAGATTACCATTGGCATCTCTTTTTAGCATTTGAGCAATTGTAAGATATTCTTCTGAGATCATGGCTAAAGGAGCAGAGATGTAAACAAAGGGGTATGTGCCATTTAGCAAGTTCATGGATTCAGCAAGACGAGTAATTAAAGATGTGAATTGAATAGATTCATTACTCTCAAGCAAACTTTGCCAAAATTCCACTAAGCATTTAACAAGAGAGATTTGAATTTTGTTGACCATGGCATATAGCAATTTTAATTCCATGTCATTTATCACGCTATCATTACTTCCAGGAAACAAAGTCATTTTCATCCAAAGATGCATGAAACGAAGAGTTGGATTATGAACCGCCTCAGGTTTAGGATTTGAACAATTATTAAGAGCAGAGATAGAGAACCAAAACTTTCTCTTGTTAAACTTACGCATGGCAAAGTCTACATCTATCACGCATGAATCATCAAAGCCAAGAGCAGCACTTAGATGACTCCAAATTAAACTAAAGCTTTGATTAAACATGTGAAAGGATATTCCAACATTAGAGGTTTGGAGATGTCACACCCAATTTCAAGGACGAAATAGGGTGCATAACATTATGTGTGCCCAGGGATATTCCACACATAAGTTCACAAATTACAAAGTACCATCACAGAGTTTGATACATAACGAACATATATTCATTACAAGAATAAATAAAACAGATAGAAGATACAACTAGCTCTTGAGGCTCCATCTCACAGGGATAGGTCAACTGGTTGACCAAGCCTAGAAATCTTCTGGAAACTCCTCATAGCCTCCTGCTTCTGTTACCCATCCGGGATTTTCATCCAAAATATAAAAGAAAACAAGCGTGAGTACTCTCGTACTCAGCAGTATAAGATGGGGTTATGAAGCTCAAAAGGCTGACACTGGCTTACTGCATTTAACACTTTTAGTTGGTCAAAGTTTTATTAACTAGTATCATCAGGTTATGCTTAAGCCCCAAATGATCCCACTTATACCACTTATACCACTTATACCACTGCCAAAGTTTAAAGATTCATAACCATCATCATTAAAGTGGTGGCAACAGGAACATAAAGGTTGGTCAAGTTAATTAATTAATCCGTCGGTTTTCCGGGCCGCTCGTGACCGTGAGCACGGCTGATATATCAGTTTTAACACTCTGCAGAGGTTGTGCATCTTTACCCGTGAGTCGTGATGCCCCAAATGCCCGGGTTAATTACTCCCATAACACTGCCAAGGTGAGTGGGCGGGGTTCACTATGAAACCTTTCATAGTATCTCGTCTAACAAGATTAGGGCCGCTAGGATTGGCAAGGGGCGATAGGGCTCCCCTTCCGAGTAGCATAAAGACCCGCAGCCTACGCTCAAACTCGGACAGAGGCCGCACTATAACCAGCTCGGCAAGAGCCTAATGCGCCCTTTCGGGTAACCGCTAACGAGCTAGAAAAGAGCCTACTACTAAGTTAAAGCCAGAGCCATGTAGCTCCCACGGTAGCACTGTCAGTCCCAGCTTTTGCCAACAGTGAGTTATTAAAAGAGTTATGTTCCAATTGCCATAACAGGATCACCAATTCATTCAAAGCTTTATAACATTTGGCAGGGATCAAGTATTCATTTATATAGCACTAGCCATCTACCCATATGCATACCCCATTGGAAACAAGGTAAGGGATTTCAATTCTATGGAAACGTACTACGGGTATTCAATTAAACACATGCACATGAAATGATAATTATGGTGAATAGGATAACAAGGTAGGTCCCATGCTATACTTGCCTTGGTTCTCAAAGTCCTGCTGGTCAAAACACTCCTGGTCAAAGAACTCTTGATCACCAACAAACTCCTCACTGCCTGAACTCGATCACGACATTGCAACAACACGCATTCCAATTGCATACATACAAAGCAAACAAGACTAATATTAGAACAGTACACCAATAACAATAAACAGAGTTAAAAGGTTTATAAAAAGATACTACGCATTGCTACGATCATTTCAACACGAATTTCACGAAAATCGGATTTAAAACGCAAAAGATATGAATTTAACTGGTTCTCTAGGAGCATTTTTAGTATTTGAATTATCCTTGAAATTAAATAATTCAAACATGAACAACAGATGTTTTAACATGTAGATAATTTCATTACGAATCTAACGCAACTCGAATCGTCCAAATCGGAGTTAAAATAAAGATTTTATAAACAAATTAAGGCAGTGGCAAAATTGTGAATAACAATTTTCTATTTAATTACCAGAAATAAAACAGACTGCTCGGAAAATACGTTTTGAAACAGAGAAAGCGTAAACGCGCTAATGCGCCAGGGCAGAGACGCGGGCCAGCAGAGCTACCACGCGGCGACTCAGGGTTGGCGCGGTGCATCGCACAGTGCGTGTACCCGCTGACTCAGCGCAGACCCGAGAGTCCACGGGTCCACGGTGGACCGAGGAGCGTACCCCTTCGGGGGATCTAATCCTGGCCGCAGATCGATAAATGGGCGGCTCAGAACAGATCAGAGGGAGAGAGAGGGGGAGAGTGGCGGCCGGAGCCGAGAACGGCGCGGCGGCGCCACGGCCACAGAGGGCCGAGCTCGCCGGAGTTTCACCGGAAAAGCTCGTCCGGCGTCCGTTTCGAACACCGACTGCATGGGAAGAAAGAGGGGGACGAGGCGAACTCCGTGGTGTACTCGGTTGAACACGGGGAGGAAAACAGAGACGGCGCCATGGATCCTGGCGGCTCTGGCTCGCCGGCGAACGCGGGGAAGACTCTCCCGACTGCCGCGGGTTCAACCAACTGCACAGAAACAACCCGCGTGCTCGTGCGAGTGCGAGAGGGGCTCGGTTGAGACGGCGGATTGCCGGAGCAGGGCCATCCGCGGCGGCGCCATGATCGACATGGATCGGTGTGTGCGGGTGGGACAATCCAGCGCCGTAGAGACCAAATTGAGGGCCTAGGGACGTGCGGTGTGTCAGTGCGGTGCTAGTGAGGTGCTCGGACGCGATGGAATGCAACCGGTGTGTGCTGCCCGCGGCGGCGCTATGGCCGGCGGCACGGTTCACATGCGGCCAGTGCCACAGAGGCCATAATTCGCCGAAATAAAAGCTCAGGGAGGGAGAAGAGGTGAAGGCGAAGCTCACCGCGACTTCAATTAGGACGGAGATGGCTCAGGGTGACTTGACGGCGAGGAATGGCGGTCGGCGTGCGACGGCGTCCGAGAGCTCCGCGTCCACGGCGTCGAGTGTTCTGCGGCCTAAAGCAGAGCATAGAGAGAGAGAGATAAGGCTTCGGAGGTTCATGGAGAAACCGCGGGCGTGGAACGGGACTCACCGAGGTGGTTCGAGCTCCGGTGTGGCTTCTCCGCGACAACGACGACGGCGGCGGCGTGAGTGCAGATAGCAGATGGAAAAGAGGAGAGCAGCCGCGCGGCGTTCCGCTTTATAGCGAGAGAGGGAGCGTGCGGTTGCTGGGGCGGAGTCGAGGGCGAGATGCGGGGTGGGAGCGGGGCAGACGTGCGGCGGTTCCCGATCGCGGCGCGTTCGTGCACGCGTGCTCGCGCTCGTCCGAAATCGGCGGAGGGGAGATGACGCTGCCGACCGGTGGGGTCAAGCAGCAGCGAGAGAGAGGATGAGGAACGGGCGGGCGGTTCCCGCTCTCCACGCGTCTGCGCACGTACACGGACGAGCAGAGCGGCGTGCGCGTCGCGGCGGTTACGGCGCTCAGCGTCGCGTGAGGCAGAGGGAGGGAGAGAAGAAGGAGCAGACAGGTGGGCCTCTCCGGTCAGCGAGGGAGAGGGGGAGAAGAGAGAGCTGGGCGGCGCCGACAGAGGGGCCCCACACGGCAAAGAGAGAAAGAGAGATGGAGCTCGGTTGGGCCGGCAGAGAGAAGAAAGAGAGGAGTGGGCCGGGTTTGCTTGTTGGGCTGGCAGAAAGAGAAGAGAGGGAGTGGGCTGGGTTTTCAACTTTTTTTTCCTTTTCCTTTTTATTTCTTTTTTTCCAAATCATTTTCAAAGAAATTTAACACCATTTGAAATTTGAGTTTTGCAAATCCATCAATCAAAGAAAAATATGCAACTGCATGAATGCACATTCATGTTGCTAAATTAGAATAAATTTTATTTCTAAGAATTTTATTATTCCACTAAATTAAATACTCACATAATTTCACAATTAAATCATTTTCTATTATTTGAAATGCAAACCAAAATTTTGGGTGTTACAGGAGAGAGCCTAGAAACTCTATGGTGAGCAATTCAATTCCAAACTCTTCTATTTGCCAAAAGCTAGACCAAACAATCGTGGAAAAGATAGTATTAAATTCGTTGGTCATACCTACGTTGAAGAGAAGATTTGGATCCAATATCCTCGTATGCTCAAAAGATCGATCCTGGAGAGAGAGCTACCTTTGATACCCTGGTTGGTCAAACCAGAGACCGCTCTATTGATCATAGGTCCTCATCGGGGGTACCATGATTGCCCCGATGTGTGGTACCTCCGTCGGTACTTCCTCTTCCTCCTGAAGGAGTTCATCGGTTTGGAGGCCCTCCCAAGTGTATCGGGCAGAACCTCCCCTTCTCCTTCCTTGGAAAGTATCATCGGATTGGCGGGAGCGTCAGGATGAGCTCTGACTCATAGCTTGCTTCATTGACTTGAATGCGGATGTCAATGGGTTCTTCATCTTTGTAGAGGAAAAGAACACGGGCAAGACTAGGGAGAGTATCACTACTTCTCTTGAAAGGAGAGAGCAAGGCAAGGAGAGGCTTGAGATAGAACTGAATTCTGGTTGAGGTGTGAGGGAAAGAGCTCTCCTTGCATGGGATTTTATAGGGGAGAGGAGATGGCACCAAGGGGGTGCCATGGGGTGGTCGGCCGACCACCCATGGGCATGTCCCTTGGGTGCCATGATCACAAGCCTTAGTGGATGTCTTTCACAAAGCAAAAGAGAGAGAGGAGGTGACCATAGGGTGGTCGGCCGACCACCCCATGGTGGGGAACCCACTCATGATTTTTCTAGTGCTTGGTGAAATGTGAATGGTGCTATGTGATGTGATCAAAGGCTAAGTTAAAGTGGTCAAGATTCTCCTCTTTAAACAAAGAGTAGTGGGGGACAAAGGTATGTCATGCTTTGCTCAAAGGTGATTGATGTGTTTTCTTTTTCAAAGCATGAAAAAGTGAAAGTGGAAGGTGTCATGATTCCCCACTTTGGACAAGGAGTAGTGGGAGACAAAGGTGTGACATGCTTTAACCAAAAGTGATTGAAGTAAAGCATGACAAAGCAAAAGTGATGTCTCCTAAAGATAAATCTGATTTTTGAAAGCAACACTACTCAAATCATGAAATTCTTGGACAAAGGATGGTGGGGAAGAAAGAAGGATGATCGCCATGCTACTAGGGTGGTCGGCCGACCCCCTAGTGCTCCATATTTTTTTCTTTTTCTTTTGTAAAGGTCCCTAATTGATTTGTGATTAACTAAGCCAAGGTAAGATGCATATGGTTGGTTGGCCGACCACCCCTATGACCCTAACTTTTGTCAAATTTTAATGCTAATCTAATTCTCAAGTTTTATTTAATCTAATTTTAGTTTTCTGAATTTTAAGTATGAAAGAAAAGGTTTTAACTAAATGAAAGAAGGGAAATAAAGGATAACTACCGATTTACCTTTTGGCGAAGGCTCCTTGATTTTAAGTCCTTGGAGTAGGACTCTCCTTCTTGTTCATTCTTCGGGTGCACATGATGGCTCCGGGGCGGAGACCGCGGGGCGTGCACCTCCTTTGCTTTCCACACCTGCCTTGGATTGGCAGGTTCATCTTCCTCCAGTTCATTGATCTTGGCCTCTGGGTATTACTTCTTTGGGCGTGGGGCTCGAACTCTTCTTCTCGGTGGTTGTGCTTTAACCTGCTTGTTAAGTTTATAACCATTGAAAGCACATTTTACCTTATGACTCAGGAACTGGAAGTGTATCTGGCCCGATCCAACGTAGATGACTGCTTTGGTGGTGTTGAGGAAGGGCCGTCCCAGGATGACGGGGACTTCCACGTTAGCTCCCATGTCGAGGATGATGAAGTCGGTGGGGATGTACTCATCTTGGATGTTCACCAAGATATCCCTCGCGAGTCCCTCGGGAAACCGTATGGTTTGATCGGTCATCTGCAGGCGAACACATGTGGGGACCAAAGGTCCTCCTAAGAGATTATCATACGTTAGCTTTGACATGATGTTGACACCCAATTCGAGATCGCAGAAGGAGGTATGGAATGTATGTTGTCCAATTGAGCACTTGATTGTCGGAAGGCCTGGGTCTTCCTTCTTCATGATGAAGGGAGGATCGAGAAGATAGCCCCAATAGAAGCGTAGTGGAGGCTTACCAAACTTGGTTGTGACCATGTTAACATGCTCAATGGAGTCCTCTGGTTTCCCAGGGATCTTACCCTGTTCTAAGGATGGCATAGCTGCTGCTAATTGAGCTAATTGGGTTTCTAGCATTTTATTAAAGCTCAATTGATTTTTCATAGCAGTTGTAAAGTTATCCATTTTCTCACCAAAGCTTTCAAGAACTTTATTAGTGGCAATCATTTTCTTATTTATACCATCATTAATTCTAGATTGCCCTAGAACAAGATCTTTCAATGAAGGTTGATTATTATTGTAACTGTTATAATTGCCATTACCTCCATTACCTTGGTAGAAGGGGCGTGAATTCCAGCTTCCTTATTGTTGGGGTCGATACCCGTTGTTGTTGTTGTTGTTGCTGATGAAGTTCACGTCCTCCTTCGGTGTCTCGGGGCAACTGTGGCCCGAGTGATCATTTCCTCCGCACATTTCACACCATAGGTCAGTTTCAATGGCTTGTGTGGCCGCGACGGGGTAGATGGCCTCTCGTTCCTTCTTGGAACCTTCTTCTATCTTCTTCATCAAGAGGTCCATCTTGGCAGAGAGCATGTCCACCTCACTGACGGTGTGCATACCTCTCTTCTTTAGCTAGAGACGTTCCTCACCCCAACCTTGGTTGGTTACCATCTTCTCGATGAGGTCCTTGGCACTTCTTACCGTGTGTTCGAGAAATGCTCCTCCAGCGGCAGCATCAAGGTGACTACGGACCATGCTAGTCAGCCCATGGTAGAACCCTTGAATCAGGAGCCAGTCGTCTATCACATGATGAGGACAGGCACAGACATACTCCTGGAGACGCTCCCATGCTTCGGGAATCGTCTCATCGGATTGTTGCTGAAAGCTCGAGATCTTTCCACGAAGGGCATTGGTTTTGCCCGTCGGGAAGAACTTCTTGAGGAATGCATTAGCACACCTCTCCCATGTAGTGGCCTCTTCCTTGTGGGCGTAGAACCATTGCTTCACCTTCACCAATAGCGAGAATGGGAAAAGGCGAAGACGAATGGCGTCAGATGCCACTCCCTTGATAGTGAATGTGCCACATAACTCCATGAAGTGCTGGAGATGAGCATTGGCATCCTCATGGGGCTTTCCGCAAAACGGATTGGCCTGCACCATGTGGATCAAGGCGGGCTTCAGCTCGAAGGTGGCATCCCCGAAGTTGACCTCGGGACCCTGAGCTACGTGGGTAGCTAACGGGGCTGAGAAGTCAAAGATTGCCTTCTGGGCCATAGCTTCCTTGAGTGGTGGTGTAGAGCCTCCTTCCTCGAACGGATTCAGGTTCAAGATGAACCTCTGAGGTGGGACTTGACGACGTCTAGACCTCCTCAACAGCTGCTTAGGATCCTCTAGGTAGTTTCCCGGCAGTTGGAAACCGCTCATAAACTGTCTGGCTTCACAAGAAGAGAAGACACAGACAGGGGGTAAGCCCCTATGAATAATTGATGACTAAGTTAATGATAAGCTCTGGATTCAATCTAATTAAAATTTCTAGGCTATGCTTTCCCCGGCAACGGCGCTAGAAATGCTTGTTGACACTTCTTAGCGTCGCACCACAAATAGAGATAAATCCCTATCCCCGGTACGGCGCCAAAAATGCTTAGGGGTATTTCTTATGACTATTGGATCAATCTGCAAGCGCACAGATTATACCGTTGTAGCACTTCACCTAGGAGTATTCCAAGGTATCGTAATTTATTTTATCCCAAGGGAAAGCTGAGCTAGAAATGATAATTAGAGAAAGATCCTAGAGAGTACCTCAACTTAGTATCGACTAGTATAGGGGGGTAAATGATAAATGTGATAGGAAGGGGATTGATGAATGAAAGAGCCTAGGTAAATGATACTTAGAATGGACTAGATAGATTAGCTAGGTGGGAGGACAACGAGAGAGTACAAGGGACTCCTAAGCAATTCACTCTACTTTAATATACTTAGCTAATTAACTAGACTAAACACTATAGTTTACCTCCTCAATACAAGTATGCTAGGCGAGGGGATAGATCAGTAGGAGGACAAAATTCCTACCGGACCGCGCCCTCCTGTTGTCTTGAAGCCCTACCTTTTAATAACTTATCTGACACACGTGGTGGAATACTAAGGCTAGATAGAGCTATCACCTTCTACTAGCATCCACGAACAATCCACACAATAAGTGATAATCAAGGATAAGCTAATATATAAGCACCACGCTTACACACAACTTATTACTTTGACTACGATCAATAATCAAAGCACCCTATGACAGCCAAGGATCGCATACAGGAAAGGTCACAAGGATCACAGACTATAATTGTAAAGGCTATTAAAGAGCAAAAGCATATAACAATACTATATCTAGTATAGTAATGCTCAAAGTAAATACTAAGTAAAGTAAAAGGAAAGGATAATATATTGATAAAAATAAAGTCTTACAAAGAAGAAAAGATACAAGAGCTATACCAGACTTGAAAGGATCAAGATGCCCAAGAGGGGGGGTGTGAATTGGGCTTGTTTTAAATTTCTAAAGCAAATATAAAAACCTATCAAATGCCAATCACCCCCTAGTGCCTACCGTCCGTGTGTCCTAGCTAGAAAGTGGTAGCAGTTCATAGGAAATAAAAACAACCTAAGCAATTCTAGTAGGAAATGTAAAAACACAACGGAAAGTAATGCGAAAATGTAAAGAGCTAGCGAAAAGAAAATCTCATGAAGGCAGCGATTTTTTCCCGAGGTATCGAGGTGTCGACACACCCCCCTAGTCCTCGTTGGAGCACCTCGCAAGGTATCGCTCCCCCTCTACCCGCGCAAGGGTAGAGTGCTCTCTACGGGCTTATTCTTCGCCACTCCGGCTCGGTGAATCGCCCACAATCGATCACAAGAGCTTGGAGAAGAGCCGCCAACAATCTCCCGGCGGTCACTTCCTCCGAACACCACCAAACCGTCTAGGTGTTGTCGAACACCAAGAGTAACAAGCACAAGACCTTCACTTGACCCACTCAAGGCTAGGAAGGTGGATGGATGCACACAAGTCACTCCTAATCACTCTAGGAGGGAAGAACAAGATGAACTCTCTCTAATCTCTCCCTCACTAGCCTCTTGGCTCTCCAAAAGATTTCTCAAGGTGTCACCAGCTGAAACAATGGCCAAGAGACCCTCTAAGGACCAAGGGGGCAACTATAAATAGTCCCCACCTCCAAAACTAGCCGTTTTACACTTTTTCTTCTCTCTGCGTAGCCACCGGACTAGTCCGGAGCTCACACCACCGGACCATGCACACTGGTCCGGAGCTCACTCTCGTTTCAAACTCAAGCCGTCGGACTACTCTGCTTGGTCCGACGTACTGGTCCGACGCTCTGGTCCGAAGCCTCGGTGCTCTCTAGGTGAAATTCTTTCTCTCTTTTACACACCACCGGACCACTCTCCTTGGTCCAGTGCCCTGGTTCGATGCTCTGGTCCGGAGCCAGGGTGCTCTCTGCATAGAACCAAACCCCTGTCATGAGGCGTCGGACTAGCTGTCGGACGAACCGTCGAACTGGTCCGGAGCCTTCTGACTCTCTGAACCAAGCCACCGGACCACTCTCCTATGGTCCGGTGCTTACCAGACAGGTGGTCCGGAGCTCCTCGAGCTGGAAAACTGCCTAAGTCAGGGACCACCGGATCACTCTCCTTGGTCCGACGCCCACTTAGCAGAGTGGTCCGGAGCCTCTTTCTCCCTCTTTTTCAACCATTTTCGTTGAGGTTTCTTAAGGGACTTTGCTCCTACCATATCTAGGGTTTATCAAGGGCTGAAAGCAAGGTCTCTAGGACTAGTTGTGACAAGTGTGTATATACCCACTTTCCTAAACTCTCTTAGGTCAAGCTACTAACCTCATACCCCCCTTTATAGTACGGTCAAAGGAAAAACAAAAAGCCCTAGCTATACTTAGTGCCCTTCTCAACCTTACCGCACTAAGAACTAGCCTAGTCTTCGTCGTGTATCTCCATCCTTTGCAACCGAAACGATTTCCATCTTGGGGGCATGAATATCCATTAAGCCCATTCAAAATACATCACTCATGACCTAACATAAATGACTTTGTCTCAGCAAAACACACGTTAGTCATAGTGATCTAGTATTGTCGTTAATCGCCTAAACACAAGGGTCCATGATTCTACAATCTCCCCCTTTTAGGTGATTGACGACAATACAAGCTCGAGTAGAGAATAAAGAGTGAATTTTGATAAGAGAAAACATGACTTGACATGAGATAGGCATGGGTTAGTTATAAGAAAGACAAGTACATGCCTAACCATTCAAGCCATGACAAGCACAATAGATATGAATTGAGCATAGTACTTGATTTCAAAAAGGATATGCTATAACCAAAAGATCAGAGATTAGCGCGGAAGCAATATAGCATAACCATGTGACATGATATATATATATGGAATGTCCACACAAGTCACACAACCATCAAGTCTCAACCATCACACATATCATACAATGCAATAAGACGGTAAATGTGATGCATGATGCAATAGAGTTTATACACACCAAAAGAATGAGTCCTACTAGCTCCCCCTAAAGCTAGCCCATCTACTCGACTCTCCCTCTCCCCCTTTGGCGTCGAAACACCTAAACTAAGCGTCTGGAGGTGGAGTGGAAGCAGCCGTGGACCGGTCAAGCACCCTGAAAGCTGCCAGATATTCCTCATCATTTGAATCCTTCCCCTGAGTGTCTGTAGCTGGTAGTGAAGCGGTCTGGGGGTTGGAAGCTGACAGGTCTACTGCGGTCGAAGACTCGGGAGCAGTAGCTGGAGAAGCAGTAGGAGCGGTAACCGGTGCTAGTGACTCTGTGGGAGCCTCAGGAGCTGCAGTGTCCGGTTGTGCCTCATGCACTGACTCGACTAGAGTCTGAAGAGCCGGAGACTGCACAGGCTGTACTGGAGTAGAGGTGACAACTGTAGCATCGGTAGCAACTGCAGCTGTTGGAGGGGTAGACACGGCTGGAGCCCGACTGTCGTGTGTAGCCTCAGAGGAAGCTACTGAGGAGCGGTGCTGATCGGCTGTCGGTGCTACAAGCTCGGCCTCAACCTCTGCTGCTATCTAAGGACCAGTGGGGGACGGCTGCCCGGTAATGTCACTGAAGGACACTGACAGATCTCGAGCAGTAACACCCATCGTAGCGGTAAGAGGAGTGAAACCAGTGGTGAGAGGAGTGAACTGCTGAGTAGGGCCGAAGGTGTCCAACCACTGAGTCATCTGAGTCGCCGGTGACTGGAACGGTGTGGTCAATCCAGCACCCTGAAGTCCACTGGACTGTATGGCTGGGGTGGGAGTGACTGACTGACCGGCGGAGCTCGAAGGGGCCACTGAGGGGCCAACTGAGGGTCCTACTGAGAACTGTGGCCCTCCAAGCTGCCCAACTGACTGTGAGGGCTGAGACGTGCTCATCATCTGTATCTGTGGAGCTGCAGGGAACTCTAGAGGAGGAGCGCCAGTCCACTTCATCATGTGGGGCATAAAAGCCATGTTCTGCTGCTGCATCTACTGGGACTGTAACTGAAGACGCTGAGGCTCTAGCTGCATAGCGAGCATCTGTCGCTGCATCTCGAAGTGACGCTCCTCTGACTGTCGCTGCATCTCGTCCTGTCACTGCTGGACCTGTGTAACTGCAGTGACGAGAGAGCTCTGCTGCTCATTCATTCTGTCAAGTAGCTTGAGCATCATCGTCTCGGTGGCAGAGGCAGAGCCGCCAGCCTCAGTGTCGTGAGCCCGTGTGGGCATCTTTGGAACTGGCTGGAAATCGGCGTCTGAGCTGTCTGAAGTATCCTCAGGAGTCACATCAGCTCCAGTATCTAGTCCATGGAGCTCCTGCTGCTCAACACCACAAATGGCCTCATCCTGAGCATCAACCTCTGCTCTGTCAGCTGGTGCTGTCCTCTCTCTGACAAGACGGAGGACCCGGTTTCCAAACCGGCTATCAAACGACCCCAGGACTCTGTAATCTGGGAAAGTAGTCGGCGACTGATCCAATAGAGCACGGAGTCCAAGGTGTGCTCCCTCTAGCTCAATAGCAATGATAGAAGAAATCCAGTGAGCGTAGGGAAACTGTCGTCGGGCCCTCATGCCATCTGATATCACATCCTCTATCTCTGACACAAGGAAATCTGCAACATTGAATGGTGTCTGAGATACCAGGGCCTAAAGGAGAAGCTGCTGCATGTTGGTCAATCCTTCCTTGTAACCCGTACGAGGTAGCAGAGTACGACGGAGCACCTCGTTCAACCTGTGAACTGTAGGCCTGAGCTCTGCTGGGGTACGCCTGGAGCCCTCTGAGAAGGGTGGCTTGAACAGAGGAGCCACCTCCTGCACTGACAAAGTACGGCCTCCTCGAGCTCTGCGAGGCACTGAAGCTCCTCGGTAGCACTCGTAGTGTAGGTCAAACTCACCACCCTGCTGACGGAACCGAAAGATCTCTCTGAGTCTGGTCAAGTATAGCCTGTACCTCTCGCCTCTGAAGGTGTACTGCACAAACTTGTGCTCCGGATC